>JAQQSE010000024.1:2440000-3660000 GCA_035772565.1 Antheraea assamensis
GCAGAACAACGTCCGCCGGGCATGCTAGTTACTACTATATTACTAATTTGTTTGCTTTAATATCCATTGCAAACCCTTAATAATGGTAGTTTTAACTCTAAAATCAGTGTAACTTATACTTATTGAAGCAGAAAAATTAGTTGTTATATCGTTCAAAGCTATATGAACAATGAAATCGTAACCCTTCTTAATATTTTGTTGTATTAAAACAAAGTAACTTTATTGGCAGGAATATAAAACTCGTCCGTATGAAGTACTTGTGAAATATAAACCTAGAAACCAATGAAATAGCTCGTAATTTCATACCCGAGAATACTTTTAAAAGAGAAAAATCTCGTTTAACCAAAGTACTTTATATCTTTAAACTCTATTGGTAATTCGTCTAACCGCGTCGATAGTTAATAAAAATAGCCCATTTCTATTCATTACTCTGTTAGTTTAGGACTGGGAATTAAATTTCACGTTTAAAATGGACGAAATAATCAAAATCTTGCTTAACCAAAATCCCATGTCGTTATCTGAATTTGCACGCACCACTTAAAGATTTTACGCTAGTATACGTTTTCCATATTTATTCTGGACTGTCGACCGTTTAATGCCAGGATTAAGCTCGAAATTTAAGTGAATCGTACCATTTAACCGACCAAATATGTAGACCCTCGATCGTCTATAATTTCACAAATTGATGTTCACATTAATTCAATTTATATCAAGCTCCCTCCATAAATGATATACTAGTCTCACCGCTTTTCTAAATCACTGTCGGGCCGCATTTTCTGTTCCTTATAGAGTTAAATATTCAAATGAGTGAGCAGGATGAACATATAATAAACGTTAAGGCGGATAAGGGACATAAATTATAGGGCACGTTGAATGACCTCGTTCTCGTGTTCGTAGTTGCTCGGATGTCTTCGGAACGACTCGGGTAAGGCTTATCTGTGGATCTTAGAACGCGGGCGCAACCCTTGCTTATTTTATTTAAACTTTTTTAAGTTGGCAAAGGAATGCAGTTTAAAGTTGTTAGTTAGTCCGTCCGTTCCGTTATGAACGGTGTTCTTGCTCAATTTCGTTTCTAAGTTTATCTTATCCGCATATGTCGCGTGAACACGTTAATAGCTTTAGAATTATGGAGCGTTTCTAACAAGTGGCCACTTAGCTCCGTAACGCTTCGGTTTATTTAGTAAAGAATACAGTCAAATACGAATTAACCGTCATTTCGACTTAAGCGTAACTAATAATGTGTTTACAATGTAAAGGCATATAATATAGATATCAGATTATCAATTAATTTTGGTAAATAAGCATTTGATATTTCTCCACAGCCTATCAGAAACACATGGATTATTGTTTAATAAATCCTATATTAATATACTACATAATATATATTGAAGTGAAAACGAATGTGAACACTAAAAAAACTCCGAAAATAGGGTCGTTAAAAAAGGAAATTTAAGTTAAGTATCCCACTAGTTAGTTACTTTCGATAAAAAAATCGCGTGAGTGCCATAAGCGCTCCCCTTAGTAGTCCGGTGAATCTGTAGAGGCCATAAGAGCCGACAGGGTATGTCAGTTCGAAAAAAAAAACTTTCGATACAAACTGAGACACGAGTATGTTTTAAAGTTAAATCATAAGTCACAACATTATTTGCATAAAACAATTTTGGGGACTACAGTGGTAAGCGTTGTTACCAAAACTAACCATGAGATCGTAATAACGATAATGTTAATTAGGTTTGTATGTGCTTTGATGCTATTATTTACAACAGCGAATGCAGTGGTATGTATGGAGTACTTAGAATGTAGTGTACACTAAAGCTACTTTTTATTAATTAGTTCTAAGTTCAAGGTTTTTGGTGATTCACCTTAACCAAAAAGTTATAAATATTTGTTCATATGCAAATATATAAGCAATTAGCTGCGTCCGTAGACCTGCACGACTACGTCATGTTTTGTTGGTATACTTATTTGTTAAATTAGTATTAGCTGTTTAGTATTAGTATAGAAGTGGATGCGTTACTGCTGGAGCGCCATTTTGTAATGAGTCATAGTAAAAATAGAAACTAGAAACCTTCGTGTACAGTACCTTTTTTGTACCCTGTACCCTGACAACGTATATGGGAAATTTAATTATGATACGTTGAATAGTTCTCATGTGAAAACGTTACAAAGGTACAAACTCAAAGTACTATGTATTATATTAGTTAAGGTAAGGATGGACAAAAATATAAAAATGTTTTCTATAAGCGTACCAAATTTAATAGTTAGCGATTACACAATGTTGTAATTTATTAGTTGAATATATTTAAACGTTCGTAAGAAATCTGTAAAATTGTACGTTTAGACATAAATATAACTTATTTTCATTTTATAAATAAATATAAATGAATGAAAATAGTTATAACATGAATTTTAAATGGTTAAACATCTCTCATTACATACAAAAAGGAAGATAATGATGTCCGAAATACAAGAATTTCCACGAAAGGATTCAGTTTAAATACCCATGTTACACGATATTATGAATACAGTATTATATTTTTTTGTACAGTTTTCAGTATTGGTAAATACATAATTTAAATATTGAAATTACTTATTAATTCACCATTATAGTTAGAATAGTTGTATCTTAAATTTGGCACTACTTTACTGACAAAAGTACTGGGGTTTTTATACATTGCACCATCATTTCTATTGTCGTCAAGGAAGCGCATGATCCTAAAGAGCATTTTTAATTTAAAGCGAGTTTTAAAAACAGAAAAAAGAATGTCATAGTGTTCGCGCCTTAACGAGGCTCACTCAGCTGTCATAGTGTCAATGACCTCATTACTGACGAATGATGGATGTATTCATCCGTTAAAAGACTTGCCCATTAGCAGAGCGTACTGGCCATTAAGGCAAGTACGGCGTTTTAGCCATTTATCCTAGGGATGTGAGTAAATGAGTGTTTTTAGTCGACATCACTGCCTCCTGTATTAAACCGGCGTTGTGACACATGAGCGACGGTAACAACTATACCGAATTACCTTGATTTGGGATATGTAATTCAATATAGCTCTTATTGTTCAACTCTGAAGGTTTATATTTAATTTATTAGACATAGCACAATAATTTTCTTTTGTGTACTAGTTCGACAATTATTTAAGATTAAATACGATAATTTATATAAATCGAGATCAAATTTAACATCCAACGATTCATCTAAATCGATAGATTTGTTGACCTTTATCCAGAAGACACCGATAGTAGTTGATATTGAGGTACAATTCCAAAAATCACGTGGCTTTTTGACAGAGACAGACACCGTTATTTATGACGACATACTTTAACCCGTTAATATTAACATGTAACTTAATGTTGACCGGTTTTAAATAGTTAAAAATATCACGTCCAAGAAATCAGTAGCCGGATATGAAAGGTGTTCACGTTCGTTTAAAGGTTGCGCGCTCGCTTCATGTAATAATTTTAAATGATAGTTAAAACATTTAACAACAATTTAAATTAACTGAAGCTTATTTATGGTTAAATCAAGTTCATTTAATTTTAAAATAGTAAATACGGTACTTATGAACAGTCGTACATCATTCCCGTCAAACTCAAGGAAGTCAGTCCAATATCCCAGCCACTTTATTTAAAAAAGACTTGTCTTGTATTTCCGCCATTAACGACTTAGTATTCCAAATTGGCTAAAATTTAAAAAACTTGACATTTTAAAGTACACACGTCTTTTGCCCAAGATTCAAAATTGCATTATCTAGTATACGTTTTTCTCTTACGACATAGATTTAAATCCTCACGTAGTAAACTAGAAAATAATAATCCGTGCTCACGTTTGCAACGAGGATGCAGATTTATCTCCGCAGTAGAGCGAAAAAATGTTTAGAAGAATAATATGAAATAATGAGTTAGCAATTAGCGCGCAGTTTTTGGTTAAACGCTTTATCTGATATTTCAGTACTTTTTACTTTATACACAAACTCGAAATACGACACTTGTCATTTGGTCTTGACGATTTTACTAATTGGTTTTTTACAGGTTTTGCAGGTAGTAGTCCGGTGGAACTTGTAGTCCGGTGGAACTGTAGAGGCCTTACGAAGCCAACAGTGGAGATCAGTACGAAAAAAAAGTTTTGCAGGTAAAAGAAACAGGAATTAAAAGGTGTTTACCACGTCTACGAGATAAATAAAAAGAATTCTTATTCAGCCGTAACTCGTGTTGATCAGGGAATACAGTAAATCCAAGAACTAATCCGAGTGTAATAGGATGTTTCTTTGCAGGGAAAGGAGAGTATTCACAGCGCTAAGCGCTTTAGTGGAATATTCCGGTTAATGTGTGAGAATCCCAAGCGCGGAAATAGTGTTTTGGACGGATACGAATGAATTGCTGATTACTGAGGATATTATTACATAATGAGTTTGCTAATTCTGTACTTTTGTTATTACGTTACATGTTATGCTTAAAAATTTAATAAATAACATTTTAAAAGTATATCAAAATAATTAAAATATTGTGTTTAGCTATAGAGAGACTACATAAAACATACATTTTTATCAAAACAATTCTTTTATAAGTACTACATTTAAGCACCTATTCCCTTTACATCACTGTATTTAATTTGATGACTAGCAGATTCCCATGACTTCGTCTGCATTATTTATTATCGCAACTATATATTTTACGTAAAACGCAAAAACATACTTTGCTTATAAAAATATATTTGTAAACAATTTTATCAGTTTACTATTTGTAAACTGCATGCGCACCACACCGCTTACCCAACTTCTTCAAGGCAACAAAACACTTCTTAAAATGTATTAAATTAAGACACCATGATAATTTTCTACATAAGGACCAAGTGCCTGTGAAGTAAGAAAAAAAATTGTTGGAAATCTGTCAAGTTGTTTTGTGTGACGCGCGCACAACGACAAACTTCTTAACATATTATTTATAAGATTTTTTTTCGTATATATACTACTAATTATGCAGATCCGCACACGATACCGCAAGCACTGTTAGTTAATAAAATTGGACAATAAAATTAGGTGCCTTTTACACGTTTCATGGCAATAAGCTAACTTACTAACTGCAACAAGCTATTAAAGCAAATTTACAAAGTTTCCGCTTCATAATTCAGAACAGCTTATTTTAATTAAACTTACATAATATGTAACTTAAGTAACGGTTAATAAAGCTTAATATAATACAAAGTAGTTTCAGCATTCCGTAATAAGTCACTTAACTATTGTACTTAGATATGCCAAGTATTAAAGTGATATTTCAGTCTATAGAGTATAAACTTCCTCTGCCGTTCCAAGATAGTTAAGACCATTATGTATGGTGTCGTTCCGCTGCGGATCGGTGTAGTTCACAGCTATTTAGATATCGCATCTTCAAGATAGACTATATATTAAAAATTGAAATTCACATAAAACAGATGACTTTATAAGTTACTGTAAAATATTTTAAATTAGTAGACCCGGTAAATAGACGTTATCTTGTAACAATTTTCAAAAAAAAACAACGAGAAATTTTGCGAGAATAATAAAAAAAATGATTGACAACAGCGACACCTCTAGGATACTGCAATGACAACATCTAACACCCGTGTATAAGACTTTGTAAGTACAAAATAAATCATCAAAATCAGTCAAACCGTTTACGAGAAGAAATACGAAAATACTTCAACTCAATCTACAGCGACATACATATAATCAATTCGTTAACAGCGAAAATTACATATACAGTGAACAATATTAATCTTTCAAGCAATATAATTCAGAACCAAATCAGCGAAAAGAAAGCTGTACAAAAGCAAACGTTTGAAAAATAAGACAATTCTACACGTAAAGGATGCGAATCCCGCTCGGTAACCGGAGTCAGTAAAGGAATGCAATACCGGAGGTGTCCCGGTCGCGTCTGCACGTACGACACGTACAATATAAACCGGCAATGTTTTAACACAGATTCTGTATCACACAAACTATTGTGAAACGCTTAAACTTATGACGTGTTAGAATTTATTACAAATTAAACTTCTATCCAAACTGAATTTACAAGTTTATAGCATTTGTACTGGAATTCCGTTCGTATGAATTCAATTAAAATGTATATTTCTAATTTATATTGTTACAGCTATATTAGTTTATAGCTTATAGCTGTTAGTGTTCCAAGTAAATAAAAATATAATCGCAAGGAAAAAAAACACGACCAAAAATGTGTGATAAAATCAGGCCTATGGCTTAAAAATTTATAAGACCATATTTACACTACATAACATTAAAATAAAAAGATTTACTACTATTGTGAATTCCGCCTACATTACATTATGATGACGGAGTTGACCGGACTGGAATATTTAATAACTATACCATAAGTATATTAAAAGATTTTGTTATTCTGCACGCTACTGCGCTTCACGATGACTTACGTACGCAATTTCGTTGACGAAGGTCCGAATTAGGGACGCATGCTGGTCGTGTCAATACCCGTTCACGTAATTGTAAATGATGGTCAGCGATTAACTGGCCTCCAGTCCATCCCATATATTTATAAACAAGATCATCGAGACGCGGCACTCTGATTTTATTAGTTCATAACTTTATACAACCACCTCTCCCTACAGTTTTTGTAAAGACCTTTATTAAGCTTTTCTATAACTTTGCTATCTCAAATTTTGTTTCTATACCTTAAATTCTGTCACTTTACCTGACTTGCCAGTACAAGGCAATTGAAAAATACCGGGGAGTACCAGAAGATCTACGACTCACTGATAACCGTAGTTGTCTCACTGGCTGATTACGTAATGGAACAACCCTAAAGAGAGTGAATGCAACGGCGTTATTACCATGTGTCCCAGAAAATTTCAAGACAGTCGGGTACAGACATCTTGCAACCCCGCTTAATTACCTTGAATGATCCTGGAACGCAACACCCTTAAGCATACCACTATACCGAGTGCTTTAAAGTTTTTAGTGCTTACAATCGAGTCGGACACAAATGCCATACTACCCAGCCACTAGATCAATATCAAAAACAATAACCGTTGATACTGTTATCATGCAAAAAACATAATTTGAAGCATTCATAAACTCTGGAATCGCCGAATCGATTAAATTTGAAATAACATGGCAACGCTATCACCAAACGCCGATGGCACTCAATCCGGCAATCTTTATTGGCCCAGGGTAGTAGAAAAATAACCGTATTTATTTTTAAGCCGAGAAGCTCATACAGTAAATATTTTGCTTTAGAATTTTTCTCTATGAAGTGTTCGGTCGGCGAACAATGTTTGTATTCGCTCGGTCACGATATATTTCAATTTGTTGTATTTGGTTTACCCTTGGCGCTTGAGCGTACATATAAGTATATCTATTATATAATATCCATATAAATGAATTAAGCAATCTAATGTCATTATTATTGTCAGCCTAGTTCAATCTACAGTAAGACTAGATTCTCTTCTCTTGACCACTATTCCTTCTGCTTGACTTTTTTAATATTAATTTACGATTTGACAAAAAAGTAATACATATATTATTAATATATAAAATATCAAAGAAGTATTCCCCATTTGAGATATTTCATCCTAAAGTTAGAATTTCCTACTACATTTTCAATAATTAAGTCAGCTCCACTGAGAAGACCATGGATAATCTTATGCTATTTTATCTACACCAATGGTCGGTAAATCACAGTTCAGAAACCGAATGCGGCTCTTTCACTCCTTGGCTGAGGCTCTTAAACAAAATGTTTAGTGTAGACAGACACACAGTATTATTTATTAATTTGCCTTGTAAGAGACGAGTAAACATTTTTGAAACGCAAACCTAGAGAAGAGACATTTTTCGAAAGTAACACGGCTAGTAGCTTGCAAAAAAAGACATATTTGGCAAAGGCAAGCTCGAGGCTGTATATTCAATCTTAATTATTTCCATAAAAATGTCTCTACTAAAGAAATGATTAACTTTAAAAAAAGCTCTGAATAAACTTCTATTTTGTATTGTTTATATTTGGCTTTTTTGGATGTCGAGTTTACCGACCACTGGTCTACTATACTCTTCATCCATTATTCACATAATCTACATTAGATGCATTGTACTTTGGTAGGAAACATAAAGTATAAACTTAAATTTATAACTCACGCAGCATGCGACCACTTTAATAAGGCGAATATATTTTAATTACCAACCCATTCCGTGCTAATGAACATTCTTACCTGTAAATGAAAAAATATATATATGAAAATGTGCACAAGTAATATAACAATGACAGTAGTTATTATAAATTTATGTAACATCCAAGAAAAAACTAAGATTTATATAGTACAATTAAAAGTTAAATAGAAAGTTTGACGAGACTTGTCATAACGAAGTACGGTGAAGATATCATTCGCATAGATCTTTTTTCTTTTAAGCTACAACTTATTCTACTTCGACAGACACGTTTTCCCAAGTCCCATAAAGTTCTTAAAGATCGAAAAAGCATTTATGATGTCGTAATTTCTACAATGTATAGGTGTCATGACAAATCAATATGTTGTTACTGCAGACCCGACTAGAGTAGTAGTAAAGTGTCGAGGACGACATAAAAGTAAGACAAACCACATTTATTCAAGTGGGTCTTAAACAATGTAAAGTCTGTGGAAACATTCCGAGAAGGTGAAATGCGATGAAACAGTTCTATCACTGGATAAGTTAAAACATTGGCATAATTGTAGTCTTTTATTTCTTAGTACCAATCAGACTAACAATAGTAGCTTAAGCGGATTTCTCAAGTACTGACAATCAACATTATTGTCGTGACGAATGTATACTTTCGTAAATTAAATAGTTTTAGGATATTGTTATGCAAACCATTAATATCTTATTCGAAAGTTTCAACGGAAGGAATATCAAACTGTGAAGCAACATTACAACAGATGTCAAGGTATAATTTTTTTTTTTATATTATAGGGGGCCAACGAAGAGGTAGGTGACCTGATGGTAAGTGATCACCGCCATCCATAGACACTAGCAACACCAGGGGAGTCGCAAGTGCGTTGCCGGCCTTTTAATATATGTGGGCCTCCGGCGCTCTCACTGGCCGAACGAAACGCAACAGTGCAAGCACTGTTACTTCACGTCAGTTTTCTGTGAGAGGGTGGTACTACCCCGGGCGAGCCGACCCATTCATGCTGAAACCAGTAATAGCTTCAGCGTAGCTCTACCACCTACAATAATACATTCATTACCAACTATAAACAGCAAAATAGTAATTATAATTGAATTAATTATACTGAAAATGTTGTCAAATGCAAATACGATATTCTACGTAGGGGAGATTACGCAATATTCGACCTCGATGCTAACACTTCCGTGTAGCAGTTCAAAGAGCGTGAATGGCAACATACTGGTACATGAGGTATCCCCAACTTCAGGAGGACTCTTCAGTAGTAGCATACAATTACGACTGCGTTGATGCCTCAGGTGGCATAGCGTTGAAGGACGTAGGTTTGAATTCTAGCAACTGAGTCGAAGCTTTCGGTGAAGGAAAACATCGTGATTAAACCATAGCGTGGTGGTAGGACTTTTTCTAAGCCCGCCTAGCTAGCTATCACTGTTAAGTTGAAAGTTGAGCCAAGCACCTGTTGCTGTGTTCCGGCAGCTGCACATGAGAGCCAGTCTCCCTCTAGGTTTAGCGTGACTACCATATTAGACCGCATTATCATTTAACATCAGATGAGATTGTGGCCAAACGCTAGCCTATAAAGTATATTTAAAAAAAACTGGCCTCAGCTCTGCAATTCTATTGAAGTTGCTAGTATCTATAGGCTGCAGCAACAACTAATATCAGACGAACATAGAGCGGTGTCAAAACATAAATATTATTATACCTCATTGTCTTCATTACATTAGGAAAGAAACGTATGTAACTATTGGTTATGCAATTAATAACTAACCATACTTCAGTTTCAGTACCATTAAAACATTCTTCTAGTAAACAAGGGCCGTTTATCACCAATCTAACTTTAATCTCAGAAACACATAAGAACCCTTCGAAGAAAATGTAATTTGTAAAACGCGGTTACAAAATTGCTCTTACACCCAAAGGGCTGGCAGTTACCAAACAAGGGGAGTATAAATTTGATTTTAATTGAACGAACGATGCCATCAAATGATTCAATGAAGACGGACGGGCTGGCAATCAAATTAAGCGTCAACATTGCCTTTTGCTCTTTATTGAGTTTAGATTTTTTTTTAATTGACAATCGTACTCGTTGAGTATTGTAAAAAATCTAAATCCAAATTTCAATATATTGATTAAGTTAAATGAAAATATCGTGATGCTTTGTTTTTTAGATAAGGCCAAGTATTTAAGAAATAAAACTATTAAAAATTGATCAAAATATATCCAGTAGTTTTTGCGTGATGCACTCACAACGACAAGCCTCTATAATTCTGTTTATACCTATAGAATACAATAAAAACAAAATAGAATATTAAATATTTTAAGAGGAATCAAACGTTAGGCCTTCCATACATGAAAATCTTGAGCGCTAAACCACCTAAGAATATTCTCCTAAATAATGCACCAGTCATAAGCAAGATTTAGCAAGCCCAGAAGCAATCAGCATTGCCTCTGCATACATAATCCTATCTAAGGCCCGTTTCATGGTGCAGGCGGGTGGCGGGTCTATACGCCAGTGCGTGTAGTTCAAATGTACGTAGACCTCACTAGCATTCACAGCGACGCTAACGGCGTGGCGTCTACGTACAATTGAACTAAACGCACCCGCGCAAGTATCCGCCACCCACCAGCACTCTAAAACAGGCCTATTGTTATAAATGCGAATCTGAGTTTTTTTTTACACCTTCACCCCTTAAATTCACAATGATCATCACAGAATTCTAAATACACGTTTTCAGGGCTACAGAAAAGTACTGCTCCCAAGGAATAGGTCAAATCTATAGGTACTCACGCGAGTGAAACTTCAAGCAAAAGCTAATACCAAAATACTTCTTCGACTTATAGAGAAGATGGGCTGGCAAATAACCGGTATTTCAAATTCTGAAACCGCTATTTAGCCAGTTCTACTAATATTTTGTTCATGTCAACTACGCGGTTCGATTAATAACAATTGCTTTGTTAGACAAATTTCAAACTTCACTGGCGTATTTTGTGGCGCTATATTATTATCTTACCAAACTGTATGACATCCGACATCAAACCGTAATTAATTAAACATCAAATATTTGATTCCATTTGTACAAAACATTTACAAAGTCAGCTCGTATAATGTGATGGTGAAGGCTTGGTTTCACACAACGTGGTTTAAACACACGCGTTGTTTTGTACACGCGTGAACAGGTTGTATGCACAGTCGTTACTCTGAAGAACGACTAATAATGTTTGCTTGCTCTTGGCAACGCACGCTGTTATATTGTTCATAATATGTATCTTCTTGGTTATATGTAAGCTTGGTATTATTTCTTTTTTCATGTTTTATTAGAATTTCTGAACTATTAAAATAAATTTCTTTCTATATACAATTACTTGGATTCATGCCAATCCTTATTTACAAGTTACTAATTTTCGCCTACTCACAGTCGAAAATGTATTGAGATTTTATTGTAACGTAACTCATTTTTACTACAACGCTTTAATAACATTATACTAAAAAGGATTCAAACTTAAATGAATAGTCATAAAAAAGGTTCGTTACAATGAAATCAATTACATAATCCTTGTCCAATTACGATTCCAGTTTTTATATGCATAGTAATTTTATAACAAAAATGTACTTATCCGTAGTACTTTACTTAACTTTATTTATATTAACTAAATATATTCTTGTAAATTAATAGTAAGAGATGTATTAGGGAAAATAAACATATTTAAGGATTTCGTAAACAATATAAAAAATGTTAAAGCTGTATTCCCTACGCCTACTCTAAATATTTAAGTCGTCGTTTCAAGCTTCCATCATTGGTTTCATTGTTCGAACATCTTTCACATGTAAATGAACTTGTAAATAAATACACGGCCCTAATATTGCCTTAAAATCCATACTATAAATAATCCGTTTATTAATTTATACCTGTAATTCATTCAAATGTATATTTTATCTTTTAAAACTTAGTTTCTCGACGTCCGAAAGCCAAAGAGGCAATACATATAAAAATTCATATCGTACCCATAACAATACCTTCGTATAACCCTAATACACTTCTCATGGAGGATCTGAAGCGACGCGTGTAAATGAAAAAGGTACTAGGAATGAAATGAAATTACAATGATTTACACCGTCGCCCCGGCCGCGGCCCAGCTCAGAAATGTAAATTCCGCCGAATGTTGGCACGCGAAACCGCGTTTTTGACTCGAACAATTTACGCGTTCTGGCAGGGTAACCTCACTGTTGTATGTTAATAATTGTAATAATATCATCTTAGCATTATGAAATAAGTTAATTCAAATTTAATACAAATCAAGTGAAGGTATTTCATACAGTTTATAAAGGTCAAGTTAAATAAGAAAGAGCATAAACCAAGATATAGAAGTTGATATTATTATGGTTACCATACTTGAACACGACGTTAATGTAAAGAATTACATAAATGAAATAATAAAAAAAGCTACGATTACTTAACACTAAATATCATGTATATTAACTAATATTACACGCGAAGTAACAGTAGTTTTCGAAAAAAATACACCCAGTAATAGATTCATACACGTAAGGGTGGAATAATTTGTCTATTTGCAAATTTACATCAAAGAAAAATGATATTCATTTAAAATGTAATGTAAATCAAGGAGATAATCCTCAGAAAAAAGATATTCACACTCTGGAAGCGGCAAAGTTACGTAATGAGCCCTTACTAATTTCAATGGAGCCAAGTTCTTCCCTAGAGTTCAGCCCTACTACATTTGTTAACTTTACAAAAACTCGACAAATTACACTTGCACTAGTATAGGGGATGTTTATACAGATATTATTAATAACATGTAAACAATGGAGCAAGTCTATACGTGTTATGACTACATATTATAAAACAAAGTCGTCTGCCGCGTCTGTCTGTCTGTATTTTCGCGATAAACACAAAAACTACTGAACGGATTGTAATGTCTTCACCAATAGATAAAGTAATACATGACGAAGATTTAGGTATATAATTTGTTAAGGTTTTGTGTAAATAGGTTGAAATACGACGATAATTGTTGGAAGTGTTGAAAAAAGTCGAGCCGCTTGAGAGCTTTAATCGAAAACGCTACCTAATTCTTTTGAGATGAAACAAAGCAATGCATAATAAGATATTCTTCTTTTATATATCTACAAAAAACGTCTGTGATGGAATATACCTATCGTTTAAGGATAGCTTACTATATAAATACGTTAGTTATTACCTCAAGTATTTCATGCACATATGTATATATTTTTTATTATCAGGGCAGGACAACGTACGTCGGGCCTGCTAGTATTATATATAAAAATTAATGTTGGTGTGTCTGAAATAAATAACTTTCAATACCATTTAAAGGATCAATATATTTGTACACCGAAGTGTTAGATTCAGGTAGGTTTATGCTATTAACACTAGATGGCGCTGCCACGTAGGATGAAAGAGTGACATGACCGGCAAAATCAGTTTGCTTCGGTTCTATAAAGCATTATATCTATCGCGCAGTGCAATGACTGCGATAGACAAAGATAACGCTATAGAAAACCGAACTCGGTGTTCTCTCCGACGCGACGTGCCAAATCTAAAGTCAGGTACTGTACAATCGTCATCAAAGTTGGTACCCATATGTAGATGGATTCTATTTAACACAATAATTTATTTTGCTGCGACTCGATTACTAGTAACTACAAATAGTAATTACAACAAATAATTACAAACAACACAGCTACTTTCATATAAATTTGAATACGTATTTTATTTAGAATATTCTAGAACTGTTCACCGTCTTCGAAATCTTAAAAAACAAAATAAAATTAAATAAAATATTTAAAAAAATAACTCAATCATTGGACATAAATTAAAAACCCAAATATGTATGCCATTAGTACTACATATAAAAAGATCGCAGCGGACATTTGTTCCTTGTAATATACTTGGGACTGTTTACATTACCCAATATATGTAATATTTTAACACTTTAATTATATCGGTAGTAATCCTCCGATTCACCAGTCAAATGTAAATCACCTGTATTGAATTCGTGTTTACTTCGAGCCTAAGTAAATGGAAGTCGAAGGCCCGAAGGCGTATTTATGGGGCATCGAAACTGTCTGCATAATATAGTGGATCTAACATAGGGTGGGATGATTTCAATTGAATAACGTTGGGATAGATTGAAAATGTTATACGTTTATACAGGGAACAGCTGTATGAAAAATGAGCTTCTTTCAACTACTCCGAGTAACAAGTTCGAGTTTAGTTTTCTTCGTGATATTTACGCATTGAATCTAAACATGTTGATGATTATTAGTAGAGATTTTGTGAACGTGTTTCTGTTTTATCCTGACTAATATTATAAAAGCGAAAGTCAATTTGTTTGTTAGTTGGTAATTCATGTATACAGAAAAAAAAGGATTGTTCTCAAATCTCGAGTGATAGGTAATATGTATGCAAGATTAAATACTCAGAGATAAATAAAGAGCAATTTACAAAATACCCTCGTTTATTATTTTCACTACATACTTATAAGCCACCTGTACCTGTACGTCGTATTCACCACCATAACTCATCAATATCACCTCTCTCTTGCACATTTCTCCTTTCACTCACACCTTACGTTTCGTTTACCACGTGTATATTAACACGAGTGAAACTGAGGACAAAACCTGGTTATATGTATTGGAAACTTTCAATTTATTTATTTATTATAGAGAACAATAGAAAGGACAAAATACATTTGAATCGTAAAACAGCTTAATTTATAAATCTTGTGGAAAAAACTATTATAGACGAACAAAACATTTATTAAAAAAATATTAATAGTTACTTCAGTTTCAGAGATTAGACGGAACAAACAGACAAACAGACCGACAAAACTTTTAATAATCGATTTATTCTTATATGAGTACTGCAAATACGTCTACAAATACGTCTGCAAATACGTCGTACTTTAATATTCATTTGGTAAAACGCTGTTATTTTGATATTACAAACAGACACTTCAATTGCATTTATATGTATAGATAGCTTTTAACGTTTAACTACAATCTCACCTGAATTTAAAAAACGATGTGTCCGAAATTTGGTGAGATAGATTAGAGAAAACCGGTTTTTTTTGTTTATAATCATGCAGCCAATACTTTTATAACAGAAACCAATAATTTGAAAGGAAAAATAATGGTATACACGTCAGTAATTTGCCTGCGTTAGAATTCATAACAACCGGAACAATCTATATGCAAAGTGGATCTAAACAAACTTTCATTCACAACACTTAGCCGATGCCATCAAATGTTTGTCTACACGAACATATTATCAAATCATGTATAGACAAGTGATTGTTTTAAGAATGATCACACTTTATTATTTTCTGAGTGTCATCACTTGAATTCTTCTTTTATATGTTAGCTTTAAAAGGCTAGTATTTACGACTAATAACCGTACTACTAAAATATTGACGTTTATATAATGAATTAAAAAAAAAACTAATTTTAATTTAAAGCAATGATAGCTCAATGATATTCCAAGACCGCGTCAACCAGCTGAGGTTCAAATAATGTACAAAACTGAAACTTTCAGTGAAAGGAAAATGACTTAATGAAATTAAAATATGATGGTAGAGTCTTTTCTAATATCTACTTGCTTAGACAATACTATTTAACATCAAATTTAAATAATAAAACCAATGAAATAAAAATATGTGTGGGTTAATAAAACCAAGATGCAAGTGCAACTTTTTTTCGAACTCGCCGCTATATTGGCCTTGGCTGCTCTGCTGAGCGTTTTTTACTTTACCCCTGCTCCGTGGCAGACTCCAATGCAACATGCGATAGATCACTTTAAAAAAAATAGGCGACAAACTGAATTAGTATTCTTTCACATCGAGATAACCATTGGGGAAATTATCATCAATAAGCTTTATAGTTCGATTACACGTAGAAAATAAACGTAAATTTTATGAAGAACAATGCACAAAGGAGTCTGTTAAAATTTTTACGCTCGTCATACGTTCACAATGCGTTGTAAATATATTTACGATGCATTCAGATAATCAATATGATTTCTCTTGGGTAACTTCGCTCTGTTAAGAGTTCGGAGAACCGTGTTCATATTTATTTCACATCAAAGGTGATTAAATTTATTTCTTATATACATATACATTTCGATGTAAATTACATTAACACAATTGAATAAATTTGTGATAGAATGGCAAACTGGTCTAGTCATCACATGCCATATTATTAATAAAGGCCTGGGTTATGATTCATCACGCGTTTACACTGAATAATGTCGGTTATTGTACTATTTTGGCTTTAAAGAAACTACTTTAATTTTAAGCTCAAACCAACTAAAAGTGGACGGCAGCTTCAGTTTGTTCCAATAAAAGAAATAAATAAAAATTTCAAATCATCTGAAAAGAAAGCGAAAGTTATAACTGTTAGTTCGTGCAAATTTTAACTGAAGTGTGAATTTTTTTACGACGAAATACGTTGTACGGCTAGATTTTTACCTTCGTAGTAAAAAAAATAATTACAAAGTTAAAATATTTATTCATCGGAAATAGAGGTCCTTTGTTGAAGAACCAATTATTTTTTTGCATGGCTGCTTTTCCATTACAGTTGAATTAAAACTGTAGGCCGTTTGTTTTTGGTCTAAAAATATTATTAAAGCATAGCCAGACGAAATGAAAACATTTCCAGGATTTTTTTTAAATGAAAATAATATCCTTTACATATTATTAATAGTTACAGTTTTCAACAATTTTTAAATGGTAATCCGACTGTATCATATAAATGACATTAGTACTCACGGTTCTGTTCGCCTTAGCTACAAAATTATTAATAAAATGTTTTTTTTGTTATATACATTATTGAAGGGTGTTTTATACAAAATAAATACATGTAAGTATAATGAATTATGTAAATCGATAAAAATTAATATTTTGGATGTCGTTTAACATTTATCTCACGAATAAATGATCGAAAAGCGATTTAATCTATTTGTGAAAATTTTGGGTTTTGTGGCGTTAATAAACGCCTTTTTAAGGCGTAAATTGAATAAAGCATTTTTGATACTGGTTTTGAACCTATTCATGTATTACACTAACACAATATTAGTAAAAATAGTGTATACAATAAAAAATATATATATGTCGTATGCTATCTTCAGTATAATAAAGTTAAACAGTAGAAATAAATAGAAACAGAAGAAAAGGACATAATATAATTTCCTATGTCAGAAAAAAGTGCCCTACTTGTGTACCATGTTTATTAAATGTATTATGACACCGTCAAAATCGGATTTACTAGGGCACTGCAACACAATCATGGTTCGTTAAGTCACAGACAAAAACCCGCTGGGCAGGCGATCGAGCAACATATTTCCAACCCTAAGCTTTTTGGACGTCCCTCAAATTATCGAGTTCATGTACTGTATAGCGCAGGACAGGATTCAGACGGAGTTTTTCCATTGACTTATTAATTTTCCTACGTCGTATTTATGTGAAATAATATAAGGATAGTTATTTTAATTTGTCCAATTTTTATATTGTGATATATATAAAAAACGTATGCTAATAGTACCATATAGAAATAATTTATTAGAATCAATATTTAATGAAATCCTATATGAATGTAAATGTTTTAATTTTTTATTTATTTAATCTTTACTGTACACCATTATAAATAAACGCTATAAAACATTACAAATGATATGATTAGTACAAAGGGCCGCCTTATTGCTAATAGCAATCTCTTTCAGGCAACCTTTGGATGGGTATGTTCCGTGAGGTAAAGTGGGAGGTATTTAGTACAAGTAAACCAAAACTAGCACCTAAATTAGCAACAACAACAAATATCAACAATAAATCGTAATTAGCTAAAGTCTTCTACAAAGTAATATGCGTAACGTGTAGCAAATGTGAAAATGTTGATATGTATACATATTAAAAAAAAAACTTTATTCCTTTTACTTTTCAGTCCAAAAGACACTTTATATACTATGAAAAGCTGACACCTCAAATTGGGGCAAAATATTTTTATAGCGTATGATGACATATTGTCCAAGTCAGGTATTTTTTTCTATGACGACATATCACATTTCTTATGTATAAAATAATATCCCTTAATTCCAATTTAAAAATTAATTATTTCATAATATTATCTACCATAAGTTTCAAGTGAAAATATTTTTATATAAATTATTTATCTATGACATGACGTTCCAATTAAAATACCCTATTTATATTTGCCCTCATCTCCAACTACATTCCTGGCTATAACCCTAATAATTAAATAAAAATGCAAATCGTTCAACTTTGCGGAAGAATAATTTTGAATGGCACGGGAACAGGTGTACTGGAGGGGTTAAGTTAACCGGTTTAGGAACGATAAAACATGATGGCAGGCTTAAGTGCGCTATGAATTGAAAATTTATAGTAATAATAGTAAAATATTCTATTTAATACAGTGCTTAATGCGTACATTATTTTTTTTGTAATGTTTGTATAACATTAATTTTTTGGTTTTTTCGAACTGACTACACTGTTGGCCTGGCAAGGCCACTACAGTTTCACCGGACTACTTATAACATTGTGCAATAAGCTCGTGTATAGTTAAGTTACATACGAATACAAAGATACATGGTATATTGTAACTCTTTCCTATATTTAACATTTCCTAGAACTAAGTAAATGTTATTATGCTTTGTGCATTCCCACTTCCTGCCAAAAGTAATCTGCAGTATGTAAGAAATTGTATACCCTTATTCCACGTAAAAATGATCGATACAACATGTTTTACTCTCCTCCAGGCGCGTATCCAAACTTTTGGATTGGGAGAAGAGGGGGGAGGGGAGGGGGAGGGGGAGTTGGAGGAGGGGAACAAACATTCAATCGACCATATGCATAAAAAAATTGCTGTAATGACTGTACTACATTTTTTAATAATTTAAATTACAACGTTTATCAATGAAGGAAAGCCGTATTACTTTTATTCCGCACACCATCCTTAAATCAATCCATAGATACCTTCTTCTATCTTCTACTACTATATTCGAAATTCTTCATACTTAATAGTCTGTAGACGTGTTCCTACAATTGGCCTTATATTTTTCCAAAATTTTGTTTGGATTTCGCGTTTGACCACAATTTCTTCTGATGTCAAATAACGATGTGGTCTAAGATTGTAAACACTCTAAGCTTAAAGGCAACTGGCTGTCAAGTGCAACTACCGGAACATATATACAGGTATTAGGGGACAAATTTTCAACTTGAGAAGGGTAGCTAGTCAAGCGGACTTATCACCATGCTATGGCTTTATCACGATCTTTTCCTTCACCAAAAGCTCCAACTTAGTCGCAAGGATTCGAACATACATCGATCAGCGCGGTATCCGAATACACTATCAACTGAACCATCATCGTCGCAAAATATCATCACGTAACATCAGGTGAGATTGTAATCATACGGCTAAAAGTTATAAACACTAAAAAAATCCGTATGTTCTTTGTTGACCCGAAGCAGGTAACTAATAACAGAAGCGCTGGATAGTCAATAAGCCTTAAATTCAACCGAGAAGCTTTCTATGTGATTGTACCGCATTCGACAGTGTCGGGTAAACCAGAAGCAGCAAACTAGATAATAGGCCCGTTTACACATGATCAGGTTGCGTTAACACGGCAATATACAAACAAGCAGCGTTTGTTAACGTTAATTAGGCGCACTGTAACATGAAACTATGCTGGACTGGTGCATTCAGTTGATAAGCATTAAAGTACGATTTATAATTAACACAACTTTTCTCGAATATTAATTTTATAATATATCTTCTTATACTATACATTGAATGATAGAAGTCTGCCGTAGAGCGTGCATCACGCAAAAGTCACAGAATAAAAAGGCTGACGCAAGGGCAATACGTCAGGAGCATGTCTAGATCATCGGTAACATCATCATAATCCTACCCTTAGCCCTCCTAAGTAGGGTCGGCACAACATATTTCTTATGTTGTAATGTATGATTTCGCTTAATATTTGGGAATCCTTGGGATGATTTTCTAGTACCACAATCACTTCAACTTCCTAATTTCGTATGGATGCCAAACGCGGGTATTTAACTCTTCGATAAAAGGCGGTATGGGTTCAAATGACGCGCTTGTGTACGATGTATCCGTGCAGATTCATCCTTAACGCGAACCCATATAAGTTTTTCGCCTACCAAAAATCGCTCAACGCGACTAACGCGTAATATTATCCAAATTAAATTAGAAACTTTATCGTAATTTACATAAAGAGATATTATTATTATTTGAATAGGCACTTAACAAGGTTTTACCTACGCATAATGTTAATATAAGCTCGTTTGATCCGTGACTGAACAGATGTTCGTTTTTTAAAACAATACCTGATATCCATACAAGTGTACACATGTGTTTGTGATTCATCACGACATGTTATATCACGAGCCGTCATTCAAAAACTTCACAATGGACATTTCATTGACTGTTACTTGTTACTTATATTCTAAACAACGTTAACAAGCACATACATGCAGTATGTTAACTCAAGATCGGTATAACCTAAAAATAAATTAGAAGTAATTGACTTCTTATTTTCAATAATTTAAGGAAAATATTGAACCGATTTTGGTGAGTCTTTTACTGGTAGATAGTGGACTTTTCAGGGTAAAATTTAGATCATATACCGTTACATTTTTCCATAGGAGCTGAGCATTAATTACAAAATGTAATAAATGTTCTATAAAATAGTTAAAAGTGTTATAGGAGTTAAGGAAAGACAAAATTACAATAAAAATAATGGTCAGCCTACAATTAAACGATATAAAGCACGTAACTGGCCTGAAACACTAAAACCGAGAAGTAAATGAAGTAGTAAGTACACCACAATATACGATATATCTAACATTTTTTTTTTATTAACGTTGAGAAATCCTTTATGGATACCCACCATCTCGGGGCAGAGAGTGGGTTATGTCCGACTCGCATGGACTAAAACCCCACGATATACCGGCTGCCGCTTTTGGTTGGGGCGACATGGGATCGTGCTGAGGCTATCACCATGTCGCCCCATCGGTCAGCCCGGCGAAAGATGGCCGCCGGGCCCCGTCCTTATAGGGAGGTAGACTGGGTACACAACCAGTTATCTCCCCTCGTCAGCCGGACCTGTGCAATGAGGAGTTGGGCCCAATCTATCTACATTTATGTAAGCGCATCACTTCAGAACGGCTGCATCCATTTCGCTAATTTTTTTTCTTGTGTTTGTAATTGTCGGGACAAAGTTTGTCGTTTAAAGGCTAATGGTTAAAAATTCTCTATATACAAAAATATGTGAGATATAAGTTAGTAGAGAAATCTTCGACAATATTACTAGAACTGTCAGATTGACGTTCTGCACAGTTGCCATTTTATATCAATACATGGTCGTACTATAAAGGTAAGATCTGGTCTCACTTTTCGTTAGTGCCCCCCATACGAAGCCAGGACGGGCAGCTAGTCAATTATAAATGTGATAATACATTCGGTCGTTTGTTTGTCCATCGATCGAGCTTAAATAGTGAGTGGAACGAACTCTATCGAAATTTGACTTAGAAGTCAATTATATCGTGGAATTAATTATTTAAAATAAACTTTTTTTATCTTCATCTCCTATTTGTATTTTGCTGTGTAATCGCTTATTATTTCATTTGAATGGTATGTTATACATAATATTACGGTAAATATTACGGTAACCTATTGTATCGCTTTTAGCACATGTATTATTATTACATCATTGTATGCGATACATAAGGTACACATTATGTTAACAAAATATCAGTTATTCCAACAAATACGACATGTATGCAAAATAAGTCAATGACAAATAGGGATAATAAGCCCAAAAGAATCTAGCTTCCATTCGTTATACTAAGCTTCATCTTGCTTTCCTAGTATAAGAACTGCCATAAACACAGTTCAGAGAAATGAAAAAGGCAAGTATATCTCGGTATTGGCGATACAAATCTCACCAGTATGAGATTCAATGCACAGATAGGTAACACTGGATGTCGCAGGAACTACTACGACACGTATTTATTTCGGTTGACTATTCTGAGCGTACAGATATGAAAACTGACGCTAATATTATTAGCTGTATTGCCGAATTTGGATGTTGTACTTTTAGCCTTTTAGCCCCTCGTTCCGTCTGCAGAGCTACGAAATGTAAATGTGTGTTGTTTTTTTTATTATTAATAGCTGCTGGTCGATTTTCTAGTGTTCAGAATGTTTAATCATATTATTAAATGTGCCTTTAAGTTATTTTAATAGCTAGATTTTTTCCGTGGTTTCACTCACGTTAAGGTAGTTTCCATCTGTTTCTCGAGAAATGTACATTTTTCAGGATGAAAGGTACTCTATGTCCTTTTCTGTATTCATGGCAACGTATATGCAAAATTTCGAATTAGATCGTTGGAACACACATTTTGTAACATTACAGCGCTGATTACTCAGTAGTAAAATAAGTTCAAAGTATACAAATATATATTCGATTAGTGACACTTGAATGTTGTTCATTTAACCTACATATTAAGAAGAAGAATCCGATAAATTTCCTTATTTAGATCAATATCGTTCTGATATCTTTTGCATACAATACTTGCTGGACCAAGTTCAGTGCGCAATTAAATGCGTTCAAAGTATAGAAATCTCCTTGCAAAAATTAGAAAACAACATCGCTTGAAACCATAATGTCCGTGTTCAAGTCCTTATAAAGTCCGAGTTTCAATGAGTGTTAATTAGCATTACGCTTCTCGTCAACGGGGACTGACTCGCCTCTTGCATGTTAAACGGAGCCCTCGACCAAGTGCCCGGCTGAATTAGCGAGCGTTTTAACTTCGCAACGAAACTAGACCTAGATAATGAGAGCGAGTTTTGCTAACATTCGGAGTTTAGTGTTTTATTTGTTCGTAATACTTACATGAAATTACCTATACTTGCGCTTCATGTTTTTACGAGGACGAAATGACAAGCAGTTCACTCACCTGATGTTATTGTACATTGCAATTTTATTTTATACTTTATAGGTAAGCGTTTGACTACAATCTCATCTGATTTTAAATGATGATGTGGTCTAAAATGATAGTCACGCTAAACCTAGAGTGAGAGTGGCTCTCAAGTGCAACACATCAACAGGTGCTTGGCCACAGATTTTGAACTTGAAGATGGGAGCTAGCCATAGCCTAGTACATAGAAAAAGTTTTATCACGATGTTTTCCTTCACCGAAAGTTACGACTTAGTTGCTAGGATTCGAACCTACGTCCTTCGACGCTGTGTCCGAATACGCTACCAAATAAGCCATCATCGCTTCAAAACTGATAGGTACTTACAATAAACAAGATGAAAATTCTGAGATCATTCGCTACACCTAAGGACTACGTTGAAAAGATCTGTTGTATACCAGTGCTTTTTATCAAACCTTTACACGCATCAAAGTGGAACAAAACTGCGAATACTACTGATTTTTTTTTCTTTTTTATATATATTATAGGGTCAAACGAACAGGTGGGTCACCTGATGGTAAGTGATCATCGCCGTCCATAGACACTAGCAACACCAGGGAAGTCGCAAATGCGTTGCCGGCCTTTTAAATATGTGGGCCTCCGGCGCTCTCACTGACCGAACGAAACGCAACAGTGCAAGCACTGCTACTACACGTCGGCTTTCTGTCAGAGGATGGTACTACCCCGGACGAGCCGACCCATTCACGCTGAAACCAGTAATGGCTTCAGGGTAGCTCTACCACATTAATGTTACTGGTAATTACTGTTTTAGACAAATATGATGAACAGTATTTACTGGCATTAATATTAAATCCATGACGTATTTCGGGAAGAGAGTTTCGCCCAGAAGTGCGCCGTTTACGAACTGGAAATAATTCACTAATTGAATTCAAATGCGTGACGAATTGCTTTAAAAATAAACCAAGGTCATTAGAACAATTATTTCGTAATGAGGTATGACCGGCATGTTGGTTGGTGGAGTGTAGACTATAATACCGGCAAGTGTACAAAGCGCTACGTTTAAAAATATTCGAAGCCAGTCCATACCCGAGACAGTGTTTTGTTTCATTTAGTTACAGATAGATTACGTTCGTTAAAGATTCGTGAGTTAATAAGTGAAAACGACTTCTAACTTCGGTAGGTGGTAGAGCTACGCTGAAGCTATTACTGGTTTCAGCATGAAAGGGTCGGCTCACCCGGGGTAGTACCACCCTCTCACAGAAAACCGACGTGAAGTAACAGTGCTTGCACTGTTGCGTTTCGTTCGGTCAGTGAGAGCGCCGGAGGCCCACATATATTAAAAGGCCGGCAACGCACGTTCGACTCGCCTGGTGTTGCTAGTGTCTATGGACGGTGGTGATCACTTACCATCAGGCGACCCACCTGTTCGTATGTCCCCTAAAAATAAAAAAAAGACTAACGACTCTATTTATATTGTTAACCTTTTCACAATTGTATTAAATTCTATCAAAATTAATAACATATTTTTTTTATATGGGTCACAAACTATGCGTCACACCTCGTTTAGAATACGTAAAATATTCCAACATTAACGACTAACTTCTGCTGTGTGTCCTAGCAATAAACACAGCTTATATAAAATTTGCTTACTATAGCAATGAAGCTTTTCGCTTACTAATGAGTAATGATGGCAAAAAGTACAATAAAATAATCCATTTCATTTAGTTTTTCTCTTACCACAAATTCGTACATAACATTTAATCATTATACGATGTATATAAGGAAAATGAAAGTTTGAACATACTCATATCAAGGTAAATCAGAATTCGAAGAAAACTTTCCCGAACGATTCGTCTTTCCGGTCATACGTAATAATGTATTCATAAAACTTTTAGATATTTACATGAGATATATTCGTAACACCATTTTGATCTCACCTATAAAAGAAAGATACCAGGATTACCCTTTCTGAACGTCCTCCAGACGAAGGTTTAAATAAATCCGTACAAAACCGGACAGTAAAATACCCATAAATAATAAGAATATTTATCTAGCGATATCCTAGCAATTTCTGGACGATATACCATCAACTTACACGGAATGTTTTCTTTTACTTTTGTGGGTTTTATAAAAAAAATGCTACTTTACATACGATTTAGTAACACCGTGTCAATTAAGTCTATACAGCGAATAGAAATACGAGTAATGACAGCTTTTGAATTTCTTAATGTACTATTGGAACTATAAAAAACCCACAAAATATATTCTAGGTAACTAAAACGCTTTTCGTTTAATGATACCAATTCCTAAACGAAATTCATGTTAAATATTCATCCTTGAGTAACTCGGTAGGAATGGCTTGATATTTCTTGAAATTAACATTCAGACTGGCAGTAAAATTATGCTGGATTTTTACTATCGCCACTTCTGTCTAGACTTCAACATCTGTCTACACGTACACGGTAGCATAAGGTATTCTTGTTTCATGAAAAATATATAGTATGAACATGTTTTAAGAGGGTTATTATATTTTAGTAGCAGGCCGGGCAGACGTTGTTCTGCTGTGATAACAAAAATATTGTATTAAATTTGATAAGGATTAATATTGTATTCGTCTAAATAGCGTTCTAATTACCTCACATTATACGTGACCATTTTTAGTAGATAAGCTATCTTTAAAAGATAGGTATATGCTCTTGCATACGTTTTTGTAGATCTATAAAAGAGGAATATCTCACTATGCATTATTTTGTTATATCTCAAAGGGATTATTAGGCAGAGTTTTCGACGAAAATCCCAGGCGGCTTGACGTTTTTCCAATTCTTTCAACAATTATCATTTCAACTAATTTACACAGAACTTTGACAAATGATATACCTAAACCTTCCTCCTCATGAATTACTCTATCTATTGGTGAATACCGCATTACAATCCGTTCAGTAGTTTTTGAGTTTATCTCGACCGATAGACAGACAGCCGCGGAAGACGACTTTGTTTTATAACATGATAAGGAAAAAGATAGCAAAAAGACACGCGATTTAATTATAATTGTTTAATTTAAGCTTCAATTAATATTTAGGAAACACACAAACATAACTTAAGAATATTAATATAGTTCTCTAGATGTTACACTTTATTGATGCTACATTTAATATTATAGTTGAAGAAAATCGAATTATCCGCAGTAAATTTAATGAATAGAGGTTTGTATACTAATAAATCTTTGTGCCAATAATACTAACAAATTACAGGGGAAACACCCGAGAATATTATCAATATAAAACAGAGTAACGATTAGTATATGATAAAGTTTGAAGGCCAAACATTATGTGAAGTAGAACACGCAACAATAACACGAAAGCAATTTAGGCAATGCTAGTACACACACCAAGAACCTTAAACTTTAGACGAAGAAACTTAGAACCATTAACGTAGAGGAGAATGCGAAGACAAATGTGCCGTGTTACTTAAAGCCCAATTTGTGCTAACGAAATTAGTGCCCATTTAAAACACTAACACACACTAACGAACGGCGCCGGCTGATGGCTTCGCGAATTCAGTATGAAAACCGTGGGTCTTACCTCAGCGTGGGTAAGCGATTCAAATTTATTTATGTTCACTCATACCGTGGTAGATTAGACGATGAATAATAAATGAGATACTGATATATCCCTGGAATTGAATGAAACAATAAAATATTTATTCGATTTTGTATCCCCTCGCTAAATATTTATAATTTAGCAAATCGTTACAGAAAAGTCAGATCAACAATTTTTATCATTATAATAATAGTTCCAGTCTAGTTTTGTAATGTTTCGTGTGATTAGTTTCAAAGGTTTTACACATTTGTTAATTAGTAGAATTTTTCCACCAAAGATAAATGGGCGAAATAATTTATTGTAAACACTATACAACGTGGAATACATTAAAAATGGTTGCAAAGTAACTTTTCAGTAATATTTCTCTTAGAACTACTTTTGTAACTTTAATTTACAACATTTTTTTTAAACGATATATACAGACATTTTAATGTTTATGATGCGTCATTCAATTCCTAATTTGCTTTCAAATAAGAAAATATTATTTTCTGTTTATCGGCTATTTTAATAATAATATTTTAATTTCTTATAGAAATTAGCTATACGGCATGAAGCTTACGGATATATATGTATACAGAAACTTTTGCATCACGATCCACTATCAGACGCCAAGTTGCAAGGTTTCCAATGAATACATTATACCCACTTGCAGGTTAACTTACTACTTGACGGTTAGTATTCATGATGCGGCTTCTACGCGTACACTCAACTCGGTTATTGGTGATATACTGTAGGAATTATCAATATCTATAAAACTTGAAGCATATTCCAAGTGTGTTGTAGTATAGTAGTTGTAATTAACGTTAGCCAATTAGTATATATTTTTTTTGTATTAATAAAGCACATACCACACAATTGAAGAGCAGGGGCTATGAAACAATATGTTAATAAATCTTACTATGCAATTAATGTATATTAGCTTAGATTCGGGATACGAGGCATCAGTCCAAGCCGAAGCACATCATGCGCCCATGAGCTAGTTGCCAATATAAAATCAGGTGAGTGACTTAAGCGCACCCTTTAGCAGCCCGGTGAAGCTGTAGAGGCCTGCCAGGCCAATAGCGTTGTCAGTTCGAAAAAAAAAAGAATTAAGATAATATTCACATTATCTGTTTTGCGAGTTCGGTGGTCCATCAAGTTTTTTTCATATAGCCTTAAATGGGGTATCCTTACTCACCCGATTTTATAGGCAACCAGCACAAGGGCGCACGGCGTGCCTCGGCTTGAACTTTCGCCAAATATTAATAGATCGAAATAGATCGAACTAAGCTAAACGGTACAATAATGCGCATCAAAATTAAAAATACTTTATTCAATTAAAGCCTTGAGATGGTGCTTATGAACGTCAAAGCTAACACCGGTTCGGAAAACAACCCAGTCATCGAGAAGAACTGGCAAGAATCTCGATCAGGTTCATCTTTTCATCATATCTAATATTAAAAGTAAATATAATATTTGCTTTTAAGAACACATATAATTATAGATATAGCTAATTACATTCGTTTTCGGTGGATGCACAGAGAAGGGCGTCATTTCATCGTTCACATATTGTTTTCCATCGCCTCATAATCAGAAAAAGTGAACCGTTCCAGAGGGATAGAAAAGTCGCGAGCAAAAAGTTGTAACTAGTACTAGTTAGAAGAACATAATCAACACAATATTAAGACTATCCTCAATACGAGGACAAACACCGAATCATATCTATCACTTTATATTTTCTGTACTTTTACAATGTCTGTACAACATTTCTTAAAGATCTGATACATATAAACTACGGACAATGGTTCTTAGTTGAATATTCTGATAGCGAATTACGCAACGCCCACAAGCGCGTGAAGAATTAACGAACACTGACCAGAGTCTGGTTGTCGCTATCATTCTACATAAATAACATTAAACTCCTTATGACATCCTTAAAGCTTCGACCTAAAATACAAACTACTATAAATGTATGCATAATTGATATTTGCAACAATGTACAACGGAATATTAACCACATGACTTATCTTTACATCGTTGTCTGTGACTTAAATGTGTATTTTATTAAACTTGTAATCTAAAACAAAAATTACTTTAATAATTGCAGGGGTTCATATTTCCCCCGCAACATACCAACTTCACGAGAAGGAGTTCGCGGGTACTTTACATAGGCATTAAATAAACCGGTAAATATCTCATTCAAATTGATTACCTCATAAAATACTTTAAACTTTATACATAAAAAAAAGAAAGATAATTCACTGGATATTATTGTAAAATAAAAGTTAGTTCTTCTCGTTTATTGATTCAAATGAATACTTTACAAAATATTACTTACTTATGACGTAACAGAGTCATTTTCAAGGAGTTCAAGGACATACCTGAAAATAAAAAATAAACAATGAATTCAAGTACAAAAATGAAATAGACTTTTCAATATTAACGACATAATATAATAGTTATTACTAATAAAATATAGTTTGTGGCACTTAAGGGCCAGTTCGAGAGCTTCAGCTAATAATATAGCTCCTACAGTCAAAAAGTTATTTTTAATACTTTATGTTATTACAATAAAATATTACATAATCAAATAAATATAAAAGAATATATCAAATAACTGGCAACCCCATTCAACAATATACAGTTTTATAAGGCAGAGTACTACAACAGTGATTCCCAATGGATCCAATTGTCAAAATACTCGTTATATTTTTGTCCGTTTTAAATATAGCCGTAAGTTCCGATTAATACAAAATAAATTTAAAATGTTATTAGAGGAATTTAAAATTGACATTTATTTATCTTTAAATTGTCTCGAATACATCTATACATATAAGAATAATGTAAAATTAACTTTTCTGTACTTTTTAGATTTTCGGGAAATAAATTATTGCAGGTAGGCAGTAGGCATCTAGGCAGTAAGTAATAAAATACATTTCAATCATTTTTAGAAATGTCTGTCTGTCTGTATGTATGTTTGAAGAAACATTACTGGTAAAGTACCAGGTTTATAATAAAATATCAGACTTGCTACCGGATGAAACCAACAGAACAATTTATTTACTTTGAAAAGTCAATAGCAAGCGCGTCACTTTAAACACTCACTCACTCGCTTGTAACAAGGATTCGAATCTGTGTCAATAGACGCGATATCCGACTACACTATCAACTAAGCCACCATCGCTTACATGATATCGGTATATCATAATATTGATGATAGGCTGATAGTTCCAAACATACTAACACAAATAAAATAACTAGTCATATGTAAATTTCACCTAAGTATAGAAGTTTTCTATATATATTGAAAAATAAAATATAAACAACTTGAACTTTAGGTGAAGGCATCTTGAGTGAATAAAATATGCAAACGGGGCACATATAGAATGTAAATACTTCGTTTAACCCTCATTCGGTATCGCTGTGTAGACCCCGATAAGACTAAGAGCTAATGGTCGACCGAAAATACAACCCTTATTTATTTATAAATCAATATAAAATGTATTATATGAGGTTTTTCTTTGCATTTTACACAGACCCGAGAAAATTACTGTACTCTATAAGTAAACACTTTTGTTTTACTAAGCGTTCAAATGATCAAATAATAGGAGTTGCGGTATTGGAGGCATTCTCTATATGGAATTTACAATGTACTTTTTGCTTAAACTAGCGGGGCTGTATTTTAGCGTCGGATAAGACGATGACGTCATCATACAAACTCTTGAAAAAAAAATCTGGTTATGTAATTTATTTAGTTTGGACACCAAAGGGAGAAGAAGCATTCACAATTAAATTCAAACCGAAATAAGAATAACATATGAATTACTTTAAGCAAATGTCGTCTATCGGATTCTAAATGCATAAGCAAATTTTTGAAGCTAGCACAGTGTTTAGCGTGCTGGGACACCGTGTCGGTTTACGTGGGATCGAATCCTCGCGAATAAAGCGGAACTTTCAATGATGGAAACATGGTGGTGAAACCATAGCGCGGTGGTAGAGCTTTTCCTAAATCCACCTGGCTGACTATCACCCTCAAGTTGAAAGTCTGTCGCCAAGCACCTATAGACGTGTTCCGGCAGGTGCACTTGACATCCAGTCCTCAGATTAGATTGTGGTCAAACGGTGACACTTATAAAGTAAAAGAGTTAATTTGGTTGTATTTAAGAAGTAGGTAGTAAAATAAACTTATTTCAATATTTTAAAGGTGACTGTAGTTGACATAGAGCATATTATTACAGTATTCAGATAGTTCATATGTTTAATGTAATATGTAAAGAAAAAACCAAAATTATAATTTATAAATTGCGATGGACCCAATTGAGAGAAAATAAGTTGCGCTCTCTCCACCACACGTTGGTACTTCAACAAGCGCTATGTTCAGTAACATCAATATTAGTCATATAGAAAAGTCTAAACTAATAAAATAAATTCAACAAAAGTCAACGAATCGAGGTCAAACGACCACGCTAAAATTTCTAGTTCTGTGATAATTTTAACGTTCAATATTAGCGGTAAATTTTCAGGCAATCGTGTTGTTGACATAGCCAAATTCGTATCTCACTTGTTAAGTGTTACTAAAAGTGTTAGTTAGTGGTTATTTTGAATAATTTCCGACTGAATTTATTTATATTTACATCGTAAATGTACCGCCTATTTTGCTACACCGAAAGTAGAGTTAAAATAAGGCTTTTGAGAGTCTCATTATTCCAACCAAAATTAGTACGTTTGAAATGATCAGTTAAAAATAACCCACTCAGCAACGACGAAGGGATAATAATCTTAAATGACAAACTAATAAAAATACCAGGAAAACGGTAAAAACAACGTCGTACCTGTATGTTAGTAATGTTTATGATTCATAAACTAGAATATTGAAAAACAAAAAAAAAATCTGATCATTCATCGTGTAATTTATGCTTATGCATGTGACAATTGTTCTAAATATCTAGTATCGTATACACTATGATTCCTTCTGTCTATCCATGAAAAGATGATTCCAATAATGTTTAAATTTACTAGGATGATGAGACCTTAAAGACCTTTTTTATAATATAAAAAAAAATGAAACGCGTTAGGAGGCCTTCATTTTGAAACTATATATATGTTTTTTTATGTGAAAACTTCAAAAATGTTTATATATACTGACATATATAAAATTGATCAGAAAATTAAACAAATTTTAGACCTCGACAACAACACCATATGCCGGGTTTATCTTACATAAGAACCATTCAGGTGGCTTGACAAAAACAAAATCAAAATAATCCAAGCCGTTTTGAAAGGGAATAATTACGAATATACGTACACCGAAATTATATATACTTATATGTAAATTAGTAATAAAAAATGATAACGAAAAAAAATTCAAATGGAATCTTGAGATGCAACATTATTAATAAATGAACAGGAAATGTGTCACTTAGGTAACTCATTACTTATAAACAAGTCCATCGTATGCACGTACGTACCGGCTCATGGAAAACTTGCATATTCCAAGTAACTTTCTACTTTAAATATTTTAACACTTCAATACTGCCTGACAGTCTACAGTTCTGGGTTTAATAAAATACACCAAGAAAATACTACTGCATATATGATTAGATATATGTATATTGAGAAAGAACAAGTACTGTATATATATACATTATAAATTCCTATAATTTTATTTTACAAATTCGTTCCATTCTTTCACCAGTAGTCTCTCTGAAATGGAAATTATATCTCGTTTTATTAAATTTTATATATTTTAGCGATTAATTCAAAAGTCCATTAAATGTTAAATAACGTAACGTAAGATGGTAACACTCTAAATCTAGAAGAGTGAATGTCAAGTGCAGGTAACGAGAGACACCTACAGGTGCTGCGCGAGACATTTTCAACTCGAGAGTGTTTGGTAGACTGGCGGGTATCAGAAAAAGCCCTACCACCATGTTATAAGCCACGTCGCAAGACGCTTTATCCGAACACAGTATGTATGAGCAACTATACTAACTAATAACTACAAATCATTACCACAACTGAGAGATAATAGGGTAATAAATGTAAAAGAGAAAAATTACCCTTCAAATCTCTAGTTTCACTTATATTTTAACGGTAGTCCGGTGGAACTGTAGCGGCCTTGCTAGACTAACAGTGTAGGTCAAATCGAAAAAAAGAAAAATATATTTTAACATTAAAATATGAAAAAACGATATAAAATATCAAATTGTTTTCATAAAATTGGATCATTCATCTCATCCTTAGATGTCATCTTTGCGGTTAAGAACAAAACACATCTGGACTGTTATTAGATTGCGAAGCAACTCGGAGACACTCTAAGCGACAGCTCCCTTACACGAACTGGCGTCGAGTCAAATATCATTCAACGAGTGTCACGATTGAATTTCGAAATGTTGAAATAATAAAGTTAAATGATTGTAACTTTAAAGTATTATTACTTTCATTTTTCAATACACGAAGAGTGTTGTTTAAATTAAAATAGAATACAGTTCATTTTTTAAAAAAGTGCTCTGTTCTAACTAACCGAACTAATACTCTATAAATAAGACAGTGAATTTGTTTCTTTGTGACGCTTTCACACCTTAACTACTCAACCAATCGCCACGAAATTTTGCATACACGTTGTCAAGGGTACAAAAAAGAACACGGGGTACATTTCCTACACAAAATCATACTATTTCTGAAGGACAGATCAAATCTACATTAAGGCAAGCGAAGGTGCGGGCAAAAAGCTAGTAGTTGATAATTTGCTTAGATTTGAAATAATGTTGCTGATATTGTATAGATGTAACAATATTATTTACGATTGTTATTTTAATGAATTAGTGAAATAAAACCCTGTCTAATAAACATAATAGAAAAGTATATATAATTTATTTATGTTTTTTACTATCTAATGACTTCGATCTCATGAAAATGATTATGTTGTGTCATGTCATTTATCTGAATTCATTGCATGACTGTATATTTCATGTGTGTATACTGTAGAATTTATTGTAAATTATTAATCACTCAACTCCTTTTCTCTTTTTAAGTTACCTTTGTTTATTTTTAACATGACTTCATAGCTCATATGGAAAAATGTAATAATATGTAACTTAGATAATACTCTGAAAATTAATATATTTGACAGCAACAGTCTCATAAAAATTAGTTCAGCCATTTGGGAAATAATCTTCGGACACAACCGGACATTTCAATTCCATTTCTATGTATAAACTAGTATTTTTTTAAATGCGGCCTACCTAGTAGTCGAACAAGCAATTAAATCAAGACGGTAACCACGCCTCACGGCCGTTGAAAATTATCTTTCGACATTAAAACTTTGACATTTCCCTAGAATAATATTTCGGCCGACTTAAACATTCAGGGCGACCATTAGAGTAAATCAGATTGTTTCCTAAAACCGACCAACAAGTTGGCGTGTTGGATGACGGATTCGCTCGAATTAGTAAACTTTGCTATTCCAACAAATACTGCTGTTCGTGAAAGGCTTTCGGCGATGTCTAATCCGTTTTATGGAATTTTATTACATTTTATGGATAATAATAAATGGTGTAGCAATAGCAAAGGTCAAATAATTTTAAATTAAAATCAACATTAATTTTGTCGCTCACGCGAATAGTACCAATTATATAATAGAGATGCTATATTAAATAATACATTATGGTTGTAAAAAGCAACCGCATGGAGTCGTATGAGACATATAAACCGCACCCGACCGCACCCCGAACTCTTTAACATAACAATGGGCCAATTTACTCCACGGCTAAATTCATATGAATTCGCAACACGAACACTCGGCTATAATCGCATACTTTTTGATTTATCGTTTACATATTAGTCGCAACAGCTGTGGATTCTATTCGTATTTTTTTATACTATGAAATAATAATCTTATCGATAAAGGTTTTTTTGAATATTAAAATGTACAATTTATTAAGGAAGAAAAAGAAATATTGATTATTATTTTTTTTTGCATGTTATTTTTATTTTTGTTTTCATTTCTTATTATCCTATTTGGAATTTTTAAACAAAATCGAGCCACTTTGTTTTTTTTTTGACCAAACATTTACTATACAGCCTAAGTTGGATAGGAAACGGAGTGGGTAATAAATAAACTTCTATAGGAAAAAGAAAAATCAATATACGAAACTTGTTTATGTCGTTGTTTGACAAAAAATAATATACCTTTTATAGACATGAAATTATAAATCGCAGCAGTTTCAGAGAGATCTCGTAATATCCCGAGAATTTTGATTAAATAAGTTAGTGCAAAGAGTTTCCTCGTTCCGATAAATTATGACGAAAAATATTTTCATTACTCTTGAGTTTTGACATACAACGAAAATTAAACATTGAGGTTAAACTATATTTAATTGTCATAATCAATTATCCTGTGAGTTTTAGTACATAGTAAAAATTTTCCGATTTTTAATATGCACTGTTATACAAAACAAATAACCAAACTAACATAATACAACTGCTATAAATTATAAATCACAAATGTGCAGATAGTCCCAACTGTAGTTTGGAAAAATTTATGCATGTACATCACTTACTGATGAAGTGTACCAAGAGGAGGACCGAAAGAGCATCGTTTTTTAATAGTATGCTTTTAGATTATGAACATATATGTATCTGTCCCAACAGTTTGGCAAAACCCTATTCGGTTGATGACAACATGGTATATGACACGATAGTGCTATTTTATCAGTGACTCTTCTAGAAAAGGTTTACCCAAAGCTAAGAAACTAAGAATATAAAGATACCTTGTTGGAAGTCCCCAGAGAGAAATAACAAAACAATAGAAATATGCAAACCGTTGAGGCACAGACTTACTATCATTGGAACATAATAAAAGTTTAAATTACACCATAATGTAATAAAATATTAGAGAGACTATAGATAATTACCATTAAACCCTACAAAAGACAAATTAGTTTATACAATATACAGTCCCTATATTATTACTAACTTTGCAAAGATTCATTCTATTTTTCACGGATAAGATATTGCAGGGTCGTATCCCAGATATCGGAGACCGGTCAGACCTCCGACCGACACTTTATCGTTGTAAGTCTATCAGTTTCCATTCCGCACAACTCATGGGCACCCTCATTTATTTAAATAGTCATCGATATAAAAGAGACTTCCAAAGCATATGTTATTACCAAACAATATTAATTTAGGATGCGTTGATCAAAGATATATTAACACTCAGAACTACATAAAAATCACTTATACTTGATAAAAATAACTGGTCACATAAGACCAAACAATATGAAAACATAGTTTAGTGGTGGGGCTTTTCTGAATACTCGATTAGCTAGCTACGTCCCTCAAGTAGAAAATCTGTCGTCAAGCACCTGTGGGTGTGTTCCAAAATCTGTAATTTAGATCTAGTTCTTCTGTAAATATAACATGTCACCACCTTAAACCATATCACCACTTGACATGAGGTGAGATTGTGGTCAATCGCTGGACCTAACAAGTAAAAAAAAAACTAAAAACATGGTATTGTGATAATGAAGCCAGTCGCGTAGGCTACTTTGATCCAACATAAAGTATCTATGAAAAATGGACAACTTAAAGGACACTTTCATTAAATAGCTCACAACAGACGACATTTCACTTGAAATTTGGACATATACACGGTAGGTGCTTAACTTTCTGTGGCGAGGTTGAGAGAGAAGAAGGTTAAATTAATCTATATACGCATATGTGTAAATAGTATGCTTAACTGGAATGAATTATTCGGTTCGATTCAATTTGCAGTATTGTATGTACGATAACAGCCCACATCGAGATCCCCTTGGCACTCTTACGTTAATTGCCAAATCCATCGAAGAAAAACCGCATTCTAAATGTATTTAAAACTGTCAGATTAAAATGTTTTTTGTTAACCATATATCATGTTTATTATATAGCACTGTTATTAGCTTCACCTACATTGACAATTTATTCGTACTAAAAATAAAGGCCTTCAATAAAAATAGAAGCACGCAGTCGCCTGAGACTCGCAACAGTGTTATGCATAAATATAAAATTCAATAAACCCTATAAACTTTATGACATTAATACCTTTAGCGCTATAAAGTAAGTTTAATTCTCTTATATCAATTTACTTTACGAGCTTTTAAAAACGCTTAATTGTTCTTTTTAACGGAGCACGTAACATAATAGAGTGCCTATAATTTTAGTTAAAAATCATAGGAATATTTTAGTAACTTTGCGGTAAACAAGAGCATCGTAGTTACTTCGAGCTGGTACAAAATAATAAATGAAGATTAGTTTTGTTAATTACACTAGTACACCCCGCAGAGTTTTAATTGTGAAGATGGATTGATGTAGGAGTAGTTGAAAAACGAAGAAGGTACGGATGGATTGTGTGAAGGATGTGTATAACATGTGCGAATGCTGCTTTGAAGTCAGGTAGAAGAGAGTGGAGCATGTTGTGCCGACCCTAATTAGAAGGGATAAGGGTAAGACGATAATGATTAGTACCATGTATACTTATCATATCTTCATCTATCTTTACTGATTCTTTACTTGATGATAACTAAATCTTGAAGACACTTTAATAACGTATCTTCCTTATAATACCTAGAAACCTAATGCAAGATATATATCAACAAGTACCTACTAGAAATTGTTTTCCAAACAACACTCCATTTTACCAGCATGATACATTCATGAGATATTTTAGGAGTTCTTGACAAATTGTTACCTACTAAATAGTTAAAAGCGTTCAAAATTATAAAAGTCGAAATCTAACTTAAGTAAAAAAAATAACAAGGAATAAAACAGCCAACGACCCAGTAACATTTGCCCTAGAGATAAGGAAAATTTAAGTAAAAAAATGCAGATGCCCCAAAAGCTAAAAGTCGAGTGAATAGAATAGAAAAAGTACTGAAGACATAAATAACGATGAAGTGTTTCATTCAAGGGCCGATAAGAAACCCCTTCGCGGGGAACTTCACGCAAAACTTGCCCGAAGTAGAAATGCCTACATTTTCCGTGGGATACGTCAAAGTTATCTGATATAGGTCACCGTTGAAACGTTTAGAGAGGTCAAAATCACTAGCAGTCTTTAGTAAAGTTCCGACTATTAGTTCTTGATAAGGGAAAAGACGGATTTGTCGGGGGAAAGTTTTTGGTATTAAAATAAAGTTATAAGCTGTCCGATGCAGCTCGAATGTTACTACAATGTAGTATAATACATAAGTGTTCTAATTAGCCATTAATTTTTATTAGTTGTTTCTTGATTATAATAATACTAGCGGCCCGCTCCGGCTTCGCCGGGTATAAAATATATAGACTATGTCATTCACTGAAAAAATGATTAAATCGATCCAATAGTTTTGATTTATTCATTACTGACCGTGGCCCGCACGCGTTAAATTTGGAGTAACCTCAAAAATAACAGTATTTCTCCACTATTTAATTTATATTATTATACATATAAACCTTCCTCTTCAATCGCTCTATCTATTAAACCGCATCAAAATCCGTTACGTAGTTTTAAAGATTTAAGCATACATAGGGATATAGGGACAGAGAAAGCGACTTTGTTTTATACTATGTAGTGATAACACATCAACAATAATTTTTAAAGAAGTACAATAAAACTTTATTTGACAGAGGGAACTTGTGTGTAATAACTAATGTTTTTTTTTTTTATTTTCCAATTCCTATTTACGTTCATAAACAATCATTGTTACGATAATCTTGTCCTACTGAATTTGGACCACCATTTATTAGGTGCAACACCAAAAAGCCATGGTTGTCGAGTATTTTGATCGGTTGAATGTCAATTCATATCCGAAGATTCGAGACCCCGGCATATGCCAAAGAGTTTCTCGAAATTCGTGTACATTTACTAATTTAAGCTGGTAACACTATCGACTCATGTTAAAGGAATAAATCGTGAGGAAACCTGCACCTGAGAAATATTCTTGTAGTTAGTGTGAAAATATAGAACTGTACATTTCTCGGAGTTTGAAATCGCCAATACGTTGTGAACTGCCGTGGTGATTATGCCCATACCTTTCTTCGGAAAGAAGCTTATGGCCCTACAGTCTCTTACAGGCTGATGTAAACAACCGCCATTTTAACACACTTACGTATATCACGTTCTGGAACATTACTCGGTGTAGTTTCAAAAGATCTAAATCCCACTGGATTGCTACAATAATGCATTTGGCAATAAATCAGTCACAGTGACTCTGTTTAAACCAGTCAATTTTGAAATCAGTAAATATATGTACACTAGTGACCTGTTTTTGGGAGGCGCGCATGCCAACATAACAGCGATCTCTATAGATGGAATATAAATTTTTCGATGTGCGCCATTGCTACCGGATGTGTTGATAAAAAACCCAAGGCAGGTAGAAGGACTCATTTATATGTATTCTATTAATGAGGGTTGTTACACTAGGTACCTAAAAGGATTCAACAGCAAAAACAATTTCAGCATTAGTCCATTGTTTGTTGGCTTATGTTAGGATTTTCGGCTAAAAGCAAACTTTCGAGTCTCAAAAACAATATTACAATAAAACATTGAATCCTTGGTATTTCCTAACAATATAAAATGTTACCAAATTTTTATAACTTCACCTTTATTAAGTTTTTTGAAAACATATTTTTTTTTCAAACTTTGTAAAGTCACCATTGTAAACTGTTCCCAATTGTAGAATACTAAGAATTCTGGGTGCCCATGCTAATTCTTTGATTTCTTTTATTAAACATTACCTAATCAATCATATAGTTATGAAATATAAGCATGATTTCGAATTGTACAATGCTCTTATGGTGTTTGCCGTGATAAAGTCTTATAAGTCGATGAACGCCGACTGTATACACGAAAAAGCTCGACTAATTGTCACGTTCCGCCTGAGCCAAGCGAGCAAGCGAAAGCGCGGAACAAGAGATAGAGAGGCGCGATCGGACAAACGTTCAGCTTGTGACACATGTTTTCTTATCACGTGAAATTATCATCCGTAAACCGACTTTACAGACAACCAATTTTTTGCTTTTCCAAGAGAACATCGTGATGAAACTCTAGCGTCTATTGATTAGCATTAATCGGTACATTTCGGTAACTGGACTAGGTAAAATCAGTTAGTTCCTGTTCTTAAAGCTAAGCTATATTGGGATGCAAGATATAGTAAGTATTAAAGATTAAATGATCATAATACATAGCTCGAAATATTTAATTACACTGGAGAGAAAGAAATCTCTTTTAAGTAAAAAAGTAAATCTAATTCTAAGCAAATAAATTTAGTTTATTTTAGTTTAATTTCATTTCAACTTATTATCTGAGAATATTTCTTAAGTATGGTAAGTTCCTCGTGGAATTATTTTTCAGCACCGCTAATATAATCTATATTAGTAGGTACATGTCGAAGTGTCACACGATATTCGATCGAAATAAAATTGCTCTAGCTGTTTAACAAGCAGTAACCATAAATACATAAATATCACAATATAATAATACTCTATGAAATTTCTTAGTAAACGCTATAACGTAAAGGACAATGCGAAGAGTTGTTTCGAGCCTTGTCTCACCGGGCGCGAGGGCGCCTGTTATAATGTTATGTCACGTACAGTTCTTTGTTTAGACTTTAGGAAAAATGTCGCCATTGTCCCTAGGAATTCGCTGAATTGTCCGAGAGCACGAACAAAAACACTTTATGCGAATCATTTTTATTACTCGGACCGAAATTCTTTTAACTATAATCAAATATAAGCAGCAGTCTTAAAGCAAAAGTTTTTACAAATGTGTATATAACATATACAATATAAATAGGAGTATTTTGATTGTTAATTCTATAAAGGCTTAAATTCTCGTACAAGGTCAGCGGCGAACTGTTAGCTATTCCACAACAGAATCCAACAAGGGATAACTACATTACTACAATACGATATACCTACAGCAGACGTGCCCGATTGGATTGAGTCTCACAACCTCAAAACACTACGTTAAAAGCTTCCATACTGTTTCTGAATATACCCAACATATAATTCAAAGTTTAGATGCGAGATAATCATTTTATGGGGATGCCTACGAAAATATATTTTACTAACTGATACCCGCGTTTTCGTCTGCGTTGTTTATTATCTTAATACAAATTTTATAGGCAATAGGCCTTATCTATACATATAATAAAAAGAAGTGTCTGTATGTAATATCATAATAACGACTTTTTACTGATTGGATATGAACGTATACACGATACGGATAGCAAAAACACAATTTTTAAAATTTTTGGTCTATCTATCTGTATGTTCCGGGTAATCTCCGAAACGGCAGGACCGATTTTGGCAGAAATTTCACTGACAGATAGTCACCCGTGGCACCACTGTAGTACTATCTCGAAAACGATTGGACCTATTTTCATGGGGCATTCACTGACAGATAGCTAACGTTATAAAAAGTAATTAAAGTTTTTTTTATTATTTTGAACTAGCTTTTACCCATGGCTTCGTTTTCAGTACTATCGCCAAAACATTTGAACCATTTTTCACGGAACTTTCACTAACAGATAGCTGATCTTATAAGAAGTAATTTACAATGATAAATAAAACGCATGCGGAGCTGCGGGCAACAGCTAGTACACGCTAAGAAGACATAAATCGTTTAACACGTAATACTTATAAGAAGCGTATTAACTTTATTTTAAATGTAGCTCTCGTGATATCGACGCGCGCACAATGGCAGAACTCTATCGTTTAAATAGGAAAATATTTTATTTCACCAAATACAAATTTTACTTAGGTCAAACTACTGAAAAATCTAATTTTTTAATAAATATATATATTGATAAATTAAAATACCATCATTTATATCAAAAGTCGTTTACAATACCGTTCAATAAACTTATATCATGTGTATATTTACAACAGAAATATTGACATAAATCTATCGGAGTTCTAACAATGCTATTCAAAACACGAACACGCGTGTTATGAAGACTCAAGGAACCTCTGTAATTGTTCACAAAACGCCGCAGCAAATTATACCTGCCAAGTATAGTCTGGGACTGCTGTACGACGCCGAAATTATTTCTATACAAATCGTACACCAGAGATACCCGTAATAAAGTTTTCTAGAAGGAATTGAATATTTTCATTACGCTTTTTTATGCTATAAGTAAGTATAAAATAAATATATACAAACTTCAAAAATTATTGAGTGATACTTCTTTTAGATGATACTAAAAATCATGTCTAATTTTAATTCAACGTTCTACACACAACATTTCTGATATAAAAAGATCGAAGTATAGGTTTGATTAGAGGAGAAAGAACTATACTACAAACTCAGAAAGGAATATGGATATCATAAAACAAGTGTATTGATGTGTAATATCAAGCAAGAAAACCGAGTAGGTAAAATATTAAAAAAGACAATATATAAATATATATATATATTATTTAGTGCCTTTTTATTTGTTGAATTTTATCATTATCATATCATAAGTTTGTTTCCATTAATTGCTTAAAATAAGTAACCCCGTATTCATGTTATATTCATTGAATATTCGTTTTCCGTTCTAAATCATGTTTATACTGTTTATATATAAATTATCGATCGGACTAACCTGGTCCTGTTTACCAAAAACGTGATTTCCATTCAAGGACTCATCCACCTTAAAATTATTGTCGTTAATATAACCATAAAATAAACATCTTGAATATATTTTTAAATTAATATAAATAAATATATATCTACAAAATGTATAGGCCGTACACGCTTTAACTCCATTATCTATAATAGGCCGCTCTGAATATACTCGTGAGTTTAGGCTTGCGCGTAATATATTCAAGAATTTAATACAAAATAAAATTAAAACATTATTATACGATTCTAAAATTGGCATTAAGTTACCTATACATTGTCTCGATATTATACTTTTAATATAATACGTATTTATTTATACCTACATTTGTGTTCTGCTCAATATTCTTACGTCTATATATTCAGAAGTGTGGCGATGACTGTAACCTTAATTAATTTTCTTGCATTAATCTCGAAAATTCACTCACACTGTTATCTATTAATGTAAATAACGAAAAAGCTGTAACAGCCCATAATTTTGAACAATAATATACCACTACGCTCGAAGGTTCTTCTAGGAGCCTGCGTAATTTAGATCTGTGCGAGGCCCGGTAGCATTTGTAACCCACACACTACATATTGTATGCGGTTGAATAATAGTCCACAACACACTTGGGGATGAATTTCATTATGCCTTTATGTTCGAGAGCGAGAATTTCTTTGTGGGTACGTTGTTTTATTGAGATTTTTTATTTGATTTAAAAAGTCATTGTGGTGCCTACTTCGATTTTAAGCCCCAAGGTTGTCTATTATCGGCTTTTATGAAATATAAGTTTTTGAAAGCACGTTTAAACCTCTAAGGGCCGATGTTATTTTACAACTTCCGCTTGAAAAATTCAATAAATCTGATAAAATTCCAATATGATAACATTATCTTTGATTAGTTGACCGCGCCGTCTTCATACAGGCGTATTAACTAAAATTAGACAAAATCTTCCCTTTACGCTACAGCCATATAATTAAATAAAATGACAATTGAACTATTCAACGTTAATCTCTCAAGTCTGTTAATATTCTTTAATGATCTGCCTACTGGCTCATTCACTCACTTTTTATATGGAGGTTTTTACGCTTTTTTATGTATATAGATGTATATTTACTAAACTACTAACGCACGTTTGAGTATTTAGATATCCTAGTTTTAAACAAAAATCTATCACAAGTATGACATACATATAAGCCTGTGTACAATAATAAAACCTTAATATAATTATATACTAAAACCTCTCCGTAAGTAAAAGTTGGTCGAAGTTTATAAAAAAATCTCGTATATGTATGCATATATATCATTATCTTCTTACCATTAACCCATCTAAATAGGGTCGGCACAACATGTTTTCCTTTTCCATACTCCCTTGTCAGACATTACTGAGGTATTTACTTACACCTTTTATACACACTATCATTTTTCACACAATTTATCCACATCTTCTTCGGTCTTCCTCTACTGCTATATCCATTTATCTTCATACTTAAAACTTTTCTAGTTACATGTCCATACCATGACAACTTATTACTCTTCAATTTGCCTGTCACTTATGATATTTACAAACTTCCTCTTGTATATTAATTCTTAATCTTATCGATTCTAGTTACGAGTATACCACACATACATCTTAACATTCGCATCTCTGCCATGTGTAGTTTTTTCTCATCCGTCTCTTTCGTAGCCCAGCACTCAGATGCATACAGCATGACTATTCTTATAATAGTTTTATACACCTTCTCCTTGAGCTTCAAAGGCATCCGTGGGTCACAAGCTACCCCAGACATCTTTCGCCACTTCATCCACTACTAGTCTATGCTACCGACGTTTTGGATCAATGCACCGAGATACCGGATCCATGCACATACACATACTACGCAAAAAAGGAACCCTTTTGTATTAAGTCGCCTAAAATATGTTAATATCGACAAATGAAAACAAAACAATGACTCGAAAGACAATAAATAATATGCGTACAGAAACTACGCTCTAACAATACTATAACTGTTATGAGAATTAACGAGGCAAAGTCATAAATAACCGGCAAACATTCGGCCTGGGCGGATGATACAGCACAAAGCGCGTTGCAAGTCACGCGCCGAGAAGAACGTTATTAATGTCTGAGGAACGGTGTCGTGGGTGCGCGAATCGGTCCCCTTACATTATTATCATTATCTACTAATATTTATTCATAATAAAATGAACAAGTACGATAATTTCAATTATGTTATAATTTATGCCTGGAAGAAGGGTCGAGCGCCTTCAGCGCTCACCAAAAAAAATTCGGTGAAGCCGTGAAGGCCCGTCAGGGCAATAACGTGTATTCATTTAAAAAAAACTTTCAAATATATACATTTTATGAAAATTGCTAGGCTTTTTAGAGATCATAACGTGATGTTATAACTAGCCTTCCTCAATACATACAATATAAAACGCAAAAATATTATTTCAAATCTAGCTGATAATTCTAGAGATTAGCAAGATTACTGCGTCCAAACAAACAAAGAAACAATCACTGGATCTTTATAATTTAGGTATACGTTTATCATTATCGATTTCAAATTTAGGTTTTCATATGGATATTTGATGCGCCAATGTATGGAGCCTTTTTTGACCCTTATTCTTTCAAATTACTATCAAAAGACCAAAGTCTGTCTATGCTGTATCTAATGACTTAGAAATTTACACAGAAGCATATTGTTATATGTCGCAAATTTTAGAAAAAAAAAATTAAAGCAACGGTCATCTTTCTATTGAAAAAATATTAACGAAAGTACAAGTTTCGAGACTTTAATTGTTATTTCTAATTATTACTTATGAGTGAAAATACAAAAGGAATGATATTAATAATTATAATACATCAATACATCTAATATAATATTACAATGGAATGACACCGGTTTACGATTGGTCAAGCGGAAACCACAGGCGTACGTAATAAATACATTCTTCGATTTAGACGTCCAATACCTTGGAATTTGCGGTCGACACAAAAACCAAACTTGTATTTTTAATTAAGAGAAATCTAAAATCAAATAACAGAATGAAAATATGTGGTTTCCATCAAACACATTAACAATAACAAAGACTATAATGATAATTATTGCTATATAGCTAATTATAGTAAGTATAAATGATACAAACGCAGGATTTATTTTTGTAGTCCGGTGATATTGTAGAGGTCTTGCCAGGTCAACAGTGTAGTCAGTTCGAAAAAAGGATTTAGTTTTAAAAGTTTTATATGGCATTTTTTATTCGTTTCTAATAAAAACCGAATGGAACGTTTAATAGTAAATCGTATGTTACTTTACCAGGCTTTTTAAACTGTATAGGGGTATAAACGTTTGACCACAAACTGATCTGATGTTATAACGCTGTGGTCTAAAATGGTAAACTCCCTAAACCAAGAGAGTAGGGACTGGCTCTCAAGTGCATCTGCCGGAACACACGTATAGTTGTTTGGCGATAGATATTCATCTTGAGGGTGATAACTAACAAAGCAAGCTTAGTAAATACCCTAGCACCGTGTATGTATGGACGTATAATGTATAATTTCGTTTTATTGACATTTCTTTCTTGCATTAATTTCTGATTCGACGCAAATATTCCTTATAAAAGGAACTATTTATTATACGAGTAAATTAAATATTGATGGATAATTGCCTTATTTAAAGCAATCACTTTAGTTGTTAACGTGTAATATGCTTGGACAATTATATAGGTTGATTCTTTAATTGACAAATGTACGATTGTCATTTATCGTAACACGGTTAACGGGCATGTAACATCGAGGAAAGTACCATTTAAAACGTGTCCGACAAAAAAAAAAACAAAGACAAGAGATTTGCGGGTCAAGAACATATCAAGGATCGTGCCGGAGGCCATCAACACCTCTGTTAACGTAAGTGTGATTCCGTGGGAAATTGTGTTATTCGACATCTCGCAAAAATCACCACAACTCGAGTTGATTTTACCTAAATGTGTTGAGATTCCGTTGTAATTAATTTTAATCAGAATATTTATGAATTAGCGAATCCTACCGAAAATCAAATTTCTAGGGTGCGTAATTTGATTGTGAATCAGAAACCTTGACCGCTAGACAAAGTCCTTAATACAACTGATCGAAGTGACAAAGTAAAACAAGTCAATCGCCTTAATATGACTTTCGACTTGTATCTAATTTAGCTACACATATAAGACTTTTTATACGATCGCAAAAACTTAATTATATTGACAATAACTATATAATAATAACATATTTAAAATATATTTTATAACTTGAAATTTTTATTACTTTCTTATACAGTGTAAGTGAGCCCTGAGAGGTGGTTATGTACAGAGTTACAATTCTAAATAATATATTGTTAATGCTAAATGTTATTCGGCAGACTATTAGTATTTACATATTTCAAGTAAACACCACATATCATAATAGGTGGCGTGCGTGTCGTACCTACAAATGTTTTGAAAGAGCATTTCTGTATTTCTCCCAGTTCTCACTATTTTATATTACTTTAATATGATTTTAAAAGCGCGTACGAAGCTGCGGGCTTCAGCTAGTATATAATAACTGCAACATTACATTCATCAAGTAGATGAAGTTTCATTTATTACCTTATACATACCTTGATGCAGTTTATTGAAATATTATACATAAACTTTAAAAGTATTCACTCGTTTTTAATAACAAAAGAATGTATGTGGCTTTGAAATTACAAGAATTTTGTATACAAATTACATTTTCATGAATTGTCCGTGTCTATTGTCGTCTCTAACAATTAATTTACTTTGAACTGTGGCTAAGTATTTACGCGACAATAAATCATTATTAGAACAAAATACGCGTTTTTGTTTTGTTTTTTTTTGTGATCTAAATTATTTCTGTTCTCTTAATAACATAATAAGTCTTGTTTTGAAATATATTGTTATCTAAAATTAATCTGCAATTTCTTTGTTTGTATTTCTAGAATGTACATAAGTTTATATAATGAATATACAGTTGTTTTTTAAGACTCAACCCCATCAACCCTACTGGACGTACCGGGACAGGACTATGACTTATCAACGTGGAATTTTTTGTAGATTTTTTTCTTTTTTTAATATATTATAGAGGGCAAACGAACAGGTGGTAAGTGATCACCGCCGTCCATAGACCCTAGCAACACCAGGGGAGTCGCAAGTGCGTTGCCGGCCTTTTAATATATGTGGGCCTCCGGCACTCTCACTGGCCGAACGAAACGCAACAGTGCAAACACTGTTACTTCACGTCGGTTTTCTGTGAGAGGGTGGTACTACCCCGGGCGAACCGACCCATTCATGCTGAAACCAGTAATAGCTTCAGTGTAGCTCTACCACCTTCTAATGGTTCTAGGCGACTTATTTTTTTTTTATTCGATTAACCCTTTCCCATTATTTGAATGCCCAAAAAAGCGGGCGGGAATAAGCTAATGTACACATATAATGTAATCTTAAATTCATGTTCGAACGTTGAGTATTTCAAAAATAAAGGTCGAGGAAGCATTAAAGCATAAAACGGTAGGTAGGCCGTTAAATAGCGCGTATTAATACACCGATTCTTTTAATGCTTGTAGAGTATAGGTACTGTAATTATAAGTCAACAATGAAAAAAAGACAACCTGCTTTAAATTAAAATAAGACAATTAATTCCAGTGGACCGTTAAAAGCTTTTTAATGTGAATGGAATGAAGTTGCGTACACCATCTAGTCTTAAATATTCCTTCCACGATCGTGCTCTTCTATATTCTAAATAGATAACAACTGCGGCGCCATCTAGTGGTAGGTTATAGGAACATCGATTGCATGAAAATATTGTGTGTACTAATATTTTCATCACGGTCAATGCATGCAAGGCAACAATGCAAGACAAGGCGCGCCCGTGCGCCCTTGAGTGAGTGAATGGCTGAGTGCTATAAGCGCTCGCCAAATAGTCTGTTGAATCTGTAAAAGCCCATCAGAGCAACAGTGGAGACAGGTCGAAAAAAATGACGATCGGTGGTACAGTACAGAAGTAAAGACCTGGTTACAATAAGGTAGATAAGAGAAACTTTCACCTTTTGAAACCTACTACCACTTCCATGTACAAACGTTTGTGATGATTCGTCTATCGTTATTATAATTCGACAATCTTGTGTACATATACCATACATATAAAAAACTATCGAACTCTGTCATATAAATCAAACGGTCAATAGATAGATAACCTTGAATTACATAAGAAAAATCGTGATTCATGTTTTGGTCGGTTACATTTTCTCATCGCCATCAACATTAGATTTATCTTCCAAACCACATATTTCGTTTTATGTGACCGCTAAGTCAGTTAAACCTAAGTTATGAGGGAAATATGCAGTGTAATATTTTTTGCATCCAAGCAAGACGATATATAATAGGCACCGAAGCTATAAAACTGTCTCTTTTCTTCGAACAAACAGTAAATCCAGTTTTAACTGGGTTACGTATTACGAAGTTTTTTCACATACCTTCTTGTTTTTCATATTACATTTCAATATATATATATACATTTAAATTTATGTAATACTTAAGAATATAGAACAACATAGAATAATAATGCCGCAAGTGTATTTATAATTTTAACTAACGCAGCTAATTAAAATAATTTACTTCGAATGTTTTTTTTTTTATAATTGCAAATGATTCCTCTGTCATTTTTCATGAGGTTATTTTTGTTGATGTTTAAATTTATTTTGAGATTTTAGCTTTATTTCTTATCATCATCATCAGCCTATAAAAGACCCACTGAAAAGCTATAGGCCCCCCTTCCCGAAGGAAGATATGAGCATAATCACCACGCCAGCCCACAACGTATTGGCGATTTCAAGCTCTGAGATATCTCTAGTTCTATATTTTTCCCCCATACGGTGATACTTCACTTATGTTATGCTTTATTTAAGACGTTTTTAGAATGTATTTAATCATTCTTCCTAAGATTTGACTAATCATTTTTGTTTGCCAATTGCATAGCTTAGTGCGATTATGTTTTGGTTAAGTAATTTTGGGTATATTTTTATTTGCATCATTTTCTACCAATTGTATACATATTTTAAGGTGCTAATTTTTATCATTTTATACTTCTCCGTGCCCTTGTCATATTTATCTAATATGTATGTATGCACAGGGCAAGGAGATACGTATAAAACGATATGTGACAAGACTATACCTATACCAAATAGACGTAAACTGCAACAATCAGTTTGATATATCAACGCCAACATAACTGCAGTTAAATGTAAAGAGAACCACCATATACCTATCAATTAATTCCATACTTTATACGCTTTTAGTGTTAGACCACAATCTAACCTGATGTTAAATGTCGATGTGGTCTAACATGATGCCAAATTGAACCTAGATAGAACTGTCAATTGTAGTTACCGGAACACACCTATAGATGTTGGCCGCAAAATTTCCAACTTCAGGATAAGTAATATAAATGCGAATTTGAATTTGTCCGTTCGCTTGTTACGTTTTACCTCATATACTAAAACCGATGATAAAGAAAGTTTGCTCACACGTTATCACCGGCAGAAGAGGACATAGAGTACCTTGAAAAAAAACATACTGTTTTCGAGGTATACATTAAAGCAAATGAGATCGTAATGAAAAGGTAATAAAAGATGAAAGTATAGAACTAGAATAATAATATAAAAAACTAGGTAGTATTTATTTCATGGAGCTTTACTCGTCAATTTGGACAGGCGGCCGCAGCCGTTTCCTGCAGTCGCTTCTCGCCGCAAGGGGCTCTCCGATCGCTTCTATAATTAATTACGAAGGAGCTCTAAGTGAACGCTCGAATTACTAATCCTCGCCCAACCGAGGCACTCAATAAACATTATTATAAGCTTTATTTTTACTACAGCACTTCTCTTAATATTTCCTGATAAATATTTATTAAGTGACAATAATTTCATTATTCATTCAGCGTCGGCATTAGAGTCATAACAAGTTATGAACACTTTTTTTTTATCTTTTTTGTAGTAACTAGTCTTTTTATATACTAGCAATCGGCCCCGGTTTGAGACGGATGCACAGTAATAATTTATGATCATTAGTGCCCAAGCGATTTAGGCTACGTAATATCCAAACCATTATTCTGCACTTTGATATTTAAGAATTTATATAAGTTATTAACGCCTCCTAGGTCTCGTTGCACGTTGTTAGAAATCTGTAATATCACGAAAGATATTAATTGAAAAAATTTGATGATTTTAGGAAACCGCGATGCAAGTGAAATTTTTTCAGCGCTACCATGTTGGCCTTGGCTGCTCTACCGACCGCCTTTCACTTTACCCCAACTCCGAGGCCGCCTGTAATGCGACATGCGATAGGTGGATGAAAAAATTTGAAGTGATGTAAAAAAGTTTCTCTTTCTCAATCTTGCTCTAACGTTAAATTCTCAAAGTAAGTAACATATTTAAATAGCTTCGCAAATAGTTTATTACATTTTAATGTGTAGGAGATAAGAATGATTACTGTGGGTTATCTTTAATAGATAAAGCATATAAAAACATACACAGATGCCACTATACCTCTCGTGTACCAACAACACCTTTCGCATTGAAACACAGCAATGTAAGAAGCATCGCTGCTTTGCAGTAGAAATATATATGGCAGTGCTATATTCAAAAGTCAAAAGACTACCTTATTTTTACAACGTGTTGATTCTACTATACACACTTAGGTAATAATTTGATAACAATATACGTCGCTGCTATCTTTAACGATATATTTTATACACGTAGGAAAAAAATATAAGCACCGTTTGTCGCACTTCTACGCGGTAAGAAAATACAGTATCTGAACGCGTGTAATATTTATAAAAATCATAGTTCCTTAAACTTCAATAAGTTAATATTAAATAAAGCTATCGTTTAGTCTAAAACAATAGTTTTAGATAAAGACCAAGTGTCAAAGAATTGATCGTAATCAGTCCAGAAGTTTTGAGTGTTTCGCGCAATACAGCAGACTTCTATCATTTTATTTATATAGACATATATAACATACAATTAAGAAAAAAAACTGCTATACTATTTAGAATTACAAACAGTTATTATACAATTAACCAGATATTTGTTAAAGTACAATTATTATTGTGTCGTTACATGATTCTATACAAAATAAAGTATGTCTCTTATACATCGTAATATACTATCAACTATAACGCATGGGAAAAAGATGGCGCCACGAACACTCTCTCAATTATTTTATTCAATGTATGATATTACTTAATCCCACGAACGGACACGGTGAATGAAAGGAACTAAGTTATTTTTAAGCATTATAGAATTCTGAACGCGTTATCGTGTTTGACCGTGACACCATGCGGGCGCCGTTTCCATTGTGTTGTTAAACTTTAGCAATAATTGTCGGAATATATTTTTTAATTGTAGAGCATTTTATAAGCCTATTCATTGTTATAATTAATGGTATAAACTTTATTACTTATTTACATTCTCTCCTTTTCTTACGAGTTCTTCACCTTACAATGGAACAATTACAAAAAAAGTTATCATTGAATATTGATATGAATCATATAAAAGACAAAATTTGTGAATGTATTTGTAAGCATTAATCTAAGTAACTCCTAATCCTACTTTTAGAATTGTTACACCGATTGTAACATTTAGGTTGACGGTCATGAGGTATACATAATTGTTATTACACTTGTAATATATTACTTTTGTATTAAATTTATTGTCTTTGTCCCAACATATATATATAACTAATTGTAAATTTCTTTACCATAACATACATTTCTAAATATCACGGTACGGCAGTATTAATATTTTTCATTAAACAACGAAATATCTGAAGAAATGTGCAAAATGAAAAGAAACGTGATTGTCGCAACGTGTGTTCTTGGAAACAGAACTCAAGCAACCCGTTGCGACTACAAAGGTTGTCGGGCGGGCCCCGGTCGATGACCCCGGCTGACCGACGCTCGCGCAGCTCATATTCGCGTTTCACACTAACCATTCTCAAAACGCCAACAAACAGTAACGCACGGTGTTCGTTACACGTGCAGTACGTCGGTGTTGTTACTTCCTGATACGCTTTTATATTCCGCGTACACGCTGAAGTGTAAAGAAAATAAATAACATTCAATGATTTATTAATAAACAAAGTTATGTTTAAAAATGGAAATTAATTACTTAATCAAATACAACTTTACATCTAAACTGAATCAGTAAAGTATAAAAACGTTTATTAGTATCTAGACATTATCACGAGATCTCTGACGAACCGTTCGCGTTCGTGCAAAACTATATACATGACCGAGTGAATTTTTTTTCTGTGATTATTTCCATAATTCGCATATTCAAACCGAAGTTTGCTTGAATGTTTAAATAAAGCATCATTTTGTATACTCGGGAGTACACAGTTTACAATAACAAAACAAGAATGTATTCATATTGAAGATATCTGACCTCAATTTCGTAAGCAATTGGTCGTTGACAATGAATGTAATGTACAATGATTCATCAGAGAGTCACGTGAATTTATGACATTTGTAACCACAATTGTTTTTACTGAATGGGAACGAGTCGGTATTAGATATAGGTTATTGGATAATAGTATTTTTTGTAATTGTAGCATGATAGAGGCCCTATACCTTTTTTTCTCGCGGGGATTCTTCTTAGATTCCCACCTCGCCGGGCAGCAGAGGTGGGAGGGGAGTATCAGATTTGTACTAACTAAAACCCCTCGGTGTTCATCTCGCACCATTCAGCCGGGTGGGCAGGAACGGCCTCTGCAATTCTTCTAGCCGAACCGGCATATGTTGGCCACTCAGCAGAGCCCCGACTAGTGGTCTAAGAGGGAAGACCTGGTATTAGACCCTCCCTGACGAACTGGTGGGTGGCACAATGAACATTTATGCGCCTTAACCACATGGGCCTGTGTAAGAGTTGCGAGGGCGACGAACGTGCCCGTGTCTATCGCCTATACACTATACCACTATAGTATACATATGGTATATGACACTACATATAATGTTTCCCATAGAACATTGTAACTAAAACCAACACCGCCCACAAATATATGTATAATCTATTTATTCTCTCTATCTATATCTCTATCTCTATCTATATCTATCTATCTATTGTATATGTATTACTAGAACATATGTGCAACCAAATATGTATTGCCAAATTGTATGAACTAGTGTCAGCTACCAAATATCAATTCGTACTGGGAGCGTTGGGAATATCTTCATGTCCAACAAGTAGGTTAATCCCAATAGTTTATGCCTTCAGTAATATATACACAAACAAACTGTCAACATTTTATAAACTAAATTACAATTAATGTAATGGAACTAAAAATTAGTAGTCATTATATTATTATAATAGTAATTTCTAAGAATCGCTACAATGTTTTTAAACATGTAAATTCAAATATTCTCGGTATTTTATATGAGTTATAAAATAGCTTTAATTAAAGTATAATATCACCGGTTAATTCAAAATCATACATAATTTGTTTCCACGTGGTCTACTTATGTTTATGAGTGTGGAATGCTTTACACATTCGCCCCACACGCGATGTTTTGCTAAGTAACATTAAAATACAATATTGTTGAAGTGTTCATATATATACACTTGTGGTGACTTTGAATTACTTATACGGAAAACCAATGCTATCTAGCAGTGGTCGGGATGATGACGACAATAACGGATCAAATAATAAGCTATTCTTGAAGCGAATTAACTCTTTCCTTCGTTTCTTACACGACCATAAAAAAGGAGCGCTTCTAGGATTTCTTACAATATAGACTTTTATATACATTCAGAATTGGGAAAAACAATAGCACTTTTTTATTCTTATACGACCTTGTATTCCCAAATTATAATTAATTAAAAAAAAAAACATTTTTGTTTATAGCTAGGAGCCTGGCTCTTAAGGGCAGCTGTCGTAAACAAGTATAGGTGCTTGGCGAGAGATTTTCAACTTGAGGATGGTCAGTAATCAAGCGGACTTAGAAAAAGCCCTTATCACTATGCTATATATAAGATCACGATGTTTTCATCACCGAAAGCTTCGGGTCATTTGCAATGAATCGTACCTAAGTCGATCATAGCGGAATCCAAACGCGCTAACGACTGAGCTATCATCGTTTCATGCAAGTTAGACGTATTTACCTAAAGCCACAGTTTTAGAGTCTTCTAGTCTAATTTTCTACAAATTTGTGTTTAGTTAGAAGCGCTCCTACCCTTATGATAGCCGTAATATATTTAAGTGCCAAGTCCGGTCAAATAATATAGGTCAAGTTTAGAAATACATTTACTAAAGTGCAAGAGATTGTTTCTTCGTACGTGCTAATAATATCTGGAAATGAGATTTAAACAATTTCTCTTGCACTTTACAGAATGTTATTGAGAAAGAATATAGCCCAATTACAATCACATTACAACCCTTAGAAACGATCCAATTACCATACAAAGTATCTATAGGTCAGACAGAGAGTATGTTATGCGAAAACAAAGTAATAATAGTACGGTGGAGGTGGACCGTGAGAGAGCGTGTTAGCTGCCCGATGCGAATCGAACTTTTACCGAGAAGAGCCGAAATGTGAATACTGATGCGGCAACCGATCGCATTTTTGAGTTACCACGCATTAGTCGTGTTTCATACGGAGCTTGTTTAAACTAGTGTAATTTAAAATTAAATATACTTAATAATGTTATTCATAATTGTCATGAAGTTAAATAATTCTCGTGCTAACGCTTGAGCAACTCAATTATAGACGTCACTGCCGGTATCGAGGCATCAAATCCAATTTGCATGCCAAGAAATCCTTATAAAGTCCAGGTATAGCGGATTGATTCAGGCACATGTATTATGTTAAACCTCTTTTCCAGTTAGCAACACGTGCAAGGAATTGCCTTACCATTCAAGCGTTCCATATTACTACTTAATCACAGGTAAATAAATGTACATTAAGTGTATATCAAAATGGACGTTGTTACATCATTATATGGATTAGATATAATTCAATACTGTATTGATCAACATTTTTTTTTTTTTTGATCAATATTACAGATAGCAGACCCTTCATGGAGAAAGTTATTCCACTTTCTACTTCAAATCAACACTAGGTGGCGTTGCACCGCATCTATTTGTGTACTGTTTTACCAAGCGTTGTGAAAATTAGTATATGTAGAATGTACATGAGATACAAATAGTACTTCGAACAAATAATAATGGCAACCGATAATAATAAACGCGTATGGAGTCACGGGCATATCTAGTCGTATCTAAAAAATAAGTTAAAATAGTTATTAATAAGAGAAACAATACTTAAATAATGATGTTTTTTGTAAAATAATAACAAAGGAACCAGTGTATTCGGATAAAACGTCAATTGACGAAGGTTCTCGAACAAAGAGCGATGAAGGAGAACATCGTAAAGTAATCGAAGCATATTGATAGAGATTTTTCGAATACGTTAATGAAATTAAAATTTTGTCACAATAGATCTGTAGGTATGTTATGGTAGCTGCACTTGAGAGCCAGTTGTCTCTGAGCTTAGCATGTTACCATCTTGAACCACCCACCCATATCTCTATTTAACATCAGGTGAGATTGTAGTCAAAAACATTAACTAATCAATTACATTAAAACGCTTGCGTGGGAGAACTATACTAATTGCCAATAATGGATAAGAACCATGTAATTATATCCTGATTTTTTTTTTGTTTAAAATATCCGGTCGCCCCATTGTTGTAATTCACGTTCAGATTAACATTTAAGTGACTCTCTGCAAAACCATAGGCGTCTTCTCGACGGAAGGTATGGGCATAATCATCACGCCCGACCACGACGTACTTACTCGCTATTGCAAAAGCCGAAAAATACACAGTTCTATATTTTCCCACATGCGATGGTACTAGAACATTTCTCAAGTACAGGTTTCCCCGAGATATCTTCCTTCACCGTTAGCCAATAGTGTCACTAATTTAAATTAGTAAGCGTATGCAAATTCTGACAAATTCGTTGGCATCAGCCAGGGTACAACACTGAATCGACATTTCACCCATCAAACCACTCGACCACCACGACTTTTGTTATATTACATACAAATAAGCAATAATTGATTTAAATCCTCAAGAAGTGTCGCTTCTTATCATATCTAGGTCAACATGACTAAGTTTATAGTTACCAGAATATAATTATCAACACACGACGTGATTTAACCATTAAGACCGTGACCCGAACTAATTAGGTAAAGTTATACGCGTTAAGCAAATGGGTGTAATGTATAGAGTATATTATGTTGGATCACACAAATACTACATTCTCTTAAAGCACCTTTGCTGAACTTCAATCGACTTCGTTAAATCTTCCACAATACTAAATGTTAAAGACGAAAATCGCTCAATGAATACTCCTAATATTTTGATTTCGTTTCTATGTATAACCGTAATTGGAGCTTAAGTTAACAGGCACATCGACCATTAGCACTGGTAAAGTGTACGAAATATATTCGCAATTTAAATCAAAGAAAAATATATTATTTACGAATCGAGACGTCTCAATACCGCGACGAAAATATTCGACAGCTTTATTAAGTTCAGTTGTCATGTGAAGAAGATAGGTGTTTTGAAATGTTTTGAGAAAATAATTTTACAGCGGAATATTATTAAGTTACTAACCTGTCCGCCCCGGCTTCGCACGGAAATGTGAACAAGTCTTTCCTTTGCAGTACAACCATGTAATGAAATAAAATATCAAACTAACGTTGTTAATATTTTTTAAGATTTACATACTGACTTCTGACACACTCTCACCTATTTATATGCAGGTTTTTAACCCAAACGCTTCACTTATCCTTGTCCTAATCTTGTCTTTACAATTACAAACAATAATAAAATAATTCACTCAAATAGGTGTGCACCTGTTCTGAAGTGATAAGCATCTATATTCGGCAATATATGTTTATTTATACAAGATAAACGGGCATTGTATGAATTAATTTCTTGCTAAAACGGAATAATTTTCGAAAAATCCATATTCAACTATATGTTTATTCGATATACAATATACCATCTCAATAAGGTCTATAATCGTACTTCCAAATATGAATTTTATATAAGAAAAGCGATAGTATAATTGACTCTATATCCCATATACATAGTGCACCAAAAAACAGGGATACCCGTACCGTAAGCGGGAACTGTATTTCAATTAGTATAGATAGTAGATGTATAGTAATGCCCTTTAAAAGATGCCACAACATGCTTATCTCTGTATTATTGTGAAGATGTGGAATCGCCTACTGACCAGTGTGTTCCTTTACTCTTACGACATTGGGTCGTTCAAACGAGGCGCGAAGAGGCACTTTTGCAGGTCGGCGTGATGACTATCACTGTCATTGGAATTGAACACCGACAGTCGCCGTTATTTCTGGACTGTACCGTACCTCCCATCACATTTTGCGCAGTTATTTAGTAATATGAATTCCGAGTAATATGAAGTTTATTATATGAGATAATATTAATATTGTTGTTTGTGTACAATATGAATAACTAATGCAGTATTAAAATTTATAACCGTTTGAACTCCATCTTGTTTTACTGATTGACATTTAATTCGACAACATTTAAATGTCTTAACCGATATATTAATCCTTCGCAACTTCACAGTCACATGAACAATCACGACAAGTTGTAGTGTTTTTGTAATAAGTCTTATGTGTGAATTTATTAATACTAGTGGTCGTTCTTTGGTCGAATTGGCTAATAATTACTAAACTTTTTTATTGATTACACTAAAAAACACGTCAATAGCGATTAAACAAGTAAAATAAATGAAATAAATACCTTAATACAGAAGAAAATAATATATATGGATCTTATATATACTTAGCTATATCATAGTAAAGTCACACTTGATATTTTATTCATGAACTAGCTGCAGCCCGCGACTTTATTCTTATGTTAATATACTTTTAATTCATGGCAACTACGTATTTTACATCGATTCATTGTAAGTTTGTGTACTATATTCTTTCTTTGTTTGTAACACAACGATACTATCGGATATATATAATAATTACTTGAAACACACCATGAATTAACCGTAGATAAGTGAAAGAATAGATATAGTGACTTTACCAGAGATAATATTATATTTCTTTATACTATAACCCATTATCAAAGTTATACCATAAAGTAGTATAAACATATACATATTCCCATTGTAAAATATCTATTAACCTCCAACACACTAAAACCCTCTCATACATTTTTAATTACTTCTGTTAAATTTTATTACCACTGCCTAACTCCGATGTGCAAGCGTAATTATATGTAGACCAGATAATAATCTGAAAAGTTTACTATTTGCCAGTAAAAATAAAAACGAAATGGTTGCGTCATTTCAGAGGTTAAGAGCAGGAAAAACAACAGACATTTTGTACGAATATCACTCAATATTCTATCGCTATTAAGTTTTGAATTCACTTCCCTGTTGTTTTACATCGACTTAAATCGATTACCGTAAAAGTTCAACAAATTTTGCATATACATTTTAAACATATCATATGCAAATATATTGTTTGATTGTTGACGTCAGGGTTATTTAAAAGTTTGTGTCTGGGACACATTTCCCTTTAAGGGCCTCCAGAACCTATAAATACCTATCGCAAGTTTTGGTTTATTCTAGAAACGAATATTATTAATACAAATCATTACTTTTAAAATAGACCCGAGCAAATGACCCATTATTCTGTTAGCTATGCTACGGAATAATCGCCGTTCAGAGCGAGACTAGCCACTGAAACTGGTTTCTGTCGTGGTCTGTTTGCACGACTCGCTATTGTCTAGTGAGATCACTCTGTGGTTAGTGTGAAAGAGACCTTGGTATATAATAAAATACAGTGAATATTAAGTACGGCAAGTAAATGTGGTTTTATACAATGGTTGCACTCAACGGTCTACTATTGCAATAATGCAGTTGTTATCTAAATACTGTGCTCTTTAAAGGATGTACAGAAAAATAAGTTATAAAAACAACTGAGTGTATTGAGAGGATGATATATCATGATAAAAGGTATTTATGCTGATGATTAAAAAAGTGATGCGATTATTAAATAAGTAGGTTTAAAAAAATGTTAGTATTTTCTATTAATTTCCGCCGGGTTACCTACCACTTTTATATGGAAAATCGATTGCCAAGCTCATATAGGTCAGTTCCGGTTTTTATAGGAGTATCGTGGGGGTTTTTAGTGAGTATTATTTCAGTGTTCGTCCTTGGCGAGGCTCAGATACCCTCGTAAGTTTGTCCGTTTAGGCTGGAACGTGTCTGAAAATGGATTTTATCCACGAAACAAAAAAAAGCTAAACAAAGTCCCTCTAGGCCTAGAGTGTTACTACTATCTTAGGCCACATTTTTGCTTAACATGACTTGATATAGTGATGAAACATTGGACTTATATAATACAAATGAATACCCGCGTCTTTCATTGCGTTGTTTATTATTTTAACAATATTTTTTATGCACATGGACAAAATCATAAGCACCATAACGCTTCTACACGGCAAGAAGGCACATGGCTGAAAGCGCTTATAAAAATATTTTCTTAAGACTTTAATAACTTTGTATTCAATTAAAATGTAGTGATATTTTTTAGATAAGGATCAAGTGTCCAAAAAGTAAAAATAAAAGAGTTAGATGGAAATGTGTCCAGTGGTTTTTGAGTGATGCGTACACAACAGCATATCCCTGTGATTTTATCTATAAAATAAAAAACAACTTGTAGGTGGTAGAGCTACGCTGAAGCTATTACTGGTTTCAGCATGAATGGGTCGGCTCGCCCGGGGTAGTACCACCCTCTCACAGAAAGCCGACGTGAAGTAACAGTGCTTGCACTGTTGCGTTTCGTTCGGTCAGTGAGAGCGCCGGAGGCCCACATATTTAAAAGGCCGGCAACGCACTCGTGACTCCCCTGGTGTCGCTAGTGTCTATGGACGGCGGTGATCACTTATCATCAGGTGACCCGCCTGTTCGTTTGCCCCCTATAATATAAAAAAAAAAAAAAAAAAACTTCGACAAAAACCCACGGCAGTAGTTAAATATAAGCTGGCTTACATAACAAATATAGCTTAGCTTAGTCAAATCGGGAAATTCGGCGACAGTTCAAGCCGAGGCGCACCGAATGCTCTTGCGCTGATCGCCTAAACAATTCGGGTGAGTGCCTTAAGCGCTCCCCTTAGTAGTCCGGTGGAACTGTAGCGGCCTTACCAAGCTAACAGTGTAGGACGATTCGAAAAAAAAAACAAATGTTCATATCAAGTTATTCACATATAAAAACGATAAAAAAAATTGTGTAAATATTTTAATGTATTGACCACGTACGTAAAAAAACAATTAAGCATGTTTTTAAACTTATACATTTATTATGAACTATAGAGAAGACAGGCAAGTTATAAACAAATATAAATTATCACTTAACAAATTTGATATAATTATGTAGTGGCTAAGTTAGACACGGTCGGGGCCATCCCGCCCTTATTATCTGCATAAATGCTGACTTGGGTATAATAAAATAGGAGCTTGTATGGAGGCGGGGGATTATGTTAGGACGGGCCTGATAATCGCGTTAAGATTCACGGAAGGTTAAAGAAGATTTATTATTAAATTTTGTAATATTTTTTACTTCCGTGAACATTCTCAGTTTATAAATTAAGCTTCTATTTATACATGTAATTTTACTTATTTTAGCAGTTTTCATACGGACAATATGTTTTGGACTCTTTAATTGTCTAATTACTTACAATATGTGGTAAGCATATCTTAGAAATAATTACAAGAAATGTTTTAGTTACTGTTATATAAAATAGATGTTACCCGCGATTTCGATCGTTTAGAATTCAGCAAAAAAAAAAAACTTCAGTGTAAATGAGCGCGTGTAGGACGTACGCAGTTCTGGGCGGCATTGCTTTATCGGTTATATTATACTTGCGCAGGACTTTTGTTTTTCTAAAATAAAATTAGCATAATTTACTCCTTATAACATCAGCTATATCCCATCATAATCAGTCTAACCGTTTCGGTTTAGTCGGAACGAAAAAACAAACAGACAGACGAAAAAAAGAAATGATTATAAGTATTGTATGTAGTGCTGTCATATACATTTATTAAAAATCAGTTATTTTGACATTACAAACAGATACTTCAATATTATTTAATGTGCATAGAGTATATACGTATAACAATTAAATAGAAAATACAATGTTAAAATGTCTTTTATCTTGTTATTATATTGTTATATTTTTTCATATAATAATATCTACAAAATGTGAATTTCGTTAAAACAATAATTTATGAATAAATATGAAAAAAAAATGAAATTTACAATGTACGGTGTCGAGAAGCTCAAGATAAATTAAAAACATAATCCGCCATTTTGAGATCTATGTCTTAAAAAATCAACCGAGGGGTTAAAGACTTGTATTACTTATTTTCTACATTTATTAAAGTTCGTCACCTAATACAATTACCACTGAACCATTGTCACTTTGTAATACATTCAGAAATATAATATATTTTTAACCTTTTAAATAGATTTATCAAAGAGGTGTTTAAGTGAAAATACATTTCTGGCAATAACACTTGAGTGTTTAGGGGAATTCATTAAATTTCTATATAGTTTAAAGAGGGTTTATTAATTTCTTTCCATGAATTCTATGAGTAGAAAGGGTAATTCAAGAGGTACTACGGGGCTTATTATAAAATCTAAACTATAATTTTTAATGTTAATTTTCATTGAATTCTTGGAATATTTTGTTGTAAAACAGATTTCAGGATGTAATCAGCATAATCTGATATAAATTAACCATCAAATTATAAATGACATCAACAATTACATCTCACGGAATCATTATTCACTACATTAAACTTCTTAAATATATTTGTTTAGTATGTTACATAGTGTGAAGGCACTATGACTCGATTTTTTTTTTATATGAATTTTTACTATCACGTGAACATTTTTTTTTTCTTATAAATTTGTAACACGTTTTTTTATATCTAGATTAATTATTATTATCATTTATATCTTCCATTTTATCACATTTTGCCATAATTACTTAACTTCTATAACTGTTGTATCGTTTTTAATTTACCCCAGTTAGATTTTTATATTTTGTCGCACTGGAAAATCCTGTGTTTCCAAGTAAAATTTTGTTAAAATCAGTTCCACAGTTTCAGAGGAAAACTCGAGTAAACGTCGGACACTTCAATTTTATTACATTAAATTACATTTATACCTAATTTTTTTTTAATGTAACATTAATAACATATGAGATAAAACTTCGATGAATAAGAAATTCCATACCGTAATTTATTTGCAATTCAATACATAAACTCACAATAGAATGACAGTACAATCTGAATAATAGCGGCACACGATAACGACCTTTGGCAAACACCAAACGTGTCAAGTACAAATCGAGTCACTGATCGTATTATCGCAAAAAAAACTCATATTTCATTTCAACCAATGACTATAATTGTCAGCCTCATATAAACATATTAAATAGTGAAATTCGTAAGTTTTACTAGTGATAAAATAAATGCCTACTCATTTAGTATTTGACTAGCTTTTGCGTTAATTTACAGATAGCAACAGTATTTTTTCCGGGAAGAAAAGTGTTCAGGACAACATTGAATTTCGCCAATAATGTTTATCGTTAAGAGATGGCGCCACAGCCTAAATAGCTCGCGCTTTCATGTAATCGCTGTACTTTACATGACATCCGACTGTTGGTCTGACATAATTCAGTTAGCCAGGTGTCCTAAATAATCAATTCTCCTCTTGTCTCTTCATTGTCATATTGTCGTTTCGTAGTCTTGGTCGTGTTGATCAAAAACAAATTATTCCACATAATTTCCGTAATCAAAAAGATTTTATTCTTGTGTCCTTTTTTGTACCCGTGCCAACGTGTATACAAAATTTCATGACGATCGGTTTAGTAGTTAAGGCTTGAAAGTATCACAAACAAACAAACTCCTATTTGAATTTATATATAGTATGGATACTAGTGGCCGTTCTGTGGTCGGGATTCGACAATACATTGTTATTTCAATTTCAATATTACTGAAGTTTTTTTAACGAACAGTTTACAAATATCGTAGATTTGTAGATGTAAAGATTGTGACGTATTATAAATAGAAACTTATAAATAAAACTTCGACTCGTCGATGGTAACGAAAAAAAAAGCCGAGACAGTCATATGGACTACCGCGATAAACGAAAACTCAAAACAGTGGAATAACTGTTTTTTTTCGTGTTTAAATCAATTAACGTCTGAATTGTATAATTTTCATAACTTGTACCTTGAAATTATTCATATTAGTTTGGTTTTCACATGTATTGACACTCCGAGTAATAATTATACACATTTTTATTTTATATAGTTCATTAGTTCGTCAAACATATGATGGGCTACACAGGCTCAATACAAAATATCTATTTTACATGTACTCAAGCCGCTATACTGCGCAGCGCTAGTATGGCGCAAGAGCAATACGTCACGAGCATGTCGAGGACGTCGGTGACGCGATTGCATAAGTTTTCCCTCTAACAAAGAATAACTCAACGCGGCTAAAGAAGTTTCCATTTCAAAAACGGTTTCCAATTTTTTTATTGATAACACTAAAGCTCGTCCACAGCCACTAAGTAAAAAAAAAACGAAACGAAAATTTATTGACAAACAAATGAGAAAAAGGTACTGAACTGTTTTATCTTCGCCAATTTCTATATGGACGTGTATATATTATACTTTTTTATTATAATAAAAGTCTAACCTATTCTTTTCTTAGTAAGCAACGTTCACAACTTGAATGACAACGTAATACGCATACCGACGAACGACTAGCGACACTAGAACGTGTCAAGGTAAGGCTCAAACGGTTACTAGCATAATGTATCTACGACTATTTAAACATATAGTAGAACTTGCCAACATTTAACTATGCGATTCGAACCACCAGTTTAAGATGACCCCATCAGATTAACCAAGCTATTCTAATCATGGATTATACTAAATGGAATAACTTAAACATTTTATTTTAGTCTTTACTTTATATTTTCTTTTCACAATTTGCATAAATATATCGTAAATAACTTTAAAAAATACAGTAATCATTTATATTTCCCTTCTAAATTGTTTTAGACAGTCACTACATTCACAATTAGCGACAGTTGCGTGATTTACTCACCCGTTCCATAAATACAAAACTTGAAATTGAAACATTATCCATCGTGTAAAATCTTCCTTACCTGCAAAGAAAGGAGTATGGCATTACAACTTTGTTAATGTACTGTTAACAAAAATACACGACATTATTAGAAGTTTTCAATTTATAAATCAGCGTTATTCATTAATGAAACTTGAAACATATGACATTGCTATATAATATATAATTTTCTGTATAAATAAATAACAGTGTGGATTTATGAAACCACGTTGCAAGTGAAACTTTTATTCGGATCGTAGCATTTAAAAAATTGAGCACAATATCTATTGAAATCATTGAATCAATTTGAATTGAGCCATGGGCGCCGCCATATGGGCCTTGGCTACTCTGCCGAGCGCCTTTCACTTTACCCCCGCTCCGCGGCCGGCTGTTATGCGATAGATGGACGAAAAAATTTGAGGCGATGTAAAAAAAGTTTCATTTCAGTTAAATATTCTATATAAATAAAATAATAGGTCTGCTGTTATGCGCGCATTATGCAAAAACTACTGGATAGATTTCAATAAGGTGAGGATACATGTGTATCTCACGAATTCCTATATGATTCACGATCCAAGGCGACAGTCCAAGCCGAGACGCGCCGTGCGCCCTTGAGCTAGTTGCCAATAAAATCGGCTGAGTGCCTGAAGCGCTCGCCTTAGTAGCCCGGTGATACTGTAGAGACCTGTCAAGCCAATAGCGTAGTCAGTTCGAAAAAAAATATATATGAAAATTTGGGCTCCCAAGTCATGATTTGTAAAACGTCAATGTGCATCATTACAGTCCTGAAATGGAAATATGTTGTTTCGCATGGTGATAGGCCTTTTTCTAAGTCCGCCTGGCTAGCTACCATTCTCAAGTTGAAAATCTTTCGCCAAGCACCTGTTGGTGTGTTCCGGCAGCTGCACATGAGAGCCAATCTTCCTCTAGATTTATCGTGACTACCATGTTAGACCATCATCTCTATTCAAGATCATCATATCTTACCATCATCCTCATTTATAAAATCAGATGAGATTGTGTACCATAACTAACCTATAAAGTATATAAAAAAAAATTCATTACTTCATCATCTACAATGGTTTAAAATAACATTAACAAAAGATAAATTATTTTTATAATTGTTTCTTTTTTCAATATTTCACATCGATAAGAGTATATTTCTAATGAGGATTAAGGAAATTTTGACCATTTCGTCTCAATGTATTATTAATGACGTCATCCAAAACAAAACTTATCTATATTATGTACAAAACACTTTTAATTCAACCCAATCAAAACTTTGTAATCTATAATGTGCCGAAACTAGAAAAGGGAATTACTTCAGAAATTCCATTGTTTTGTAAAATATTTAATCAGTTCGAAGATGATGAAGTATGAAATCTAAAACGATTTCTAAGCGTAGTTATCGAAATACTTTCATAAACCAGCATGCTTTATAGATTTTCAACCCCATAATAACAGCTTCTAACAGCAGCGGCTTAAGCTTCAAAAGCAATTGTACTTTCAGCGACCATCGCTTCAAATACGAATACGTAACTATTCATTAAAATGCTGATTGAAAATGTAACCCAAACTGATTCAATTTTGAGATAACCAATTTCGTGTCATCGGAAAAAAAAATACCAATTATAAAAAAATAAAATTTAAAAACACGCAATCGAAAACGGATACCAATATGCGGTACCAAATAAACCGTACATAATCCACAGAATTACGAAAGCTCGAAGCTAACAAACAGAAATCGTGTTTTATACCACGTATACGGTAATTCAATTAGTTTAGTTGCGCCCCCAATAACGTTAACGGGATTGCTTTAAGCCGTGTAATGGATAAGTTTTTTTTTTATATTCTGTGAATCGTCTCGTCGCTTTTCATTTGGCCTTGATCTGAACAAACAGGGCAAATATTTAGGTAATTTGATTCATATGTTAGTTACATAATGGTACATTGAGATCTTTTTTTTCGAACTGATCTACACTGTTAGCCTGGAAAGGCGTCTACAGTTTCACCGGGCTAGGACATTAAGCTCAACTATTTGTTGCTAGCTACAGCTAAAAAAGTTATTTATCTAATTTCTGTTTGCTTTTACATTTAAAATTAACATAAAACCGAATATAGCTTTGTTAAAAGCTAATGGAATTATTAAATAAATTCCATTATTGTTTTGTAAATGGTACACAACCGGTCGGCGCCAATGAATAAGCTGCAGGACAATATTCTGCAATCTTTCAAATGACTCAGTTGACCGCAAGAACACGTGAGTCAGCGGCCGGTATGACTCAACCGTCTCCGTCTCTCTCACGCGCAAGAAATCAAACTCGTAAGAAAAAGGGACGCCGATTGCAAAATTGGCATGTCAAGAGCAAAGAGAGCTCACGAAAAGTCCGTATTCTTAAACTAGGTCGATTGAGATCGTATTGGTTTGATTCTAATTTCGAACGCACTTAATGGCTTATACTAGGAAGTGATCGGAACAGAATGTATGGGGTGAATCACTTGATCATGCTGAACTAGTTAGTAATGTAAAAATTGAATTATGCAATAGGGCCGATCCAGCCGCGAATTCTCGGTAACCATTGAATGCAAGATGTATGAAGAACGTATTAAAATACCCTTCTCTTGCCCTTTTACACGCGTATATAATCTTAATACTTATTGTTAGATCTTTTTTATGAGGATATCGAAGCTGACAACTTATGATTATTCGAGACACCGTTTTCTGTTGCAGTAAGACATTTCATTTATTGTTGTATCATTTGCACATAACTTTTTATAATATAACGAAACATAGTTTATTTTTATGACTAATATACATAACGGCAAAATCTTTACACATACTTTTAAAATAATATGTTAACGCATACTTTTTATACATCAATCACAAAAAACAAATCGTTTGTAACAAAACGTAACGTGCCATTTTCTAGGATCCGAAAAAATTACGAGAGATTCCTGATGAAAATATTGCGAAACCCGACAAAAAGAGTATTATAATAAAGGAAAAAATATCGCATATGGCAGCGCGTATGCGCGATAAACATCCCGGCAATATGTCAGTGGGTCCGAGAAAATTGTCATAAACGGGCATAACATTATTAGATTATTAAGGGGGCGGTTTCTAACCAGATTACTGTACTGGACCGCTGAACATTGTGGTAAGTATTTACAATATTACCAAGTACTAACATATAATATTCTCTGTAATATCTAGAATAATAGTTATCTTTTATCTCGCTTCCTATTATCGTGGATGAAAGAAATAAACGATATAGTTATAAAAGCTAACGGCTGAGAATAAATTAGTATAATATCATGATATAAAAGAATTTAGTAAATCTTTAGCGACGGATTTATATCTACCTCTCTTTACGCAATAAAGAGTTCAAGGTATTTAGAATAGCTATTACCTAAATAAAAAAAAGAAGTTTGCTCATATTATTTACAATATCTTAATGGGCAGGGCTTGCCTATTTTTTGTACGATTAATTATTTCAACCAACAGACAAATTTCACGTTCACACGGATCGATCGACAAACTTACAAATAGTTGACAATTGGCAACTAAAAATATATTTTATCTTCTCTTCTACGAGAACAAATGTTACTTTAATACCTTAAATAAAACTTGCCTTAAATAAACTTGTAAATTTAGAAAGAAAGCATATCTAAAAATATATATTAACAATCATTTAAATGTTATAAAGCATGTTTTCGAATGCATTTCTTCCAAATAGCCGTGATTAAAGCGAAACAATAAAGCTAAAGATAGCATTACTCGATAAAATAGCTAAAATTGTTGAACAACACGGGCTCGTGTAGTAGTTTCAATTAATTTTCTGCGTTATAAGATCTCGACGAAGAGTTATTTACGGGAACACTGTAATTGAATAACAACAATAAGAAAGGCAGGAACTATCGAATTACCCAGCGACTGTAGACATCTCGGATGACAGACTATCGGCGTATTGGGAACTCGTTAACTGCAGTTCCACTTTGTTTATTTTTTCTTGAAGCAGTTTGTGCAATTTAGCAGTTTCGAAAACTGGGGCAGTCCGTGAATCTTTTTTAAACCCGTATTTAATGAAAACTTTGGGCTCGTTTTAAAGTGTTCGGATTTAAGTGGAATGAAAGAGGTCGGTATAAATAAATAGTCAAAAATGGTATGTAGATATATCTCTTTATTATGTCAAAGTTTTAAACGATTTCGAAAAAATTATATTTATATAAATAACAGGCTCGTATTTTCTTTTTACTAATCTGTGGAAGTAATTATTATAGAATATATAAAGCCAATTATCTAACAAAATATTTTTGTTTCTCTTATAGTTACGTTGTGTTATTGATATTTACATATTTTCCTGCTCTTAACAAACCTTGTTAATAGTATCCTTAAGAATATTTAGAGTTGCTGGTGTCAAGTTTGCAATATTATTTGTCACTTTTACAGAGTCTTATCAAAGAATTTATGCTTACAGCTTTTCAGAAATGTATTAATTTTAACACACAACTCGTACTGCGTATAAAATTATGTGTAGAAAATAATTACAAAATCTGTAGAACATCTATATGAGACCAATTTTAGAAATAACATCAGAAACAAAGACAAAAAATCGATGGTTTTGGTTGGATACGAACTTCAAATAATAAAAAGAGTTAAGAGTGTGTTAATTTCATATATCTAATTTCTTAAGCCTTGTTCAAATTAGTTGTAAATATTTTTTGTTCTTTAAAGTTGCCTTTAGTGAGTTACTTTTACCCTATATTTAATCTAGCATATCCTCAGTAAAGCTTAGAAAATATTGCTAAGGGAATACTAAAAAATAATAACGCTAGATTTTAATTAATAAATATACACCAATAAAACCCCGTATTATTTTAAGGCAAAATAAAACAAAACTATTTCCCAAAACGTGGACAATTAGGCTCAGTTGCACCAGTTAATGTTAAAGTAAAAAATTCGGTTAAAGTTATTGTTAGGCAATAAATAGGTTGCACCAATTGACAATGGTTAAAATTACGTCACGATTTAACGTTAACTATAACCGCTCCATGTTGGCCGGTTAGTGTTATTGTTAATGTCAATTTGTGAATCGGTTGTCAAGGTCACAAAAAAACTGTATAATATGATGTCGTTACTAAGAGAAATCCTGTGGGAAACTGAAAATAGTTCTTCCGATGACGAAATTTGAAAATAATTTACGTCTTAGAAAGAAAACATTTTCTCTAAGAACACATACACTAATAACACACAAAGAAAATAAAAACAATTTATATGAAATTTTCAAATATTATTATAGATTTGAATAAATTCAATACTACTTACTTTATACTGTTCTCGAATGTGGTAACCAATATGGTATTAATTTTCTCGGTATTAGCCATTGATAAAAATATGTTGATATCAAAAATTCCAATATACAACTTCACAGAAATAGATATAAAGTAAATAACAGAAGAAAATAATTGTACCAATTTGATATTTGCGCGCAATGAACATCTGTTGACAGTCACAGAATAACAATAGTGACAGTTATAACTAAGTCCTGCCATATAAAAATTGTTAACCTTTTCGATTTTAGGGACTAATTGGCTTATTGAAGTGGCCACCCTAATAACTTTAACAATTACAAAATGTTTGATGGTGCAACTCGTTTTGGCAAATGTAACTGTTAACAACTCTTGTCATTGTTAAAGTTAACTTTAACAATTACAATAACCACGATTTTGGTGCAACTCAGCCTTAAATCGTAATAATTCAACCTCATTACGTGTGGAATTGTACAACTAGGGCTGTCAAACTCAAATACAGTGAAACTGTAGTAAACCTCCATTTGTTGTGTGCCACAAAACACTTTTAAAAATAATGACATAACCAAAACGAAAAAGCCTGAATAAATTTTCAATGTTTGTGTGTGGCGGTATCTTTTATTTTAAATCATGTACTCCACTCGAAGTGATCATATCGGCTTTTCAGGTTTGCCAATCACAATCTTATCTATATCAAGGCCACCAGATAATCGAGTTATACAGTGGCCAAATAATAAAGAGCCGTGGTTCTAAAGAGAATAGAATTAGAAGAGATCAATCTACCCTGGTCGACAGATTTTCCATTTCTGTCCCGACCTGTTGACCCTGACAGACTCGATAAATGGAATTATGCATGCAAGGTGTTGTTTGCATCGGAATGCATTCAATATAACTCGTAGGAAATGATATTTGTGTTTGTATGTTATATTGACATGAACTGTAAACCTAAGGTAAAATATACCTATATATAAAGTACATACACTTACCCGCGGCTCGCAAGCGTTTATTTTTGTAGTAGTTAATTTTTATGAGAATTTTCTAATTGATTTTAAAAGGAATACTGATAATTTTTATATTACTATTTAAAACTAATTTTTTTAGTACTTTTATTGTAAAAAAACAAAGATAAATTATTAACAATCCTATCAATTGCATAATTGTATCTACTTCCCTTGCACATTTAATTAAGTTTAGTCGAGTCGTTTAAGAGTTAAATCCTGACATACAAACCGACAGATAGACAAAAATTGTCTATCTGCAAATGTGGATAAAAATAATATGTTCCTATTTATAAATATTAGTAGTGATCCATCATCTACTTATCGAAATTCGACCGTAACTCATAAATTTTTCAATCTTAAATATAAAGATAAATTTTAAACCGATTAATTTTGATTGATAACACTAAAGTTCATCAATATAAATGAATAAACAAAAAAAGCAAAAAAAAAAAAAAAGAATACAAAATCTGTTGAGTAACATAGGAGAAAATGTATACTTAACCCTTTCGTCTCTACATATATATGTATAAATAGATAAATTATTCAGAAACATGAATGATTAATTAAATATATATTGTTCGAAATATTCAATATTAACCGACAGTGTTATTCATATAAATCGCGGTAACCGTACGTTTCAAATGGGCAGAGAATTAATTTGATATTTGTAGCTTTAATTATAGGCATGGACAGAAGAGACATTTGTGCTATCCTTAAACCCAAGCTGATATTATTTTGTTTTAATTGCTTTACAATGATTTATCATAGCCAAAAAAATATATCTGATAAAAATAAACAGAATGCTATATGTCACTAAACACAAAACTGACGTTATTGAATACTGAATGAACACTAGAAAAAAAATCCATAAACAAAAACTCGCAAACTAAAAAAAATATTACATTGTATCGTATTTGGAACAAAAGGGACTACTTATTTTTGTGTTAATATTGTATGCCCTGTTTTGATTAATATATTGGAACAAGCTTCAAGTAAATAAGGTCGAACAAGTATTCAAATGGTGACTTGGTTATGATACTGGTCAAATGTGAGTAACAACAATAACAGCAAAGGTTTTTTTTTTTTTTGAACTTACCTACACTGCTAGCCAATAAGGCCTTTACAGTTCCACCGGACTACAGCAGCAAAGGTCGGCTTGATGTTACATACATTTAATTCCGTTTAAAAATGACTGTTACATAGGGAGCCAATGACACGCTTTGCCGTGCTATATTGTTTGTTTTTCGAACCGACTACACTGTTGACCTGGCAACGCCTCTACAATTTCACCGGACTACAATGTGCTATAGTGTATAATCGTTGACATAGGCGTTTACTGTACGCTTTACTCTGCAAAGCTCGGTTTTCCTTGGGCGGTTAACCTCAGCTCCTGATTCCCCATGCCGCACCACACAGGCAGCATGTACTATTAATAATTGGCCCTCTCACTTAGCGTACTTCCTGACATACATTTTGTATGTTTGGAATCAACATTTGCTTGTATGAATCGTGGTATTAAATAATCCCACAAGCATTCTCAAAAAAGGGGCTATAAAATGCATTAATCTTATTTTGAACCTCACTGGTACTCTTTTCTATATATTTTATAGATTTTCGCGTTTGATTACAATCTCAACTAACGGTAAATGAACGGCCCAAGATGGTAGCAGTTTAAACCTAAAGGAGGGACTGGCTCCCAAGTGCAGCTGCCGAAACACTCTTACAAGTGCTTAACAACAGATTTTCACCTCGAAGGTGTTAGCTAGATTAAAAAAAGCCGTAGGCCATGCTATGGTTTCGTCACAATGTCTTCCTTCACCGAAAGCTCCGGGTCTTTCGCAAAGATTTAAACCTACGTCGATCGACGCGATCTACGAACGCACTAGCCACTGAACCATCATAGTTTCAAAAACTCCCGCGTGCTAAAAGAAATAGTCTTTTGAGCTTAAAAATGTTAATATAAGATACAACGCAGTTCAGCAGATTTAGATACAAAATAAGAATTAGATACCAAAAACCGCTTAGTCTTTAGTACTTTGAATGAAGCTGATATACTAAGCATTAATAACCCTGAGTCAATTTAGTATTACGATACCTAGTACATATGTTAGAACCAGACGGTAGACACGTATAAACTGCAAGTCGATGACCTCATTCGTTTAAATTCGTGCCGTATTGAGAACTATGCAATTAGATTTCGTGTCGAAACATTATATACGTGTACTCATTTTGCTATTCCAATTATATTATATTTACTAGGCGGTGTCCGAGATTTCTTTCTTGTATCAATGAATGTTTTATTGTTTCGTTGGAACTACGTTTCTGGAGTAATCGTGGACTGTCTTTAACTTGTCGTAATTTTGTCATTTCTACATAACTCTTATAACCTTTTTACCGGTTTCCCGTTTTGTCTGGTAAATTTATAATTACTGCTTAGCCCTTATGAAAAAGTTTTTATATAAATTTTGCTTAGTTATAATATAAAATGTCTTATATGTACTTACAGAAGTCTTGAAGAAATCACGTTTCGGAGATAAGCTCGGACAAAGAATACTACAATTGTATTTATAACCAGAATAGCCAATTAACTACCAATACTACATAACATCAGAAGCTACAAGTTACCAAAAATAATGTAGACAGGGTTTTAATCTTACCATGAAATATATTATAGAAGCTACATTTTGAAAATGAATGAGGGTTTACTTTGACTCACAAAACACTGGGCAATGTTAAAAGAAACAAAGGCCAAGCTAATTTTTCTCGTAGGTACCGTAAGAGGAAAGAAAGAAATAATGAGAGCAGTTTTATCTCGACAGTTAATTTGAATAAAATTAATCTAAAAGGACAAAGTTGTATACAAAGTTTATACTGGTTTTAAAATTATAACATCGAATTAAAGCATTCAGCGTTAAATTCGTATGCTAACTAGATATAAAAAGACAGCCCGAAATCAAAAAATAAAACTTGATCTAAGAAAATAAATAAAAAGATGTCGGCGTATACATTTATCAACAGACACATTAAAATAACTTGTTAGGTAAATTAAGGTTAAAAATATATATATATATACAAAGTCTTTTTTTTATGTTATAGGGGGCAAACGAACAGGTGGGTCACCTGATGATAAGTGATCACCGCCGTCCATAGACACTAGCAACACCGGGGAGTCGCAAGTGCGTTGCCGGCCTTTTAATATATGTGGGCTTCCGGCGCTCTCACTGACCGAACGAAACGCAACAGTGCAAGCACTGTTACTTCACGTCAGTTTTCTGTGAGAGGGTGATACTACCCCGGGCAAGCCGACCTATTCATGCTGAAACCAGTAATAGCTTCAGCGTAGCTCTACCACCTACCTATCTTCGATGATCATAAGAAATTACCGTGGAATGACGATTAGCTATTTAAATGAATTGATAAATTAGCCTAAATAACAGTATATTGAGCAAGTAAAGAAACTAGATAAGAGTTGCAACTACATAGGAAAATTGATTTTCTATTGATAGATGAGTATATTATGTCAGGTTTAAGAGAAACGATAAGTGTCTCTCATAACCGACTTCATTATCTGTGTAGTAGTAGTACACGGCATTTGATTTGGCAAGTCGCGGTCGGGGAGAAGAGCGAGACGTCCGGCAAAAATCGCTTTGTTTCGGTTTTCTAAAACGCTATCTCTATGGCACCGCGCAATGACTTCGATAGACAGAGATAACGCTATCCAAACCGAACTTAACCGACCATCTCAAGAGCTGATATAAATACCATATTTCCAGGCACAAAAATATGAAATGTTAAGGCATTCAGAGTAATTTACTTATCGCTTGAGATTTGAGTCATATTAACGTTTCATCCTTATTTGGCAAATGTCAAGGCTTACGAGAAATATTATTAATTATTTGTATGGATTTTCTGTTGCACACTTCAACTAAAAGTTACCAATAAAGTTATCATCACGGTTTATCCTTTTTTTAAATATGGATTTTAGATAGAAATAAGAAAGCATCGTTCGGTTTTATCATAGATAATATTTATTTGATAACAAACCGATTTCAAGTATAGTTGATTTTAATCGGAGGGATAAATAGCAGATTTACTTCTTTTTTTTCTTATTAGTTTTGTAACCCTAATTTATACGACTCTAATGTAATAATGTATGAACTAAATAAGTAATTAGAAACTAACAGAACGTGTATGACGACTCCTATTGCTCTCTGGAGTACAAGTATATGATCTAAGAGTTGCATACATTGTAGTGAGGACCTGACACGATTTAGATGCCCGTAAGCATCATGAAATTTATCAAGGTTGAAATGTACGCTATATACAGCGTAACCCGTCTTCGTAACTGTCTACATTCAAGAAATTTATTAAATACTAGCTGTTGCCCGCAGCTCGGCATGCGTTTTTTTTTTTATAATTGTCAATGACTTCTTATAAGATCAGCTATCTGTTAGTGAAAGTTCCGTGAAAAATGGTTCAAACGTTTTAGAGATAGAACTGCAAACAAAACCATGGGTAAAAGCTAGTCCAAAATAAAAAAATCTTTAACTACTTTTTATAACGTTAGCTATTTGTCAGTGAAAATCCCATGAAAATAGGTCCAATCGTTTTGGAGATAGTACTACAGACGAAGCCATGGATGACAGTTAGTCTAAAATAAAGTAGCCTATGTCATCCGCTGTAATTTTAACTATCCGTCTGTGAAATTTCTGTCAAAATCGGTTGAGCCGTTTCGGGGATTACCCGGAACAAACAGACAAAAATTTTAAAAATTGTGTTTTTGTTATCAGTATTGTGTGTACGTTCATATCCAATCAGTAAAAAGTCGTTATTTTGATATTACAAACAGATACTCCAATTTTATTTATATGTATAGATGTATACTATAGAAGAATACAATATAACTTTTTTGACATTGTATTGTTTATATTACCTCTTTATGTTTATAATTTTAAACAATTTGATATAGACATTTAATACTATATGATTTGTTTATCACATCACAACAATCATCATCATCATCTTACCCTTATCCCACCTAAGTAGGGTCGGCACATATTTTCCTATTCCACTGTCCCCTGTCAGATGTCACCTCAGTATTCACGCCTTTTCTTTTATTGCTTATCACGGCATTGCTTAAGTAATATACATTAATAATTGGGTGTTTATTCGCATATCGATTATAATTTATGTGTTTCTAAATTATCTCTTAAAATTGCTTTACTTTTCTTCCTCGTCAATAGGTTAAAGCTTATAATCATAAAGTGACGTTAAATTTATATTATTTCCCTGACATTACACACACAGCAGCGACTTTGTCCCAGAAACCGTTACATTACATATAAAAAATGCTTCACTCATAATTTACGGTTTAAGCCATTGACCGACTATAATAGAAATTACTATAAAACAATCATTTTACTAATCCGTCAAGAAAGCTATTTGTTACGCTACATTAATTTTAAATTTCATAGTCTCAATAAACTTCAAGAAATATAGACGTGACCAACGATTGCTTTGTTTCCGTCGCCACGTCGCATCGCTTCGGCCCTTTCGTTTGACCTCGGTTGTGTTTAAGTGCCAGCACAATAAAAGGCCATAATAAAAAAGTGAGAGCTTTCAACCCCTCGTAAAGATAATAACTTGGGTACGGGCGAGTCACGGAGTATAAACCCTGAAGTTTTGGACATTCAAGAGTTTGTTGAAACACTTTAATGTTAGGCGTCGAAACGCGGGTAGAATTGAACTTGGAGATACTCTCATGATGGTCTAGAACTCCCTTGTGACAATAAATCTAATCGTAAAATAACAGTTCTCTTTTATTTATATTATGTACTTGAATATATTGAAAAGATCTACAATAAGTAACACGATAGAAGTAAAAAGTCAAAATAAATGATATATAAAAATATCTACATACACATAAGCGAAGATGAAACAGTTCGGAATATTCTTCTTATTCATTTATTCAGTAGTTATTGACGAGCTTTAGAGTAATCAATACAAAAATAAAATAAAAAAATCGATAAATATAGAGATAATATCCATATATTACATTACACGTGAAAAAAAAAAGTTTGTACCCCACATCGTGGTCAAATTTTGACCAATGCGAGACCATACAAATAATATTAAAGTATAAAAAAAATTATGGTTTTCGTTAAGGAAGCATAACATAAAGTTTATTCAACCAAATTTAAAAAAACGAGATAAAATTCAATACACCCGATGAGTCAGTGAATATTTTGAGGAAAATGAAATATAAAAGACTATCAAAATAATATTAAGATGAAATTCGTACTTTCATCACAAAATTATATAAGTCTAAAAGAATAAGTAACATTCAACGTGAGCATACTGTTTTTAAAGGGCCTAAAATAAACTTGTCAGATAAATAGAAATGTAACAGTTTCAGATGTTGTTTACAGATCTGTGACGTCATCACGCATTTATGTCGAAACCGTGTCTGATTCAACAAAGCAAGTAGGTGTAGGTCACCGTACGCTTATTCATCAGAGAATCCCACGCGTGTTTTCCATTAATTTCTACGTTTGACTTCTAATCGGAATATTAAAAGTTTTACTAAAAAAAAAAAAGGTTGACTAATTAATGTTTTTTTTTTACAGTAGTTGTAGGACATTTGCGAGGTTTACATTAATTACAATATCCAAGGGTTACAAATTTTATTAGCTAATAATAGCAGAAAATAATAAACCGTCCAAAACGAACTAGTTAAAGAAGTCTATATATCTAGCATGAAAGCGCTGCCAGATTACCAGAGATGTTCAGCTAATAGCATCAATTAATAGTTTTACCATTCAGAATCAAAATCATTTAAAAATACTTTACTCCGTTTATCAACGTCAAAGCTATCACCGATTCGGAAAACAAACTTGTCATTGAGAAGAACCGACAACAAACTCGATCTGGTTTGTCTTTTTATTACACATATTTTTAAGAACATATATATTAATAGACATATATAGCTACATTCGTTTTTGGTGGATGCAGAGAAAGGGGCCTCATTTCCAGACATCACCATCGTTCACATATTGATCAACCCTATAATAGCCTTTGGGTATTAGAGCCCGCTTGACATGGTGCTTCAACTTACTATCCGGCAAATCGGTAATGTGCCTTGGAAATTTCTTATAAAAGCTAACACTAAATTACCTAAGAAACTGTTACCGGTCTTAGTGGGCCGAAAATATTAAACTTTATTAAAAAGCACTCTCAAATAAGGATAAGCGTCTATAGTGACTAATATCAATACAAATTTCTTAGTATTTTTCTGAGAAATATATACAAATAACATGATAGAGGTGTGCCATTGTGCGCGCATGACTCAAAAACTACTGGACAGATTTACTTGATAAACATTATTAATTTTACTTTATAGATACTCATTACTTATCTATAATAAAGAAATGTCATGATAGCTCCATTTAACATAAAATTGAAACTGTGATTTTAATAAGCACTCTCATGGTGGTAGGGCTTTTTCTAAGTCCGTCTGGCTAGTTACCACCCTCAAGTTGAAAATCTGTCGCCAAGCACCTGTTGGTGTGTTCCGGCAGCTGCACTTGAGAGCCAGCCTCCCTCTAGGTTAAGCGTGACTTACCATCTTAGACCACATCATCTTTTAACATTAGATTAGATTGTGGTCAAAACGTTTATCTATAAAGTATAAAACAAAATACTATGCGTTTAACGATGTCTGTTTTCTTGCCCGCTAGAAATGTAGTAAGCGGTGTTGTATTTGTTTCTTTATTCCTCCATACATAAAATATATTGTTAAGCTAATAAACGAAGCATACCAAGTCGTGGGTATCAGCTAGTTTTATATATCTACTAATCTAAACTATTTAAAAATCGCCTTATGATTTTTTATCATTTCTCGAATGTTAAAATTCACTAAATTTATTCTGCGTATAGTTAGATCATTCCTATGACTCGTATATAAGTATAGACTTTAGAGTACCACTTCACCAGTACGCATCAACACACCGAGACCAAACGTTGCTTATAAAGATAAATAGCCCGATTTATTTCCAAACGCATTAAAACTTTTCCCGGCTTTATCCTCCTTAGTCACCTAGTTACTACTGACCTTTCGGATGTAGGTTTTATTCTTTTAGTTTTAGGGTTGCAGTATGTTAAAGGAGAAAAGTTATTGAAATTACACAAGTTGTGGAAACGTGTGTGTGGAGCGAACGTTTACAGCCTTTTGACTTTGTAACAGGTTTTAACATCGTCTCGTTCGATGTGAATAAGTGAATATAATGTAATAGTTGAAATTAAAATCTATCATAGTAATGGTAATAACATTTATAATACTGTAACGTGATGCAGTATTGCGTAAGTCGTAACTAATATAATAAGAGCGAATGCGAGTTTGCTTGTTACGCTTTCACGTGGTAACTACTCAACAGATAACCATGACATTTTGCATGCACGTGATCAGGAGTACAAAGAAGGACATAATGTACATTTCATCCAGATAAACAGAACTGTTCCCGAGTCAAATCTACATTCGAAACGGTGTGTCGAAAAGCTAATAACCAAAAAATTACATAATAAATAAAAGATTTTTATAAAAAAAAAAAATAATATACATGTATATTTGCAAAGTTCCTGAGAAATAGTTTCGTCATTAAACTAAACAGTTCGCTAAACGAGTGTTTCCACGAAACGGCTTAACTATGTTTACTAAGACACTTAATGTTCTATGTATTAAGTCTAATTATGTCCATACATTACTGTTTATTGTAACTCGAAATAAAATGTATTTAAAAAATGGGGTGGTTTTATGAAACCACGATGCAAATGAAACTTTTTTTCGGATCGTAGGCATTTAACCGAAAATTTTCGGAAAGTTATTCGATTTATGGTAGTAAAATGGCGTTTTTAATCTTAACTTAATAATTGGAAAATGGGAATGATAATCGGAAATCAATAGTAGACAAGATATCTATTTATAAATTTAATCTCATTCTGCGTACGGAATACATAATAAATACAATCATTCAGATGATAGACGTATTTTAAAAACTGAGCACAATACCTATTAAAGTCATTGAATCATTTTGAATTTACACATAGGTTTTTTTCCAACTGACTATACGCAGTTGGCTTGATAGAGCTTTACAGCTTCACGGGACTAAGTGAGCCATAGGCACTGCCATATTCGCCTTTGTTGCTTTGCCGAGCGCCTTTCACTTTACCCCTACTCCGCCACCGGCTGTAATGCGATAGATGAAGGAAAATTTTCAGGCGATGTACTTTTTAAAACAGAAAAAATGTTCTATTCCGTAGGAAAAGATCAAATCTGCATTAACACGAACGATAGCGCGAGCAAAAGCTAGTAGTCTAAAGCAAAAGTGTTCTGGCATTTATACTTAAAGAGTCAGTCCTCCTCTAGCTTTCGTGTTATCATCTTAGCTACATCGTCATTTAATATCAGTTTAAATAGAGGTCAAATGCTAAAATCTATGGTATATAAAATAATAATGGATTTTAACCAGATATGTTAAGTAAAACATTTCAATGCTGGTAATATTTTTGATTTTTCTTAATGCAGAAAGAGTATATCCAATATTTTATCCGGCTAAATTCCAAACTCACCTTCAGACGTCGAAAGACATCGATTATCAATCATTGGCCCCAGTGAACCCTCCTAAATTACTTACAGGGTTGGTTCGGGACTTCGCCGATTGAGTATTCACAGTATTAACATATCATAAAAAAGTTTCTAACGATTTCATATATATATTTTTAAGATCTCATTGAATATCAGCGTAAATTACTGCTTAAATGAGTACACATTCTTTTGTTTTTATTCTAGCACGGCAAAGTGACGCAGTGACGCAGAAGTGACCTTACGATGACTACATCATCATCCTCTTCGTCTTACCACTATTCCACCTAATCAAGGTCGTTAAACATGTCTTCTTCTTCCAATCTCCTCTGTCAGATTTCAGTACACACCTTTGAAACATAGATGATTTTTTACAGAAACTATATGTACCTTTTTCGCTATTTCTCTATTCCTATGCAAAAACAAGAACAACACCACTGAAAGATTTACAATTACAGTTGTCACTATTATGCAGGCAGTTGACCGGCTGATGCCAAACCACGAAAACTTTAAAAGAGGGTCAATGTGAGGGGTTTATTACCAGATTCAATTGGACACAGACAGTGAACGATTTCGCTTAGTAACTCGACATATATCGAGTGATCCATGATTACGACACACTTAATCGTGCCACTTTGGTTGATGTTAAACTTGGTGATCCAGTCAGACACTATCTCCATGCCCTATCACGCAACATAATATTTTTTTAAAATATTGTCTAGGTTTACATTTGACTGACAATCTCCCTTGATCTTAGATGACAATGTGGTCACGAGGGTAACGCTATATCTATAGGAGGACCGACTCTCACCAGAAGTTGCCAGAAAACACCTATTTATGCTTGGCGATAGATTTTCAACTAAACGGTCGTAGCCAGCCCGCTGTGCTTAAGAAAGCCTGTACTACCTTGCTACGGTTTCATCACCATGAATCCCTTCGCGCGAATTCTCCGGTTCATTGTAGAGTTTCGAACTTACTCGAAGCAATCATCTCATTAATTTATTAAGGAGCCAGACGAGACCAAAGCCATAAAAATATACAATATTTATTTACCAGTCTGTAAGAAGCGATTCAGCTAAAAAGAAACTATTTTACAATCCCTAGCTTGAAAACAGAACCTTACTATCTCCACTTCAAACGAATCCTTAATTAACTGGTAACTGGCAATGAAACCTTGCGTGCTTAAGACTCATTTCAAGGAGCATTCACGGTAACATTACTTACTAACTGCTGCAGATTGAAGCAACAAGTTCTTATAAAATATATGTTTATCAGGCACTTGTGATATTCTGTTAAAGTATAGGCGAACTAGATGGGGACTGCATATTCATGTTAGTTGAAACGGTTTTTTATTTCATAAGAACTACACGTTTCATTGGAATTAGTTTTTTATCTGGATTAAATATAGGCTGTTTATAATTTCTTTAATTGTAACTAGCTTTGACTCGTGGCTTTGCTCGCGTTAATTTAAATTTAAGAACAGAACCTTTTTCTGGATGAAAATTACTCTATGTCCTTAACAACGTGTATGCAAAATTTCATAATGATCGATTATATAGTTAAAGCATGATAGTGTAACAAACGGATAAAGAAACAGACAAGCTCACATTCGCATTTACAATATTAGTAAGAAAGTTGTAGTTACCACTTAACACCTACAAATACAAACCCTTTGCCAACTGCAAGTATTCTTCATTAAGTATTATATTTACTGCTCGATTTCTTTGGAAAAGCAGATAAAGATATGTAAACTATATACATACTCTGAAAATTCTTCTATATGTCAGGAAAAATCTCTGAGCTTAGCGTCGAGAAAATCAATATCAAAAATACTTTATTTCATGTAGGCCCTAAGAAAACGCTTGTGATCGCAAAACAATCCTTTCGTCAAAAAAAAACCGGCAAGAAACTCAATCGGGTTTAAACACATTACACGTTACAATCGTTTTTTAGTGCATGCACAGACGGAAGTCAATTCCAGATATCGCTCACAAATTGATCCCCACTCTATAACAGCCCTTTGACACCAAACACTCGCTTGACATGGCGCCTTAAACTTACAGTCCGGCAAATCGGTAATATGATTTGGGACTTGGTTCTAAAACCTTATCTAACCTAGCATCAAACAATTCAATTGTATTTATGTATGAATTGTACAGATTAGATCATTGAATGCTATAAGAATCATTACAATAAACAACTTTTTATGTAACCTTATTTATAAAAATAAAACCGTATGTACAAAGCCCAAAATAATATAATAAAAACATAATTATTATAAACACTGACTGGATGAATGCGTACTTCGGACAGAAAATAACAAAATAATTCTGACGATATATTTTACATAACATATCTCTCCCCGAGAGTCCTTGAAAACGTTATATATATCACCTGACATTATGTTTTCTTCTTAAGAGATGAGCAAAAGCTGATAGACATATAACTATTCTTTCAAGTGTCACAAATTTTATAACATGCTCAAAACGAAGATAATTTATTTGAAATGAATTAATTTAGATTGGATAAATTGAGTAATAAAAGATATGTAATATAAAGTCATAATATAAATTCAAAACATACCGATTATGAAACAATTCAATTAAATACGCGTTCATACATTTCCAACGATGCAGAATACAATAATGACGCTTTATCATAATACAACGAAAAGGTCAAACATTATGTAAATGAAATCAAATTGGAATATATTCGGAATATATTTCGCGTAATTCTCTTTATTTCGATATAGTCGTGTTGAGTATTACTTATCTGTGATTCATGAATGTATGTTTGTACATACGAGTAGATTTGATCTATTTCGTTCCCAATCGATAAACATTTATTTACTACCCGTTTACACGAATGTAAACAATTTTGTGACGTCACATTTTTGTTCTATAATGTACGCGACTTTGATTGAAATATAATCTATGCTACTATCAGAAGGAGTGAAAAGTTTGTGAATATATTTGTAAGAGCTTGCCTTTTGCCTTGCTTTTGCTCCGTCTTTGCTCACGTTAATCTGTATAAATAATTCTTTTTTTTTATACAGGGAAATATGTAATGGATACCCCACTCCACCGGGCATCTGAGGGTGGAGGTTACGTCTGATTTGCACGGTTTTACCCCATGGTGCCGTCTCACACACTTTTTGGCCGGGAAACAGAAAATGTCTCTACAGCCCTGCATCTGCTCCTAATCTGTATATCTGTGCTATTTCTTAAGACAGTACATATTTTCCGGATGAATGCCTATGCCCTATTCTGTACCCCTGACAACGTGTACACAAAATTTCTTGATAATCGGTTGAGTAGATACGACGTGAAAGTGTAACAGAGAAACAAATAAAAATCTGGAACTACACCGACCTTTGTCTTGAAATTCTTTCATGTATAAAAAGCTACATTCCGGCTGACAACTTTCAGCTGTATTATATTGTTATTAATTGTAACATTGTAATTAACGTTTTTGAAGTCAGGAGGGGTTGTTAGTAATAAATATTCGTTAACCAATGTTCCATTAAAATTAATAGGCAATAGACTGAATTTTCATTAATATAATGAATGAGAACAAGAAATATAAGTTATGCAAAGTGTGAATTTAATTACATATCCAATAAGTAATTAATGTAAGAAAATTTTCATTTACAGAACTCCGCTAGCACAATCTAGATACCAAGATTAATATTATGATGTTCAGTGTTACGTGTTACGTCGAGTATGAAATTTATTTTGCCAGACGATCAGATAAAATCTACGCTTTTAAAAAGCGTCATGATACGACCTAAATCAACATTGATCGTTTGCGCGCGTGCTTAAAATTCCGTAAACGTTTTAAGTGGGGTTCGAGTACGCCTAAGCCATTTCACGCAAAGCAATCGACTCTTATTGGAAAGTAAACTTTTTAATAACTTTATTGTTTAGAGTTGAACAGAACGTTACCGAATAATATCAAGTGACTGAATCATTTTGAATTCTAACTTAAATAATTAAGTTAGTAGTTTATTGTATACGCTTTAAAATATTAATGCTATCTAAATGTTACAAGGAATTTAATAAAAACTACTCAAATTCACGAAATCCCTCTGTTTTTACTATTACTCATATATTGTTATTTAGGTATACAAACAGAAACATTAAGACTAAAAGTGACCACTTAAGTTGTTTTCAATGTTTTCTACTGAGGCTTTAGTATACATTATTTGTATCATACACGCAACGACGCTTCAGGTTTTTTGTTCGATATTGTTTATGACGTCATTGAAGTCTAATAGTGAGTAAGTATTCAGTCGAATTATATGTCTGTGAAACAGGCGCAAACTATTATTAATCTATATGAATAATGTAAATACAGATACTTTGAGGGTCGACACGTCAAAACTATTGAACGTAGCGGAATAAAACTACCATTCGATGTGGATGGTTAGATGGTTCTAGACTTCTTAGTTTTTGGATTACCCATTGACCCTTGGGCATTTTTTAATGTCCAGCGAAGCGAGCGCGTATCGTCTAGAGTGATTAATTTTTTTAATATATTTTATAATATAAAGCATGCGAGATCTTAGATACAGCTCAATAGTATAATTCTAGCCACTTCAGAAATTGAATAAATTCGTGAATTCTTCCAAAAACAGCTAGTATAGATTGTCAGAAATCAGCATTTTACAGTAATTACTTAAATGAAAGCCCAGAAAAGTGTATTTATTTTTAAACATTTAAATTTGTATAAAAATGATTATTTTTTAATTATAAACAAAACTCTATATTTAAAAATTTTGTGACAATATACGATGTAATTTTAAAGTAACTACTGCACTCACTAAATTATTTAGCTACTCAATTACAATGTTGTAGTTGACAAACTCAAAAATGTAACTAGATTTAACAAAAATGATGCCAGCCAGCATTATTGCGCGACAATCTGTCTGGAATTTCTCATCAGTGTGGGAGACGCTTTAAAGTATAATAACAACATACGCTTCATTTTCTATCCCTCTCGCTCTCGTTGTTTATTTATAACATTTAAAATAACCGGCGGTGAAACAAGCAATCAGCGTGAGTCACCCATCACCTAACATAATTGACATTAGTGAATCCTCGACGACGGTGATGAGTTACGGCGCCATTAACTTTTAACCACGTCGGACGCTAAATACAATAATCACCGTCTATGTGCCTCGTATATAGCGCTGTCAATTTTTTTTTCTTGTTCTCAAAGGACAAACAATTATGTATGGAGGTTAAAAATATGGTTTTGGATTTATTTATGCGAAAAAAAATACATTAATTTAATTTTTATTTACATAGACTAGAAACTATATTTTGTTACAGATTTTGGCACTGTTAATGCATATGTATTCGCCAAAAGAAAGGTCATGATGATCTGCCTTGACTGGACTATGAATGTTACATAAAAATGCAGGACCTCCTGTAAAATACGGGACGCTCGGTAACACTAATCGCCATACACGACAATGACATTTATGATGCATATAAATACAATATATTTAATAGTTGTAATTATAAACAGTAAGTAGTTAAAAAGCTGTGCTCGTTTTTCTTCTATATTCAAGGATACAAAAAATGTTGGGTAATTCCGTATATCGGCTTAACTCCAAATAACTACTACAGGCACGTACACAGTAAGAAAGGATCTCCTTGTTATGACAATATGAATTCCGCTATGAATAAAATACTACTCATTACATTTAGTCCAATATAATAATTTTGCTTGTTTTTGTGAATTACACTTAATTTTCAGTAACAAAGTAATTTATTTCGTAATTGAATTACCTAGAAATATTTATTGGAAAAGTAAATTATGCAGATATTTCACAATGTACCTATCTTACTTGCTCTTTTGTACAATTATGTTAGTCCGACTAGTGCAGCTAATTAAATTACACTATATGAAAATCTCGGATTAACCACAGCAAACATATTTCGTTATTATAACGTAGTGTACTTCTACAAAATAACACTTGCATTTCTATCATTATTTATATCCAAAATGTCCAAAAATTATTGACGAATGAAACGATGATGGCTCAGTTTTTAGCGTGTTCGGACACCGCTACGATCCAAGTAAGTTAGAATCCTTGCGATCGTGCCGGAGCTTTCGGTAAAGGATAACATTGTGATGAAACTTTTTTTTTTCGAACTCACTACCCTGTTGACCTTGCAAGACTACTACAGTTTCACCGGACTACTAAGGAGCGCTCCCCTTAGTAGTTAAGACACAGACCCGTTTTTATATAGGCAACCAGCATTTGTTTTATACTTTATAGGTAAACGTTTTGACCACAATCTCATCTGATATTAAATGATGATGTGCTCTAAGATGGTAAGTCACGCTTAACCTAGAGGGAGACTGGCTCTTAAGTGCAGTTGCCGGAATACACCAACAGGTACTTGGCGACAGTATTCAACTTGAGGGTGGTAACTAGCCAGACAGACTTAGAAAAAGCCCTACCACCATGCTATGGTTTAATTACGATGTTGTCCTTCACCGAAATCTTCACCGATTCAATTGTTTGGATTCGAACCTACGTCCTTCAACGCTGTGTCCGAACACACTACCAACTGAGCCATCATCGCTTCATGAAGGCGCACGGCGTGCCTCTGCTTGGACTGTCACCGAATATCCCGAGTCTAAGTTAAGCAACACTAAGCTAACTATTATTTCATACATACATGAATTCGTTAAACATACACCAAGTACCAAGTATGTATGTTTCACGAACTTATACATGTATCTTGAATCTGACTACTAAGTTAATCTCGTGATGAAACCGTAGCATGATTGAAAGGCTCTTTTTCTAAGTCTGCCTGGCTAGTACCACCCTCCAGTTGAAAATCTGTAGGAGAACATGTACGGATGTGTCCCGGCAGCTACACTTGAAAAACCAATTCCCCTCTAGGCTTAGCATGTTTATCCTCACGGACCACGTCGTCATTTAACAGAAAAAGATAAAACAAAGAATAAAAGATTTTTGAAGTGCATTTAATCCTTTAAGAAATTAAATTACAAGAAACAATATTATCATAATGTACTAACCAAATTTCTGGTATTTTCCCAATAAGTTAAGCTTTAGTTAACGTTATAAAACTTCGTCAATAACCAAGCCCTCTCTTCCCCTTCCATAAACAATTTGTCGGTCGTTAATTTCGCCAACGCCCCATCAAAATATTACATCAATTCCTTCGAATCAAGGGAGCTGTCATCACAAACCGTTAATGGTATTGGGAACATGCGGCTAATTAAGTCGTCGTTGTTAATTTATAGCCTGTTTTCTACTGCTTCTACAGCTGTAATCAAAATAAATCGCTTCCCTAGAAGACACGCGAGGGAATACCACCAAATTAGATTGGAAACTAAAGATCTTTTACCCGATAGTAAAGTATATTGGTTCCGAACAATTTAGTTTGTTACAAGAAAATTAAAGGATTTTTACGGGTAACAACAACATTACGCTTTTAAGTCTTCATGTTACTCCGCACTGAAACTTTTAAAATTAAGCGAATTCGCCATAAAAATGTCGTCTGTTATGTACAAATATAAATCGTACATAATAAAAAAGGTAACGTCTCTTGGTCTGTTAGTGAGTTTATATCTCGAACACGACTGAATTAAATCACATGCAGATTCTTTTGTAACTCATAAGTATATCCTCGAATAAGGTAATTAGTATAGATAAAGTTACATTAGATAATATAGGGAAGAAGTTTAAGTAAATCAAGGCAACACAAAATGACGTATACTATTAAATATTTACCAAAATAATTAAAGTAGATAATTGTTTTTAGAACATAAATTATTGATGAGAATCGGTAGTATCAGAAATTTTATATTTAGACCACATTGAGCTATGTTACGTGACAAACAATATTTTCAATACAAAGCGAACTAATAAAACGAAAGTTATTATAAATTTCTTGAAACTAAGCGAAGATAAAGTAAAGTTCGCGAATTTTTAAATTTAAGGTTTGCGTGTAAGATTGTAAGTGATCAAGATTTGAATACAAAAAGAGATAAAATATTATTATAGGAATATAAAATTGTCATTTATTTATCCTTAAGTTATCTCGATATTATACATATAATGTAATACATATTTATAACTAAATTTGTATTCTGGACATAGATGTCATTCACAGACAGTGTAGTGTAGACACTCAGAGCGACCAAAAAGTTTTTCCAATACTATAAAAAATATTCTCGAAATTACAGATTTATTTCTGAAAATTCTGTCAATAATAGGAAGTTACATCAATTCTAAGTTTTTTTTTATAAGATTCTACATTAAAATTAACAAAGCTGTGTACATACATGTACATAAGTATATGTTTATTTATTAGAGATACAATTTCAAAAATCTTCCAAACTTTCTTTTACACATCCTAAAGTTCGAATAAATGTTTTCCCATAAGAAATATACAGTTAATAATGGGAATTCAATGATACATAATACTCGAAGAAAATTCAAGAGAATTGGTGTCACTTTTAATAAATAAACCCATCCATGTTTTCTGAAGCACATGAAAAGGCTTATAAAAGCAATACTGATCGCAGATAGTAAGGTTGACGATATCGGACGCTCGGAGCACTTCGAAGGCCGGAGTACCGGAGGAACGTCGATTCTCTATGGCTCTCAGCTATTGAGTTATAATCTATAAGTGGGCGATAATTTTAGAACGCCTTCGACACGATGTTATATGCATTCCTTGGTTGCACAACTAAACCTTTTGTATTATTAAGGTACCCAGAATGTGTTAATATTGTTAAAACGCTAGAATACAGGGTTTACAACTTTAAACATTATGAATTCTATAAACTAGTATTTGAGAAAGTATTTAAAGATGAAACTTTAGAAAATATGCTTCCTCAACAACTGAAAGAGGAAGAATTGTTCGGATGTTTTGAAGAGAAGTAAAATTAATTTGCTTTGTTGAAATACTTATACAGATTACCTAAAATGAAAGATACAATGGATATAATTAGCATTAAGATATATAATCACTACATAGTATAAAACAAAGTCGCTTTCTCTGTCCCTATATCCCTATGTATGCTTAAATCTTTAAAACTACGCAACGGATTTTGATGTGTTTTTTTTAATAGATAGAGTGATTGAAGAGGAAGGTTTATATGTATAATAACATAAATTAAATAGTGGAGAAATACTGTTATTTTTGAGGATACTCCAAATTTAACGCGTGCGTGCCACGGGCAGTAATGAATGATCAAAACTACTGGATCGATTTTAATCATTTTTTCAGTGAATGACATAGGCTATATATTTTATACCCGTGCGAAGCCGGAGCGGGCCGCTAGTATCTAATATAAGTGCTACCTATAACAATCGAAATAATAATTAACATGGAATTAAAGGTAAGAAACACATAACGAATTCGTGATCAAGCTATTCAATAAGGCTTCATAGTGAACTTTATAATTGGCATTACAAATGGAATTTAATTGGAAATATGAAAACAGCGCCCACTTTTTTTTACAAAAAGCATTGTTGTACCGTTTTATAACAATACAATAGGAATACTGAACATAAACTAATCATTTTAAATTTAGATTCTAGCACTAGAATCTTAAAATATTTTTACAAAATTATTAAAATAAACTGGATTATCTATTCTCTAGTAATAAAAAAAATATGTTTACATTTGAATTTATTATTATAGCTAATACAGCTATAGTTACTTGTGCAAATTATATACATTCAAATTTAATTTGAGGGTGCTCTGTATGTGTTTAGGCGGACGTCTATTGTCTATGTTTGTGAGTTATCGTCGAAGTACTCAACCGTAAAGGAAATACGTTCCAGCATTGTACATGCTTACGTAGCACTAAGCAATAGACAAAGCTGTTCGGTCTAAATCACTAACTTTACACTGAACTAATTTCAAATACAACATAATTATATTTAAAAAAATGTTGATAGTTATTTGCAAATAACTTTTAATACCGTTTTTTATATTCAGTTTAATTACGTCAACATGTATGGAACTCGGCCTGTCAGTCCTAAATCTGGTTTATATATCGAAATCTGATTTAAGTCTTCGCTTCAAACCGCTTTGAGATTGATTACAACTCGGTTCAATTCTAAATAGAATGTAATTTACAATGAGTGGATATTACCTCGACCTTAATGTAGCGCAATAATGTAAAATGTTTAGCGACCGAAATAGAAAGTTTTGCAACTTTGGCCGACGTGAATTTTGAGTCGAGTTTCAGGGCTCTAAAGGTCAGAGGGTGAAATGGAATTATGTGTAGTGTGAAATTACATGAGGATCATACTATCTCTGGATTACAGTGTAGTTATAATGGACAAAATCATTGTAAAGTAAGATCGAACAAAGATGCGTGTGTGTGTGTGTGTGTGTGTGTGTGTGTGTGTGTGTGTGCGTGCGTGTGTGTGTGTGTGAAGACCACACGAAAGACGTGAAAATTTCTTTGTGAAAAGTACAACAAATTGCCAACGTCACGCGGTGTTCCCAGGCGGTCACCAATCCATCCAAGTAGTGACCACGCTCGACGTTGCTTAACGGGAACCAGTGTATTTTCAACACTGTACCCGACACAATGTTTACCCCTACCACTTTTTGTCACAGTAAAAAGTTGCAAATCAGAATTTTAAATCCCTCCCATAAGAAGTTTCACTTTAAGAAGTCGATATATTTTAATATAATTGTGAAAATATTTTTCTAATTATTACATTTGCTTACGTCGCGTCGGTTAAACCTTATGAGACGAGAAATAATGTATTTTAATCGATTGTATATTTTTCACAGAAAGTTTGATGTTAAATGTATATTTCCTAAGCATAATCCAAGGTAACCATTTTTAACTTTGAAGAGTTACTAAAAATAATGAGTTATTTGAGACCTGTTTTGAACAACATAGTATCAACATAATATAGTATAAATATTGTATTTTCTCATTAAAATCAAAAATGCCCTTTACATCGTACCATTTCAATTAATATCTTAGAAGATAAGCCTACTTTAAAATTATACACACCGAAGAAAAACAAGATGCATGTCTGATGAAACTTGCAAAATCAAAAATACTTTAATCAATTTAGACCATAAAGCTACTTACCACCGGTTCGTAAAACAACCCAATCATCTAGAAGGACCGGCAACAAACTCGACCGGGTTTATCTTTTCAATATACATATATTAAAAAAAAATCATAAACCATAAACGTTAGTTACAATCATTTATAGTGTATGCACAAAGAGAGGTGGTAATTTCAGACATCACAATCGTCCATATATTGATCCACCTTATAACCATTTAACACCAAAACCCGCTTGACATAGCTCTTCAACCAACAGTTCGGCAAATTGATACTTTGGCACTTTGTTGTAAAGCCTATCCCTATTCCCTGAAAAAGCTTCTTTAATTTTGAATAACAGTAAATGTCTAAGTATCAAAAAATGGATCAAATAATACATGTGCCTACAAATATTATTAACAAGTGCATTGCATTCGTGCAAAACCAGGGCAGGTCGCTAGTAATTCACATATCGGAATATGTTACATTTATCATTACGAACACAAATTTGAGTTAATCTCCGACATTCAACTTTAAATTAAATTATTATATGTGACCCTACCCATAAACATAGATACTGTACCCACGAACGGGAATGATAGATACTGTATGGACAATAAACAAAATAAACCTTCTCGAATGTATATTTTCCCCTGCGGTAGTGCATTAGACAGTACGACCCATTTAACCGAAAATATTACCAACTACAAACATTCTAAATTCAAATTTGATTTTTATTCCCTTTACGCCATGGCATCGTAAATAAAGCTAGTCGACGCCACAACCGCGCACACATATTTTCGGTTTTCACGTAAAGGCGAGCCTTATTTCTCGCTAAATTGACGCTGTGAAAGTGATATTAATTTTCATGGACCAACCCGCTTCGGTTTATTTAATTTTCCTAATTGACAGGGGAAACATTACCACAGCATTTCGAACCGCGTTTCGTCATAGTTAAGTAATGAATACTCAAGGCTGATGAGATTTTTTAAATTGAGGAATTGTGATTTGTACTGTTAACGAAGGTACTCGAAATATAATAAAGGGTCGTCGTTACTCCCTTTTTCAGGTTTACATGACGAGGGGATGACATGAAAGACGCAGAGAGCAGGAAAAGAGTGAGAAGGGTTTTAAATGGCACACTGTAGCTGGAAATAACAGCCTTTTAATTAATTGAGGATGACAGTTAGATATTATGTAACCTCCAACGTAATTATAAACATAAATACAAAAAAAAATAATTATGTGTAACTTACTCATATAAACATTTTCTTTTAACATTGAAAATGCTGTAATATCATTTATTACTAATATGATAATCGTGTTATAAATAGAATTTAGCTCAAAAGTGATAAAAATGTTCAAAGTCCAAAATCGGGAATAATCTACCTCATCCATTACAGATGAAAAGCAAATTTATATTTCAGAAACTGCTAAAACTATTTAAAATAATAATATTTAATGTATTTAAAACTACAAATTAGGATATAAATAAGAAATAAAATTCACGTTCATAGATTTGACGCCTAATCGACATGACTATATATCATGACGTACTACGTTTTATTTTTTGTTGGATTTGGTTTATGTATTAAAAAAAAGAGAATTTACTTATATGTATATAGATATATGTACTTTAGGCTCTTTATGCTTGTGACTTTTGAGTGTGAAATGAGTGATGCACACTTGCATTTTTGCCGGGGAAATTTGAAGCCTGGCTGAAAACCAGCGCCGTTGTTACAAACGGCAGTACACTGACGCCAGAGCTCTTGTCATAGATTTACCGTTTTATGTTTAAGGGTCTTCTTTACACTTTTATCTCAGTAACAATAAATATTTTTCTTTTTTTTCTCTACTATAACATACTGATTATAAGATTTATAGCTACATTCTGGAAATTCATAAATAAGAAGTTACATTAAAGTAACTTCCCTCACGCTATATACTTCTTTACAGGGTGAACTACGAAAGATAAGTTAGTATCGGTACTTTTAATAACAATTATATTTACTTAGGTATAAAATGCATTTTATAAAGTAATTTTGTTTCGTAATTTTATTCTAATTACAAACCCCACACGCCCGTTGCCTGTTTGTTACAAATATTCGATTCACGATCGGAACTTGCCAAATATTAAAGCTGTGACTATTAAAACGATATAATTTAAGACTTGTGACATAAGTACCAAAATCAGTAAAAACTGATTGGTTGATTTTTTAAGTTTTTTAATTTATCTTTACACAATATCTCAGTACTTTTAGCCTTATTATATCAACGGTGGAAACCAAATTAATTGACGTCCGGAAACCGTGGATACTGCCTGAAGAACGAGTAAACTCCGGTTTACTTAAAATTACCCCAAATCTTTTGGGTAAAGTGCTCCGTAGAAGTGCGATTTAGGAAGACAAAGCTACGTGAGTTGTAAATGCAAAACGAAATGTTTTATTAGGAAGTGTATACTAAAACTGCAAGATAAATTGTGCAATACGAAATGTCTTGTTCAATGAAATAATGAATATTTATAAATATTAAATATAAGCCATTGCAGAAATCTACCTAACACGCATATTACTCCCTTCGCTCGACCCTCGGTATATGCATGCCATTGAAGTGTTGAAACCCTTATCATTCCAAGGATTCCTAGTGTGGGTGTCGGGTCTCTCGTATTGCAGGATATAAAGCTCGGGTAGTGTTTATAACTTCCGACTAAAGTTTAAAGGGGCCCTACCAATGTGCATCAGCGCTTAACTCAACTGCTTGTGCTCCTTCCTGTCTTGCCAAATTTGGACCTATTTAGGCATCATCATCTTCTTATCCTTATCCCACTTAAGTAGGGTCGGCACAACATGTTTGTCGTGTTGTGATGTATGATTTGACTTAATTTTTACGTCGTTACTTAATAATTACTGTCTAACATTGAACCTCCTTGGGATTATTTTGTAGTACCACTATAACTTCATCTTTCTAACTTCCTATGGATGCCAAATGTGGATATTTAATTTTTCGATAATTTGGACCTATTACGACGGCTTTGGATATTTCCTGAATTAGTCAACTTGTGGTGTCTCTTGACAGGACAAAATCGATTATTTAATTATATAGAGATTTTGCTGGTACACCAATTACTTCCACGTTTAGTGTATTCAAATTGATCACATAGCCATTTCCAGTTGAAATTTGATTGATGGTTACTTTTATTATGAGATATATTGAGTTCTTTGATTCTCGTGATACAGTGAGCTCTATATCACGGGTACATCATAGTTATGCACGTTTGATCTCTCTTGAGTATACAAATACATCCGGTGTAAATATCGAAAAAATAACCTCTACTGCACTAAACTACTATTCGGATTTTAATAGAAGAAAATGGATGATTCTTAATAAAGTTGGTAAATAATCTGGGTGTAGTCGTTCTTTGTGCGTTTCTCATAAACATTTTATACAATATTCATAGATTACATATAAAAAATAACTACCTAAGGTACATTGCAAGCGACTATAGAAACCCGTGCATAATTAACAATACCAGTATCATCTTCAACTTTGATGACTAAACTTAGCAGTATGATGAATCAGTCCTTGAAACAATACAATGTAAAATAAAATACATATATTCACATAGTACGTGGAACAATGCACAGCTATATAGGTAACCACCACAACAGTACTGGTGTAGTAATCTTTATTATTCTGATCATGATTATTTGGAATTGTAAACAGACATTTATATAATTTTCTTTTATATAATATTTGATTAAATTAAATTTACTGTCTTCGTAACTTTCATTATTCATACCTTAGTTAATATGACAAAATGCGAAAGTGTGTTTGTTGCGTTTTCCCCTCTTAATTACTCAAACAATCGTCAAGGAATTTTGTATACACATTTCAGGGGTACAGAAAAGGACAGAGGGCATCTTTCCCTGAGGATAGATCAAATCAACATTAAAACTATCAAAAACTAGTAATCCATAAATCGACGAATGAACAAAAATAAAATGCAATATGTTCACACAGACATAACAATACACATGGTATGCGAAAGTTGTTACCTGAGATGACTACCGACTTGAGATGCTAGACTTAACATGATAACCAAGATTATTATGACCAAGAACTCATTGCTACAGCAACATATTAGAATTTTGCATACTTCATAATATTAAAAACGAATTAAACATCAAATTCAGTGAAAATCCCCAAGAAAACGCAGGCAGGAATTCCATATAAAATATTCTGTCTTCTCAAACTTAGTACATTGATTATATCTACGAAACACATCCATAAATATAATAGCCATATGTAAATAAATCCCATGAGGATATTTGCACTCGGTTTTTGCTGTGAAACTCTAACACAGCAATCAGGAACAGTACACAACCCTTTGAAAGTTTTTGTCAAAGTCAAATATGGGAAAAAGGAATAGTATACTGAAATCACAAACTTGACCTACATAAAGTAGTTCAAAGAAACGTTGAAGCTCGTCTTCTTACATAAAGTATTAAGAGTAATTGTCACATTATTGTATTTATGGTTGCTAAACTGGTTTTACGCGGAGGTCAGTTTCAATTTCAAAATTTATGATGAAAAAGCGATGCCGTCTCAGTAGTTTGGGGGTATCCATTAATTACGTGAGGCGTTTCTGAGGATTTTTTTACCTCCCTCCCACACTGGTGAGATATCGTGGGGTTTATCTCAACTCCTTCCTTCTCCCTCCCCTAATCTCACGTGAGATCTTTCAAAATTTGTATTTGAAATATAAATATGTTGGATTTAGTGAAAAAAATACAATTTGCTTTATTATTTTTACTAAGACTAGTAAAGGCTATCATATGAGATTGTATAGATAGTAATCTAATATAATCATCTAAGTCATAGTGATAACATTAAATAATACTTAGATGGGAACATATACAGAAGAATTGTGTCGGCTTTCGGTAACTCTTTTCCCTACATAATATTTAGTGAGATTCGGCTTGAATCTTTTTCTTGATTTGGCTTTAAGTTAGTCTGACGAGCATTAGAAACTTGTAAGCCTAGATAGTGGACTAAAGTGGGTAGTGAAGCCTAGAATTGGCCTGTAAAAAGGAACAGAAAAATATAAGCACAAATTTCATCACAACAAATCACAACATAAATCCACTCTCCCTTGTCACAAGTCTCTACCCAGTTCGCTAATGACATAACTAATGACCGAAAAAAAAATAGCTTCGAAGAAATTTAAATAATTATTCAATAAAGCCTACGAGAGACCTAACACTAAAGAACCTTCTGCTTAAGACATCGCAATTGTTTGCGGCATTAGATTTAAATAAATTCCCTTTTTATTATTCGCCAAGGAAGGTTATATCTTAATAGGGTCCACTTCGACCCAAGGAACGCTGAGTGGTCATTATTAGGGTAAAACGTAGGAACCTCTACAAAGAATTTATGCTAAGAAGGTAAAGGATATCTTAAGATCTTGAACTTTATCATAGTTAAACTATGATAAAATCCACCATCTTATGTTTCAGCTGAATTAATATATTTCGGAAATTAGTTTACCTTCGTTGAATTATAAAGGCCTTTCTGGTCTTAGATTTAGATTAAATTGATCTCAGGGAATAGATATTATTTCAAGAGTATATGTATTTATTTATAATAATATATTTTCATTATAACAACATTATTGTCTATCAGCGTATGTGAAATAAGATCCATGGGTATGAATGTACTATTAGTTTGTTATAGATGTTAATCTCTGAATTATTTACTTTTATTGCTTATACTAATTTTAATTTAGATACTTTTGATACAAAACACTTATTAAATTTATTGTCTAATCCAGTATCTCAAACGGGTCTCAAAATCGGTCAATTAATGGGCCATTTAAACATCGAACATATCCAATTTTAAAAAACAGCTCTAAATAAACTTTAAAATTAAGAACAATCTCTCAAAAACTGTTATGCTAACTAGCCGAAATTAAGTCAACAATCAGTGAACGATCTACCTAAGCGGTTACTCACTACAATTGAGTCATTAAACAGTCTATCATAAAATACTCAGAATACAAGTCTTATTAGCCCGTATTAACAAACATCTTGATTCACTATACATATGTACATAGAAAGCAATAGCTAATACTAAAAATACAGATAAAGTCTAAAGGTGGTAGAGCTACGCTGAAGCTATTACTGGTTTCAGCATGAATGGGTCGCCTCGCCCGAGGTAGTACCACCCTCTCACAGAAAACCGACGCGAAGTAACAGTGGTTGCACTGTTGCGTTTCGTTCGGCCAGTGAGAGCGCCGGGGGCCCACATATTTAAAAGGACGGCAACGCACTTGCGACTCTCCTGGTGTTGCTAGTGTCTATGGACGGCGGTGATCACTTACCATCACGTGACCAACCTGTTCGTTTGCCCCATAAAAAAAAAAAGATAATTTTACCGCGCAATTCGAATGAACCAACAAAAATATTGTCAAAATGTGTATTCGAGTATATCGAGTTTGATTAACACATTTTACTTGATTTAAATAGGTCGACCACTTTTTATGTTTGTGCTGATACTAATCCCACTGCAAAGAAATATTTGTCTAATTATATACTTTAAAATATTTGTCTTTTCTCGTGTATTCTTTGCTCTATAAGTTTACCATTGTAATGAAAAAAGTGATATTTTTCTATGTTAATGAGACAAAGTACAACAGCACTGTGACTATGGCAAGCATAGTATTGTAATCCAAAACTAATGGCCATCGCCAAGAGATATGAAACCCATCAGCAGTCTTCGCTATCGTGCTGGGCTTTAAGCCTGTCGGTAGATAGATATACACTGCTACTAAGACACAACAGACGAGAAGAACGTCAATGTAACGGCTATACATTGGCTTATATTGCATTGGCATATACATAAAAGGCTATATACATTGTAAATAGTCGTCGCGACGTACTTGGGCACAGCTATAACATAAGCGATAATGGTTAATTGATAGCGTTTTCGGACACAGCGTCGAAGGTCGTAGGTTCGAATCATTGCAACTAAGTTGGAGCTTTCGATGAAGGAAAACATCATGATGAAACCATTCCATGGTGGTAGGGCTATTTCTAAGTCCGCCTGGCTAGCTACCACCCCAAGCACCTGTAGGTGTGTTCCGACAGCTGCACTTGAGAGCCAGTCTCCCTCCAGGTTTAGCGTGTTTACCATCTCAGACCACATCGTCATTTATCATCAGGCGAGATTGTGATAAAGTATAAAAAAAGCTTCTTACTATTTCGAATACATACATATACAATTTCCTTAAATTTGCCGCGTAATTTTCCATATTTCTAGATATATTCGATTCCTAGTTATCATTTCGTCACAATAAAGTGGATACTCCAAAGTAAATACGACTACACATACATAAGTCAAACACAATGTACACTTTAGAAGCATTATCAGTGTTTGTAAATGCTTATTATTCACAAAACAAACGTTCGGTCGCAACGTAAACAGGGGCACCCACACTTACAGCGTCGTAAGCTTACGCATAACACCATAAAACTGAAGATAAGCCATACTTTTATCACCTTCGGGTGTCACGGTTGGAGTGTTTCATACGAAGCGATATGGCTATAAATAACAATTACCTTATAAAACTTCGTATTTTATAGACAATTTTTATTACAATGATTATAAATTACTTATAAAGTTTTTAATCGGTACCAAAATAAGTGAATATATATATTTTTTATCATTTACGAACCCATAGTACAATATTGTTAAGTTTGAAAAAATTAAATCGTATAAATATAACTTACTTGCGCACATATTTGAATAAAATCGGCAAGAAGTATATAATTAGTTTACCTGTAACAAAAATATTATAATTAAAAAAAATATTCTATATAATTATATATACATAGGCTAATATAAATCAGTTCTAATACCCTTTCTACACTATTTCTCAACTGATTTCCTTTATTTATTTATTATTGTTTAATATATATTGATAAGCGTCAGTGTTATCAACTTAAAAAATGGAAATAGCTCTCTATTTTTCCTAACATCGATGAATTGAAGCCTTTGTTTAGTAAGAATATTTATTCGACATATGATATAATCCAACAACAGTATTTATTATGAAAGGGCGAAGAAAAAATAATTTTTTCGTACTGACTAACACTATTGGCCTGATGGGCCTTCACAGCTTCACCGGTTAAATGGGGCGAGCGGTCAGTCGCAAAAAAAGCTCAAGAGTGCCAAAATAGTCGTACTTCGGATTCACGTGCAGAAAAAAATTATATCCCTATCGTAGTTGAATTTCAACTACTGGACGACTACCAGTACATATCAATGCTCATAATATGCTGCTAAACACGTTTATTGTGTCGCATTTCGGGATTAACCAATGCAGAACCAACATCTGACACAATCGACATGACATCAGCTACCAGCTATGGATTGTCAATTTCTTGTTGGCCGCAGTCACTATAACAAAATATGAAAAAATCAACTTAGCTCTCTAATACCCACGACTGATGACTACTATTATGACATATCTAAAAAAAATATTATGATATCTTCATTGAATATATTAAAGTTTTAAAAAATTACACAAATAGGGCTAACCGTGTAATGTGCATGAGAAGGACAACACAGAAGGAGTCGCTGATGTCAGCTAGTCATATACAAAAAAATGTATGCGCTAAGACACTCTTCCATATCAAATTCTTTTGCTATCAAATTTATTACATCCGAAAATAAATAACGTATAAGTGTCGATAAAAATAATCAAAAATGCCGACTTATCTGATACACTTTAATAGCGAGTACTTAAAAGCTAAATAAATAATAACTGTGTCCCTTAAATTTCGACAGTCTCCTAAATTATGGCCTATAGGGATCCGTTAACTTTTTCATAGCCGCTGTGTAAGCCTCGGCGCAATAAATCCCTAAGATGTCGTGAAATGAATTATTAGGAACGGAGCCAAATGATAAAATATATGTACTGAGAACTGTAGCTCGAGTCTGTATAGTTTAGTATTTAGGCCACATCAGATTGCCATGTCACGTCTTGAGACTAAAGAAAATCTTTAACAGAAAATAAGTTGCTCATGTGGAATAGGCAACTGGCCCATATAAATACTCATAAACAGGTTTTAGCAACGCCCTCTTGTCGAGTAAACACTAATAGAATAGAAAGGAATCATTGAAAAATGAACAATGACCGGAAATTCATAAAAAAAGCTGCCTAAAATGCAGAATCAGTCAGCTTTTAATATCTTTAAAGGGTCACGATACAACACCAACGCTATCATTTTAATTCTTAACGCAAAAAACGTAAGCCGAGGGAGTATTAAAAGAATTGTTTTTCGCAAAAACTTCTCAAACTTTTCTTTTAAACCTGTTATAATAACATGTATTAAGACTGAGATTAAAGAATGCAAAATAAGTGCAAAATGTGTTTTAATTTAGAGTAACTTTATTGACAGAACCATTTTTAAAAGTAAATTACACTTGCACCGTAGTTCTGTAATTTATTTAAAATCATTCAATAAAAGTTAAACAAATATTTGCAATGACATATTATTACAATTCAGTAAGGAAGAAAGTAAAGGACATATTAATGAATGGTATGTTATTTGTCGGCTATTTATCTACAAACAAAGACGAATCAAAATATTTAGCTAATTTTTATGAAGAGAATCCAAAAAACACGATGCTACTACTAAAAGAGGATACGAGAGATAACAATCTAGTAAATGACAAACCTAAATTACAAAAAGAATTAGAGGAAATTGTGTAGGTTAATGGACCCTGTACTTTAACCGAGATAGGATTACCAAGATAAACATGTGGCATCATGTTAAACGCCTAAGAGAATATTTTTTATATATTTGGCTCTTATTTTTTATTTAGCAAATAAAGAAATCATGACAAAGAACACACTAGATTATTTCTTATAAAGGTTAAAAAGTATATGGATAGAATAAGAACATTAACTGCGGAATAATTTTCATGGCGATTTAAAGTTTTTTTTTTTTCGAACTGACTACACTGTTGACCAGGCAAGGCGTCTACAGTTTCACTGGACTACTGCATTTAAAAATTTCAATACCTGCAGTTAATAATCAATATGGAAATACCTCGCATTGTATTTCTGAAGTAATGGGGCCTGCTAAAAACAACAGTGCTACTGTACAGATACGAAAGCTGTGCTTAATAATACGCACTATCACACCGAACGTTTCCAACTTTGTATTGGAGAATAACACCCTATTATGATTTAGCCTGAGGACTACGATCCTTTTGAGGTTGATTGTACACAATCATACGCTGCAGTGATCATAAGTATAAGAACATGTCCGTTTGCTATTTCATAATATAAAATCACCCACATGAGCCTACGGTTTTAAACGCAACACGATCTTTAGTATCAAATTTTGTAATGGTGCAATAGTAACGTAAGAAAATTTATTGTTGGTTTGTCTTCTGCAACAGCCAAATTGTTTTAAATAAACTTAAAAATTGATGATTTTCCAAAAGCACTTCCGTGAATTGCACGTCGAGACGCAATCTAGGATATTCCATGGGCGTTCCACTGGTCTCGAAACAAAATGAATTCTTCGAAACTTGGAAAGTCAATTTAAATAATAATTATAATAGATATCACTATCACTACATATTATAAAACAAAGTCGTCCGCCGCCCCTGTCTGCCTGTCTGTCTGTATGTTTGCGAGAAACTCAAAAACCACTGAACGTATACAGTAATACATGAGGTCGCTGTAGGTATATAATGTGTCAAGGTTTTGTGTAAATTGGTTGAATTATAACGATAATTGTTGGAAGTGTTGCAAAAAGTTAAGCCGCTTGAGAGCTTTCATCGAAAACGCTGCTTAGTTCTTTTGAGATATGACGAAACAAGACATAGTGAGATATTCCTCTTTTATAAATGTACAAAAAAGTATACAATAGCATATACCTATTTTTCACGGATAGCTTACTATACCCATTTATCTACTTAAAAATGGTCACATATAATGAGGTAATTGGAAGGCTATTTAGACGGATACAGTATTAATACTTATCAAATTAAATACATTAGTTACCTTAAGCATTTCATGCATATTTTTTATTATCAGGGTTAGGACAACGTCCGCCGGGCCTGCTAGTCCACTATACATTATTTTCTACGACCTTGAATAACACTTACGAGAAACATTCGTAAATTGGTATGGTTATACATATATCGACATACAAAAGTCATATTAATGTACTCTTTACTTGCTATCGTTCAACTTATTTACGTATTGTTTGAATGGGATAATTGTTTTAATAATAATTATATTGACTCTGGCTAAAGTAATATCTTATACTAATAATTGAATGAACAAATATTCCGTAGACATAAATGAATAATCGTCTTTAAAGACAAATTAAAACAAAAACATGTCATCAGTTGAAGTCACGTTTTTTCTAATTTCGTTTTTCTCTTTCCCACTTATGTATAACCTCGAACGTAAGGTAAACTATTACATAATACATGCAACTAAATATTAGGAAGTGGGAATTGTTTTTACGTTAAATCAACTATATTCTCCTATTTGCGATTCATAATGCTAACAGTCGTAATTATAATAGCTCTAACTGACTGTACTGCCTAGAGAAATTTATTGATAAAATGTACATTATAACAGTATTCCAATCGTTATGAACAAAACACGAACTCGGCAAGAAATCAAAACGCAACTATACATTGACAGAAATGGGGGCAACGCTCCACTTTCCGGCTTGAGAACCGGTTTCGCTTGTTGGGACCAACTTCGGCCGCTACTTTACCGTATTCTGATTACACCTCTAGTGTTTTTTTTACACAACAACATTGATACAGTGATATTGAAAAGTTAAATAAAAAACGGTCGTTCACTATGTTTATACCTGAAGGACCATGTTCAACAGACCGTTAAATGAGTAATTAATATACGCCTATTCCGTAACAACTTATTCCGTCTTTACCGACGTTATCAATGTAGTTAAACAAATTAATACTATATAATGAATAACATTTAATGTCAGTATTTAGAGACTCGGCAAATAGAACTTCAAGGGGTACGCGAAAAACACGAGCTAAAGATGTTACGAATAAAGGGAAATAATTTATCGGGCAATTTTAAAATTGTAGAAATTTAAATACCTACTTTTGAGCTAAAGATAAAACAAACAATAACATATCGTTGGTAATGTTTTTATAGTTAGTAATGACTTAAAAATAATATGTTTGTAATAGTAGTAGAATTAAGATACAGAAGTTAAACATATACTGTCAGGTCATAAAGGAAAATACGTACTGACAAATACCTTTTAAATAAATAACAATAGTTTCGAATTTTCAAGGGCTCAGATATGCAGTAATGAAGGTTTTTAATCTTGAAAGCAATTGAACAATAGTTTCTTTCGAAATATAGACGTTTTTAACGTGCAGATGTTCTACTGTATTCGAATTCATTTACAGAATAATAATGTAAATTGATACCAAACTCACGGTCCATAACCGACAACGAATAACCGTTAGTTCCGCAAATGACATCAATCACTAGAGTCGCGTCGAGACGACATTTTCCGATACGACTCTCTGGAAACGACATTGTTTTCCTTTTATTATTATTGCATGTGAAACCGTAGCGCAACACTCCCACACAACTCTATTACGGAATTTATATAACAAAGGGGCTACGGAATCAATTTCTCAGCAGCTTTACACTGAGTCACGTTATTGATTTCCTTGTTTCATATCAAATAAAGGGTTTAAGGATCTCGAATAACATCCCAGACATCCAAGATTACCTCATGTGCAGTCGTGACCGAGTCGGTTGCAGCCACCAAATATATAAAAATAATAGTAAGGACTGATATGCCTGTGCATATCTTATGATAGCGGCACGCTATGATGGCCGTTTTGACGTACGCCCGCTCATGAAGTTTCATATAAATAAATAACTACGTTTGAAGGAGCAAATTGCTGTTCTTTATTGTTAATAGTGACATGCTGTACTCCAAAAATTCATCGAACTTTAAATATCGAATTTTAGGACACAAAATTAATTTAGTACAATGATTTCTACATTATATATATGTATGACTATATATCTAGCTAATATATAATATAGTCCCACGAATAAATGTTTTCACGTTTTTAATAGCATGAGTTATAATTATAAGCGTACTTATTTACAACACAACTCGGCAATTATAATTTTCAAAATTCGAAGTTATATATTTATTTCTTATATATGATTATATAAACAGGATGGCTGACCAGCACAACTACCGCCTTCGGCAAACTCGGGTCAATGCTTAATTATGATTATATTTTTGTCGAAAACAAACCGATATATCACGTCAGTGTGTCAAAACGGTCACCATAGCGTGCCGCTATTATAGCTAGTATTATTCCCGTACATACGATGGCCCATCGATTACGAGATATAATGTATTCTCATCTTTCAACCGATGGTCTATGCTTGCAAATGTTAATAAACTATAACATGTTTTTTCTGATCAACTTCTGTCACGTGTTGAAACACATCCATTATTTGAATGTCATCTGTTGTTTCCAGTCAACAAATCGTCACCATCCGCTGTGAGTGCATTTCTGTATCTGACAAATCCGAATGAAATCTGTCAAAGTCAAAATGAATGGATGTGCCATATCATTTTTAAAAAGTATGGTTGATACTATCTGGTTTATTTAATTAAATTTTTGGGTTTTTTCGCTATTAAAGTAGTCTTCATGTAATGAAGGAACCCCACACCGTTCGACAATTAATATCACTACATAGTATAAAACAAAGTCGCTTTCTCTGTCCCTATATCCCTATGTACTCGTATGTTTAAATCTTTAAAATTACGCAACGGATTTTGATGCGGTTTTTTTAATAGATAGAGTGATTGAAGAGGAAGGTTTATATAATATATATAATAACATAAATTAAATAGTAGAGAAATACTGTTCTTTTTGAGGTTACTCTAAATTTAACGCGTGTGGGCCACGGGCAGTAATGAATAAATCAAAACTACTGGATCGATTTTAATCATTTTTTCAGTAAATGACATGGGCTATATACATTTTATACCCGTACGAAGCCGGAGCGGGCCGCTAGTACATGTATAAGTTGAAACTTCACTATTTAAACAGTAACCTTTCTTTTCTTAATAAAGTAAATATGTATTATAATATCTTGCAGTACTAGAAAAACCTCATAAACATTGTCGGTTTTACATAATTATAATAATGGGTGATCTTGTCATTTATTTGTTTTTTTTTTCACAGGTGTATAATTGTACCTCATGATTACCTCATGGGTTTCATTCAATGCCTTATACAAAATGGTGAGTAATCCAATTTACATAATTTTATTTATTATGGTCCAAAAGTTATATGTAGAGTATAATTATCAATAATATTTTAGAAAGCATTGAATATTAATTGAATCAAAATTACTAGACACAGGCACAAGCAGTTAATCATAAAATCTAACAGCGTGGCTATGCAAAAATAGTCATTTTTAAAAGAACTTCAGTATCAGGACTAAAAATACCATAAATGCTCGCGCGAACAAAACGACTTAACGAAACACATCTTTTAGAATCGCAGGTAGGACAGGTGTCCCGGCTAGCGTTGCTATTGGTCGAAACATTCAAGGACGCAACAACCCTCGACTTCGAAAGGAAGTAATGTAAATAACGACAGACACATTGATTGATGCATACAGATGCGTATCATTCTAGTAACATAAAATAACCAAAGTCGTACGGAAGAAGTGAAGGAAATCAAATGAATATTTTAAGATATTAAACATTTATATTAGGTCAGACGAATCCCTGAAACCGCTGAATGGATTTTAACGTAACTTTTACTTGCAAATAGAGAGGATTTTTTAGAATACCAACTAAGCTACAAATCATTACGTTTTTCCATAGGTGTTACGCAGTAATGATAAAAATTAACAGTGGTAATTTAAAATCAGTAAAAGGAATATATGAAATAGGTAATGATTACAAACTTACAATTAAAAAAGGTTAAAATCCACAATCAACCTACATAATACACATGGTTTCTATTTAACAACGAAATCAGTTTCACCAGAACGAAGTCGCGGGCATTAAGTTAGTTTATTATAAAAAGCAAGAATAAAAGGAAAAGGGTAACATTAAAGATTAGAGTTTGTTTACGCTTACCTAAAACTACTTGGAACATAATTTAAACTAAATAATTATTACTATGTCATAACTATACCCTATTAATTAAAAGCGTTCACTTCGTAATGTTATTGAATAAGTTAAGAAATAGGTACATATATGTACTACTATCAAGAACAACTGTACGTGTAGTCTATTGAAACATATCTGTCTATTCTTCCTGATTTTCCTTTACTACTGTGTACACAGTAGGTATTCTATGAGGGAAAATGTAATGTTTAGAAAGTGTGTATTCAAAGGGGTCGAGTTACTTGCATAACGGCGACACTTTTAAGGCTTCTCAACCGACACAAAAGCAATAAAAGCGGGTATGGTCGCGGCTCGGTACATTTCGTTCTTATATGAGTCACCGGGCGGAATGTTCCCGATATCCACCTTAGCCCATCAGATTAGACGATCACAATGTTGCTTATTTCCTCTGATCGTCGTAACCGGTCGGTTCCTTTTGGGACTTGTAATACAATTGGCTTGAATGGATAGCAAAAATTTTAAAATAAGCAAAATTTACTCGATCTTAGTGCCAATAGAAAGGTAGGTCCAATATGTATAGTTTTCATTTATTTTTATTGTAGGGCGATAAAGCGTGTATTGTAAGAGATCACAGAGATCTGTAATTCATCAGCAGTTATTGCTCCCAACCTGTAACCTTTCGACAGCTGTATGTATAGACAAACAGTACCAAAGTAAAGGAGAGTCCATGTTGTATGCGAATCGGTTCGTATCACCCGTTTATTAAAATCGTAAGCCTCTTCATTCTTCAATAATTAATATATTTAAGAACGATTATGTCGAATCATCCAAATATGGAAGTAGGGCAAAGTCGTATGAAGTATGTGGTTCGGAGTTATGTTATAAAATGCCTCTCACTAAGACCGGTAATACTTCAAAGTTGTTAAGACGCTTCGCAACTTCGTAAAGAGGACTTTAATAGAATTCCAGTGAACACTCCAGAGGACGGCTACAAACTCTGATACTTTATTATCGATAAACGATTATAACAAATCTAATACCTACCGATAATAAAGTTTAAGTTCAGGTTTTTTAATAATATAAAAAGTGTTCCGGAATAATTTTTAATATTACAATAGCGTTGAAGTGTAAACACTGGGTCGATTAGAGGATAATTTAAATTTTTAGAACTGACAAAATCTTGTTGATTTGAAGTTTCATGACAACTTCACCGGGCTTGATGAAGAGCGAGACTTAGGAGGTCTCCCGTTTACAGGATGAACTGAGAGGGCACCATAACGGCACCTTGAGGGACACAAAAGAGAATAGGGCGAGGAAGAAAGAGTACACTCTTCAATTGTGTAGCAAAACGCACAGTCGGTGAAGTAATCGCCAACTGTTTGGACTAACCTAAATGGAAATTGGTAAACATGGAGTTATTACTCTAAATTTGCATGCCAAAGCTTGCTTTAGCAAAGTTAAAAATGACCCCGAGAGTGATAAGTGGCATGACGGAACGATCAAAATTGAACAAAATATACGCATGAGGCGGAACATTTGGAGAATCCTGAATATTACTACTTTTATGAGTCCTTTTCTCCATAATGTTTATACCTAAACAAGGTTACCATTACTGCCACAATATTAATTTAAATAGAATCATTTTTAAATCTATCAGTTATAAGTTTACATAGAAATACTTTAAACATGGAATAGAAAAGTATAAATTAATGTCAAGGAAAAGCAAATAAATATACATACTAAAATTCTTAAATCACGGATAAAACCGCTTAAATCCAGGCCTAGAAGTACGAAATTTAGCACAAGATTTTTTAATACAGTGTAGATAAGTACTAAGACGGGATTTCCCAAAACTCATACCTAAAGGTTTATAAGATATTAAGCATCAACTGTACCCTATGGGACATTACTTAGGGCACACGACTAGTACGGTACAGATTACAACAATTAGCAACAAACGAAATGGTTGCACTTACATGTAGGATGATAGGACACACTACTAGTCGGCTGATTTTTTTAGGACCCAGATCTCAAAATGACGAACTATGTTTTTTTTTTTTATTTCATCGTACATTGTAAATTTCATGGTTTAGTGAAATAAAAAGTTCATACGAATGAAAAAATAATTTAAAAATACATTTTATATGAAAATTATTATATTACAATCGATAGTTTGTTATTTTTTAAAGTATTATAATAAACAGATTTTTTTTAAGCTTATGCTGCCAACAGTCTGTTGATCTGTGACTCATAAAGACTACATTCATTTGTATGGAAGTTAAACCTTTATGGTTTTGGACAGTCCAGAGGGTTAAAATGGTTATTCATAATTCTAAGGACAATATATAGATATAATGGTAACAACTGTTCATCTATATACTCCATATAGATGGTATCCACCATTTTTAATTTATAAAGTACTTATACGACACGTATATCGCAATAATGTATTATTGTTACTTAGTAGAACTCGTTTCAAATAAATATGTATACACGTCAGTGGCTAGCGGATAAATTTTAAGACGGGATATAATTACACTCCTATCAGTTGTAACTGATAAACGTGATTACTTAATTGCCAGTCATATCCGATGAGTTTCGTATAAAAGTGTTTATTTGGTTAAAACATTCTAGAATTTTTTTATCGTTAAACAGGCCCGGTCCTTAGTGCTTGAATATGGAACTTATCACAACTTTTTATACTTTATGATTTCAGTATGGCTTACTATACCTACATAAACAGCTTCACCCGCGACTTTGCACATTTCATTTGATATTTGTTGCTTATATTATTTGTTATGTTTGCTATTTATTGTAAGTAAATATTTTCCGTGTATTAACAAATACCATAGCGAATAATTGAACGTTCTAGAAGTCGGAGCGTTGCATCGCAACTTACTATAATAATATTAATTAAGCACATATACAAGTTATGTTATTTATCATTTGTTTTAATCGATAGAGATAAACAATATCTGTAATACTTAAGTAAGGAAATTGTTTTTGCTTTTAATATTACGCGTAGGAAACTATAATAAGACTCCGTGTTTACACAATCAACAATATGTACGAACAGTTGGTTAGTAGTAAAATAGACAAGGGTTAGTTTTGTTTTTTTATGCTCTGCTATCTATATGGGAATATTACTTTAATGTATCTCTTAACAAATTACTTAACATCGCATACATCTAATTACGTCCACACGTCCGGTGATACCATATTAATTTCTTTCTGACCGCCATGGGTCAGTGCATTTAATAAAGAAAGCGTTTAACTTGAAAAACACTAGGTGTATTATATCACTGCAGACATATTCAAATATACATACAGACAGTCTACATAATATATTAGTCAGTAAGAATTAAGTTAGAATAGATACAAAAAAAAATGATTTAATATCAAATGTAAACGATATCACAAGATGTTATAAGTTATAATACACCTTCAATCTTAATTAATATAATAATGACCAACGATATTAAATTATACAAAAGAGAAATTATAAAAGCAAACAGTAACCACAGTAAATATTATATCGAATAAAATAGAATCGTGGAGCGTTATTTATAATTGAATCGTAATAAGTATTAATAATTTTGTCAAGCATCGAACATTAAATAAAAGAAAATAGGAATAAATTAATTATACAACACATATGACGGCATTACGAAATATAATTACAACCACACCTGAATATGACGTAGCAATTACGAGATCAAAGAGGATTAATAAGTTTATTATACACGTTACAAGAACAACATGTTGCGTGGCGTTAAATTACCGAACTAGTCTCGTAAATCTGGAATAAGAAACATTGTAACTATACTGTTTATAGCGAAGTCGTCAACGCGAGGAGAGGCAATCATTTCGCGTTCGCGCTGCGGAAAAATATGTATTTTTCTGGCGCTAACCCACAGGGATATTCCTCTTTTGTAACTTGTCACTGTATTCATGGAAAACATATGTCTGACACGAGCCAACAAAACGTGTGTTAGTAAAAAAAGAGGCGCCTAAATAAACGAGTCAACACTTCACCGCCACATGCGTTTCTTAATCGAGGGGATCATTCGAGGAACTAATAAAAAGGGAGAAGTTATTTTATGGCTCCGTACTCTCTGCGACGGGAGAGTTCGTGTTTTCAAGACTAATTATGACGAATGTCGTCGTTTCTAACGGTGATTGATATTTAATGATAGAAATCCTGTTTGATGGAACGATGTCGTTAAATTTACTAGGAAAATATGATGATACCATTAATCAGAAGTATTATTTGCTTGTAACAAGTAATTATAATCGTATTTAGGAGCTCCGGTTCAAAGAGTCATTTATTGAATTGAATAACAAATAATCATAGAAAGTAAAAGAAAATAATCAACACACAAGGTATACTTCTACACATTTGCTTTTTAGACGTATTATTCGATTTTTTTTTTTAAATCTTACCTAATGTAAAAGTTTTACGAAAATATTCTACAAGACCAAATATGTGCCTTTACATAAATAACTATTTTTGCCCTCCTCACTGAGGTATTAATTTAATTATACTTGCTCAAAGTTATAAGTACGATGATGAAGAATCCTTTTTTTTCTGTTGTACCGCAAAGTGATGACAATATTCCTGATAGTAAGCATAGTCCAATTCAAGCTTCTACAGTCCATCATCAGACAGCGATATCATACCTGTCTGCAAGCCTCTCCTCAACTGGGTATCACTGGCTGATGGCAAATCGCCACACAACTAAGCCTACCATTATAATGGATGTTACACCAGATGAGTATAGGGATTGAGTTTCAGTCCGCCAAAACTGCTATGACCTACAACTACCCTTGCTTGCTCTTCAATAAAGAGTTAATTTTAATGCACTGCATGGTGGTGGGGTCTTTTCTAAGCTCGCCTGGCTTGCTACCCGCCTTCAAGCTGAAAAGCTGTCGTCAAGCACATATAGATATATTCCGACAGCTACACTTGTGAAGTAGTCCCTCTTTATGATAGCGTGTTTACCATTTTAGACCACATCGTCATTTGACATCAGATGAGATTGGTGAAAGGCTAACACCTGTAAAGCCATTAGTTATTCAAACATATGAGGAATTAGAACGAACTATATTGAAACGTAGAAGTTTAATAAAAAAAGGTCAGCCATGTAACTTTTTTTTCCGGACTGACTACGCTGTTGGCTTGTTAAGGCCGCTACAGTTTCACTGGACTAAAAGTCAACAATGTAACTCGAATAATAACTCCATACATTATTTATTCAACAAGGCCAGGCAAATTATCAATAACTAATTCACGAAATAATTTGCAAAGACATTCATAAAAAAAGGGAAAAATATATACACAAGACATTTTTTTTTCTAAAAATAAATTATTTTTGTTAGGAATAAAAATTGCATCAGCCCAGTTCTCAATAAGGAATTGTGGAGACGTACAGGCTGTAAATAAAACAATACTAATAAAACAGATTGCATTTATACATTTTGTCTAAACTCGAACAACATGCGATATTAGATTTCCAGTCACGAAGTAAAGTGCTAAGCCAATCTACTGAAAGCAACAAGATCTTCTGTTTTAAAACCGTACGAAGTAAGTCTAACTTAAATGTAAAATGATGTCCTTTTATTTCATAGTCCCGTTATTAAAATAAAATATTTTGATAATGACACATCGTTTGCTTTATATTTTTGGACGCTGGTTACAGTCAAGTATGCAAACTACGATCCCTTACCATAAACAACGACAATGGATCAATCGTAAAGTTCATTAATGGAAGTCATTTGAATACCAAAAATTAAAATTTTCGGTGTAGGAATATTTACGAGTAGTTGTTTATTATACATATTATTTATTGTTGATATATGTATAAATTTCATAATTAGATCTAGTAATTTCAACTAAGTATATTATTGGTTTTTACTATGCAGAAATGTAGACCGTATCAACAGGTGAAGTAAATAGAAAAGTACTTTGAAATTTCCTAAGACATTATCAGATGTTTTAAATGTAACTGTAATGGACTATCAAAACCATTGACACAAAATCTTCGTTGCACAAGAATGGTCATTGATTGGGTATTGTGGTCGGCAACAATAAGCAATCATCCGGGTCTAGCGCTAATGTTGACAGCTTCACGCGAACCGCACTTCATTTCACGGTACTCGTGAATGTAATGGCACTACACGTCGCTCACGAATACCTGTTAGGGACAACCATTGTATATAATACACACTCAAAACTATTGAATGACCTATTTATGACAGATTAGCTTACTTATCTGAATTTTAACTTGCATTAAAAACGGATGATAACGAACGTTAGTAAGTTACTCGTAATTATATTTGCAGAAAGAAGGTAAAGTTCTTCTAATTTATGTACACGCCTTCGTCACGTTCTTTCACATATGAAATATCTTTAGATTCGTTTTAATTATGGGAGTGGCATTTAAGTATGATGTCTGTGAATAGAAAAAGAAAGGAGGTACAAAACTAAGTTTTATACCTCCTACTACCAATCCAATCAGTTGAATAAAAATTTCTTTCATTGTTATAGCTAAAGAAAAATCAGTGTTTTACAGCCTTTCTACTTCTTTTCCACTTTGATATAGGTTTATCGTTTGTCCACAATAGCACATTATATGTTGCTGTTGTCTTAGATAGTAACAGGCTAAGCCTAGAGGTACGCTAGTCTAATCTTTAGGCATCTACATTGTCATCCAAATCAAATCCGACGCTATTGTAATTAGGTTTTATTTCATCGCTACATAAATTTGTCATATCATTATGGTGTTATTTCAAGTACTAATAGTAATTTAGTAATGGGTAGAAACTACCGTCCTACAAATACAAGCTGAAAACTTCTTATCACTACATAGTATAAAACAAAGTCGCTTTCTCTGTCCCTATATCCCTATGTATGCTTAAATCTTTAAAACTACGCAACGGATTTTGATGCGTTTTTTTTTTAATAGATATAGTGATTGAAGAGGAAGGTTTATATGAATAATAACATAAATTAAATAGTGGAGAAGTACTGTTATTTTAGAGGTTACTCCAAATTTAATGCGTGCGGGCCACGGGCAGTAATGAATAAATCAAAAACTACTGGATCGATTTTAATCATTTATTCAGTGAATGACATAGGCTATATATTTTATACCCGTGCGAAGCCGGAGCAGGCCGCTAGTATTTAAATATTATAGAATCTATGTCCTACAATTAAGACGAATATACAACCTATGTGTTTAATTAATAAATACATCAAGACCAGTGTGCTAAAGGAAATGCCAAAAAAAAAAATTACATGCATTAAAAACATACCCTCTTTCTAGACAGTTGGATAACAGCGTTTTAAACGATCTGTCAAATGTCACTCTAAATCAAAATAATCGCATAACAGAATAGGCGAATGAAATAACTACTTATTTTTTATTCCCGTCCAGTTTATTATTAGAAGCCATTGTGAAAGCGAAAAGCAATCGGAAGTCATTGAAAGCCGTTCAACGGATTTGAACGTCAGATAGAGCTCGATGCGTAGTACATCGGATCGCATTTTCTATTTGTGCAGTAGTTACACAATGCGCTTCTCTTGACTGAGTCGTTTTGTTACAAACTTTCAATATATATTTATAGTATGTACAATAAATTTTAGATAGGCAATCGAGCTCAGTTAACTTATAAGTAAAAACACCTTAACCGAGAAATTGTACAAAAAATTGTTTCCAAACAGCGAAAGCTAAATTCTTATCTATTCGAGTTGGCAGATTTGTTTTTTTACAAGCTCAAGAATTTTCCTGTCTTCAACAAATTACTTAAGGATTTTTGTACAATTTATTTTCATTAAACCAAGCCTTTGAGACGTGACTGTTGTAAATAACAACCAATTTGAGACAACTTCCGGGAGAGGAGACTAAACAAGAACAGTCCGAAAATCAATTAAAATTCTGTCACCAAGGGCAATCTTAACCGTTTCAGTTTGTTTTTAAATCGAGCAATCGTTGTTCGCTTTGTGGAAAACGATACTCCGGGGAGAGAACGTTGTTCTTTTAACAGGAGCCTATTGTAGTATGTGCACCCATCAATTGCGACTGTTAACTGCAGCAGAAGTTTGTTTTATTTTTCACATTAACTCTCCACTCGAATAATCACCTTTGTAATTTATACTATAGATTTATAACTCAAGGTTTTTTTTAAATACTGTATACATTTAACTATTACTTTTATCGTTTTTTGTAGACTGTTACGATTTACGGTAAAATTTGATCCATCGACGTATAACGTATAGAGAGCACTTCAATATGTATACAGTGAACTATAACCAATATAAGACTGTACATACTGGTAGGGTTTTTTTAAAGTCCGTCTTATTATTCAAAAGACCTCGTAACAAATAAAAATTGTATGTCTATGGATGTATGGCCGTATATGTGTGTCATTACATACAAATTCTTATTTAGAAAATAACAATATTAAAGAGGAGATTGTTCAGTGGTTAACCGGAATGGATGAGCCGGAACTTACGGTGACGAAAAATATTTTGATGAATCTATAGCATGGTGGTAATGCGTGTCCTAGATCTGGTAGACTAAATACCACTCTCAAGTTTAAAATCTGACGCCAAGCATCTGTTGGTGTGGTCCTGTAGATTTCCCATCTCAAAGCACATCGTCATTTAACATCAGATGAGATTAAAATAAAGGCCAAATGAATAAATAATATAGCATGTATATAATTTTATATCATGAATAATTTTTGTAGGTGGTAGAGCTACGCTGAAGCTATTACCGGTTTCAGCATGAATGGGTCGGCTCGCCCGGGGTAGTACCACCCTCTCACAGAAAACCGACGTGAAGTAACAGTGGTTGCACTGTTGCGTTTCGTTCGGTCAGTGAGAGTGCCGGAGACCCACATATTTAAAAGGCCGGCAACGCACTTGCGACTCCCATGGTGTTGCTAGTGTCTATGGACGGCAGTGATCACTTACCATCAGGTGACCCACCTGTTCGTTTGCCCCCTATAATATTAAAAAAAATAAAAAATGTTCGGTATCAGAACATGATGTTGCGCCGTCACCATGAATGATTATTTCACATCAGTAAATGCCAGGGGAATTAGTTTCATAGTTTAATTGTAAAACATAGTAGTGTTTTCCACTAATCTCGGTATTTTCCGATTAGAGTCGAGGTAACACAAAGTAATTGTGTACTAATCCTTCGCAAGGCTTCCTTAATATCGACTGCTGGATAGATTTGTTACGCTCTCCACGATACTCCCGGGACTAGTAGCGATCATGGCCCACTAATAAATTTATATTTACTGTACCTTTTAATTAAATCTGTTGAAAGTTAAATTTGTTATTGTATTTTATCATGTCTAAGGTAATGTCAATAAGCCTAGATTCTTTTTTCGTTATGTGCCACTACACCAAAACGCTTCTGCCACTATTTTATATAGTTTAAACTTTAAATCATGCTCCTAATATATATATACAAGCAAAAATTAATTGGCGAATGTAAGCGCGTCACCTCAGATCGACTACACCTATTGGGCTGATTCTCTTTTGTTGTGTTTGTAATTGTCATAACAAGGTTTTTGTATACTAGAAAATGTTCGAAAAATCGTAAGGGAAACATTAAAAATCTGGACAAATCACTACCATATAAAAGATGGGCGAGTGAGTAAAGGCAGTAGAGGGATCTTCAAAATTATTGACAGAACGATGTTCACTACCAATTTTATTTCATTACATGGTCGTATTGTAAAGGAAAGATTATCATTTCCTTCGTCAGCACACCCCGTGCGAAGCCAGCGCGGGCAACAAGTTTTCAATAAATATTTATTATTACTAGTACGTACCCTATACTCTTAAGAATATCACCGTATAAGGACGATAGTGAGCTTAACAGCCACTGTTAGGTGAACAAAATACAAATTACCCTTGGACATTTAATGTGTATTTGCTATTTCCTTGGAAACGTGTTTAAGAGAATTTCAAGTGGGTAAGAGTGGGTTGAATATTGTAAGCAGATGGCGTTAAAAGACTACAAATATAGTATAAAAGCGGATTTCCTAATAGTTCCACAACTGAAGTTACAATTAGATATTGAGAGCACATGATGTTAAACTAACCATGAACATAACTAAAGTCTTATTCGGGGCGATTTACTAGTACGAACAAATTTTTAACTAATTCAACCGTATACATTAAAAAAAATATGTTCTTCAAGTTTGGTACTAATGTCAGTCACTTTCAGATATTCCTCAGACTTTTAACAAACACATTAAATTTAAATACATATAATAAAAACGACAATTTCCTAAGAACAAAATTTTTGAACCTTAAACTAACAAAAATGGTTATCGTTGTAAAAAAAAAAATTATATCATCAAATTCAAAACATAATACATATTATTGGTGCTGAAGCTCCATCTACTTGAAGAGTCGAACACAGGATATCCATTAGATATGTACTTAACTTTGACAGCTGCCAAGACATACTTAGACAAGATCGAATTACCCTGTCACCATGCCTGCCTTCCTGTATTAAAATCTGCAGTACGACGAAGATACAAATTCCGTTAGAATAATATATAGGTATAATAATATAGGTGTTAGTTAGTTATTATCCGCTGTATGTTTAATTATAGATAATATTTAATTCTGTGTTCTGATACATACCTCTTGGGGTTTGTTCTTTGTTGGTTTCAACACCAGTTAGATTAATTTTTTTTTGTATTGTCTAGTTTATTTATGTTAGAAGTTAGTTTATTTATCTACCATCATGCTTGGACTCTGAGGAACAGAGCAATTCTTGTACAAAATGTTAGCCAAAAAATACGTTAAAAGATAAGGAAGTATAAGTGCGGGCGAGGTAGTTTAACACGGCGAGAGTTATCGGGAGCGGAGATAACTAAAAATTAAAGGCGAGTGAAACCGCCCTCCGCATCTTGTATGTTAAAATTTTGACCTTTTTAATGGCACATGCACAAAAAAAAGAGAGTGTTCTACTTAGATATACGTATATCATAAATATTACAAACCACTGATAAGTAAGAGAAACCATAAAGGAAACCATAATTTACCATATCTACTCAACTTACAACAACCAATCAAATTCTAAAACCGCACGAGTTAGATAATTGCCAAATTAAAACCCGGGAGAATTTCAAAAACCATCATCGATACAACGGTAAATCGCGTGTCGGTAATCACGTAACTTGGTAGTGTTATAACATGAATAATCGACACGAACTAGTTTCGTTATCGTCTCGATAAGGGTTCGACTGTTCGCTTATCTTTATCGACCTGTGAATTCTTCTTCAAACATTCGTTCCGAGCCGCGCCCGCGTCTAATGTACTCGATAAATCGTCGTTCGCCGCTACACATTAATATTGGGATTTGATAATTCGTACATTATTAGTTTTAATAAACGTTTGAACTTCAAATAAGTTACAAACTATAATTGTTTACATTGGTGCGGCTTTAAAGTCGATCGTAAATATCAATCATGTCTTAGAAGCATAGTTAAACTTATAACTTAAATAAATACTGAATATAAAAATACACATTTCCTAAAAAACATATATATAGAATCTTACAGTTATGTCTTTAAAATAATTTAATAAATAAAAAAATACATTGTTTTTGTTTAAAAGCGCGTTAATATCTGCAACCGCCAGCCCCTTTTTAAAATATTTGTATTCTATATTATATTTATTATAGAAGAATATGGAATATTTAACATCATGCTACGTAACTTGGTATGGGAGCAAATACCATACAAATTATAGATCAGAAAGTGCGCCATTGAGAATGAACTGGCAATGCGAGTTACTATTACTCGTGTGGCGCGATATAACGTTTCGGACGCAGAGAGCGGATGGCGTTCGGACGCAGAAGACGGTTAAAATTAAGTACAAGTCAAACCGCGGGGTACGGTTTGTGTATTATACAATAATGTTAGAATAATTGTCTGTACGATACGTTACGATATTATTCGTAGGTTATATCAAAATGTAAGAAATATAATCGGTTATATCAACATAACTAATTTAACATAAAATCAACTATTGACAGAACATATCCATTCCTAGTGAGAAAAGGCTTATATGTCACCATATTATTATATCTTCAGTGTTTTACAGAATTACTTTTTATACTATGATAATTTGATAATACGAGAAGTGAGACGTATAAAGTCAAAAACTAAAAATAGGGAGGTAATAAAAATTAAACAGATATGCATCTTCTTATATCATGCGAACTGCAAAGGAATCGAACGCGTTAGCTGCGTCTGTTTTTCCCAATATATACAATATAACTTTCTTCAAAAGAAGAGTGAATGTTTTTTACTGAGTGAACGCGCTACATGCCCTAGTCCTCACTTTCTATCAGGTGTGACTGATGTCAACCTTAATAAACTAAATAACGCTATACGAAATCAAACTTAGCTTACTATCTCGGTCTTTTCTCCGACGCGACGTGCTAAATCAAAAACACGTTACTGTATATTTTTTATTATATGTTGATATACAACGACTGTTTCTTGTTAGGCACACGGATATAATTTCCGTAGTAGGCTATCATTGTTTTATATTTTTTTATCCAAAAATATTTCAAAATGTGATCATTGAAAATATATACATAACTTTTATAATAAATGAGTAAGACTTGACATACTTTTTTAGATTGTCAATTAGAAAATTTTAATTCAACGAAATTATTACACTGTTGCTATCCAAAAAGGTCGATCTTGTATAACCGTCGGCATACCAACGACCGTTGAATGGTCCGAGCATGACGTCAACACACTGGCAGCCGTGTCACAGAAGCCATACTACGGAATCAACTCCGTGCAAAATACGAACAGTCGTAAAGTTCGCTATGCATTGCCCACTCAATTTAGGAATTTTTATAATTAGTCATACTAAAGCAGCGATATGTTACAACCGAGTGAGGATACGCTATGTTCTTTACATTGTCAGTCGTTGAGGTGAGTGCAAGGAGCATAAATTAAGGCTAATGAATGACTTATTGTGCGAGGGACAGGAAATTATTATTAGTGCGCTGGTCGGGTTACGCTGAGGGTCGAGTTTAGTTAACCAGGGATATCCAAGAGACATTCTTTACACGTACTCTGTATCTAATTAGTAGATTATTAATTTTGGTGCATTTAGTATAAGCACACCGGATTTTGAACTTATTATATTTGTGGGATATAAAAGTGAAACAATCCATTGTTTTCTGGCATTGTTTCTCAGTATAAACTCACCAAAGAATAATTGAATTAAGCAGTTATGAGAAATGTTTAGAAAGCCAAAAGTACCTTTTGTACTTTCTTATACATATTTATAATAGGTACATATAGACCTATTATAAAGAAAAGAAGTGAAGTTTGTGAATGTTTGTTGAACTAATATCTGGAACTAAGGAAGCCATTCTAAACATTATTTTACTAAGAAGTAGCTATATTAACCCTGAGTTGCATGGTAATTTTTAATCTTGCTTCAATTTTATAACATAGTTAATGTTACTCTATAACGTGTTCATAAAATTATTACTCAAGATTGGTAATATGTTATTATTACCTTTATATACTTGACAAAATGATTGTGTTGGACCAAAATACATACAACAAAAACAAGACAACCACTGTTCCTTTGCTAAGTTCTATCGACACCGAGTTCCATCATACAAATGCATATATTAATTTGACAATTATTATCATAACTTCCAAGCGACACAACAACACGGCCACGCTACCTGGCCGCCATTATGGTTATCCGTAGTCAATAGAAATACTGTGATTTTAAAATTTATCAATACAACTCTCTTTTTTACATTTACATTAATATCAAACCTGTTGTTATTATTAAGTACAACTAACAAATTATAAATTTAAGGTTATAATTTTGTAATAGTTAACAGTGTTAACTATTTGGTAAGAATTCTCATACTTCTAATATAATACAGAAAATTTACTTCTGTTGTCACACTCTGTGACAGGAGCCCTGGTAGTTACGAAGTAATTCTAAGGTGCGTAACGGAATTTACTTTTATTTAATTAGTAAAACTATCAAAATTATATATAAATCGTAGGATATATCGAATCTCATTTTTTCATGCTGGCACATAACGATTAAAGCCACAAAATAGAGTTTATTAGCAAATAGTCAAACATTTACATAAGAAATTAATATTGAGTAAATTATTTAATTTGCCAAAAATACGGAAATTACGTTACTCATTGTCATATAGAACCGGTGTTAATAGATTATGATTATAAATATACAATAATAAAACCGCACAGGTACAATATGTAATAATGTAAGTAAAATGCAATTATCAGTAATATACCCTATCAAGCAAGTTTGTGAAATAATTTATATATATATTCGCATACCACTTTCGTCGGTTCAAAGAATCACCGTAGGAATGTACCAAAGGCGAAACACAATACAAGTTTTGTAACCTGTTCACGTGAATATTACAAAGAGAAATTTCATATAAACTTTAGCATAAATTCTTCATTGAATACGAACTCGGTCTGCGTTTTATAACTATTGAAGAGGCATCTGTTTGATACTCGGTAGAAGTAGTAAGTTTAGCGCAGGCTTAACTTATTATTCTCAGGTCTCAGTATCATTGTATGTATTTTATATAGTTTATTCAATCTCTCACTAAGCTTAACTGCTTTAATTTTTTTTATTTACGATGGTTCACTTGGTGAAAATATGCTATGAGATAAACAGTTTTTCATTAGTCAGGTTTCAGCTGAAACTGATTTTTTTTTTTTATATATTATAGGGGGCAAACGAACAGGTGGGTCACCTGATGGTAAGTGATCATCGCCGTCCATAGACACTAGCGACACCACGAGAGTCGCAAGTGCGTTGCCGGCCTTTTAAATATGTGGGCCTCCGGCGCTCTCACTGACCGAACGAAACGCGACAGTGCAAGCATTGTTACTTCACGTCGGTTTTCTGTGAGAGGGTGGTACTTCCCCGGGCGAGCCGACCCATTCATGCTGAAACCAGTAATAGATTCAGCGTAGCTCTACCACCTACTTCTTTAGGCTTATCAGGCTTCTTCAGCTTAAACTTTGTAGCGAATGGGTATATTGTCGTCGGGTTAATGTACGATATGTTGTATATATAAGTTGTGTATAAAAAGTGTCCCTAAAAATATGTGTATATGAAATTTCGACGGCGCGGGTGAAGCTAAATGGTGAAATTCAAAGAATGATATATAAAGATTGCCCGGTAAACCAATATTTTGTGTTTCAGAACCTTTTTGGGAGTTTCTTTGATTCGCCAAGTATCTAAATAAATTATACGCAATCAATATAAAAAATCATCATATAATATACAATAATAATAGGATTTGAGAATCTTAAAAAACAAAATCATCGCCTTTTTATTAAGGAAGTAAAATAACAATTGAATCTTTACGCTCTAATTATGTTCAAATCCCGCATCTTATGTCACTTCATAAAAAATAATAAAAGAACAATTCATTGCATAAGATAAAACAGTGAAAGGCATACAAAATATGTAAATAGAAACGAAGAGAGTTCTTTTTTAAAGTAAATAAATGCGTTTACCTACATAATAGATTATTTATCTCAGTAATAATTCGTGATACCTCAACTGAAACGAAATGTTATGGCTTACGCAATAATTTGCGGATTCAAGATTTATTTATTTGTATATAAAATACAAAGCCTGTCTACATATCTTGTAGGTTTTTAACTCATGAGTATTCAACAGATTTCGATGTTGTTTTAACTTGCTAAAAATTATTATATAAAATTAATATATGTAAAACAATATAAGTCCTTCAGTTCACCCTTTCCCTATTTTATGAGATACTATACTCGGGTTAAGTCACCGCACTCTTAAAAACCCAGCAGTTGCTTGGAATTTCAGACACTGAAAAATGTACGTATAATTAGTTTCTTGGCACACTCTGTAGCATAAATAGCTTGATTGATTTTAACCGTTACGGTTTCTACGTACAGACACTTAAACGAATGGAAAAGACTTAGTTTTTTGCAGCCGAGTATTGTTTTTCTTTATCAGTACCTAGCTTTTGCTTGTGGCTTCGTTCGGAATAGTGTAGATTTTACCTATCACTAGGAAACTACTTTTTTATAGAACATAGATACTCTATGTCGTTTCCTGTTCCCTTGATAGCGTGTATGCAAATTTTCCTGACAATTGGCTGAATAGATAAACTCTGAAAGAGCAACAAAATAGTGTTGTTTTATGAAACGACGATGCAAGTGAAACTTTTTTTCGTAACGTAAACATATATACTGATAATTTTCGTAAAATTATTCGATTGAGGGTATTAAAATCACGTTTTTAATCACAACTTAATAATTAGTAAATGGGAAATCAATAGTAGATAAGATATCCAACTATAAACTTTAATTTCAATATGCGTATGCGGAACACATAATAAATACAATCCTTCAGATGATATCATCTTAAAAACTTAAAAACGAAACACAACATTTTTAGGTATATCATTGAATCATATTGATCTGAGCTATGGGCGCCGCCATATTAGCTTTGGTTGCTCTGCCCAGTGCCTTTTTTACCCTAACCTACTCCGCGGTCGACTGTAATGCGACAGATGAAAAAATTGAAGGCGATGTAAAAAAAGTTTCAATTTAAAAACATAAATAAACAAACGGACTCACACTCGCATTTACAATATTAGTCAAGATTCTACCAGCGCCTAGATCAGGATTGCTGTTATCAAAGGAACATCATCTGTTGATCGATAGACCAAGATCAAGTGATAACTAATAATCGACCATTAAAACCCATTTATTAAAAGACAATCGAACTTTAACAATACAAAAGGCAACTCTATTTTGTTACATGTGATTTGACCTAATCCTAGTTTGGTTTTGCGACAATTAAAACTGAATAATTTCGTTTTAGTTTTAAAATCACCAGAAGTCACAGTGTTAATGAAACATAGCTTTATTGTTTCTATTGCAGGTTATATTCTTAAAGGCATAAATTTTTGACCGGTCATTATTCACTGTCTAAGCGACCTTGACCTTTTACTTGAATTAACATAGAACAGCTTAAATACTTTAAACCTCAATCATCCCTAACGACCTGGTCATTACTTTTATTTAAAGTTATGCCTTTAATTACCAAGTTCCAGCGTCGCCCTTTATTGTTTGGGACGAAGCTCGTAGTGGCATCGTTTGCCTAACATTGACCTTCGAGCGGTAATATTAAGCTAATATACACACTAACTATATGGAGTGTGTTATTACGTCGCGTCGCATCATTTAATGTAATTTCAGAAGTTCTTTTTAACCCTACATGACATGATAATTTAATTACTCGGTCGTTTCAAATAAACCATTTTTAATTAAATAACCTTCTTTCCAGAAACTGAAATATTGGTACGTAAATTATTTACTTTTATCTGTGCTCCCTTTTTTAATTGAAAGATGTCAAATGATATATTAGCCTATTTCAATCCCAGAATTAGTAAGAATTTAACGTCACCTCATATAATATCAACCCAGTCAACAACATATAGAATTTGTTTCGGTTTTAATCGATACATAGAATAGGTATACAGAGCACGTACAAAACAAGAGGAAGTACATATACGATAACGCTGAAACTGTATAATAAAATAATAAGAAATAACAAAGAAATAAATGAGAGCAGATTAAGCATAACTTTTGCCTAGTTGAGGGCACAGTATCGCATCACAAAACAAAGGCATACGTTACAAAGACCAATGTTGGTCTAGTACAGCGATTCCCAAAGTGGTCCAGGTGGACCCTCAGGGGCCATGAGATACTCGATGGGGGTGGCCGTTGGCGTGACAAAGAAATGGGAGTGCACAATTAGTAAGCGGGGATCTATGAAAATTGGTATATTTTCGAAAGCGTGAAGAACTAACAACGTTGGCTTGATTTCATATGGTAGTATGGAACCTGCAGGGGGTCCACCGGAACCAGTAAAATTTTGAAAGGGGTCTATAAGAGAAAAAAAAGTTTGGGAACCTCTGGTCTAGTAATCTTACTAGCGGTAAACTGAAGCTTTGGCGATTAATTAAACGACTACACTGAGCTGGAAAAAAGGAGCCGTATTTGCCACCTTATTGGGTTTTATACATATTCAAATCAGATGAAAATGATGCAACAATCAATTTTTTAGTGATCTATGAGCTTCATTAATTAAATATCCAATTTAATTAGAAAACGAGTTACGCGTAATTCGCTAAGACTTTTCTAAGATATGTCTTTTAGTTAATGGGTTTTTCCTTACCGCGGAGGCAATATGCGTGGGATTCAGAACGGCATTTTTTTATTGAAGATGTATTGTGTACATATAGTATATCAGCCACCATTCCGCGTTCCTGCAACGGTTTCATTTTACAATACACAAGAGCTTTAGAGTATGAGTTTAAACTACGGCCAGGTAAGGTAGCGAAGTATAATAATATAATGTAGACAAAATCGCTTTTTTTTTCGAACTGACTACCCTGTTGATCTGGCAAGGCCTCTACAATTTCACCGCACTACTAAGGAGAGCGCATAAGGCACCCACCCGATTTTATATAGGCAACCAGCACAAGGGCCCACGACACGCTTCGGCTTGGACTGTCACCAATCATCCCGAGTCTAACTAAGCTAAGCTTAACTAAACTAACTGTTATTTCATCACGTTACCAGTCACTTATTACATAATAATAAGCTACGCATTTTATAACATTAATATTTTATTAGACATTTAATTTTCATTCCTCTGTAACTATACGAGAACCAATGAATAGGGTGATCATAATTTTTGTTCATCGTTTTCTTCGGCACGTCTATGTTCATATTCAGTTGTGTGTGGTACAACGTTGTTGAGTGGGTGGAGGTTGGTCAGAACACCTCTATAGAAATAAAAACCTACGCGACTCGCTCCTTTCCTATCAAACAGCGATATAAAACCGGATTAGATATTTTATGTCTCACGTATAGGATTGCAACATTTTTTATATACCAACATACCCGGGTGCATTAGTCATCGTTCTGTTAGAATTAATCGAATAGAGATAAAGATTGCAATTTCTTTTGTGAGACTTCTTATCTACAACCAACATGAGTATATTGTTTCTTTATAACTTTTCTACTGGATAATATCAGTAAATAATCTATATCCTAAGGGTATTTATACATATTTCACAGTAACGACTGTATAACAATAATGAACTTATCTGCTGTTATGTTGCTGGGTAATTTGTTGTCTGATATGGTACTAGTGATTCAACCATAGTAAGTAGTAAAAATTTTTTCTCCGCGTGTAAATATATACATATTATAATTTATATTGGATATCTTATAAATATTGTAGATTGTAAACGTAAAGAGCCTGAAGTATGACAAATAGAGATTTATATATAAAGGTTTGGGCTCGTCAAAGGCAGGGAGATACAAACTTATACAACAAAAAAATTGTTAATAACAGTAAACCTCGTTGATGACTCCTAAACAAAATAAAGAAAATCGGCTGACAAACATAGTAGGAAAATGTATTTAACTATTTTCCCTCTGCCTATTTACATACATATATACATTTTAATTTACAACAATAGGACAAATTAGATAAATACTTGTCATTCGTATCGTGACCGAGTGCGATCAATGTGAAGTGCTCGATCCCTTTTACACGTATTAGATGTCGCATAATGCTTGCTTGTTCGCGCTTTACGATAACATCGAAAAGGCATTGTCAACAGTAATAATAGAGAAAGAATAATCATCAGCAGAATAATGATGTCTTCGGTCATTTGTCATCCGTTGGTTAGGTACAGTAAACTACAATGGCAGATTCATACGAAAAGGTACAATTCCTGTATAAGACGCACTCAAGACTTTACGGTTAGAAATATTATTTTTTGGCTAGATCTTTTCCCAAAAGCCTCTAGGTAAAATGTTAGTAGGCCCTAATTTGACAAGCTTGAGATGTTGCTGTTTCGATCGCCCACGTGAAAGGTTTTTGTATGCTGTAATTGTTGCACAATTATCAGTTTTGTATCGTGGTGTTAAATGCCCATATTTATAGATGTATCAGATATATAGTTACCATAACACAAGCTATGCTTGGTTGGGAATTAATTGGACATGTGTGAAATTATTTATATATTTATAACAAAATTATGTCAACATATTAGGTACTTTGGGTACTGCTATTAACTTATGATAAAAGAAACACCGTAGTACAAGATATACCTAAACGGAATTAAATGGGCAGTGTTCCTCAAATAATATTTGTACTGTTCTGTACAAATTTAATAAAATCAATATAACTGTCCAAGCAAATCGAACACGATCAGAAGGCGGCTCGTAGACAGGCGATAAACGACAATATATATTATTTCTATCGATCGTGTACACGTTACTTGTAGTTTTTCTGCGGCCTTAGTAATAATATGAGCAGACCTATATCGCAGTATCACCATGTAACGGATCTATACCGGCCCCTTATAGAAAAAAAAAAAAATTATACGAACAACTCCATCTAGTTAGAATTATAAAGAGTTTTCCATACTTGGTCAATATTAGTGTATCGAAATTTTGACAAACAAAATAATAGTACAATAACGTAACTAGCGCCAACTTTGGAAACTTTATAATACAGGTTAAATAAAAGGAATAAAGGGAAAATACATATTATAATATATTCGTAAAATTATGTAATATATTTTAACAGTTATTGTGAATTAGATTAAAGTAAAGATTGAATAAAATCTTTATGTAAATATAGAACATTTGTAAAATCATAGACAAAGTGAAGAATTTCTATTGGTTGTATTTTGTTTATAATAAATGACCAATGGGGAATCAAATCAGGGATCATTGTTTACGTTTAAGATTATGAAAAGTAGGTCAACGATTATTTAACAAAGGGGCTTTATAGAAGTTTTTTTAATTTTCGATACTTGAAACAAAGAATGGACTGTTGTTTAAGATTATGAAAAAAAAGTAGGTCAACAATCATATAACAAGGGGGAACTATAGAAATTTGTTTACATTTAATACTTGAAACAAAGGATGGATTGTAGGAGTAAGAGGAATAAGTGGTAAATTAAGAACGGAAAAAACCCGAAAAATATTAGTAAATTCGAGGAATGAAAGGACTGATTGTTTGACGAGATTTAGGAGAGGGGCACATGGATAAAAGGGGTTTCAACTAGGGAATCGAGGCAGTTTACAGTTTTCAGAATCAGATTGCTTTAGAGGTCGTAATGGCAGTTTACAGTTGATAGAATCGGGAAGTGCTTTAGCGGTCGTAATGACTGTCTAGAGGCAGTTTAAAGAGTTTTTAGAATCAGTGTGCTTTAGCGGTCGTAATGACGGTCTAGGGCAGTTTTAGGCAGTTGATAGAATCAGGAAGTGCTTTAGCGGTCGTAATGACTGTCTAGAGGTAGTTTGCACATAGAACAAAAGTAAATAATGTTCTTCCAAGTTAATATTCGATTTACTAGTAGTTAGGGTGTTAATAGTAGTCTCATATAGTGCGCGTGAGTTTCGTTAATAGTGTCAGGGAGATCCCACAGTAATTTCAAGTAAAAGTTTTATAAATATTGTTAGGTGTTGTAGAAACGAAATATCAGTTATTTTCCGTCGTAGAAATATTGAAATATCTAAAAGAAGAGGTATTGTTGTGTTAAGCATTGTAGTCGGTAAATTGTATTTAGAAAGTACATTTATTAAATCTACGAGACTGTAAGTAATTTAAAATATACATTATTACATATGTACACTATAACTACTATTTATAGAATTCAAACAAAACACACACATACATACATAACACTACTGTACATAGTTTTGTAGTTCTGATAATACTATCAGAATGAGGTAAAACTGGCTCAGATAAATTCGTGACAATGTTATAATTCAGTAATACATCATTCCCTAAACTGAGGTGATTCCACTACACAAGCTTTTACTCATCAGTGTTTTATTATAGGAAGTCCCAGTAGGCGTTGAATTGAGTTGGCACCTAAAGCATATACGCTTCGGCGGTTCTTGAATTCTCTCTCTCTGTCAAGTAAAACTAGTTTGCTGGATAGCGAAGAGGTTCCTGTATGCCTGAAGACGAACTGGATAGTTGTCGGCAATACGTTTGCCTTGACCCGGGGAATGGTTTGGTCTTAGAAACATAGTTCTTCTTTACCAAAGTACGAACCGGTAGCCTTCATTGTCCGACATCATCTACCTAGTGAATCTTCCGCCTGGTGTTAGTCGGCCCTAGCCTTGACGTAACTCATTCGACATCCTCTTGTGTTTATAATTCAAAAGAATGTGTACTGGAATACACTGAAAGTTATAATAAACCTCTTTGTTAATGTCACAACCCCACACACAACTCTTTACAGACATATCAACTAACTTCAGTAAATATACATGCTAAAAATATCAAATATCTATTAGAGTTTGAATTCTATAACATAGTAGTAGAATTTCAACAAATTATTAGTTTTATATAATATAAGGTAAGCTAAATATATTTCAATCCATTTAAAAAGGTATATTTTTAGATCTACAAGAGTGTGAGTAATTTAAAATTATACTTTGTTTATATGTACATTGTAACAATCATCTATAGAATTCAAACAAAGACACATACGTACATAACACTACTGTACATCAGCTAAAGGTTTTGTAGTTCTGATAATACTATCAGAATGAGGTAAAATTGGTTCGAGTAGATTCGTGACAATATTGTAATTCATTAATACATCATTTGCTAAACTGAGGTGATTCCACTACACAAGCTTTTACTCATCAGTGTTTTATTATAGGAAGTCCCAGTAGGCGTTGAATTGAGTTGGCACCTAAAGCATATACGCTTCGGCGGTTCTTGAATTCTCTCTCTCTGTCAAGTAAAACTAGTTTGCTGGATAGCGAAGAGGTTCCTGTATGCCTGAAGACGAACTGGGTAGTTGTCGGCGATACGTTTGCCTTGACCCGAGGAATGGTTTGGTCTTAGAAACATAGTTCTTCTTTACCAAAGTATGAACCGGTAGCCTTCATTGTCCGACATCATCTACCTAGTGAATCTTCCGCCTGGTGTTAGTCGGCCCTAGCCTTGACGTAACTCATTCGACATCCTCTTGTGTTTATAATACAAAAGAATGTGTACTGGAATACACTGAAAGTTATAATAAACCTCTTTATGAATGTCACAACCTCACACTCAACTCTTGTACAGACCTACCATAGAATTATATATATATGTATATAATATCAAATAATTATTAAAGTTTGAATTCTATAAAACTCATGTAACATTCTTATAATTTCAATGAAGAATATATGTAGGCCAAGTTTAATTAAAGATAATCTAAATTCTATATTTAGGATTATATGAGCATACATAGATAACTAAGAAAGGAATTATGTTTAAGTGATTGTAGTGTTAAGTTTAATTTTCCAACAAAATCATGTAAATATACACCACACCACACCACACTACACTTTTTGTATTGTTGATTTGCTAAAGGGACAAAATAGCCCTTATGCCTAAATAGTCAACTACCACATTCACGGCTGAAATGTGTGTTGAGTAGAGTTAGCACAGCATTATTAAATTAATTTATTGTTATATAATAACAACATTGGTAAAACGAATAAACTGTGTGGGATTCGGTTAGCACATTATAAATTAATGGTGACTGGAACCAATCAGATGTTCAACTATCAATCTAAATTAATATCTACAATATTATTTTGTAATACAAATGCTGGTGCTGACTTAACTCTGCACATAATGCTACTAAAACCTATCCACTATCCTTCTGGAACTAGTGTGATTTTAATAATTCATTACTGGTTATGTCTACCATTTAAAAGGCAGTAATTTAATCCGATGGGTGTGTTAGCGAAATCTCTATGCAGGCTGCTGTGATTCCTCCAAACAATCTGAATACTTGTTAGGGTGTTTCTTGTCTTCCCTATATCCATATCCGTCGATCCACACAGTGTTAGACGCCAGACGAGTGGATTGGAGCTGAGCTTTGTCTCCCTCCTACTTATCCCAGTGTCTATTTTGGCCTTCTTTCCTGTGCGGGGAGGTTTGGATTGAAGCAAGTTACTTATTTACTCCTCGGTTGACTTTGTCACCTTGGAGCTTTCGCTACTTCGGTGAGGATCATGGTATGTCTGATAGTAGAATAGCTATAATCACTTATTAGATTGAATCATTATATTTTTACATTATACAATTAAGGAGCTAGTTCCAGAATCCTTATATCCTGCCTTTTGCCCTTAACTCCCTAGCAATGCTTGTGGTAGTTGACTATTGGGTGTCACTATAAATTTATAGTCAATAGTGCTTCTAAGAGGCGGGACTTGGGACGGTATTGGGGCCTCCCCCCCTTCCGGGGGAAATTAGGGAACATTTTAACACAACCTACATACACATAATTAAGACACAATTATATTTTATTATAACTAAGAGTAGGATGTATATTGAAATTAAGTGAACATATTATGAATACAGTGTTACATATAGATATTATCTTTAATTTATTTATTTGATTTTGAAATAATTGCATTTATAACTTATTGTCATGTGTTTGCTAAAGTTCTAATTATACTAGATTTGATCTATGTAATGTTTTCTGAGTACCAGATAAAAGAATTTGTTTACTATAATTTTGTTTCAATTCATAACGTAGAAGGGTCCTAATTTCTAAACGATCATGGCAATAATTATATCAATATAACGCTTAAACCAGGATTTTATATCTTTGGTTAACTAATATATGGCAGATAGTGAGAGAGGTGTGTAGTGGCGACTAAGCTGTCTCAGTATGGCGAAGGGGTGGGTCGTTACAATTTGGTGCCGTGACCAGGATACTGGTCATTCAAACTCAGAAAACATGTTAGAGCTTGAGCGAACACTGACTTTATATTTTTGTAATTTAAATTTGTTTTCTATTTATGTGTGCACTTTTATTACCTGTCTGTACCTTGTTTTGTGTATGTTTATGTTTTATATAGGATTGTTCAGTTTAAGGTAAGTGAAACGATATCATATATGTTAAGAAATTGTGTGCATGCTTTGACACAACAATACTATCTTCTTCATCTTTTGTTTTATGAGATACTATTAGCAAAATGATTTTAAACGTCATTCAAATATTATCATATCCCTTTGAATTAGTCAATCTTGTCTGAAAATAACAAATGCGTAGTAAGTTAACTAAAACATTGCGAGAATAGGTTGCATATAACGTAAATAATAAAAGATAAAGATGTACCGAAACCTATGAGAACGTTGCGATTACAAAACAAATGTACATATTTCATTGCTAATAATACATAACGATGTATACAACCGTTTTGTTTACAAATTTCGCAATAGGAATGAGGTATCCGATTTGACAGGAAAAATCAATATTTAGTTGAAACATCGATATAAATTAATAAATTTAATTAACTGCTAAAGTTCTGGTTTTTATAAATTCACTAAAATAATCTAGTTATTGTTTAAAGAATTTAATACAAGAAAACATTGTTTTATAGTAGGGTAATCTATAAACATATAACGGAAATTACAAAATTAATACACGGTTAATCGATATCGTCGATCGATTTCAATCAATATATTAGATCTATGTCACCTACTTCTGATTGTGTTACTGTTATCGGTGTTGCCGGAGCACTAACATCAAATATTACTGATAGGTTGTTTCTAATTAATAAAATACTATTTCTTAATAATTTTATTTTTCCAATTAAAAACATAATAGGATACATTTAACGATTTATAGTTAGTCTCATACAAATTTAAGTACTCTTGTGTATATTTAGTCATTATGGTTCAGTGATTATAGAATTGGGTAGAGACTATAGAATCATGAATCATAGATTCAATTATATACATACACGACTGACTTTTGCGTGGCAGGCATACTTGTTACTAATATGTATCTGAATATTTGTTATGTAGAGATATCTGATGTTTCTATGTTTGGAATTTGAATGGTTGGATAATCGTCGTGTGTATATATAAATACTTTGTTATATTGTGCATATCTATATTATGTATAAATATATTGGTTATTAGGAATCTTTTTACAAAAAAAAAAAAAATAATAATAAATAATAAAACCTTAAAATAATTAGGGGGCGTGGTTATTAGGAATTACTATAGGTATAACATTGTTTAGACAATAAAATTTTACAGTATTTAGGGGGCGCAGTCATAAAGAAAGTGCTTTATTGAAATTCGGGTTTACGATTTAAGTTTGAATTTTATCAATTCAAGCATTTCTAGGTGTATGAATTTATCAATTGATGTAAATAGAATAATAATATCTAAATAATGAAAATGATAGTTAGCTAGGGGGCGTAATAATTAAGAATAGCTGGTGCAATTTTGATAAGAGTCTAAAAGAAATCTTAATGATTAAAGTAATTTATTTTAGGAAAATTCAGAATAAATATAAATAGTCACAAGGCAATATGAAATTAGTTACCTGTTAGTAAAGAATTTACATACAGTAGTTCTCAAATATTTTAGTTATCTATTATTCAACAAAAATCTATGTAATATAGGTGTAGATTGTAATATCCATAATAAAATATAGATCTTTAATCATGCAAGCTTAATTACAGAAGTTATAGATTTGATATAAATAGTAATAATACCATATAAACACTCTTATACATTATATCTATTATAACTAAAAATATATAATTATGATAAATAATGTTGATAATTAAATGTTAACATATTAATGAATAATATATCACTTATAAGGAATGAAAATAAAATATGTTAGCTTTAATTCTGTCTCTAGGTCAAAAAAAAAAAATCTTGGTCAAAGAGGAGATTGGGGTAATACCGGACGCATGGAACTTTTAAATTTGAATTAAATATAACGCTTGTAGTTTTGATTATTCTTCCGGTAAACTTCATAATAATCAAGGGGGCGATTGTAACGGATCTATACCGGCCCCTTATAGAAAAAAAAAAAAATTATACGAACAACTCCATCTAGTTAGAATTATAAAGAGTTTTCCATACTTGGTCAATATTAGTGTATCGAAATTTTGACAAACAAAATAATAGTACAATAACGTAACTAGCGCCAACTTTGGAAACTTTATAATACAGGTTAAATAAAAGGAATAAAGGGAAAATACATATTATAATATATTCGTAAAATTATGTAATATATTTTAACAGTTATTGTGAATTAGATTAAAGTAAAGATTGAATAAAATCTTTATGTAAATATAGAACATTTGTAAAATCATAGACAAAGTGAAGAATTTCTATTGGTTGTATTTTGTTTATAATAAATGACCAATGGGGAATCAAATCAGGGATCATTGTTTACGTTTAAGATTATGAAAAGTAGGTCAACGATTATTTAACAAAGGGGCTTTATAGAAGTTTTTTTAATTTTCGATACTTGAAACAAAGAATGGACTGTTGTTTAAGATTATGAAAAAAAAGTAGGTCAACAATCATATAACAAGGGGGAACTATAGAAATTTGTTTACATTTAATACTTGAAACAAAGGATGGATTGTAGGAGTAAGAGGAATAAGTGGTAAATTAAGAACGGAAAAAACCCGAAAAATATTAGTAAATTCGAGGAATGAAAGGACTGATTGTTTGACGAGATTTAGGAGAGGGGCACATGGATAAAAGGGGTTTCAACTAGGGAATCGAGGCAGTTTACAGTTTTCAGAATCAGATTGCTTTAGAGGTCGTAATGGCAGTTTACAGTTGATAGAATCGGGAAGTGCTTTAGCGGTCGTAATGACTGTCTAGAGGCAGTTTAAAGAGTTTTTAGAATCAGTGTGCTTTAGCGGTCGTAATGACGGTCTAGGGCAGTTTTAGGCAGTTGATAGAATCAGGAAGTGCTTTAGCGGTCGTAATGACTGTCTAGAGGTAGTTTGCACATAGAACAAAAGTAAATAATGTTCTTCCAAGTTAATATTCGATTTACTAGTAGTTAGGGTGTTAATAGTAGTCTCATATAGTGCGCGTGAGTTTCGTTAATAGTGTCAGGGAGATCCCACAGTAATTTCAAGTAAAAGTTTTATAAATATTGTTAGGTGTTGTAGAAACGAAATATCAGTTATTTTCCGTCGTAGAAATATTGAAATATCTAAAAGAAGAGGTATTGTTGTGTTAAGCATTGTAGTCGGTAAATTGTATTTAGAAAGTACATTTATTAAATCTACGAGACTGTAAGTAATTTAAAATATACATTATTACATATGTACACTATAACTACTATTTATAGAATTCAAACAAAACACACACATACATACATAACACTACTGTACATAGTTTTGTAGTTCTGATAATACTATCAGAATGAGGTAAAACTGGCTCAGATAAATTCGTGACAATGTTATAATTCAGTAATACATCATTCCCTAAACTGAGGTGATTCCACTACACAAGCTTTTACTCATCAGTGTTTTATTATAGGAAGTCCCAGTAGGCGTTGAATTGAGTTGGCACCTAAAGCATATACGCTTCGGCGGTTCTTGAATTCTCTCTCTCTGTCAAGTAAAACTAGTTTGCTGGATAGCGAAGAGGTTCCTGTATGCCTGAAGACGAACTGGATAGTTGTCGGCAATACGTTTGCCTTGACCCGGGGAATGGTTTGGTCTTAGAAACATAGTTCTTCTTTACCAAAGTACGAACCGGTAGCCTTCATTGTCCGACATCATCTACCTAGTGAATCTTCCGCCTGGTGTTAGTCGGCCCTAGCCTTGACGTAACTCATTCGACATCCTCTTGTGTTTATAATTCAAAAGAATGTGTACTGGAATACACTGAAAGTTATAATAAACCTCTTTGTTAATGTCACAACCCCACACACAACTCTTTACAGACATATCAACTAACTTCAGTAAATATACATGCTAAAAATATCAAATATCTATTAGAGTTTGAATTCTATAACATAGTAGTAGAATTTCAACAAATTATTAGTTTTATATAATATAAGGTAAGCTAAATATATTTCAATCCATTTAAAAAGGTATATTTTTAGATCTACAAGAGTGTGAGTAATTTAAAATTATACTTTGTTTATATGTACATTGTAACAATCATCTATAGAATTCAAACAAAGACACATACGTACATAACACTACTGTACATCAGCTAAAGGTTTTGTAGTTCTGATAATACTATCAGAATGAGGTAAAATTGGTTCGAGTAGATTCGTGACAATATTGTAATTCATTAATACATCATTTGCTAAACTGAGGTGATTCCACTACACAAGCTTTTACTCATCAGTGTTTTATTATAGGAAGTCCCAGTAGGCGTTGAATTGAGTTGGCACCTAAAGCATATACGCTTCGGCGGTTCTTGAATTCTCTCTCTCTGTCAAGTAAAACTAGTTTGCTGGATAGCGAAGAGGTTCCTGTATGCCTGAAGACGAACTGGGTAGTTGTCGGCGATACGTTTGCCTTGACCCGAGGAATGGTTTGGTCTTAGAAACATAGTTCTTCTTTACCAAAGTATGAACCGGTAGCCTTCATTGTCCGACATCATCTACCTAGTGAATCTTCCGCCTGGTGTTAGTCGGCCCTAGCCTTGACGTAACTCATTCGACATCCTCTTGTGTTTATAATACAAAAGAATGTGTACTGGAATACACTGAAAGTTATAATAAACCTCTTTATGAATGTCACAACCTCACACTCAACTCTTGTACAGACCTACCATAGAATTATATATATATGTATATAATATCAAATAATTATTAAAGTTTGAATTCTATAAAACTCATGTAACATTCTTATAATTTCAATGAAGAATATATGTAGGCCAAGTTTAATTAAAGATAATCTAAATTCTATATTTAGGATTATATGAGCATACATAGATAACTAAGAAAGGAATTATGTTTAAGTGATTGTAGTGTTAAGTTTAATTTTCCAACAAAATCATGTAAATATACACCACACCACACCACACTACACTTTTTGTATTGTTGATTTGCTAAAGGGACAAAATAGCCCTTATGCCTAAATAGTCAACTACCACATTCACGGCTGAAATGTGTGTTGAGTAGAGTTAGCACAGCATTATTAAATTAATTTATTGTTATATAATAACAACATTGGTAAAACGAATAAACTGTGTGGGATTCGGTTAGCACATTATAAATTAATGGTGACTGGAACCAATCAGATGTTCAACTATCAATCTAAATTAATATCTACAATATTATTTTGTAATACAAATGCTGGTGCTGACTTAACTCTGCACATAATGCTACTAAAACCTATCCACTATCCTTCTGGAACTAGTGTGATTTTAATAATTCATTACTGGTTATGTCTACCATTTAAAAGGCAGTAATTTAATCCGATGGGTGTGTTAGCGAAATCTCTATGCAGGCTGCTGTGATTCCTCCAAACAATCTGAATACTTGTTAGGGTGTTTCTTGTCTTCCCTATATCCATATCCGTCGATCCACACAGTGTTAGACGCCAGACGAGTGGATTGGAGCTGAGCTTTGTCTCCCTCCTACTTATCCCAGTGTCTATTTTGGCCTTCTTTCCTGTGCGGGGAGGTTTGGATTGAAGCAAGTTACTTATTTACTCCTCGGTTGACTTTGTCACCTTGGAGCTTTCGCTACTTCGGTGAGGATCATGGTATGTCTGATAGTAGAATAGCTATAATCACTTATTAGATTGAATCATTATATTTTTACATTATACAATTAAGGAGCTAGTTCCAGAATCCTTATATCCTGCCTTTTGCCCTTAACTCCCTAGCAATGCTTGTGGTAGTTGACTATTGGGTGTCACTATAAATTTATAGTCAATAGTGCTTCTAAGAGGCGGGACTTGGGACGGTATTGGGGCCTCCCCCCCTTCCGGGGGAAATTAGGGAACATTTTAACACAACCTACATACACATAATTAAGACACAATTATATTTTATTATAACTAAGAGTAGGATGTATATTGAAATTAAGTGAACATATTATGAATACAGTGTTACATATAGATATTATCTTTAATTTATTTATTTGATTTTGAAATAATTGCATTTATAACTTATTGTCATGTGTTTGCTAAAGTTCTAATTATACTAGATTTGATCTATGTAATGTTTTCTGAGTACCAGATAAAAGAATTTGTTTACTATAATTTTGTTTCAATTCATAACGTAGAAGGGTCCTAATTTCTAAACGATCATGGCAATAATTATATCAATATAACGCTTAAACCAGGATTTTATATCTTTGGTTAACTAATATATGGCAGATAGTGAGAGAGGTGTGTAGTGGCGACTAAGCTGTCTCAGTATGGCGAAGGGGTGGGTCGTTACAACCACATACCCCTAAAAATTCGACCAAATGCGTGCCGAACTAAGACACCGAGGGTTCCATTCCAAAATGTAATATGTGTTTACCCAAAAGAGTGACTGACGCTTGATTGTTTTTTATTGATCACCGAGTTTGACACATGTGTACGTATAGCAATTTTTACGATATGACAAAAAATAACTTAAAAAGTTCTTTGTATGGGATCTAACGTTTAACATTTCAGTACTCTTTTTATGATTTTCATTTCATACTAGCTGGTAGTCCGCGACTTCGTTGTAGTGGAAAGGGTGTTATTGTTTAATGCGGGCTACCAGTTTTATTTGGATTAATTACAGATTAAATTTTAGATTTATTACTACTAATGAAGTCTATAACCCTATTTTCAATTTTAATTTACTTCTAATAAATCTTGTACATATTGCTTTGGTCCTTATAGAAAATTGTAGTGATTTTCGCCAGAATCTCATCTGATGCTAAATGATGATGTGGTCTAAGATGGTAGTCACGCTAAACCTAGAGGTTGACTGGTTCTCAAGTACAGCTGCCGGAACATACCAGCAGGTGCTTCGTAACAGATATTCAACATGAGGGTGGTAGCTAGTCAGGTGGATTTAGAAAAAACCCTACTAGCATGCAAAAGTTCTCCATCTGCCAATAAAAATATCTTCGAAAACGATTTATTAACAAGTTTATAATAAAATGGACGTGGGCGACATAGGGTTATCAATAAGGCGTTTTTCTGTGAACGAAACTATGTGTAATCATTTTAATATCTTGTCTTTAAAGGAACTTTAAAGTAAACCCTTTCGTTGATACTTTGTTTTATTAATAACTATAAGGTGGATCACATTCACAATTTATGACGGTCGTGGTTACAAGGTGACTTTCTATTCTTCACTCCTGCGTCGTTTGAACGTTGTGGCCACGGCATGGCCATTGTTAACTTAATTCTAAATAACAATAGGTAACCTATGTCGTGCTCACGATCCTTTCACCGGGGTAAATGACTTTATCGGCCATCTTTGATGCTTAATGGCTTGCCTATTATAGTTTGTTATTTTATTTAATAACGGACTCTCGATTGAAGCTTAAGTGCTCGCTTAATAGTTATACAATTTCATTTTATTTCTATCAAAATACTACCCACTGACAGCGGCTTCTCCAGCGTTGAATTATTTTTTACCTACGCTTTATCGGCATTTTAAGGTTATATTTTTCGAGAACTGATCAATGGATTTAAAGAGAAGTGTTTACTGCAGGGTCTTTTCAAAAACGATGAATAGGTTCTCATCGTAATATAATTTAAAAGTAATTAAAATCTCTCAAATAAAGCGTCTTCATTTTTACCTTGAATATTAATACATTATGAAATTGCTATTTTTGACCGAAATACATAGAAGGTATTATTAAAAAAAAACTATGTAAAGAGTATCGATTTTGCCGTTATAAAATAGATAAACTACGTAGACAATCAAAATACTATATAGTTATAAAAGTATTTAATCGATTAACCTCTTTATTTCTCTGAATATTTTACGATTTACCTTTGACAAAAAAAATTGTATTTATTGTATTTCTGATTCCACTAAAATATACATATCCACAGATAAACGAAAACATTCCAGTCTTTTTTTTATCTGTCACTTCTTCCATTCCAAATTGTTGCCAACAATAACTAGACTTAAATCTACCAATGGGATTACAAGTATTTTAAACTATGTAGAATGTTCGGGAACCGTACGAGAGCTGTCTTAATAAAATTAAACCATGAAAAAAAATCTTACTAAATGTTTGTATTATAAAATATGTTACAAAATAACATACATTGTAACACATACAATACTCGTGGAACTCATTGATATTTGACACATTTGTTTGTATGACTACGGAATAATATGGAGGATTATACCATGTAGTTAGTCATAGAATAATAAAGAATGAAATACACCACAATGGGTGCTTGGACAATAAATTTCGTCATAACAATTCTAGCTTAACTGGGTGTACATTAATAACTACCACAATATAACTATTGGCTTAAAATAATCATATTAATTTAGGAAACGAAACCATGGAATTTGTTTACACTGAGCCACTAACCGGTACGTACAATGTTTACTCTAAAAAAATACTACCAAAGGCATCTAAGACAACCTTAAATCTCGCTAATTATATCCAAGTAACAAATGTCTTACTTGAAACAATAACAGGAATAAATACTAAAAGGGTGATGATCCTCCTCACTGTAGTAGCATTACACTTAATTTATTAAAACACAAAAGAAAACCTTAAACATTGTTTCTCAACTTCTAGGTGTATAATATAAATGTACTAGCACTTGCCTGCGACGTTGAATGCGATAATTGCAATATAAAAATTAATAAGAATTAAACATAATTAGATCAGTACTTTCACAAAGTTTTAATAAAAAGTTTTATAAATAAAAAGGTATTTACATTATTAAAAATATTTTCCATCAAGCCGTAACGCTTAATCTGAACATATAAAATACCTATATAATTTTATTTATTAAGATAAGGTGTTATCGTTTATCGGCGGCAACAGATATCGAAATAACTGGGAAAGGTAGTCAGCCAAACATACTAAGAAACGGTTCTATAACAGGAAACAAGCGCTTATGTAATGTGCAACTAACTTTGCATATCCGGTTAAATAAATAAAGATTTGTCATCGAAATTATTGTTCATAAGTTCAAGATAAAGCTGTGACGTCACTCGCTAAAGAAAATCGAAAATAGCTCTGCAACCAACGAACAATACAATAGAACAAAGCGCGACCAATTTCAAACTGCGTCTACACAACAGGCAGGTAAAGAAAGCCGTTTTTACCTTTTGAATATTGCGCCGACGCAACAGCTAGCGAATACAGCAACAGCGCCGCAAGGAGGCCCCTCTCACTCTTGCACGCGAACATGTTTTTGATTTTTATTGCTATTTCTACAAGGGTATTACAGCAAAAACTTGTCACAAACTTCAAACTCGCTCTTCTCACGGAGTCTTGTAATCACTAACACGCACACTATCACAGAACTCAAACGCACATCCATTTGAAAAATGTTCGTTTATCCGATAACGAAGACAACCACCTCGCGGTCGTGGGACGAAACATGCAGGTAAAACGAGTAAGCCTATTAAGTTTCAATGACTTAAAACTACTAATTCGTTAAGTTTTAATTTATCTACACACTATGATTTACTTGGGACACGATAGTTCTGCACGAAACGATATTTAGAAACTTCACATATTTTCGTAAAATAATATCGAAGTTCAGAGCGAGATCAGTCGTAACGCGAAACACGACCACCCTACGCATCGTTCGCGGCAGACTGCCCTGAAGTGAGCGAACAATCAACAAGTTGCGATCGCGCGCGAGGCGGGCCGTTGGCCCGAGCATGCGCGATCCGTTTCTAAGTTCACACTCGACCGGCAAAACAATGTTGGATGATGTGGGCTTTCTTCGCTACAAATAACGCGGTGTACCATCATTATTATGATGTGATACAATAAAAACTTCAAAACCGGTAATTTTCGCGTAAAAATAAACACTACGAACATGCATCAGAGGCAAAATAAAACTATCATTCATATTTTCCAAATTTAAAAAATATCTTTCCTTTATTTAACTATTTTATAATATGTAATTGTAATAATTAATTTGACTAGAAACAATCGATGAAACACTTCTGATGTTGCTTCATTTTTGTTTTTAATTCACGTTGGCAGCTTTCAGTTGATAGATATTCTTTCTTATATCCCTCTTGATCCTAAAGAAAAATACCATATCAAGATAATTTATTATCAATGCAAGTATGAATCTCATATAAGTAAAAAATGTCTTGAAAAATTATCATAAGCGTACCTTATCTCGGTTAGACTTTTAGAGGATAAAAATTAATTCAATATTGTTTAAAGTCTGACTAGTAAAAAAATCCCTACTTCTTCTTCTTCTTTATTTTTTGGCTCCGTCACGGTTTGTGCACTAGCCAACGTCAAGTAACAAGAATTTGCCAAGTAAGTGTCTTGTGATAATTATAATGTTCTAACAAGATGGTGGTTTCCTTGTTAGAACTTTCCATGGAGTTTTGGCGGCATCTCAGAATGCATGCTCCGTGGTATTATTTCCCATCCACTTCACTTGTGCATAATAACCGAACTATATTACGTAAAACACCACCAATATTACAAAATATAGAGTCTAATAACACAAGATTATGAATAAAATATAAAAACCACTACATGACAGACTAAGATCCCGCCAAAATCCCTAACAAACTATTTAATTCTGTTTTAGGTTATAATGAGTATATTTTGGAGCATAATGATTTTTTTATATTCTTAGTTAAGCTTTTAGTTTATACTAAAAACATGTATAGGATGGGATATATATAAATAGGTTTTACGAATGACAACATCTAAGTTGCTTTATCTTGTCCTGAGCAGTCTATTACGATTTCAGTCTAAATTATCAGTCTTTCCACCACGACTCGTTTTACTTTTATTTACATACATATTCCTTTCAGTGTTTAGAAAATTTCTGGAGAATATTCCAAAGTTTCAAATACGTTCGATAACATTTTTAAAAACTCCAACGAGTATGTATATACAGTTTTATGGATAGCATGTAAAATTGTTGTGAATAAGTTTCTATATGGTATGCTTCGATTTTGTGTTTACAGTGGTACTAGGAGGTTGAAATGATGAAATATTGACAGAATGACATTAAGCCCTTCAGTTGCCATTTTATTAAATGATAGACGCATTAAAAGATAGATCGAAGCTTTCTTACACGTATACATACAATCAAAATGGCCAGCTCTATTACTTTGCGTGCGATCGGGTCTTTAAAAGCAAGTTTGGGTTCGCCAGTCATAGTAGAGCCCACGCACGAAAGAAATGAAACATTTTGGATTCGCCGTCATCGAAATCGATGAGGAGGACTATATATATAAATAATATAAAGTGCAACCAAATATTTCCCTTACAATATTACCATGTCATTTATATATATATTTCCTCTTTAGTATCATGTTACAGATTTTATTCATCGTACAATAGCTATTTTACTTAGCTTGTCTAAAGCAATTTAAATATGTAAAAATTACCTTAGAATAAATGTTAGTATCCATTGTATATCTGGTTCTAGTCTGTGTTCCTGCACCACAGACACCGTCGTCCGGTGTGCACGGGGACCATTCACCCCATTCACCGAGATCGCATCGGCCCGAGACTTGCTTCGACTCGGCTACTACTGGCGCTTGGACTGGCTCACTGTAATCATTATAAAGTACGTACCTCATTTTATTTCAGTTTTCATTGAGCACTGTCACTTTGTATTTAAGTTAATTTGTATTAGATGGTTTCGAAATTATTTATATGATGTTATAATTGGCTTAATGATGCCAAGTCGGTTTAAACCGGATTCAATTTGAAACGATGATGGCCCAGTTGGTAGTGTGTTTGGATACAGCGTCGAAGGACGTAGGTTCGAATGTTAGCAACTGCCACAATAGCAGATGCCATTAATGACTGTTTACTATTTTCTAACAGTTTAAAAATATTACGAGTTTATCTCTCGGGTAACTAGGTTTCTTCCCGATGTTATCCATCCATTCATCCGGTGTTATCAATTAAGTTATATGAAGAAAATGCAAACAACCAAAGGAAATATCATCAGGCTTGAATCGTCTGATATATAAACGATCTAATCATTCGATGACAACTTATATGTCTATTAATGAACACTTTGTCTTTGGCAACATTATTCTTATATTATCACGATTAGTTTCTCTCTGATCTCGCATTCATGAAACGATGCTTCAAAGATAAATTAATTTGGCTTCTGCCAGACCTCCCGCCTACACAAAATCCCCGAGCCCCTTGTTTTAGTTAAGCTATTAAATATTCTTACTTTTAGTAACATGATATCGAAATGTTGTCAAAAACTTACTCTTCTTGTGGCGTCTCTTCATTTTCATTTTCTCCATCTGTAAAATGAAATACTTTTGTAAACACTCATGTTAATTTTATATTTGTGTCATATTGAATTATTGAATACGTTTGTAATAAAACACGTTTATGAGTTTACAGAAAATTTTCTTTAGGCACTGTATACAAATACCTCGTGTACTGCCGTAATGATTTTGTTACATTGTCATAATCGGTTTGGTTACATTTATATATATATATATATATATGTATTAAGAGTATACATAAATTGTATTTTTGTTGTGAAATTACACCGTGTTTAGTTGGTAATAACGCTAAAGGTAAAGAGGGGTTAGCTCTCATGTGCAACTACGGGAACACACCTATATGTGCTAGTCGAACCAGTCAAGTTGCAAGCCACACGGGCATAGAAATAACTCTATCGCTATACTGAATATGCGATATGGTTCCAACACAATGTTTTCCCTCACCGAAAGACCCGGTTAATTCCTTGCCAATTGAATTTACATCCCTCCCGATATACGAAAGTTTGGTACTAATGCTACGGGAAAGTGTATCATAAACAATACACGGTCGTATCTACAATAAAGCGTGTATAGGGTTATAGTGAGTGTAATTATTTTAAAGTATAAAACATCGAAAGGGTAAAGCGTTGCAGAATTTTATGAATAAATTTTATTATAAGCATGTATAGTGCAGTGAGTATACATACGTTCAAAAAGAGAAATTTTAAAGTTTTAGTGTACAAATAACCTAATAAAATTTCTCTTTTTGGACGTATACTCACTGCACCATTTTGTATATTTTAGTACTACGGTTGATGACAATGTTATGCGTTATATTAAAGTGTTACGTTATATTATGGAATGAGATATAATATGCCCTTAAATATCACATGTTTCTTATGAGAGGTATTTTTAAATAGAAGTCAATTTTAAGTAGTTTTTGTGGTTATGTTAGTATGTTAAAATTGGTTGCCTCAAGTCGTTTTATTTAACCAGACCTGGGAACGTGGGTCGGAGGCCCATCTTCCCATTGCACTGGTCCGCCGGTCGGACGAGACGGCCGGTGTACACGGCCGTCTCTTGAGAAGGTCGGGGCCCGGTGGCGTGTTTTAACGCCAGGCCAACAACTGGGGTGGCACGATGGGTGCCTAAGGGATCTCGTACCGCCCCAACAAAATCAGCAACATACACAGTCTGGCTTTAGTCGGTAAGAGTCCGACACTACCCACCCTCTGCCCCGGGAAGGTGGTGTGTCCATGCAGGATTTCCCCACGTAAAAAAAAATGACATTTTGGTAAGAGTAACTCTCACACTCCATCCTTTTATTTCAGAGACGTTTACCGCTGCAGCCAGGCCTTCCCTATTAGAGGATCATTCACCCAATAAACGCATTTTCACAAAAGCGAAGTTACAGGTACCAACTAATAAATGAAATAAAAGAGAACATAAGCAACTTACCGTTGCCTTCTTTACACGCATCACCAGTCAAAGGGTAAACATCTAATCTTTTGACGTGTAGCATCGCAAATGGTTTCAGGTCATGCAAATTCAATTGATAAAATGGAGAATCTCGATTGAATGATCCAACTTCTACTCTCTCTATATTATCCACTGGTTGTGTCATTGATGTTACTGACTGAAACATTATACACACAATTGAAAGGATTCTTATTTGTTTTTTTGGTATATTTCATAGGTTTTAAGAACTGATCACAATCTCACATGATGTTAAATGGAGATGTGGTTTAACTACGGCAAACCTAGAGGAACTACTGGCTCTCAGGTAGAGCTGCCGAAACACATCCACAGATGCTTGGCGACAAATTTTCAACTTTCATCTAGGTAGGTGGAGTTACAAAAAGCCCTACAGTCATGCTATGGTTTTCTCTTCTTCTTTTGCAACAAAACTCCGTCTCTTTCGCAAGGATTTGAACCTACGACGATCGATGCCGGGCCAAACACACGAGCTATTGAGCCATCATTGTTTTGTTTTGTATCTTTTTAATTGTTATTCATAATTGCAATAATTACACTATCATTATATTTTATTATAAATAAGCAGTTTGAGTGTAGCTCATCTCGGAATGGATTCATTTATGTTCAAACTATGATAATTGTAGATATATTGGAATGTATCTACGTAAAATAATAAAATAACTTATCACTACATATTATAAAACAAAGTCGTCCGCCGCGTCAGTCTGTCTGTCTGGATGTTCGCGATAAACTAAAAAATACTAAACGAATTGTAATGAGGTCTTCAACAATAGATAGAGAATTTCACGGGGAAGGCTCAGGTATATAATTTGTCAAGGATTTTTGTAAATTGGTTGAAATATAATGATAATTGTTTAAAGAATTGGAAATAGTCAAGCCGCCTGGGAGTTTTCGTCGAAAACGCTGCCTAATCCCTTTGAGACATTACAAAACAATGCATACTGAGATATTTCTCTTTTATAGATCTACAAAAAAGTCTACGATGGCATAGGCCTATCTTAGGATAGCTTACTATACCCATTTATCTACTTAAAAATGGTCACATATAATGAGGTAGTTGGAAGGCTATTTAGACGGATACAGTAATAATCCTTATCAAATAAAATACATTAGTTACCTTAAGCATTTTATGCATATAAGTATATCTTTTTATTATCAGGGCTGGACAACGTATGCCAGGCATGCTAGTTTATAATTATAGTATAACAAGGGCTGACGCATTTCTTGTTTTTTTATTCATTTTAATAACGATTAAGCAAATATTTTTCTCTAAGCAATATTACTCAAATTTAAATTCACTAAAATTAAAATAATATGTCTCATAATACATTATACAAATGAAAAAAATTGAAAATTAATTACCGAAAGAAAAAGATAAGGTACCTCATAAGAAACGCCATCCTTTGTCCCCGCGTCCCACGGGTACAGCGGCATTTTATGCTCCTCCAACCATTCGTCATCCTTGCACAGTTCAAACTTCGACGTACCCAGAAACCAATCTGGGGAAGGTCTTAAACTAACTGCTATTGAAAATAAATGGTGTATCCTGTCTACTCTAAATAATGAATGGGAAGGTTTAAGCATGTACGGATGGTGACGCCTTTTCCCCCTTATGAGAGTTCTCGCTCCACCTTCTTGAGTCATCTGTAATATAATAGAGTGTTCTGAAGAACTGTTCGAATTGATACCTGCTGCTGAGTTCCACTACCGAATGACTCGCCATAAAACGAAATTCCATCAATGTCATCTCGAGGGTTGGAAGTCGTCTACTGTGCGGTTCTCACGTGCGTTCTTTCCACGTACGTCGGCCCTCTGGAATGAACTCCCAGCGATAGCGTATCCGGACCAATACAACCCACAGACCTTCAAGAAACGAGCCTACTCCTTCCTCAAAGGTCGGCAACGCATCTGTGATACCTCTGGTATCGCAGGTGTCTATGGGCGGCGGTGATTACTTACCATCAGGTAATCCGTCTGTTCGTTTGCCTCCAATCACATAAAAAAAATACATTAAATAATTTGTAAAATCAGGAATCCATCGTAAGACATTTTACAAAACGGTTTAAAGATTGAAACAAACAGGAATAGACCTTTCTTAAATACTACTATTGTTCCATTTTTTTGTTCAAAGTAACATCTGCTTTTCGCTTTGTTAGCCTTTATACTGTCACAGAATGCGAGTGCCTAGTGTATCTTCTCGGTCTTAATTGTTCGAGATATAAACGTTGGAATACCCGAAATTCTCAAAACATCATTTTATGATTGTTATTATTTAAAACCCCCAGTTTTATCTTATATCCGCGTGCTCCGTAAGTAGAGGATATGAAAGAGAGAATATGAGGGAATAAAAGTGGTATTAATGTTAGTAATTTAAAAATAATGTTTAAGAACCTCAGTATCCAATGATATTAAAACACATGTTACATACATGTATATATATTCTTTTATTCCTTCATTATTTTTGTAATACCAAACACGAACAACGTCTACAAAAATAAGCACAACAAAAAAAAAAACAAAAGAAATATCTTCAATATTTGTTTATACTTTTTAATATTATAGATTGTACTACTAGCTGTGCCCGCGTGGAATTTCAATTCTAAGCACAGTTATTAATAAAATCATACATAAAAAGGCGTATCAAAACTCGACATCGACCCTTTGAGAGCGATTTTCTTCTGCGAGGCGTGGCGTGGCACTACAATGTCTAATAGTTGCTCATACTGTGAAGGTATGATTGTGATTTTCGATACACGGCGTGACACTCAAAACAACAGTTTTACCACCATATTAAATTTCGTCAAAATCCGTCCAGTAGTTTTTGCGTGATGTGTGTTGAAACGACAGACAGACAAAAAGTCTAAAAACTATAGAAATGCGTTCTGTCATTGATTCTAAGACTTCCCCGAAGTATTTTTTCTAAAATATATTTAATGTACAGATTTCGTCTCGTTAGCATTATATATATATATATATATATATATATATATGTATATATATAGATTACATCAATAATTATCTAGCTGTTAACCAATCACTTTGCTAGGCGTAAATTAATTTTAGTAATATTTTATGCTTCTTCCACGTCCAAATGATGTCAATGTATATGAAAAAGTATATATTATAAATAGTTTATAAAAACGAACGCATGTCCGAACGCAACGTTTTGTTAAAATTATAAAGCATCTGTCGAGAACACTTTTTTTTTTGGAATTTTGCAACCTGCCTTCTTTCTTGAAGATTATTAGTGCTCCAGCTCGTAGTTATTAGTATGTGTTTTGTTAGACTTCAGTGTTCCAACAAAATGGCGGCTTTCTTTTACAATAAGAACTACAACAACTGTCCAGTGAGTTTTTGTGACATCAAAGAACTCAAGATCCGTGTTATTAGTTCCCATCCACTTCACTTGTTCACAATAACCAAGCTATATTACGCAAGATGCCACCAGTATTACACAATATCGGGTCAAATGACATAATAATTATTATTAATAAATAAAAGTATCACAGTCTACAATTCTCTAAAATGTCCGTGAAGACTATTTGTAAATATAAAATTATGAATTGAATTTTTTGAAGATTTTAATGAAGGAACGTCTGCATCTTTATTTATCTAAATGCTGAAATACAATACGATTAATAACAAAAACCCTATGTCAAAATATTTACTTACAGCGTCAATAATTTCTCTTTCAATTGTAGTAACATTCGCTTCCTCAGCGAGCGACTGCAAGCCCTTAGTCGCCTTAGATCCTGCCTGCCATAGTGTGAAATTGATTCCATGAGAAGCTCCTATCATATGGCTGTAACCGTTCTCATCAGGTTTGCTGGGATAGTACTTGGGGTGGGTTAACCGTGACCACTGTCCATTGAAGATTAGCTATAGAGAGAGAGATTTTACAAAGTTTAAAAATCCTTCGGAACATAAGTTTTATTCTCAATCATCTTATCGTGATTATAAATCCAAATTAGACGAAGAACCAATAGTTATTAATAACAAATTATAGTTTTAAGACCTGGCAATTTTTTTACGTGGATAAATCCATCATAAACACGCCCCACCCTCCGGGGGAGACAGTGGGTAGTGAGAGACTCCTACTCACTAAAATCCCACGGTGTACCCTCTACCGCCAAAATGGGACGATACGAGATCGTGATTGCAGTCATCGTGTCGCCTCGGCGGTCGGCCCAGCCTCGTGCCGGGCCTAACCTACGCTAAAGAGAGACACCCTGGTACTCCGACTGTCTTCTAAACGGCCGAACCAGTGCATTAGAGAGACGGGCCCCCCGACCCATCTCCCCTTAAGACCCGGTTATCTGGCATATTCCTTATTTACTTAACTTTACCCCACAAGTCCCAGAAATACTATATATAGATATACTTTTTTAATAAGTATCATTACAGTCCTTGTGAAACAATTTATGACCGCTCTGAAAATAGATGCATAAAAAACAAATTTAGTTATAAATCCATATTACATTACATTGTATAACAACGAGACAACTAAATGAAAAGAAATACCTATTTTATATTCCTATAATAATATGTGAACACTGTTTTGTATTAAATTCTTGACTGCAATATGTGCTGCAAGCCCGAATTTAATTTAAATTTTTTAAGGTTATATTCAGAGGCGCCTAAAATATTGACGCGTATTGTATCTGCAACGTTTCTGGCTACTCCATGTCGATAGATTTTGTTTGTACTTGGAGAGATAACATTTTGCAATCTCCAGGTATAGTTAGTCACAAAGCTTAATTAATAAAAAATAATATTGATTTTATAATTCGTGTATACTTGATACCTCGTAACGGGCTTCACTGCAAAGGGAGCAAGATTCCCTTAATTCTAACGGTGGAGTATCTCGCGACTGTTTGTCATCCATATCTAGTAAGATGGTGAGCTTTTCATCCGCGTACCACACTTCGTTGTTCTCCGCTACCATAGCCCTTATACGGACTTGTTGTTTCTTAGCATTTTGTTTCGGTGAAACCCAGTGAACCTATTTAAAAAAACATCTGAGAAATTAGTCTTCAGTTATAAATTTTCAATTATAATCGACTACCAATATCCCGCGGCTTCGCACGCGTTTTCTATGCAGTAATTATTTTCGACTCTTTATTGTATATGATAGATGTACGAGTATGTGTAGGCCGATAGACTGACTGAGGCAAAAACGACGAATTGTCATACAATCTATGTTGCCTTTTTCGCCATCTTAGAGGTTGAATTACCAAAAATCCTTCCTTAGTACTTACTTACTATGAAGAACAGTTCTTCCCAAAGTGGTCCAGGGGACCCCCAGCGGTCCACAAGAAACTCGATGGGGGTGTACGTTGGCGTAACAAAGAAATGGGGGTGCACAATTAGTAAGCGGGGCTCTATGAAAATTGGTCTATTTTCGATAGTGTGAGGAGCTAACAATGTTGGCTTGACTTCAAATGGTAGTATTGAATCTGCAGGTCGTCCACCGGAACCAGTAAAATTTTGAAAGGGGTCTATGAGTAAAAAACGTTTGGGAACCTCTGATGTAGAAAAAAGCCACATGCAAATTTTTACAGCTCTAGCCCTAGTACTTTGAGCTGTACGTTAATATGCCACCCAGCCACTTTATTATTCTTTTGGACAAGTACATTTTGCGAAATTGTATAGAAAATAAAAAGGTATTTACTTCAATTCTAGTTTTATCAGAGTTATCAGTGTTCTCGACAGTGCTGGCACATCGTTCGCTATATCTCGACTTTGAGTCAGTGTCCAAAGTTTTCAGAGTCCCCACATCAACTGGATCCCGTCCGAACTCATAAACGATGTTGTCTATCGCCGGGTCTTCAACCGTTATCATAAATCTTCGAAACGGATGTGTATCGTTCGAAGTTCTTAAAGTTACTGTTCAAGATATTGATAATTTATCAATATTAACTTTTTATCAGTAAATATGGCGGTCGAGTGGTTTGGCCAGTAGTTTCGAACCCTCGCATGAACCAGCGAATTTTTCTTTTTTTTTTTTTTATATTATAGGGGGCAAACGAACAAGTGGGTCACCTGATGGTAAGTGATCACCGCCGTCCATAGACACTAGCAACACCAGGGGAGTCGCAAGTGCGTTGCCGGCCTTTTAAATATGTGGGCCTCCGGCGCTCTCACTGACCGAACGAAACGCAACAGTGCAAGCACTGTTACTTCACGTCGGTTTTCTGTGAGAGGGTGGTACTACCCCGGGCGAGCCGACCCATTCATGCTGAAACCAGTAATAGCTTCAGCGTAGCTCTACCACCTCTAAAACGTAGCTCTACCACCTCTAAATCGTCACGGAAATCGTGTACATTTACTATTTTAAATTGTTAGCACTATCTGCTATCGGTGAAGAAAAACATTGTGAAGAAACCTGAACCTGAGAAATATTCTCCACCGTATGTGGGAAAATATACAACTATGGATTACTCGGAGTTTGAAATCGCCAATACGTCGTGGGATGGCGTGGTGATTAAGCGCATACCACCTGCGGCAAGAGACCTATGGCCCTCCAGTGGTCCTCTTACGGCTGATGCTGATGAAGACGAACTCTTTATCCTTAATTAAGCTTAAGCAAGTAAAGTGTTTTTGATTCTCGCGTGTATTCTCTTTCACGATCTTGTGAGAGGTAGTAAAACATATCAATTGATGGACTGAATCGCAATTATAATACAGAGTGTCGCATTGTAGGATTCGTGTATATATCTTTACCAATCCTTACTAATATCATACATGTGAAAATGTGTTTGTTTGTTACGGCTTTGTCTGCGGCAATGTAGATTTTATTTATTCCTCGGAAATATACTTTTTCTGAACAAAAGGTTGCCTATGTTCTTTTCTATATTATTAACAACGTCCATGCAAATTTTTATGTTGAACAGCTGATTAGTTAAGACGTGAAAGCGTAATAAACACACACTCATATAAAATAATATTCTTGCATCAGTTGCATGTTGCATGGTCGCATGATCATGGAAATACGGATAACATTGTTAACAAAGAATTTTGTAAACAACGTATTTTATTGCTTACAATTTTTTTATGTTTTATCCTCTATACTTAACATTTATTGTTAAGATAATAAGATAAAAGCCATGTAACTAGACAAGTTTTAAGTATGAATGTGGATGGATATGAGAGTGCAGGAAAACCGAAGAAGATATGGATGGATGGTGTGAAAAAAAAAGTGTAAGTAGGGGCTTCTGATAGGGGAGAGTGGAAAAGAAAAACATGTTGTGCCGACCCTTCTTAGGTGGGATGAGGGTAAGATAATGATGATGATGATTATGGTGACAATGATGATGTTAAGATAATAAACAAAGCAGGCGAATTAACAAGACAAATTAAAGAATGTATAATAATAAATGCCAAGTTCAACGAAATCCTACCATCTGAGAGCTTTCTCGGCGCAGGATAAGTCATTGAGTACCACGACAGTTATATATGGTGTATTCATTTATGAAGACATAAACGCTCACAAAGATAATATCTAATAATCAAGTTGGGTGGTGGTGATGGTACTCACGTAGATTGCAACGACCGTACACATGATGATAAGCCTTTTTTTTCAAACTGACTACACTGTTGACCTGGCAAGGCCTCTACAGATTTTCACCGGACTACGATGATATACCCGCAGCAGTGGTTCTCTTAGTTTGTCGTATTCCGGGAACAGCCAATGGGTTTGTCTTATGTTACCAAGCAGACTCGGTCGATTACAGATGTGTATTACCATTATTTTTGGATTTCATTGTGATAACCATCAGCTAAGCCTTTGTCATAACTTTATTTTATTGCGATTAAAAAGAATTGGTTGGAATGTAAACGTAAATCTAAAATGTAAAACGTAAATCAAGAAAATGTTGTAAGAACGCCTATTAGTATTTAATAGCAAACATTGTTACAATAATTTTCGGATTGTTTACGCGGGTCAAAGGCGCTTATACTATACATAATATATTCGTTGGATATTTTTATACATGTTGGTCTTGTTTACACATATATAAAACGGCCAACCATCCCGTTTTCTAAGGAACCGTCCCGAAATGCAACATGTAATCCCTCTTTGCAATAATTGGTAATATAGTCCTGTAAAACAATGGATAATTCCCATATGTCTCGTATGCCTATGTTTTACCACATTACATTACATTACACGCACGCACACAGTGGAACATTCTTACGCGTTAATAAAGGCACTTTGGACTTGTGAGAAAGTCTCAGTGTAAGTCGAAACCCTATCCTTTGAGTTAAATTTAATATGGGCAGTTTCGAAAACTTCTATGACATTCTAAAGAGCAACCCTGAATTGGTTAAATATGTCAGTTTAGCGATAAATATGGTTCTAAAAATAAATAACTTTTTGTGTTTTTTTAAATGTAATTTCCATTTTTCTTTACCGACATAACTTTATATTTTATAGTTTACATACCAGTACCTCGAATAACCCACTAACTACAAAATGTCCTGTATTAGTTTTTAGAAAGTTGGCCGCTTGACATATGCAAATAAAATATGAAACAGAGTTAATAAGTAAAACAAATATTACTCACAAACGTAAGTCTGGTCTGGTGTATAAAGAATTTTGTCATCACTTTTCTCGGTATTATCTGTGTCTATATCTATATAGAAAAGATCTTTGTTTTCACTCGGCGTTTTGATTGTTGCTAGCGGAGGTGTGTGGTCACATTTTCTCGCCAACCCAAACACGGACGACACGACTGACAATATTATTATGCATTTCAAATACCTGAATAGGAAATAAATAAACATTTAATTTTAGTGCATCCCCAGAAACAGCTTGTTACTCACTGGATTGAATACCTACAGAAATCATGAAAATGTCGATCTGAAGAATATTCTAGCAAACTACTATCATTTTTTTTTCTAACCCATAACTGTAAAAGTATTGAAAAGACCAAAGCACTAAAGAGTCGGGTAGTCCGATGAATTTATAGAGGCCAAAGTGCCAACAGGGTATGTAAGTTAAAAAAAAAAAAACTAAAGACCCGTTATTTGAAATACAACTGGTAAACTGAAATAGAAAATATATAATTATCAATTATATCTTATTAATACATATATACAAATAAATATTTCATTTCAGTTGCATATAATAACTTTGCAACTGGATTAATTATATTAATTACATGAAACTATTATTTCAAATTGTAATTTTACCTTTAACACATTTCCCTATTAACTATTCAATAATTAAGCAAAATGCGAAATATGTATATCTCATAATATGAAATTATTTATCAATACCTCAATAAGGTTATTTGCAAACTAAATAATACATTCTAGTACAAGTTTGTTCATTACAAACTCGTGTAAATAATTTAGATACACGTGTACAGAGTACATACATCTTAGCTGGATATTTGATGAAATTAGTTGGTTTTGCTCTCTTCACTATAATTATATTCAGCAAACTTTCCATATAAAACTGCTTCGTTCACCACAAATTAGTATATTCAATTCACTACCACGATTAGGTTATCCGGGCGTCAACTGAAAGCGGTCTCCTGAAAATAAACTCAAGTCTATTTGGAACGCAGCCAAAGTTTGCTCTTAGAAATACGCTACGCTTTTGGTACGCGTTCGAACTTAACTATTTTGTCCTTTTTTATTTGTTTTTAATTGATTTAGGTAAAATTTAGCTAGCGACAAAAATTGTTTAAATTATCTTTTAGTGCCATCTGCTGGTAGATTGCCATAGAAATAATTATACTGTCCAACTGAAGTAAATATGCAAACTTAAACAGTAAGATCATATCAATTCGTTGTTTCGTGGCTACGGAGCCAAGCTTACTGTGAGTTTCCTAGTCATGACATCACAGGTACCTGACGCCTTGTGTCTGTTAAATCGAATGGAAATAACGGAGCTCTTCATCTGTTCTGTTTGTGTACATATATTCCGCTTACTTCACAATTCTAACCCCTTCTTCGATCTATGTCGGTTCCTGATTGATTTATCCCTATGTGACATTTCCTTCGCCTTTTTTATTTATCTAAATTGTTCCCTTTTTTCACATTCAGCTCCTATCCGCCAAGCTAGCCGGTTGTCATATCCGATAATATGGTTATAGACATTAAACCGATGTACATTATTGAAGAAAAACTTCTTATAGGAGGGCTTTTAAAATTTAAATATACGTGTTACCCTGTAATAGCGAAGTTTCACGTCTGTCGTGTGTCATTACGACACACCCTGTTTTTTTTATGATATATAATATCAGTAAATTGAATATATAATTCATATTCAAAATATTTCTATAATAGTTATATAAAAAATAAGTTGTTGGTTCCTGATATTACGTGAATAGTAACACCAATCATAACTCGTGATGTCACAGCTTTCGAAGCATTGTTCTGATGTTTATATTCCGGGATATTCACACCGAAGAAAAATGATGCTACTTAAAACGGTGTGACGTTACTTCAGTGACACAGCAGGAATGAACGTTTTTATATATTTATAAATTACAAGTATTTTAAAGAAGTGTCTACATCTTGGTCCTTTTATAATACTCAGACACAAAAAAAAATGTTTCTGCATGCAGAGTTGGTATAAATACTTTACGAATTGGAATAAATGTGGATAAGACCCATGAAACCTCAGCCAATTCACTTTTAGCATGTTATTTCAGGAACGCACATTAAATGGGGTAATATTATGAAGTAATAATTTGTCCCAATAAAATTGAATGTTTTTGCAATGTTACGTAAAAATGTTGTAGGGTTGATAATTAAATTTCACAAAAGAAAACTTAGCTTTCGTATATTTAAATTTTTCGCGTATTATTGAGGATAAACGTTGTTTTAAAAGGTACGAAACTGTGCAATCATATTGCATCGTTGCAAAATTCGTGATCCTTTTAGACCACGAAAGTACCAATCAAATTTTATCATATCAATGTATATGTACATAGTATATCCACATAGTAGTTTGTGATTGCAACACTTATCGACCGTAAATTTAAAACCAGCTTTACAATTTAAATGTACACAAAATGTTTTAAAATGTACAACATTTGGTTAAGGTTTAGTGTGTGTACATTTCTTCATTATTCAACAGTTTTATTAATTAGCCACCTTTCAGTATCATCAGGAACCTAGCCAGAATTTTGTTCAGAAAGTGGACATGCATGAGCTTATCTCAATCGTTATAAGTTCTCTAGTCTCATGATGATGATGTTAAATGATGTCGTGGTCTAAACTAGCAAACACGCTCAACCTAGAGGGGACTGCTCTCAAAGCAGCTACCGGAACACACCAACAGATGTTTGGCGACAGATATTCGACATAAGGGTGGTATCTAGCTATGCAGAATTAAAAAAGCCCTACCACCGTGTTATGGTTTCATCGCAAATCTATTGGGGAGGCGGGGAATACCAAGGAAATTTAATAAAAAGTCCTGGATAATTTTAAGTACATTGATTTTTCTTTTAATACTTTATAGGTAAGCGCTTGACCACAACCTTATCTGATGTTAAATGATGATGTGGTGTAACATGGTAGTCACGCTAAACCTTGAGGGAGATGGCTCCCAAGTGCAGCTACCGGAACATACCAACAGGTGCTTGGTGACAAGATTTTTAACTCGAGGCTGGTGGCTAGCCAAGCGGGCTTAGAAAAAGCCTTACCACCATGCTATAGTTTTATCACGATGTTCACCTGCACCGATATCTCCGACACAGTTGCTAGAATTCGAACATACGTCCTTCGACGCTGTGTCTGAACACACTACCAACTCAGCCATCATCACCTATTTGTCATAGCTTCTAATATTTTTGGTTACACGCCTGAGTGTGATACCAAAGTTTCAAGGATATATTTTATTTCTTGTAACTGTTATACTCTATGTCATGTACACTTAAAATGTAACATTAACAACGACTTTGATATTTTCTGTCGTGTTGTTGGTTGACATTTGAATTTGTCCATAATTAACACCTGATTCTAATTGAAAAAGTTGTTGACGGTTATATTTATGTTAAGTCTAGAAATAGTACACCCACGTGTAGCTGTGGGAACCTAACCACATGTTTGTTAAACATAGATGCATATGGAAAGTTAATGCCAAACAAATTATTTGAATTGTATATATTAATTTCCTGTAATTAGGTTTGAGGTCTTTAAAGCAAATAAGTGGTTTCTACGAGGAGACACTTACTACATATTGGATAATAAGATGAGTGAAGAAATAATTTTTACGGGCTATCAAAATTTGAGTTATCTATCCAGTACCTAATTATAAGCAAGCTTAGGCTAGCAACGGCATTGCTGTCTCTGCTTGGGTTATAGCTAAATATCTTTACGGTCCCATGCCGCCCCGACTTAAAGCGGTGGTCGGTACACCGTGGGGTTTTAGTCCATGCGAGTCGGACATAACCCACTCTCTCCCCCGGGAGAGTGGGTATCCGTAAGGGATTTGCCCACGTTACTAAAAAAAAAAATAGCTAAATATCTCCGAGAGTAAATCATTTTACATATTAATAGGTTGATAGAAATAAGTTTCGCACCTTTGTCTCGTGTGTTTATCAAACGATTTTCTTTTATTTTTCATTTAATAGCACATGACGAGCTTTAGAATTATCGATAGAACATATAATAATTTTCCTTCATATCATTGTCGAGTCTAAAACCTATATGTAAGTTTTTATTCGTCTTAACTTCACTCTCTTTACGTCTACAATATTTGTACAATACTCAATACAAATAATCAACAATATATTGATATGTGAGAGTAAAAGTATGCATATATTATTATGGTCGAATTTCGACAATTGAACGATCTCTAGTACAAATAATTGTACATTTTCGTTTTTAGATTTATATTCCATTAATGCCAGTTTGATGATAATGGTTATCCGGCGGAAATAAGTTGGTTAATTTGAGAAATCATTTCTAGTTGTACAGATATTACCTAAATCAACATAGTCCCTATTTTTGTAATAAAAGTTGTTTGCAACAACAACAATTAAATAAATAAAGTAAAGCGCCTGTTGAAATATAAAAATAATATGAAATACACACACACAGATTATGGCTATAATTTAATAGCCAGGCGCTGATTTTGATACTTTGAAGTCTGAATCGATATTTAAATGTTTATTATTCGATACCCAGTTTACCATTAATTGTATATAGTGCTGAATATTTACAAACTTATATAATAATCTACTAAGTGTCAAGAATTCGGTATTTTGACTCAACGCTGGGAGCGTTAATATTTCAATGTATGTTCGCAAAAACTTTGAAAAGCCTGAATTCGTAAAAGTCCAGCATGATAGTATTTACTACAAACGGTGGGAAACTGGTTGTCCCCTGTTTCCGCCACAGTAAAATCAGTAATGGTTTCTTAAGTAATAGTGTTAGGTTTTATAACAATGTCCCAAAGCATGCTACCAATTTGCCGGACTATAAGTTTAAGTGCCATGTCAAGCGGATTTTGGTGGCAATGGGCTATTATACAGTGGATCAATATGTGGACGATAGTGATGCTTCGAATTAACTTTTTTTTTATATTATAGGGGGCAAACTAACAGGTGGGTCACCTGATGGTAAGTGATCTCCACCGTCCATAGACACTAGCAACACCAGTGGAGTTGCAAGTGCGTTGCCGACCTTTTAATATATGTGGGCCTCCGGCGCTCTCACTGACTGAACGAAACGCAACAGTGCAACCACTGTTACTTCACGTCGGTTTTCTGTGAGAGGGTGGTCCTACCCCGGGCGAGCCGACCCATTCATGCTGAAACCAGTAATAGCTTCAGCGTAGCTTTACCACCTACCACACTAATAACGATTGTAACGTGTCATTTATTTGAAACTAGCAGACGCGGCGGACGCTGTCCTGTCATGATAAAAAAAATATACACTTGTGTGCATGTAATGCGTAAGGTAACTAATGTATTCAATTTGATAAGCATTAATACTGTATCCGTCTAAATAGCCTTCCAATTGTCCATCTTTAAGTACTAAATAACAGCTCCGCAACTCTCCAAGATGGCGCTAGCTTGACCAAAGGGTTGGTTAGTGCGAAGTAGTTTTGTAAATATAATTTATAATAACTGCTGTGAGTAAACTTGGAAAGAGTTAGAATTTTTGTGAATGTTAAATAATACATTTAGTGATTTTGGAGTATGTACCTTTATATATATATATATATATATATATATATATATATATATATATATATATATATATATATATTTTTTTTTTTTTTTTTTAAATACTTGAACAATAATGAGCCACGTTGCTACTGTAGCGCCACTATAATTCAGCAAACTTTAACCGACACATTTTCATGTACATACACGGTACACGGTTCTCGTTACCTTTACACTCGATAATATGAACACAGTCAAAACTTTCCGACGCCGTTATAGTTCTTTAAAACGTAGATAAGGCGATTTGAAAATATGTAAAGAATATGCTTTGTCCACGGTCGCTCACAAACCATGAATAGACGGTCCATTGTCACCATATTATATTATATACTCTATTCAAATCCTCAGTATTCTTAGGTGTTTGAATGAGACGAAGATTTCACGTACCTATCACAATAATAGAATTATTTTCTCTTTGAATATCTAATCTTATGTGACTACATTTATATTATGTATACTATCTTTTGCTAGCGACTTTGCTCTTATTAATGCATATTTGATCTATCATGTTCTTTTTCGTATCACTCTCCCTTCTTCTTTATAAAATTCATTAAGATCGGCTGAACAATTAAGGCGTGAAAGTGCGGACAAATAAATAATATCACTTTCACATTTACAATACTAGTAAGGATGACGACACAACGACAAGTAAACAACTATAAAATTATGACGCCAACTATAATGACGTTTTTTTTATTATTTAATCGATCAGTTAACCAAAACGAATCGAGTATGAACAATAAAGTTGAGATGCACCTATCAACGTGAACGTCAAAAAAAATTTTTGTCTTTGCAATTTTTTTTTTGAACTGACCTACACTGTTAGCTTGGCAAGGCCACTACAGTTCCACCGGACTACAAAATCATATTGTCTTTCAAGCTGACTACGCTATTGACCTGTAAGGCCTCTATCGTTTCATCGGGCTATTAAGGGGAGCGCTTAAGGCACTCATCCGATTTTATATTAGTAACCAGCACAAGGGCACACGATGCGCCACGGCTTGGATTATTTGTTGCCTAGTATCCCGAATCTGACTAAGCTAAACTAAGCTAACTATTAACGCATATAGGAATTCGTGAGATATACATGTGTACCAAGCATTTGTACCACACGAACTCGAACACGTATTTCGAATCTGACAGCTAAGCTAAACTAAATGAACTCAGTTCGAATAAGAGAAAAAATAAAATCCGTCCACTATGTGTACCTATTTGTGTGTATGTGCACATATGTAGGGTGATCTGTGTTGTGTTGTTTGACTAGTGATTGAAAGATTCAGAGTTTCTGTTTCGGGCAGGCAACGTGCTCAAGGGCTCCACTCGGCGTATCGGACCTAGACCGTTTAAAGTAATAAGTAAGGTGTACCCGTTGAAAATAGTTAAAATGACGTCACGATTCAACGTTAACGATTATCGCTCCATGTTGTACTATTATGCTAGTCCCATACCAGCGCGACGAAGCTTCGGTCACTTGTGCCGCTAAAAAGTAACCTCAAAATTAATTTCGGAAAAGGCGTAGAATAACGTTTGCACATCATTGTCATTACAATAGTAACTCGAAGTTAGCGGCTCCAAGTTCCTGTGATGTGTGTAGAAACCGCGGCCCCAGTTATCGTGTTGCGTGTATCGTCACACAATCCGATAGTTCGTAACGCATAACGATAATATCTTCCCACATCTGCATTTAGTCTGACCACAGACAAAACTTCGTGCCGATACACGCAGGTATGGGAGTAGCATTAGTGTTATTGTTATTGCCACATCCTACTGTCGTAGATGGACAATATTGTTAGATTAGATTCGTGTGTTCGATTCGTGTAAACGTCAAATGTAAAAAGCTATAGGACATATACTAGGAATGTAGACTCATTTTCGAATCGGACTGTTGGTGGTGACATACAAGTTATCTGATTATTATTTTTTAAACCAATATTATAAAGTATAATTACTTACATTATTAAACTGAAAAAATCATTAATTGATTTTTTTATTATACATTTCGAGAAAACGATATTAAAAAAAAATACAAATGTTAATATTTTTCGAAAAGTGTACTTAAAGTTAAATTTTGCTTATTTTTCATTGCTTTGCAAAATAAAATAAAATTTTCGGTAATGCGAAACATTTTTTTTTTCACCCACCGAATTATGCCACCCATGAAAGTTTTCAGCGCTGAGCCCTAGCTACGAATACTCGTTGTGTAAATTCAGCACTACTCGTATTAATAGCCAGCAAGCTTATTTTTTTTTTATTCTCAAATACTATCCACAAGGAATAATTCAACACTAGTGACCTGAAAAATATGAGTACTACCATTAATTTCACATCATCTTAAGGTATCGTATCTTAAGGTAAAGGTATCACGACAATTCTAATTACGGCTATGAAACATATACTCATCTAGATACGTCTGAATTAGCAAAACAATTGTAATGGCAAAACCGTTGTCAGATGTAGTAAATACATACAAACGTATTTCACGTAGATGTGTATAGGTATAATTACATAGAACAGATCTACTTTGACAATAGATGTTATAGAACGTATTTGCACACGTCCTGAATATTTAATAGTTTAGTATTACTTAATATTTTGTATTTGTAATTAAAACGCTGTAACATTACAGTAAAACGTGTAATAGAGTATCCTATATACTCGAATAACAATTTAAACTAAAACAACGATATACAGTTAGCGGAAACCTTTTGCTCATCAACTCCTATTTTAAGTGAACAACTACAATAACTTTCGCTGCATTTTTACTTCACGTTCTCAAATAAAAATTGGAAACTGAGCTTTTTATGTGCTCCTCGTATTCGCAACCGGTCAGTGCTTTAATTTCTTTTGCAAAAATATTAAAAAAAAAATGGAATGTGTTTTGTAAAGTTGAAATTTTTTACCATTTTAGCCAATTCGAATCTGTTTGTTTGTTACGCTTTGTATACACGTTGTTAGATATACAGAAAAAGACAGCGGGTACCTTTCATTTAGAACTACATTAAAAGTATTATTGCCAAGGTATAGATAGAATCTACTTAAGCTAGTCTTATAAAATAAAAAGCTAAACCATCATAGAAGAATTGTAGCTGCTTGAATACAATCTTAACTGGCGATGGAGATGGTTTAATCTGAAGGTGATAGCTATAGGAAGATGCTACAAAATATCCTACCACGAAGATATACAATAAAAAAAATGGTATATGGCAAAAAAGAAAAATGGAATCTACACGATGTTAAGCGGCCACTGCAACCTATGGCTTATTAAATCCTATCCTATCCAAATGCCGTGATACATATAAATCGCATAGGTAGTAAAAATAAATTCATCATTATCATCTTCTTACCCTTATCCCAACTAAGTAGGGTCGGCACAACATGTTTTGGTTTTCCACATTCCTCTGTCTGATGTCATCTCAGTATTTTTGACACCTTTTACACACATATAGTTTCTCACGCAATCTGTCCACTCTTTCTTCAGTCTTCCTCTACTCCCATATCCGTCCAACTACATACTTAAAACTTTTCTAGTTACATGGCTTTCATTTCCCGCCATGACATGCCCATACCATGTTAACGTGATAGTTCTCAACTTCTCTGTCACTGGTGCTATTTTCAAACTTCCTCTATTAATTAGTCCAAATATTACTGTATTGCAGCAGAAACTAATATAATGGTAGTGCTTCAACAGCCGAACCTTGTACAGAAAGAGGAGACATACGTTCAGTAGCGGACAGGAGCTAATCATGAATTAATTTTCAATATTTATACATAAAAATAAAACATTTAACTTAGATTATATTTCAGAATTGCTTTTGTTTCAATCATAAAATTAATTTTAATAGACTTTATGCTTTTTAGGTTTTAGCTTTTGACAACTGTTTCACCTTATGTTGAATAACGACGTGGTCTAAGATGGTACCTACGACCTACCACTATCCCACCATATAATGGTCTCATAACGATGTTCTCCTACACCGAAAGTTCCGGCTCACCGCAAGTATTCGGACCCTACGTCGATCGAAACGCTGTCGCACACTAATAAATAAGAATTAACAGCTTAATTAAACAGAAGCAATAAAAAATCAACTATATCAACACTATAAAATTAAAACTTTACCCCGGAACGTATATAGATATTACAAGGAACTAGTAAACGGTTTAGTACAAGCGTAAACTGACCACGGTTCATGTCGTCGTAAAAGAGTCGTTCATCTAATGTCAACGTTAAAGGGAAACTGCTAATTTGTTTGTGTTCTTCCTTACCGAGGTATGTATTAGATATGTTTCAGCATTTTGTCAGGACCTATTCCTTTTTTTTTCTTATTTTTTTTTCTTCTTTTTTAAGCGATTGGAGGCAAACGAACAGATGGGCTATCTCATGGTAAGTACGCCGCCCATAGACACCTGCGACACGAGATGCATCACAAATGCGTTGCCGACCTTTGAGCTAGGAGTAGGCTCGTTTCTTGAAGGTCTGTGGGTTGTATTGGTCCGGAAACGCTGCCGCCGAGAGTTCATTCCAGAAAACTTTTACTACTAGCACATGCAAGTGAAACCGTATAAGAGATTTCTCTTTAATTTCGTACGATAAATATAAACTTATAACTTTTGCGGTTTTGCTCATTGTAATATACATTTCACATATCCCTCGGGAATACTATTTTTCTTCTGGATGAAAGGATATTCACTTTTACTGCTTTTGCCTTATATAATGCTTTTACTTCTATTATACAAACTTTCACTGCACTTTTATTTAATTTGAAAAACTACGAAAATCGCGTTTCTAAATTTGTAACTGTATAGCTAAATACTAATTTCCATAGATCTAAATTCGAAAATGTCAGATTTTTAAAGAGGTTATATTTCTAAAAATCCTTAGTGTTCGTTCACTTACAGTGTAAAAGCAATCCGTATGAAAAATGTCACGGTCATAGCTCCAGTTGTTTGTTATTTTTATTTATTCTTATATTATCTTAGTTATTCTTTTAAAAACTCCTTAATAAAAAAGAGCACTTAAGGAAATTTATATTCTAAGGTGGATTTCAATTAACTAAATTGAATATAATTATTTGACGTAGTCTGTACCCTTATAATGGTATACATTAATATACGTGAAGTGAATTTTGGCAACATTTTCATAAATTTTTAATGAATTTCATAATCAAGATGTAGATGGCCAATCAATGAGAAGTGGTCAGCAATAACGACAAGTTTTTTTTTTATTAAATAAATTTACAAATGTGGAAACCTAATAACGAGTGTGACCTCTTACTCCTCCTCTCCTCTCTCCTGCATTCATACATTCCTTCGGAAAGTGGCCTATGGCCCTGCAGTGGTCTCTTACAGTCTGATGATGATGATATTTTTCATTGTAATTTTATTATTACTACTTAACACCTCTATGAGCGTTTTATCGATGTTAAGTTACCTGTACTTAATTTCGCTATTATTGATAAACTTGTATATCATTAAATAATGACGATTTTGGCTGTCTGTTTTTTTTTGTATACTTTATAGTTTGACCATAAACTCACCTGATGTTAAATGATGATGTGGTCTAATATGGTAATAATCTAGAGGGAGACTGGCTCTCAAGTGTAGCTGCCGGAACACACCAACAGGTGTTTGGTGACAGATTTTCAACTTGAGGATGAAAGCTAGCAAGGCGGATTTAGAAAAGTGTACCCACCGCAGCCCACAAAATCATATTATAGTGGTGGGGCCTTTTCTATGGCCGCGTCTATTTTGGTGCAGGTACCACAAATTTTGTTGCAAATCTGTCCCCAAGCAATTATACGTTTGTTCCAACAGCTGCACTTGAGAGTTAGCCCTTTCTAGGTTTAGCGTGCTTACTACTTACATCACGTTAGGAGAGATTTCCTTATTTATAACTATAGATAACAAAACAATCAAATATAGAATAAAATAAGAATAATTAAAAAACATTGTAGTCAAACGTTAAAACCCATAAAGTAAAAAAAAATTACAAGTAAAATTCTCTTCAGAATCGTTTCAGAACTTTCGGACAAAAAAAATACTTCAATTTTATTTATGTATTATTTCATATGTTTCTGAGTGTATTGTTTTCTTTTACTTTAACAATAGCCTTTGCACATTCGCAAGAATCCGAACATACGTCGATCGACGCTGTGCGGTAATATAGTTTATTCAAAAATGTTAATGACTTATTTTTTTGTTATATTTAGTATCGACTTGCTCGTACTTCTAAACAACTTCGTAAACAAATAATAATTCATCTGCCACCGAATTATTTCTGTGCGTAGGTTTATATTTGACATCAAAAATAATAAGGAAATGTCGTAACACGTCAGTGGAGAGGATTAACGTGTCTGTCATAACTCCGCTAACAACGAGGGTGGGTGTCATCAAAACCGATTTAACTTTCCACGAACGGTTAGAAAAAATCGACAGAATTAAGCCATCTAGAGTATAATACCTTTATAATATAAATACTGAAAGGTTTATTTATTTATTTATCATGGACCATCACTAAATATATACTAATACTAGCTGATACCCGCGGCTTCGCACCCGTTTTTTTAAATTGTATTAAAGTAATATAATGGTGAGCAGTGGTAGAATTACAGAAATGCTCTTTTAAAACATTTGTAGGTATGACACGCATGTCACCTACTGTTATATATAACGTGTACAGTAAATATGTAAATACTAACAGTGTGCTGGATGGGATTTAGCAACAACAACATATTTGGAGCTTTAATTTGCTATATAATCCTTTCAGTGCTCGTTTACACAGTATAAGAGGTAGGTGGTAGAGCTACGCTGAAGCTATTACTGGTTTCAGCATGAATGGGTCGGCTCGCCCGGGGTAGTAGTACCACTCTCTCACAGAAAGCCGACGTGAAGTAACAGTGCTTGCACTGTTGCGTTTCGTTCGGTCAGTGAAAGCGCCGGAGGCCCACATATTTAAAAGGCTGGCAATGCACTTGCGATTCCCCTGGTGTTGCTAGTGTCTATGGACGGCGGTGATCACTTACCATCAGGTGACCCACCTGTTCGTTTGCCCCTTATTATATAAAAAAAAAAGTAATGAAAATTTCAAGATATACAATTTCTCTTAAAAATGTTGTTATATAGATATTATTAACATAATTAACTTTTTGCGATCATACAAAAAGTAATCACTTATCTATTCCGCAAGAGATTCTATAATGGAACTGTTAAGGTAATAAATACATGTCTGGTTTAATATTGAAAAAAAACGTCTTCTATTTTCAAAATACGTATTAATTATACAAAAAATTAGAAAATGGGCAAACGTGGGCAAATGACATACTTCAAGAATCCACCTGGACATTTTCAATTTTTGAAAGTTTTTCGGACCCTGGACCACGCAATTTAAATTATATTTATTTAAAATTTTTTTTATAGAGGTGGGAAAAAAAATTAAATCGTGAGCAAAAAGGGGAAATCGATGGGCAAACCCTCTACGCCTTTGTCAAATCGTTACGCGAAAAATGGGGGGCCAGCTTTCCGAAGCTATAGTTAATGAGTTATGTAGAAGCGATCACGGTAAATAAAAACAAAATGGCTGCCAATTTGACCAAAATACAAATTAAGCAAATTACATACTTTAATATATTCATTACAATTATATTAATTTTTGGAGTCCAATACAGTGCACACCTCAAGCACATGCTTACAGTGAACAACATACTTTTGCTAAATTTCACGCGGAAGAAGTCGTGGGTGACAGCTAGTCTAAAATAAAATAACCTAAGTTAGTTCTTATAACTTCAGTTATCTGCTAGTTAAAGTCATGTGAAAATTGGTCCACTCGTTTCAGATATTCCACACTGATGAAATCGCGAGTAACAGCTAGTAAATAATAAAATAGCTCAAGTTATTTCTCATTACTTTAGTTATATGTAAGTGAGAGTCTCGTTAAAATTTGGTGTATCGTTTTGGATATTCCTTATTCGACAGGAAAAACTCGCGGGTAACTGCTATTCTAAGATAAAATAGCCTAAATTACTCTTTATAAGATCAGCTACGTGCCTGTAAAATTCATGTGGACATAGTTCTATCTGTTTTTTGGAGAATACAATGTGGGCACAGCTACAGATAACAGCTAGTTTAAAATAAATTAAACAAAGTCAGTACTTATAAAGTCAGTTATATGCCAGTAAAAGTCCCGTGAAGATCAATCAAATCGTTTTAAAGATGTCACTGCGGACGAAGGCGCAGGTAACAGGTACTTTAAAAAAATAGCTTAAATTACTTCTTATGGGGTCAGCTAACTATCAGTGAAAGTCCCGTAAAAATCGGTTTTGCCGTTTCGAATATTCCGCTACGGGCAAAGTTGCGGATAACAGCTAGTCGAAAATAATATAGCCTGTAAATTCAGCTCTTTGCCAGTAAAATTTCTGTCAAAGTCAGTCCAGCCATTTCTAAGATTACCCGGAACATACAGACTGACAGACAAAAATTTTAAAATTAGATTTTTACTATAAGTAGCTTATACGCTTTCATATCCAGTCAGTAAAAAGTAGGTGTTTTGATAATATATAGACACTTTATTTTTATTATATCTATAGATTGCAAGTCAAAAATTCGAAATAATACTGACCTAAAATTACATTTTTGAATGAAAACTTACTAATTCTATGAACATAAAATAAATAGTGGCGTGTGACTATTCGAATTAATTGATAACGAATCAAACCGAATAATACGATTCGAAATGCGAATTGAACATACGAATATTTCGAACTATTCGGATTAGTCAAATAATTTAATTTATGCGTCAAATAAGCATTGACTATAAAATGCTACGAACTAACCAGTAACGCCATCACAGTCGACACCAGCCATTAAGAGCATTCAAAACTACTGTATTTCTATTTTTAGCCAAAAAGTGGCGGGAAAAAGTGAATATTACAAATTTAACAAATTAAATGTCTTTCATTCTTATTTGAATATGTTTTTTTTTCAACGGCACTGACAATTTTCTTTATGGACTATAATCGATTTCTTTATTCATAAATAACCATACAAAATATTCCAAGATAGTAAAAGCTATACATTTGTACCTTATTAGCTGTTAACGAATTTTGAGAGCTAAAATTTAAAACGGTCCTTTTAATGTATTTTATAATCAATTACAGCACAAAATTCTAGAAACCTGTTAAAATATGATATTATACCAAAATATTGAAATTTCTTTGAAACAAAATAATTCAGCTATTTCTGTTAAAAAATTGTCAAAATTGAAATACTATAAAATTATTTAGATTTCACTGAGAAAGTGTATTTTTAATAAATATTTTCACTAATATGAATTTATTATTGTAGAATTGAATTACATAGTAAATTGTTTTTGAAAGGTATTTCAGTCTTGATATTTAGGTTATAATTTTTTTGACTTTTTTATGTTTTTTTAAATTGGAATTATTAAAATAGTGAAAAATGTTGTAACTTTTCCTATTACTATTAGTTTAATAATTCTACCTTATTGAAAAAAAATGGAAAAGTTTGAATTTTCTATTCAAAATTCGGATAGAACAACATACGATTCGGTTCGGTTCAAGGATTATTCGCACATCCCTAAAAATAAACGTGTTACCATGGCAACGGTTATAATATTATTGGTTACTATAATAACGGTTGTCTAATGTCAGGGACTATCGATGTCTGTAGGAGAATATTTAATTTTAACTGAAAAATGTATTTAGGATAGGTTTTAACTCAAATCCGTTCTTAGTGAGCGTCTACGTTGCAAAAGGAATAACTATGGTTAATTTCAAGTCAATCGAACATACAGTTTTGGAGAAATCGTGATGAGTCAGTCAGTGGTATTCCGCTTATATATATATAGATATATAGATAGGACCAATTTTGTTCTACGGTAAATTCTAACTGGGCATGAACTAAAAAGTTCGCAACGTCAAATCTTTGCCGTACCGTGAAGTTTTGGCAGAATCTCCCGGCTAGTGTGTTCCCTCCTTCCTACCACATGGGGTCCTTCAAGTGTCAGTGGACGAAACACATACGCAGGCCGGCATTACAACAGCGACTGGCGATGGACTAGTTGTCTTTCGGTGGTCACCGTTGGTTTTGGAATGTGCTTAATATAAAGTTTAGTGCAGGCATTTTAAACAATACAAAAATAAAATTATGTAGTCATGTTTATAGGTAACCACAGCATGCTCCAACAGTAAATTATGTTTCAATAAATCTAAATATTTAACGATTTTACGGATTAAAAGGTTAATATATAATTTGAATACTAACAAACTATAATAGAAAGAGAAGTTAAATACTAAAAACAATTATTACTCTACAACAAAATTTTAAAATAATATGAATACTAACAAAGTGTAACAGAAAGAAAAAGAAAATACTAAAAACAATAATGACTCTAAAACTAAATTTTAAAACAATATGAATACTAACAAACTATAATAGAGAGAGAAAGAAAATACCAAAACCAATTATTACTCTAAAACTAAATTTTAAAACAATTTGAATACTAACAAACTGTAACAGAAAGAGAAAGAAAATACTAAAAACATTTAATACTCTAAACCTCTACTTTATGAATAGACACTGATATGTCTCTACCGCTGTTTTGTATTAATTCCGTTTATTTAGGAAAATGTCAATCAAAAGATCAATATTTAAACAAAGCTATTCTTACTAATGTTATAAATGTAACTTTACTTGTTTGTTCGTACGATCATTTGCTTCTTTGTTTATTTGTTACACTTTCAAGCCTTAAATACTAAACCGACTATAACAAAATTTTGCATAAACACTCTCAGGAGCATAAAAAAAGACACGCCGTACCTGTCATCCAGAAAAAAGAACTGTTCCCGAGGTATAGGTCAAATCTAAATTAACGCAGATGAAACCGAGTGCAATAGTGCTAGTTTACTATATAAACCGTTATAAGAACCTACGTTATACCTACTATTAATTATTTTGACAAAGTAATTTGATGACCCATTAGCCTTGTTAATTTAATGTAGAACATTTCTATAGGAGCTAACGTTTTTCCTTACACACACAGTACATTAAGAGGTAATTCACCAGAATTAATGAACAAATGTTAATTTCCTCCCTAATAAACTTGCAAAATGACTAAGTTGGAGAGGAAGAGATTTGATACGAACCGCTGAGCGATTAAGACATGACCTTCTTTACACCGTTACTTATTCGCATAACAGAAGAAGCCAGAAATACGTTAGCGATTTATTAAAAAGCATCGATTACCTAAATAATTTATCTTTGAGGTTTACATTTATTCAGTTTTTACTAGCTGCCCATTCGGACTTTCACACGAATCTAATAAATAAAAAAATGGAGATCAAAACTTTCCTTTACAGTGCGACCGTGTAATATAATAAAATGGCAATGGCAAATCTGTATATTCTGTCAATATTTTTGAAGATCTCCCCTTACTACCTTCTATATCTCTCACTCATTCACTCACTCTTTTATATGAAGATTTTTGAACCCAAATTTTTCACTTCTCCGTACGATTTTTCAAACATTTTTTTTTAGCAATAAAAATAATAAATGTATTGCGCTGTTCTAAATTCGGTAATTGGTTCAATACTTTAATTGTTTTTAACTCTGAACGTTCATTTTAGTGTAAGAGACGTCCACTTTCTTTTATCCGAACACTTTCTTAACAAGACATATCCGTATCTCATCTTGTTCGTTCATGATTAAAAGATGCGTTGCTCTATCTACTACAGATTGTTTATTATGTGTTTACCAATATAGTAAAAAATATTATATATTCTTGATAACCGAAACTTTTTCTAATAAAACTTTCCCTGTAAGCATTTATAATTGGACTATACACAGATATAATAATGACTGTATAATGGATTACTGTTACATATTGCTTAGTCCGGTAAAGCTGTGGAGGCCCCTCAAGGTAATAGCGTATAGTCTGATCGAAAAAAAAACATGTTGTTATGGTCACAGATATATTAAAAACTGATTGCGTAAAAAAATATATTTGTGTACTCGTTAAAATAAAAATTAAACAAACTCACCAACGTCCAATCACACTATGGTCCATTTATAATAGCATGGTTGAAGTTTCCTTGACGATTTCTGCTTTTCCTCACTTTTCGTATTCGTTTTACATAAATAGTGTCTCAGGTTGCCCCGCAACGCTTTTATATACCCCACGAAACGTAGGGTGGAAATATCTGGAAGACTGATATTATTATTAGTGTGGCTCGATAAGATTCCATACGAATTATCTTTAGAACTTTGTTCTTTGCTTACGTTAGGTGGAGAGATAACATGTCAATTTGTGCGTTCTCTGTTCCCACGCTTGATGACTTATGTAGTGTGCATTTGTAACAAGTGCTAATGTAGTGTGTGAGATTATCTGACAAAGTTAGTTAAAATCCTTGCCAGTTGCTAGTTAAGTATCCAAGTTATTGAAATAGTGTCGTATAAGGCTTCAAACTCAACTATTAAAATGTAATCCTTCCTAAATAAATGTTCTTTTTTATTACATTCAATATACTTTTGACCAGTATTTCGTATTTAGCAAGCGTAGATGTAGTGAACAATACATTCCCGAAAACTAGGACATAATATTGTAGTCGTCAAATATTTTACTGAGATACTAAAATTGCGAAAATGACTTACGATGGTTATTATGAGAACAAATTAAAAAGACGTCTAATTAGGTATCTCATTTTTGCTGGTTTAATTCAAGTAAATTTTTTTTCAACTTTTTATTGCGGTAGGTGTTGTCCATTTTAGTACAATTAATACCTAACCAAATATAAATAATTTATATAAACCAGTACTATAAAACTCAAAAGATTGTTTGTTTGAACTAATTATTCTCTGGAAAACCGGTCAGATATGATTCCTTTTCCTTTTCAGAATTTCCCTTTTCTATATTAAGAAAGGTTATTTGGGACCCAATATCACGCTGCAACTCTCAATAGCGGTACAATTACCATACAAAGGTTATGTCAGAATCTAAGTTAAACGTCAATGTATCGGTTTGGCAAAGAAAGGCAATAAAAAAAAGAATTTTATATCTATTAGAATTCTAAAGCAGAGTTTAAATAATAATAATAATCATGGTAAGAATGCTTGTATGAATGAAAACCTTATAATAATATAAGAGAATAAACGGCAATGTGATAATATATTTTTCATGGTTTTCTCTGAAATTAATATGTTGTCACTATTTGAACATAGATGGAAGTGTTAATCATATAATTTTTTTTTAAATAATATACAGTCATTATAAAAAAAGTTTTCTGTAAAGTCGGTTTACGGACGACAATTTTACGTGATAACGTCATAAGAAAACGTTGATGAAAACTTGCATACTTTTATGAATTTCATTTAATTATTATCACTGAATTACCGATGGAGTGGAATAGAGATACAAGTCGAACGCTTAAGCCGAACGCGCATCTTTACCGCTTGTTCCGCACTCTCGCTTGCACGCTCGGCTCAGATGGAACGTGACAATGGATCATGCTTTTTCGTGCGTGCAGCCAGCGTTCATCGATTTATAAGTCGTTATCACGTCAATAAAGAAAACTAACATCTCATGATATTGTTCCGTCATTCGAATTAATGAAAAAGTGAATTCAAGATCAGAACCTTGAAAGAAACAAATCTATACATATAATAAAAATTATGTGTCTGTATGTAGTATCAAAATAACGACTTTTTAGTGATTGGATATGAACGTATACACGATACTGATAACAAAACACAATTTTTAAAATTTTTGTCTGCCGGCTGTCCAATCTGTTTGTTCCGGGTAATCTCCGAAACGGCTGAACCGATTTTGACAGAAATTTCACTGACGGATAGTTAAAATTACAGCGAGTGATATAGGCTACTTCATTTTAAACTAGCTGTCATCCGTGGCTTCGTCTGTAGTACTATTCCCAAAACAATTGGACCTATTTTCATGGGACTTTCACTGACAGATAGCAAACGTTATAAAAAGTAAATTAAATCTTTTTTATTTTGGACTAGCTTTTACCCATGGCTTTGTTTGCAGTACTATCTCCAAAACGTTTGAACCATTTTAACAACAATAACGTATGCGGAGCTGCGGGCAACAGCCAGTATAAAATAAACTTCTATTCAACAAGGAAGGCTTACATTTTTCGGAAGTGATAATATTAAATAATATTATGAATAAAATATCTCACAAGAATATTTATAGCTAATTCATCGGGTAATAAAGGCAGCCGAGGCAGGCGTTAACAAAGTACCCCTGAGCTTAAAACGTATATTTTATACTAAGCTATTAATTAATAAAGAAGTAACGGCCGCCTTGGAAAACAGCTAACTTTCTAATTTTCATCACGGCCGAATGGAACGTTTAATTAAGTCAGTTTTTTTTAACCTTTTTCTCTCTCATCTCTTTCATAAAAATTACAAGTTTTCGCTTCTTTGATCTAATATTTTCTTGTATGTATTTAAATTAAAAAGGGGTAATTAATAAGAGCTTTTGAAGAAAAACGTCAGCACCTTTTATTCGAATTCAATATATATACTCAGTGTGTAATATGTGTCCCGGCGTCTCTCTTCCTGTCATGCAATAACTTGACAGTGTTTAAGAGAAGAGTGAGTAACCTCATCTTTACTTACCATCAGGTAAGATCGAGGCCAAGCGTGAGCATTTAAAATGAAAAAAAAAAAACGAGAGAGAAACCCGTCACAATGATTCTATTTTAGTTTATCACAATTTGGTATCGACCACTGAATGACCGATAGCCAACAGTCTTGCAGACCGTCATGAAAACAACGACTGTCAAATTGTGATCTATAAACATTTACTGTTGTATTTTAAGCAAGGGCAGGGTATATATAGACGGCCCACTAGATAGTAAAAAGTTACCATCGCCAATGGTCAAGTGCAAATTCTAGAACATTACGGTTGAGTCGGTGACATTGAACAGTGTTTTTCAGCTACATTTTGAAGAGCCCCATATGGATTCAAGGAAAATCCGTGCCCATTCTATAATCAAGCCTACAAATGGAATGTTCCAGAGAATTTCGATTCTAAAATTCTGTTTGGCTAGTTTTTAGAAGTGGGGATGAACCGATGAACGAGTAATTTTTAATGTCCTGCTTTCGACATTATTGTGTGTCTAATTTAAAAGACCTATGTAATGTTAACAATAGTCCGTTCAGATAAACAATTGACAAATGACAACAATATCTAATTAAGAAAATAAAATCTCTTTGTTCAAAAAGAAGTAAGGAATTTTATTAAAACAAAAGCCGGTTTTGATTGACCGCGTCATTTGTCTGGTGCGGAAGCAACTTTTGTTAAAAAAAATGCCAAGGAATTATTCATGGATATAAAAACAAAGGCGTATTATCACAGAGTGTATCGAGAAAATTTTTAATATACGTTTGAGTCTCTTGTATTCACTTTGAATGGGGATGTTCGAAAACTTTTTATATTTTATTAAATTGTATTAAAAAACCCCTAAGAATTATTCCTAGGACTAATTGTGTTGGCAAGACAACAGAACTGTTGTCAAGGGTAGTCACCGGAACTATATTATCATGGATTTGTCGCCAATCTCCACACCAGGCTCAAAGAAGCCTCTCTTGTGATGCTTTGTCTAGTTCAAAGAGATCTGAATATATGATTAAATATTCTTGGACTGCAGCTGCTCTTGTGTTAATATAACCTTTTTTTTTATGTGGTAAGAAATCCTTCATTGGACACCCACAGCCCTGGGGAGCTGTGGGGTGTCAGACTCTTACGGACTAAAAAAACCCACAAAATACCGTCTGCCGCGCTATGGAAACAATAAATTCTATAAAGGTATAAGTTTGTCTCTTTACCGTTCCATTGAGTTTCAACTCACCACGGGGTTAAAGAAACCTCTTTCATTTCATAAAATTCATCAAGCTATTTATTTTTATCGACTGTCAGCGTATTGTACGACTTAGACTAGCATTATAAACGAAGTTTAAAATTACAAGTACTAAAAATCTATTAATTCCAAGTGAAAAACAAATACCGACCCGATAGCGATGACCAAGTATACGAATGTCGAAATTATACAACGTCAGTGTTAACGAAGTTGTATGGAGGGCGGTTTGAACTTTGCCTCCTAATTATTGAGAACAGGAGAAGCTCCGAGTTCAAATTAGCTTTGACTCGTGAGCACGACAAAGGGTCCAACAAGTCTACTACGTCCATCGCGGTGGCACTAGTGTTTACTTGTTCAATTATCGCGTAGAAAATCCAAACATAGCGTCGTTTGGTGCTTTAATGATGTATATTGTCTGTGACAGGATAATTCTCCTCGCTTTGTTATGTACAACCTGTATACGATATCTGTTATACACACAATTACTTTTTAAGTAATTTTAAGTAATGTGTGCCTGAAATAACGAATTATAATACCTTTTATAACAATAATGTACATGAAATACGTGTAGCTTATAAACTATTTCTTTTTAATATCATTGTAAATATAATCAATTTTATATATTAAATTCCTACGTGTCTGTTTTGATTTTTTTTTTTTCGAACTGACTACACTGTTGCCTTTCTAGGGCCGCTACAATTTCACCGGACTACTTGGGCGTGTGTATGTAATTCTTCATCTCATAAACAATTTAACCGATCTAATCATTTTTTATTTATGTATTGGTGACATACATATAGGTTTTGTTGTATCTTGGACGATTTTTATTGTGTATGGTGTTTGGCTTAGGTTGTACCTGGTAAGTGTTACTATTGTCAAGATGTAAGCTTTTTTTCCATTTTATCAGCGTGCCAGTAGTACCTTTAAATATTTTTTTGTGGAAAAGCTGTTTATGCTATTAATTTTACTATACCTTGAAGCTAGGTGGTGCTTTGGCATAACGACGTATGTATAGTTGAGTTGAATGGACCTTCACGATAATATTTGAACACAGAATAATTTCACGCTATATATTTTGCTATATCTCGGTATAGGATGGAATCGCAGCGTATCTATAATCAAGTATTTATTATACCTTATAGTAATTACAATATTTTTTTACAATATTACAGTATATAGCAATTGTATAAGTGCATATTTTTAAATAATTTATAAGTTTTAGCATTTGAACACCATCTGTCCTGATGTCCTAAACCTAGGGGTGACCGATTCTCAGTGCAGCTCTTGGAACACATAAACAGATGCTTGGTGACAAATTTACAACCTGATGGTGGTAGCTAGCCAGGTGATCTTAGAAAAAATCCAAATCCTACCCTACGTGTTTTTTCCTACACCAAAAGGTCCTGCTCATTCGTAAGGATTCGACACATATGTCAATCGACGCGGTTTTGGAATACTCTAACCCAGTGGTTAGTCAGTTAGTCAGTAGCCATCATTGCGACCAACATACAATAGGTGAATCACCCAGGTGTAACAACAGGTGTAACTTTGACATATCGTAGTCGCGAGCAACCGATATGTGTCGATAATCAACCGGTGTAGCAGGGCGTCTATACGCAATGGGATCGCTACCACTAGACACATGATGACAAACTCATCAGAGTGACTCTCTTATACTTTACCACGTTTCGATATCAGCTTCTAAGATGTTCGCAGCCGACATGACAGCGACAATTGGCGTTGGATTGTAAGTTCTCGATGGTCGCCGTTGATTTGTATTGCACTGTGTATTCCGTTAGGCGCAGTGCAGTCTCTTTATCACGTCACAATAAAACAAAAAATTATAAACATATAATAAGAAATAAGAAGATAAGTAATGAATGAAGAGTGAAACCTCTATAACACTATTATCCTTTTGTAACAATACAGTCCAATTAATGTAGACTTTACTTATAATCAAGTAGTAAAAGTGATAACAGTTTTTACAGTATCTGGTTAATAAAAAAACAAACGGAAAACATTCAAATGACTTAAAATCTTGCTTAACTTAATAAAAAAAAATAGCTTAATATTTTTAGATAATCACACTTAAAAAAGTAGATGTATAGACGTAACAGTACAAATCGTAATCCTATACGAACCTAATCTAATTAATTTAAAGTTTTCATAATCAATATACAAAGTAAACAATGTTCTACGCAACTATTCATTTTCTGCTTACTTTAAAAAAGAGAAAATGGTTCTTCTTAATAATTGCTGAATAATTACAAAGCGCAAAGGTAAGCGTAGTGTTGGGATTAGTAGTAATTATATATAGAACGTAACGAATCATTTAATATTCAACATTCAGTTTGTAATTAAAGCTGAGAGTTTCAGTGTGTGTTGATAAGAGTGAAAATAATCCTTCATTTATATTGTCTTGGATATGTTCTTTGATATTTCGTTGATTACCTAAATTCAGTACAAACAATTGTATTATTTTAATTCGCTTTCTTATGATTGTGAAAAAAGCATATACTACGTTACGCTTCAAATTTTAATGCTATTTTAGTAAATAATGCGAAACTGAAAAAAGGTTAATGGCAATTAAATAGTTTATAAGAGACCTCGGCCAAAGAAGGTTCCAGATAATTTAATTGCACTATAAAGTATTATGATAATAACGTTATAGTGTATTTACTAATGACGTTAAAATACATAATAATAACCTATGTATATGTAATAAAAAGAAAGTTCAAACTACTCATCGTATCGACATAGATGATTCTAGACTATTTATTGAATTCTATTAACACTTTTGCCATTTTATTCGTTTATTAAACTTAATACACAGGGTATTTGATTCTAATAGATATTATTTTTCTATGATTATAATAATTTTTAAATATCAAGATATAGAAGTCATATGTTCAGGAAAAAAGTCATTTTGAGTAATCGAAACGCTACGTTTTAACTCTACCGCGGGACTATTAATACCGAGCCATAATATTTCTCAAGTTACTGGGGACAATTAATAAATTTACTCATGATTATTAGTTTTTGTTTGTTTTAGGTAATAATTTTTTTTTCTTGCTTTAATTAAGGAATCTAAGAGAATCCAAAACGAAAATGTCCCATCTTTTAACGGGAGCCCACGTTGTTGCCTGTAATCAGTGTCGTGTATCCTGGAGGACGCTAATTTGTTCTTAATTGGTACGTTTTGTTTTTTGTTCCGACGGTGGAATTCCCCGTGTCCACCACGCTAAAGCCTTAACAAAGTGAAAAGGAGTAAATTAACCGTCTCACAATGTTCGTTATAAAATGAAAAAAAAAAACGTACGTGTATTACATTTCTTTAGGTTAAAAATGGACATTAAATACAATTTATAAAGTTTTAAATACAAAAAAATATATAATTAACTTAAAAGGTTTTAAAATTAATTATCTATTATCGGAATCAAGTAAGATATATTTATTTATAATGTAAACAAATAAAAATAAAATATACCGACAGTTCTTCTTCTTCTTCTTTATTTTTTTGGCTCCGTCACGATTTGTACACTAGCCAGCGTCAAGTAACAAGATTTTGCCAAGTGTCTTGCGATAATTATAATGTTCTAACAACATGGTGGTTTCCTTGTTAGAACTTTCCATGGAGTTTTGGGGCATCTCAAAATGCATGCTCCGTGGTATTATTTCCCATCCACTTCACTTGTGCATAATAACCGAACTATATTACGTAAAATACCACCAATATTACAAAATGTAGAGTCTAATAACACAAGATTATGAATAAAATATAAAAACCACTACATGACATACTAAGATCCCGCCAAAAACTCATATACCGACAGTTATCCTCAAATCAATAAACCCACTTTAAAAAGTACATAATGTAAAAAAAACACTTTTATCACGAATACTCACAATAAATTATCATTCATGCCAATATATAATTTAAAATCACACACAAATAAATACACATGTATAGTTATGTATAAATATATATTTTTATCTCCACTGATATATTTATATTAGAATTACTTACTTGAATATAGTTATCAGTTCCCACGAAAACTTGAGAGGCCATTACCAAGGCGTAGGTGGTAGAGCTACGCTGAAGCTATTACTGGTTTCAGCATGAATGGGTCGGCTCGCCCGGGGTAGTACTACCCTCTCACAGAAAACCGACGTGAAGTAACAGTGCTTGCACTGTTGCGTTTCGTTCGGTCAGTGAGAGCGCCGGAGGCCCACATATTTAAAAGGCCGGCAACGCACTTGCGACTCCCCTGGTGTTGCTAGTGTCTATGGACGGTGGTGATCACTTACCATCAGGTGACCCACCTGTTCGTTTGCCCCCTATAATATAAAAAAAAACAACAAAGTTCATGGTGTCGTTTTTAGGTTTCGGTGTGCACGCGCATCAGAAAAATTCACTCTTCTGATATTCCGATATAAGTATAACTTCGAAAATTAACAACATAAAAAGATTAATGATATCTTCTTCTTCTGCACATACTTATCAAGGAGTTGACGATAAAAGAATTCTGTACCTATTTCCCTTCCGTTTATCAACCAAGTTTTTTTAATCTCTTTTTTTTTATTAACTAAACGAGAGTGCGCGGTTTTAAACTAATTTTATCTCTGAAGAACGTTTATTCGCTTATAAATTTATCTTAAGACTAATTTATTTCTTCACTGGAACAGACAGAATACCGCGCACTGGATGCCCTTATCTTAACTAACGTGTTGACTGGCTTCTTCGAATAAGAAGTGTTGAGTTTCACTTTGAGTAGGAGTAGATCTAGACTAGCTTTGGTGATATTAAGAAAAAGCACTTGAAATCGTTCGTTTTTTTTCATACGATCGACAAGTCGAAAGCTTTTGTAGAGCTCCAATTCGTCGTATTTCACGCTCCTTTAATCTACTGCCTACAACATATATGCACACTTTGCACTTTAATAATCATTGGTATATTAAAAATTTGGGTCGATTTTCAATTACCGTTACACATTTAATAGTTATCACTAAAATACATTAATTAAATCAAATAGAATAAAATGAAGTTGCTATCCGAGTTTGTACTTGCGCTTATAATAACGGTACGTTATAATGGCCACTTTTGACTTTTATATGGCCATGAGATTTCGTATAAATTAATAACTACGTTTAAAGGAACAAATTGTTGTTCTTTATTGTCTGTCAATAACGACGTTGCAATAGTGATAGTTAGTTATAAAATATATCGATTTTTAAATATTCAAATTTAGGACACAAAGTTAATGTACTGATTTCTAAATTATATAAATTTATAACTATATACCTTTCGAACTGCTACTATATCTATCTATATAATAGGGTCCTGCCAATAATTCTTTTCATGTTTTTACTGATAAAACAATACCGTCGTTAGACAGAATCCTTAATGTAGAATAATTATTAGAGTACTATTTATTTACACCACAACTAATGAGTATTTATATTCTTAAAAATTCAAAATTGTATATTTATATCCTATTCATGGTTATATATAGGTATATACAAGATTACTGCTCAGCACAACTACTACCTCAGGTAAACTCGCGTCAAAGCAAACAAAAAAAGCACCATTTATTTATATTTTTGTCAAAAATAAATCGACTAGTCATGTCACTATTTAAATGTGTCAAAAAGGCCATCATTGCGTGCCGGTATTATAGTTCTTCTAAACCACACAAAAAAAATTAAATGTTATAGTTGCTTATACAATTAAATATTGTAGTTTAGTTGGGTATTTAATGCGGACCATATCTTTTCAAAGAATTTCTTAGAAGATATTACAAATTTAAAATTTCGTGGAACAAAACTAAAATTTGTTTGGCTGAACTTATGAAGCTTCTTTGACTTAAGAAAATTTGAAGCCTCTAAAAAGCTATTGAACAGTATATATATTTATAACGCGAAATTAAAATACATAAATATTACATATTATAAGAAGAGACCTGTTGTATCACGGTAGAAGATATCGTTGCGCTCAACAATTCGTCAATGAAGGCTCTAATATTAGATCTTCCATCTTAAGTCGAGGTCCTGCTGCGTGCGGGACCCACATCTGCCGGGTCGGGTAGAAGTATTGTAGAGGTGTTTCCTGTTCACCCGGCTGAAGGGTGCGAGAAGAACACCGAGGGGGTTTAGTCTATGCAATACGGCGAGACGGGGATCTAAGAAGATACCCCACAAGAAAGTAAAAGGACAGAAGATTCCAGAACTATTAAATTAAATAAACCAATAACGAATATTCATCTTTATACTATTGAGACGAATGGTAGTATATGTTTTTATAACTCATATCAGTTGTTTCTTTTATGTGACCTTTTTTTGTTTTTTTCTTGTAAATGGCCAAATTCTTGTATTCTGAATATATTGTATACGTTGTATTCATATATTATGCATGAATAAAATTATATACAACACGTATCCTACGTCAGGAGGACCACTAACGGTAAGCTTGCGACCTTTTATAACACGGCGGAGCTTAAATTCGTGACCTTAGTGGCTCGAGGGTCGTTAATTAACAGAAGTAACTATGTGGAGCACGAATAAACATCTTAAACTTGACGTATTGTTTTAGTGAGCCAGTAAAATGGGCTAGGTTGAATGCTCGTACTTGTTTTGGAAGAAAATACAGTTGTTATAGGGACTCCTCGGTGGATACTTTGAGAATTGAATGCATATCTTGTTCTTTACTTGTACTATATTGTTATTATGTAATTTATTAAACTAAAGGTGTAATCCTACGAAGATGCATTATTGCTCAATTTGAAAAATATATCCCAAAATTCAATTATATTATATAATTAATTAAAAATAATTATTATTGTTAAATGAATGAGTTCTAGCATCGTTAAAGTCGACTCTTATAGAATTAGAAAATGCCTAAATTTACGTTTTCGTATTACACGACGTGTGAGAGCCGAGCGGAGAGACATTCAAACTTGAGATCTTGAAGCCATAAGTAGTTTTATAAACCAATTCAACACTTTCGTTTTCAATTTCTTTTTTCTAACTTACTACACGCTATTAGCCAGACAGACCCTTGCACAAAATCACTTTTTTAATGTGGAAAAAACCTGTGTTGGACACCCACTCCCTCGTGAGAGTGGTGGGTAGTGTCGGATTCCGAATCACTAAAATTACAAGGTGTTTTTATCGAACTGACTACGCTATTTGCCTGACAGGTTTCTACAGCTTCACCAGACTACTAAAAGGAGCGCTCAAGGCACTTACCCGATTTTATATTGGCAACCAACTCGAGGATGTACGGTACGTCTCGACTTGGACTATTACCTAGGCTCGCGAATCAAACTAAGCTAACTATTTATACATATAGGAATTCGTGAGATACAATACCAAGCACAAGTACCTCACGAACTTAAACATGTATTTCGGATTTGACAACTAAGCTAAACTAAATTAATCAGTTCGAATAAGGGTAAAATAAAACCCTTCCGATATATGTACCTACTTGTATGTGTATGTGTATGCGTATGCGGAAGTTATCTGTGTTGTATTATTAGACTAGTGATTGAAAGTTTCAGTGTCACTGTATCACGCTCACAACCTGCTCGAGAGCTCCACTGCGGGAGATCGGACCTAAGCACTTTATAGTGAACCGTCTAACTAAAATAATAACTAAAAAGCTTTAATAAAAACTCCACAGACAAAGATAGTAGAATATTATGATAAACAAAAAAATATGCAGGATAATAAATAAATAGTGGATTGTATCCAACCAACGTAACACTATGAGACGCCTTATTCTTCATAAATCTCATATAAAATGATCGTCTTACGTAGACCGTTTCTAAAGTCCACATAGAGTATAACATCTATAGATATTGCGAGAGCTTATTCTTGAAGGTTTATTGAAGCACAGCGCACAATAGATGGGCAAACAATGAAGTTGAGGTTTGCTCCACATTAGGTATTGTGTTCCGGTACCTCAATCCGTGCAACATACATATGTAATCACGTATTTGTGTATTGATATGTGTATATATAATAATTGTAATAGGTATGTTCAAAACGAAGTTACATTTCCTGATCTTGATAACTGTAGAATAGTAGTAGTTTTTTCAGATGAAAGGTACCTTGGTATCTTCTCCTTGCCTCTGCAAAATGATGATAATCAGTGGAATAGTTAAGATGTCGAAGCTTAACAAGCCAATAATATAAGGTTTTAACCGTCTGTTGTACTGCCAGTTGTAACCTAAACCGCTTAAAAAGGACTTTCGAATAATTAACATTCATTTTGCTAAATTCAAAACATTTTAAAATTGGAACTCGATAGTGAAAATAAATATCAGTGGCCGCAATGCAGTCAAGAAAAAAGGACTAGAACTAGCATGAAGCGAGTAAAATTAAATTCCACAATTTGTTAACTATTTTTAGCTCGGAATCCTGTAAAACGCAAGACCAAACTGAATCGAAACAACCATAGCTGCATAAAACGCATTACTGATTTTCAACGCATAAGAATATTATAGTTCTGTATTTTACCCATTATTGTTACGAAATATTTCCCAAAGATACTAGCTTTCTTGAGATGTTTTTTGTTTTACTTTCAGCCCTTGCTAATTCAATAATTCTTAAAATAAACTTGAACAAAAAAACTTAGTCAAGATTCAAATTTTGAAGTTTTTTTTTTCGAACTGACTTACACTGTTAGCCTGGCAGAGCTACTACAGTTTCACCGGACTACACAAATTCTGAAGCGATGATGTAATATTTATGTTCAGACGCAGTGTCGATCGATGTAGGTTTGCAACATGCAATTAAACCTTTGTGTGCATATGTGCAGAGACTAAAATGTCTTCTAAATTCCTGTTTCTTTACTCTAAGATATTAATGTATCTCTGTTTATTATATAGTCCTTTTTATCTGAACACAGGAACTTGAAAATGGGCTTCTGTTATGTCTACATGTGTTACTTAATTTTGCGCATTGCAATAACTTTTGCCAAGTGATTCGTATAAAATAAAACAAAATAGCTTACCAAACTAACTAATTATCACTCTCAAGTTAAAATTTATTGCCGAGCACCTAAAACTGTATTCCTGTACTTGAGAACCATTCACCCTCTTTTTATGCCAAAGAGCAGCGAACAGGTAGAAATGGCCCATCTAATGAAAAGTGGTTACCGTCGCCTATGAACAACTGCATCGTAAGGGGTATCACTATCTCTTTTTAAAGAGCCCCATGTAATAACCCTGAGCACAGACAGTATTAGGTAGTCCATTCAACAAAACTAACTTGCGCATAATGAAGCTTCTAAGGAATCTTGCAGTCATCGCTATTTTATTAGGTTTTAAGGTGTATTTATCGTGTTGCCTTCTATGGCCACTTATTTAAATATTGGATATATTATGTTTTGCACAAAACTATAAATTGAATGCAACATACAAATAAGTCACAATATTATTAATAACAATAGCATACATCGTATTACGCAAGTAATCTATTATACAAACTTGTTATGAATGGGTTCGAAATCCACACAATCCGGGGGATGAACAACCCCGATTCAAACAAACGTAGTAAGAAAGGATATAGTGTGAGATTACAAAGGTTTTATGTAAATTCTATCACCCAGTGTAACACGCTTTAGAATGTCGTTAAAAAGTCTTAGCAGAACCACTTTTCTTGCATGTAACAATGTCAGTAAAGCTTTATGAGACCCAGAATTTAAAAGTTGTTATATAAGATCTTCGAACTGTTATATCCGACTTTAAACTAATAACAATTTAAGTTGAAGCTTTTAGTGTAAAGGCGAATTTAAAAATAAAAGTTTTATATTCCTGCCTTTGTCGATCTCCTTCGAAAAATGTGAAACCCTTCAAGGAAATCCTTCGTTTTTGGTCTTAAACAAACCTACCATAAGTTTATCATTTCTTGGGAATTATGGGATTAGTCAAACGAATATTGAGATTAAAAATTGTACGAACATTGAAACAAGGTAAACTGTATACTTCTAGCTTGGAAAATGTTATAAAGTATATCATGAGGTGTAAATGGAATTATAATATCTATTTAAAAAAGTTCAAGAAAGGTTAGATTGTATCTTATATTTACCACGCAACAATGATCTATATTATTACAGGCCATAAATCTGAAGTAAAAACAATATGAGTGTATACCACTGTGGGCCTTACATAATGAGCTTCAATTGCTAGTTGAGTGCGTCGGTCCGCAGTTGTGTGAGCACAATAAGCAGTTTTGCATTGTAAATGTCGATAAAAAAGACGCTTGGCTCATAAATCTTTATGTATATAATTCTTCTGTATATATAAATAACTTTTAGAGGAGTGCATTTACCAAAAAAACATAAGACACCTTTTTTGTAGGGCATTCAATTTCCTATAAAAATATAAGTTGTTTTTTTTTTTGCAGAACGATAATCCGAGGCTACGTTAAAAAATGCCAAAGTTTAAAAAAACCTGTGGTAATCAAATGAGAAATGGAAATATTCGACTTGCGACCTCTAAACATCAATATTTAAGGTTTGGGATTTTGACAGATTCTTTGCTTTAGTATTTATTCTCTGACAAAATGGTCCTAGTGACTATGTGACGTGTGATGAAGTAACAACATAAACTGTTAAAATTGACATTAATTTACTAACCTCTATTCGAGTAATAATAGCTATTTGTCAACGAATGACGACAATAAAGCATTTAATTTGCAGCAGTGTCGGATATATAAAAGTTAAACGAATAAAGGCAGTTCTTTATTTTACTTTTTGCCTTATCATTTTCACCACGTCACCATCTAACATGAGCTATGATTCTAATCAAATACGTGTAGATGTGTGAATAAAATAATATAGAGTTGTATAATTATCTACAATGATTTATCACCATGTATCATTAAATTTAACATTAAGTTCTATACAATTAATGTCATGCTCGATACACTGGCTGTGTCGATTCATTTAATTTGCTCTAAATTGATGCATTTTGTATTTTATTAGTACTACAAAATATGTCATTATTTAATTATACACATTTATCATCCATTCACGTTCCATTCTGTACTAATTATTACACTTATTAGAATTCTACGTTTATGATTTTACATGATGCTACTAACCCATGCATTTGACCGTCAGTCACAGATTCTAATCATGTAGACATAGTTGCAAATATTAATTCATATGTTACATACTTTATAGTCCAGCTTTGACCAACATTCGACGACTGTTTGAAGGGACTCCTGTTGTGGACCTACTGAATTTAGTTTGCGTATAAACTAATAAATTTAAACGGTACGTCGTCTTCTTGGAATTTACTTATGATTGTTTTACATTCTCATTATTTTTAAGCTCCTCTTCAGCTACTTCAAGTTGGCAGTTTACTGCTAGTGAAGTCCTTCCCAGTAATTTGCACTTTCAACATTGTATTTAGGCGTATTAATTCGAGCGCTTTAAAGCTACTGGTAATCGATATCTCAGCTTTAAGTTAATATTGTTTTTCATCAACTCTCGGTTACTAAATATACAAATGTCTTTATTATCACTATCTCAACACTACATTTATCCATTACCTGGTGGTAACATCACTATTATATTCCAATAATAACAATTCAGCTGTAACCAATAGTACCTTTTCGCTTAAGTTTTGTCTCTTGCGAACAACCTCATTCCGAGTTTTATTCCGCGGAGAGAACACTCAAAACATTCCTTTTATAGATATAATTCATCATCTAATTGTGATTTATGATCATATCTATCTGTGACGTAGTAAAACAGAATTTTTAGGTCATAAACTCTTTTATTTGATGAATAAATGGTGTACGGATATAAAAGCCGTTGTTTCAGCTATAAAACTGGAATCAATTTTATAGTGTGTGTCATGTTTAGTGCAATTTTAATTTTCATGTTTTATGAATTTTTTTATAGAGTTATTTATTTATTCTAACCCAACGGAATTACTTGCCTCGGTAATGAAAATGAATATTTCACTTTGAAGGTTCTCTCTAGAATTAATACGGCTTCCATATTTTAATAATGGCTATAATTTTACGAAGGTGTTACAATTAATAGGCTAATATAATTACTAAATTTAACTACCGTAGTTTATAATGTACCTGGCAATGTCATAATGTATTGGCGTAATATACCTGGCATCTACATGACGACGTCATAAAATATGTATAGATTTTAAACATCCATGAGATCAATCCATGAAGCGATGATGGCTTAGTTGGTAGTATGTTCGGACACAGCGTCGAAGGACGTAGGTTCGGATCTTGGCACCGGAGTCGGAGTTTTCGCTAAAGGAAAACATCGTGATGAAACCATAGCATGGTGGTAGTTTTCTAAGTCCGCCTGGCTAGCTACCACCCTCGAGTTGAAAATCTGTCGCCAAGCACCTGTTGGTGTGTTCCGGCAGCTGCACTTAAGACCCGGTCTCCCTCTAGGCTTAGTTTGACTACCATCTTAGACCACATTACCATTTAACATCCGATGTGATTATGGTCAAACGCTAACCTATAAAGTATTACAAAAAACATTATTACCTGGCATCTACATGACGAAGTGATAGACGTGTATAGGGCTTAAACATCCTTGATATCATCTATTCTTCACTTCAGTAGATGATCTCATGGATGCTTAAAGCTTATACAAATTTATCACGTCATCTTGTAGATGCCACCAAGTACATTACCAAATAAATAGTGAAATTGACCTCTCTATAAAGCTTTAACAAAAATGATTTCAATAAAGATTATTTACATAAAATTATTTAGTAGTTTAATAAACAAACTGTCATTCGCATTTATAATATTAGTTAAAGCCGTAACTTTATAATTTAGAATTCGCAAAATTTACGAATAAATGAGTACCAAGATAACACGAACAGAAATACTCAATCTGGTCTAAAATAAAGTTTTCAAGTAACCCTCTGTCGCTTATCTCGGTCAATTTCTTACAAGTAAGTCGTTTCTATAACAGGTACGCATCAATCTTCACGGCGAAACTTTTCCAATATCAACTTAAATTTTGATTGAAGCGGCTCGGGAAGTTTCTGGTGGTGTTTTGTGGGTGACATTCAGCCGTTTTGGTGTTCCAAACATTTAATGCATGTTATATAATAGAACTAAGACGTGGAACGGTCTTCATTTGATGAATTGTGAATGTATACAAACTTACAATAATACTAGCTCTTCCCGCGGCTTCTCACGAGTATTTTATTTTTTGCTATTATTATTATTTGTAAAATAAACTAATAGAGTTATAGCAAAACGTATACTATGTAAGCATACGTAGTATTCGAATACATACACATATTTAAATACAGCTTTGCAATGTAGTTTATTCGCATATGACGCTACATTAGAACGAAGCCGGAACAGGTCGCTAGTGTTTCACAGAATGAAAAGTCGGTAAGAAATAATATAAAATGTATATAGACCGAAGTAAACATAATTTTATTCGAAGATAAAAGCACGAGTAAACAAGTGTAGTGTTTTCGTTGTAAATTGCTCGCTTCTATACCGAGTGTGTAGTGAATACAAGCAATTACTCAGTTGTCTGTACTAAACATCAGTTTTTAATTAAACCAACGATGTATGTTTAAAGAAAATTCTTTTCTAAAGTAAACCGTTTCATACGGTTTGCTTTGTTGTGCGATATATTTTTTATTTCATTTTGCATCTGTATATAAAAATTAGCTGATACGCGCGACTTCGTCTGCGTGTTTATTATCTTTACAGTATATTTAGTTTCTAGAGGGAAAAGACATAGACACCAAACATCTTGCTACAATTCTGTACAGCAAGAAAACCATATATCGTTAAACGGTTATACAAAGAGTAGCGTTTTGAAATTTCGATCAATTTACGTTAAATGAAGATATTGTTGTAATCCTAGAAAAGGAACAAGTGTTTAAGAATAACGATATACCATTATTATATTACTTATACATATAATAATTATATATATATGAAAAGAAGATAATAAAATCCTAGTGTCTGTGTACGTCCGGGTAAATATCCGAAATGATAGATCCGATTTTGATGAAACTTTTCCCGGTAGATAGCGGACTTTTCGGAGTTATTATTTATGCTATATATATATCATTGCTCTTTTCTATAGGAATACAGCATTCATGAGTTCATTAGAAAGGACAGAATTACAATGAAGAAAATAAAAAACATAACTGTCACATCATCAAAATCTTTTAAATTAACTTAAGCCATAGTTTCATTATTTATATTTGAAGTAATTATTATAATTTCATACTAAATATAATTTATCGTCAGCTGGGAAGTTTAAATGACCGTAACGAGACGCGATTTCGCTTTCGACGCGAATTTCGTAAGAAACCTTGACCGAGGAGGCAATCTGAACACTCGAATAACTAACTCTTTAATAAGTAAAGTTCTTAAATGGAAGAGAATAAAATTTTCATTTGAACACAGAATTAAAAAATGAAGATTAGTCAAGTGTTGAAAGTTCATTTCAGCGTTGTGCATGTGTGTGTTTGTGAAGTATGCGCAATTAGAGGTCTGTCCGTACACCGCATCAATTTTTAATTAACTTCTAGAAGCGACGCGTGGATGTTAAAAGTTTTAATGAAAATAATAAAAAAGGAGAACAAGAACCCACTTGCATTTTATAGTAAAAGTTTTATTGAATGGATTTATTTAACACATCCTCGGTGCATTAGAGGCATTAATCACTAAAAAGTAGAATTATTTTTAATGATGTTCTTTATACTTATAGGGTCTAACGTTTGACCACAATCTCATCTAATGTTAAATGACGATGTGCTTGTAAGCCGCCTCTCAAGTGTAGCTATCGGAACACCTCTAAAGATATTTGGCGACAGATTTTCCTCTTGAGAGTGAAAGTTAGCAATGGTGTTATAAAAAAATATTATGGTTTCGTCACGATGTGATCCTTCACTGAAAGTTCCTAATAGGTACACTGATTTTAATTTTCAGTGAAATAATAATTTTGAAGAAAGTACTTACTGTATTTTGAATGCTGTGTTTTTATCTATGTGAATATAAATCAATTTCTCAATATTATATGTAAGCTCATAAATTCAGAATAGTTTCAACCATTTGGCTAATTATTTTATTGTTGTGTTTGTGATGTATAGTACAATATTTGTATAAAGGATATAAAAGAAAATCATTGGAAAGAAAATGAATAGGGAAAAATGAATAATTTGGGATAAGAAATCCTCATACAAAAACGCGAACGAGTTGCTGAGAGAGAGGGATCGTAGAGACATACTTTCTTTCATTGAAAAAACCAGGCTAATCTACGTTCTATTCCTTTTTAAGATTCGAACCTACATCGTCAGATGCACTGTCCGTTGAGTCATTAGCAGGTGATACATATGGCTTTTAGTTCGATGTATTCATTATCTAATTACTAGCTTTTTATTTAACATAGTGGCATCTATTAGTTTGTAATGTAATTACTGTATGAGAGAAATTTCTTCACATAAGCATTATTATGAGGTATAACTACGAATTATATACTTTATACGGATTATTTATACATTACACTGTGTAAATTATACCTGGAAATGGATTATTTGTGTCCGAATGTAATTTTGTAATCAAAAATATGAGTTACTTTTGGGAAATTGGATAGCCTAGTAACGGTTAAAATATTCATGAACGTACAGTAATATATCATGTGACACGGAGCCCGTATCATATAATTATGTGTTTATTTTTTGTTTTATTTCGTTACACAGACTAAATTATTAAGTAAACATGATATAAATTAAACGGAATAAACAATTCTTTGAATTGTATATACATTTTTTTTTGTAAGCAAAAGTTAAGTTGTTTCTTTTGTGTACTTATACTACAATATATACTAATTCTATACAGTGAAATTATACACTGTTAATTTTTGAAATTTTACTATACTCACCATCTTCTTCTTATCCTTATCCCACCTGTAGTGTATACGCTATAGCATACATACGCTGTCTCGTGTTTTCCCGTGTTGGTAAGCAAATAGCAATCGTCATTGTCACTAGAGCCACGGGCGCGTGTTAACGGTTGTGCTATATTAAATGATACGTGGGCATTGTCGAGCCAGTGCAGTATAAAGGCTACCCTACACCACCTAAATAGGGTTGGCACATCATGTTTGTCATGTCATGATGTATGATTTGCCTTAATTTGGGCTGTCGGCCGCGCGCGCCTTACAAATAACCTTCTTTGTGATTATTTTTAGTACCACTCAGATAGGTAGGTGACTGTTGACTTCTCTTCATTTATTGCAATGATGTAGGCTGAAGAGATGATTATGTTAGTTAATTCCTCCAGGCTGAAAGTTTTGCCCGGCAGTGGTACACATACAGACATACATTATATAGCATTTCTATACTTAGTTATGAAGGTATTTCAAGTGATGTAAATGAGTAAGGCCACCAATATTAATATTTTTGCCTGGAGGATATAATATCAAAATGTCGACACCAATTTCAAGAGAAACTCAAACTAACTCTCCTGATGGTTGAAATAATCTCTATCTCTCTTGATTTAATCTCACGTGGCAACCTATCAATATTATTGCAAGGCCGAATACGGTATATCTTTTAGCTTTAGCATTTTTCTGTTCTTGTCTAGCTTTAATAGGCTATTTATAGTTTCTGTTTGAGCGGTACTACCGTCCGGTTTGCTTGGTATATTGTCATCTTTAGGTAACAGAAAACTAGCCAGCTTTAGACTGTTTCCAACTACTGTATTTCAGGGTTTTTCAGTATTCGCGGTTTCGGGGTATTCACAGTAGTTCCAACTACTTCTATTTTGCCACTGTTTTCGTACAAACTTTTCGGGTTGGTTTTTGTTTAACGTTGACGACTGTTATAACATAATTCGACTGCGCTGCTCCAGGGTTTTGTGTCACGTAAATCGGTGTATATTGACTTGAATGAATAAAGTTGGTATCTTTTGGAGTATTCATTGTCGAATAAATGTTTTATAATACTATCAACGCAATAAGGTAAACTTGAAGAAACTCCCTATAATCTTTAAATTTACTTTAAGCCTTGATGTTTCAGACTGACTCTTAATTTATTTATTACTTCTACAATACATCAGTTTCGGTATATTAAAAGATATATCACAAGAATTTACTCACATTTCTCAACATCCTAAAATACATTGAGTACGTCTTTCAATTTCGTTAGGATTTCGTACGTGCGCTTTGGAGTGATCTCCAAATAGAGGGGGTTGCATACAACTCACATTTTCAATATCTGTTGAGGGCAATATCTCTCGAGTGGTTCACTAGTGCGGTTCTAAGTCAAGTTTTATGAGTTTTCTGATACTCTATGAAAAACCTATGCACAGTTCCTTGTGATTATTTATATGCATTTCTAATATTATTGCAGGGTATGGTTTTTATTCAGATTCAAGTTATTTTTTTCATTAAATTCATTGTGGGAACAGTTTGCTCCAAACTTGGAGTAAGTTTTCATAACCGTAAAAGATCTTGCAAATAATGAATTAACATTGTTTTCAAAATGTTTTATCAACAAATAAGCCATTTATAATTGCTTATTGAACTCAATTTCAATTAGATTTATAATACAATTTAAGTTGGTAAATAATTAATTCTAAGAAAATTGTTTAAAAAGTTGTCTTTTAGTATAATATAAAGTGTTAGCAACTGTCCACAAGTTACATATTCTTAAATCCAATATTAATAAACGTAAGAGAGAGCTAAATAAAACAACATAGGGGTAAATAGGAACGAAGAAAAAGAGAAGATATACGTTTTAAGGGGTGATATTAATAAGTGAGCGGCTTATAGAAATTTGAATTTCAGGGTTGTTGAAAACAAGTTACATTGTTTATTCATTTATTGTTTAAGGAAAAAACTAATTATATATAACATTATAATTCTTAAACTCCAGACCACAAGATCAAACATAATTAAACGATAGGTTAGTATTTGATTGATGAAAGCGTTATTTGGCGGAATCCATCATTAGAGATTAGGGTGGACGTCACTTCGTACTTCCTAATTTTTAAAAATCAAATAAAATAAAAAATACTTTATTCAATTTAGGCCCTAAGAAGGCGCTTATGAACGTCAAAACTACCACCGGTTCGGAATACATCTCAGCCATCGAGAAGAACCGGCAAGAAACTCGATCGGGTTTATCTTTTTAACATATACTTATATCATTAAAATTCATTATACATTACAATCGATTTTAGTGGATGCACAGAGAGGAGTCAATTCCAGACATCACCATCGTTCACATATTGATCCACTCTATAATAGCCCTTTGACACCAAAACCCGCTTAACATGACACTTAAACTTATAGTCTGGCAAATCGGTAATATGCTTTGGGACTTTGTTATAAAACCTAACACTATTACCTAAAAAACTGTTACTGGTTTTACTGAGTCTAAAACATGGAACGACCAGGTTGTCACAGTTTCTAGTCTTTAAATCATGTCTGTGTTTTACAAACTCCAGCTTATCAAAGTTTTTGCGAACATACATTATATTATCCAGAATGTATTATAAAAGGTTAGTCAAGTTAAAGTAAGTTTGACACCATTAGCATTTTCTATTACCCTCAACGTGAAACCCCAATTTTTAGGTAAATAGAAAACAAATATTTTTGGCAATTTTCAAAGATATTTTAAGCATGTTTTATACGTTATAAGCACTAGTATATAGAACAAGTTTCACAATATTACAATGGTTTTTACAATGTCTTGCCAAGAAAATATATAAGAAAATTAGCGTAGAATTTTAAAGCTACATATATTCAACTTATTTTACGGTACGGTATGCTTTTGAAATCTTATTTCGCACATGATCGAAGAACAGAATAAAAAAAGGCTTTGCAATATGATGTAAATATTTTATCACAATAATATATCGTTATCACGGACCATGTTTTATGTTACACCTTTATTTTTGCGAGACTTCACCATGTTTTACAGCGGTGTAAACGAGTGCGTGAGCCTGCCGAGATATCTCTCTAAGCTTCACACTTCGATCGTAAAATGATTTGAAACGTTGTATAGCAAAGTATTTTCATTTTTTTATATATAATATAGGCACGCGAATCTGCTCGAATTAAATTTGTTATAATTCTCAGAAAAAAGGTATCCGTGTATTCACTACTAATTATACTTTGAATATATTTAGTAACTCTCAGGACCTACACAATAAGTATTTTAGAATTGTCAAGTTATCATCATCATCTCAGCTTATAGACGTACACTTCTGGACATAGGCCTCATCACACGTTCTCCACAGAGTGCGGCTCGGTGCTGTCTGTAACCAACGGGGGAGAGCCGTTTGACGTGCCGGTACATGGTCGCCCCTCTAGGAGTTTTCTGTCCCATCGACCACAGGTACTTCGAGCTATATACCCTTAAATTTAATCCCAATGTCTTTAACCACAACTTATTATTATTTTATTTTGTGGGTTTTTTATTGAAATATATCATCAGCTCATTATTTCTTATTCTTTCTAGGTTCATAGTAGGAAAGTAGGTAATAACATAGCACTACCAGGCCATACAATATCTAGGCCTTATTATAAAACTAAAACCCATACTCATCATCAACGACTCTCTTTCGGTGCTGTTCTTGGGAATTCCATTATCAAGTGATGCATATCATATGCATAATCTTCTCACATACATCGCAGTTGAAAGATTTCGTTCCTTCCATTAGATATGTAAATCTTCTCGGTATACAGCATCCCAAACATAGTCATAATACTATCATGAACTGTATAGTAAAGTATAAAAACAAAAATATGTTTAGTTCATAAATTGTTGTTAAAAGTTACCGTTTAAGAGACATTTAAAGCGCTTGAAAGTAATAACAGATGATATAATATATTTACATAGATATCCAGAAATAATTGAAGTCGATTACAGCGCCATGTATACTTGGATGACAAGCGACATATGTAGGGTTGCCAGTCGTCTCGTAAGAGCCGGAACGTCCGTTTTATAGATCCTTGGAGGATGCGTCAACATTTGGCCAGTTGTCATTTGGCCCCCAATACGCATAAAGGATGCCAATTGTCCCGTTTCATGGTACAACTAAATGCTTAGTCAGAAGTAGAAGTTACCACATGTTTTGTTTTATTCAAGTGTAAATAATGCATCTACCAAAATTGAGCTCTTATTTTATATACCTATTGGTTTGACTCTTCAAATTCAGTTATAAAGGTGGTATCGTCACTTTATGTAGCGGAAGTCTGAGGGGGTGGGAAGCACGACAGTCCCTCGTGGCCTCAGTCTTGCAAGGCCTCTATTAGTTATTATAGCAATTAAATAAATGTTTACATCTTTCAAGGCATGCAGGTTTTTAAATGTTTATTTTGTGTATACCCTCTGCATTTGTCGTGAACTTGCAGAAATACTATGCGTGGAACCACGCAAACATTACCGCTGACTTCGTATATATAATTTAAATGAACTTAGAAATAGGTTAAATGCGACACATGTTAAATCAAAATTAGGTGGGAAAATGAATTACCAAGTTGTTCGACGTTTATTTGTTATAGTAAAACTATTTAATATGTGAAAGATTGTATTTATGATTTTTTTTTATTCGATTGCAGAATCCAGTTTTTTCAATTGTGTCACCACGTATTTTCACTGTAAATTTCTTAAAATTTCATGCGGTAGGACTGGCAACCCTACTTAAATGTATAATAAAGCCATTTGGAAACTTCAACATACGTCTCAGACAATATAAAGTATGAATACAAGAGAACAAGGGATGTGAAGAAAATCTTGTTATGCAATTTGGATAAAAGTAAAATGTCAAGCTTTTACAAATCTCTGACAACTACACGGAATGTATTTTAAAAAATAAAGGTGACACCAATGAGAAGTTAAACGCAAGTCACAGAATGTCTGTTATGAAATCTTTTACTTGTACAGTATAAAATATGAACTGTTTAATTATACAAAAATTAACAATCGAGTTACAAAGTTTATTGTAAACAGAACTATCTTTGGTCTATCGTCACGTTATATATACTCTTAGGTTTCGTTCGCGGATCCGCTCGCATGAATGTAGGTAGTTTATAGGTGGTACAGCTACGCTGAAGTTATAGGTGGTAGAGCTACGCTGAAGATATTACTGGTTTCAGCATGAATGGGTCGGCTCGCCCGAGGTAGTACCACCCTCTCACAGAAAACCGACGTGAAGTAACAGTGGTTGCACTGTTGCGTTTCGTTCGGTCAGTGAGAGCGACGGAGGCCCAAATATTTAAAAGGCCGGCAACGCACTTGTGACTCCCCTGGTGTCGCTAGTGTCTATGGACGGTGGTGATCACTTACCATCAGGTGACCCACCTGTTCGTTTGCCCCCTATAATAAAAAAAAAAAAACGTCGAGTTGTTCCTTAGGAATTGTGTTTTTTTTTTCTGGATGAATAATAATATCCTTACTAATATTATAAATGCAAAAATTTGTTTATTGCGCTTTCACACTTTAACTACTCAACCAATAATCGTGAAATTCTTCTCGTTCTCACGCGTAAGGAAAATGATATAACTTACATTTACGCTTACATCCAGAAAAAATCTTGATGTGCATACTTTGTACGCATAAGCTTACTTCTAAAATACAATAAATAATTAGTACTTCTGAAGACTTTCTAAAGATCTTTTACTGGCTTCTGTTTCATTCACTCACTCACTTTTTATATTTAGATTTTCTTAAACCAAATTTTTCACTTACCGTACGATTTTGCAAATATTTTCATTCATACCACCCGTGTCGTGATGATTACCAGCCCACCAAAAAAAATAAAATAGAATTAGTCTAATAGGAGCAGCTATTTCGAAGGGATACGCTTATACATAAGGCAATTGATTTCTATTTATGTTGAATATTATTAAGATTGAAATCTTAGAGAACGTTTACAATCTACAAATTTTCTTGGTCGGCGGCATATTTAATCAATTGCGACATCTGTGTTTTCTTAACTATAAATTGTTTATTACATTTTTTTTGTATGAAACAGCACTCTTGCGGCGTGAAAACAACTGTTCGGTTACAATTTAATTTAATGTTTACTTCCCGGCTTCAGTTGAGGGTAACTTTTTATTTAATTTTTTTTTACATTTTATACAGTTGAGCTGCAATTACAGTATATTGCAACGGTGGAACTTTGTTGTTATACGTTTTCTTTTGCCACCAACAGTAATTGCAACGCTCTATGAAACCAAGTTAGTGGGAGAAACAAATTAGAAAGTTATTTATCTCCATTTTTTAAAGCGTCATTCAGTTAATATCGGAGTGTAAAAACATTTGGTCCCAATATCGTTCTAGTTTCGCGATTTTTATTATATTTGTGGGACCACAAAGTGATGATGGTTCAATGGTTCCCATACATGGACATTGTTTTGACGGAGATAGATACTAATCCTTGAGAATGAACCGGAACAATCGGTGAAGGAAAATGTCGTAATAAAATCATAATATAGTAGTAGGGTTCTTTTTAAACCTGCTTGTAAGTATATTCTGACAGCTGCACTTGAGAACCGGTCTCCGGTTAATTTAGCATATTTACCATCCTGCACCATATCATCATTTGACATCAACTGAGATGATGATGAAATGCTAAAACCTTTAAAGTATTAAAAAAAAACAACTCTATATTTACCTTTCTATGCGTTTATATAAAATGACTTAAATATTCTTATAAATACTCGGTGACGAAATGTCAACTGGAGAACAGAATTTCGTTCCCAGATAAAGGTTTCCTTGATAAAGGACCTGTAACTTCGTGGCTTTATAGGGCTTCGAAAGCATATATACCATTGCCTTTTTCTATGCTTTAGCTTATATTATTATTTTCTTTTTTAATGTGAGAAGATATTACATTGGGCACCCGCTCCCTCTGGCTTGGCTACCCTTGATCCAGCCTGACAGTGGAGAAGTCGCCTCCTCTAACCGCCAAGCACCAATGTTTTACCGAGGTTGTCTCCTCAGTTTCTGCACTTTGCATTGTTATTTACTTTAACGTATTTTAACATCGTGTGATTGTAATCTAATAATAGCCTAAAATACAATTAAATTAATATTCTTGTAGGTGGTAGAGCTACGCTGAAGATATTACTGGTTTCAGCATGAATGGGTCGGCTCGCCCGGGCTAGTACCACCCTCTCACAGAAAACCGACGGGAAGTAACAGTGCTTGCACTGTTGCGTTTCGTTCGGTCAGTGAGAGCGCCGGAGGCCCACATATTTAAAAGGCCGGCAACGCACTTGCGACTCCCCTGGTGTTGCTAGTGTCTATGGACGGCGGTGATCACTTATCATCAGGTGACCCACCTGTTCGTTTGCCCCATATAATATATATAAAAAAATAAAAAAAATTATAATGAGAAAACAATTTTAGATATAATATTTTGTATAGCACTGAACTTTAATAGAAATAATTAATTGTAGGCAGAAAAAAGAATCACCAATTTTAATGACACTTTAAAAGTATACATATACTAGCTTTTACTCGCAGCTTCTCTCGTCTTACTGTCTTAATTTAATTAATCGTATCGCTTAGAAATAATAGTATTTCTGTAGTCTTGATAACGTGTAAGGAAAATTTCATAATAAGCGGTCGAATAGTTTAAAGTGTGATAAATTAATAAATAATAATAATAAATTAATTAACAAACAAACTGACATCCGTATTTTATAATATTAGATAGCATGTTAGTACCTTATTACAAAGTCAGGCTGCTTCCACAAGCCTGCCCACCTTTGTAACTCTCGACGCTTGTAATTAACGCGCCCTACAATTTCGAACATTCTCGAATGCCAGTCGTTTGGAGAAGCGAATTATATTTCAACAAATTAATTAGACACTCGCACCGGGTTGGGGCATCAACCGTACTGTGTTATTCTAACTAGTACTATTACAGCACAGTATATCGAATATAATGAAAATACCGTTCATTTGTACGTACATGTTCAGACACGTCAAACTATTCATCTACCTTACCATTTGATGCAGTTTTTTTTTTATGTTTCTAGATTACTTATATTTTGGATTCAATTGATCCCTTGCAATATTTAAACCCTCAACGAAGTAGGCGGCAATCAACTAGTTATACTATATATATTGTAACATTGGTGTGACAGAAATAATTGATGTGAAGGTGTACATTATGTATACGCGTAAGAAGTCGTACAACAACGATATATCTTTTAAGAATTATAACAATAAAATGAATTTTCATTACATTAACAAAGCTGGTCATCAGTTTGCAGTAATTTCTGTAACAAAAAGTTATCGTTAATTACAATAATTGTATTTCAAGTTATATAATACGATTAATTATACAATATTATGTGATATATTCATCACAAAATTACTCTGAATTCTGAATATTGTGTAAACAACTTTCATAAGTCATCATCATCATCATCTTACGCTTATACCACCTAAGTAGGGTCGGCACAACAAGTTTTCCTTTTCCACTCCCCCCTGTCAGATGTCATCCCAGTATTCACACCTTTTATACACATATCATTTTTCACACAATCCATCCACACCTTTTTTGGTCTTCCTCTACCCCTCAAACTCAAAACTTTTCTTGTTACATGACTTTCATCTCTTCTCATAATATGCCCGTACCATGCTAACCTATTAGTCCTCAACTTCTCTGTCACTGGTACTGTTTTCAAACTTCCTCTGATATACTTATTCTTAATCTAATCCGTTCTGGTTAAATCACACACCCATCTTAACATTCGCATTTCTGCCACATGTATTGTTTTCTTATCCGTCTCGTTCGTAGCCCAGCACTTGGATCCATATAATACGACTGGTCTTACTATAGTTTTATGCAGCTTCCCTTTGAGTTTCAGCGGCATTCTTGGATCACAAACTACCCCAGACAACTTCCGCTAATTCATCCTATTCCTCACGTTCTTGTATATGCCATCGTCGTTTTGGATCAATGAACCGAAATACTGAAAAACAATGTTCATAAGTGTAAATTTAATAAAAATATGTTACACTTTAATGAAAATAAACGTAAAATAATTTGAAATGAACACAACATTAGAGCGGGCACGGTTGAAATGTGTTGTAAATTGCACAAAGAGTGTATCTGCGCCGAGCGAGGTTGTTGCAAACACATGGCTGCGTGAAAAGGTTAACGGTGTAATTTTAAAATTCGTCCACTCGTTATGGTGTACGTCGGCTTGCTCAGGTTCGTACTCTCTAGCATTTCGATTGGGCGGTTGGACCCTCAAAGCAGAGTGATATAATTTATGCTTGTTCGTGTATAAAGGGTTTTGTATATTGAGAACTATGTTTTTTATCGATCTTCTTATTCTATTATTAACTACTTAAGTTACATAAACTCGATGTGAACTTTAAGTTACTTTAATATACGTTGTCACTACTGCTTAGCGTATACCGTATTATTGTAGTTTAGATACACCGAAAATATTCTATTTGTCAATAAAAGTCTCCCCAAAACGGATGTCAGCCGTTTCGTAGATTAAAACAAACAAACAACAGATACATCAAGTTTATTCATAAGTGTAGACAGATTTTTAAAGAAAACTTCATATAATAGGCTCTTTATTAATTTAAAGACAATATACAGATTGAATCCTGAGCAAACTAAATGAGGCTACGTACATATAATATTTAAAGATCAAGATATAATTTGATTATTGAATAAATATTCATTTATTTGTTACACACAAGGTACACATATTATATTAGGTAAAGTCTAGTAGGTTGTTTGTATAAAACCGCGAAGACCTCAATTTGTATCTCATGCTAGATATGCCTATGTATATTTATTGTATTTGATCGGTTCTAGTCAGCACAGTTTATTTCTATTATATCAATAAAAAAGTAAGTGTGTGCTTATGACCACACGATAGAAATGAAAAAGTTTGATACTCTCAGTGTAATATATGTATCTAATATTATATTATTATTATAATACGTGATAATAATAACGTTATTATTGAGAAAATGCACTCCTTATCAGACATTAAAAGTAGTTAATGACGAAAGGTATACACGAGTATACACGATTCAGTGCGTCACCGACCTGAAAGTGACGGTTATCGGTCACTGTACAAAGCGACAAAAATGTTTCACTTAAAAAAAATCTGAGTACGTGCCTGATTTTCACACCCACAATCACAAGCAACTTTGACGTGTGAACCGTGGCAAATGAAATAATGGAAGTGGTATGTGGCGCTGACAATTTGTCATCCCTGACGTGTTAACACTGTGTATGCAAACACCGTGTTTGATGTATTCACACCATCATTGGTTATATGTAGATTATTTACAGAAATATAATACTTTTAGTAACACACTCGAAATCGTATTTAAGAGAAAAAAAAGATTAACAAAAAATAAGGCCGACTTCTAAAAAATTCACCAGAAAGTCCTTACTTTCTTTTGGATTGTGTTAAACCTACTATGATCCATTCAATGAATATACGTTTCCTTCTCGATTTTGAAGAGTTCCCTGGTGTATCTACAAAATCCAAGGTTCAATGTTAGTGAAAAAATTAAATCGGACAGCACTGAAATTATGACCTTCCATAAAAAAAATCGATATAGGTTTATTAATGACAAAATCGTGGTGGTATAGTGGTTTGACCGGTGGAATATCAATCCGATGTTTACAGGTTCGAACCCCGGCATGCACCAATGAATTTTTCAGAATTCACGTATATTTACTCATTTAAATTAGTAACACTATGGGCTGGCGGTGAAGGAAAATATCGTGAGGAAACCCTGAACATGAGAAATGTCCTTGTAGTACTACCCAATTTAGGATAAATACTCGTATAGAACTGTGTGTTTCTCGGAGTTAGAAATCGTCCATACATCGTAGACTGGCGTGGTGATTATGTCCTTTCCTTCCTTCGGGAAGAGGCGTATGGTCCTGCAGTAGGTCTCTTACAGCCTGATGATAATGAACGACGAAGCTCTGGAGGTAACAAACATTAAAAGGAATTGAACCGAATTGAGAACCTCTTCCTTTTTAAAGTCTGATAAAAATAGGTTCTTATTTTACTATTAGCCTGGGTTTTCAATAAAAGAAAGTATGTCTCTACTATCCCTCTCTCTCTGTAAATCATTCACATTTTTATTTTTGTATGAGTATTTCTTCCATTTCATTTCAAATTATTAACTTTACCGTATTTATTTTCTTTTCAATGTTTTCTTTTATATACTTTATACAAATATTGTACTATAAATCATAAACACAACAATAGAAGAATTAGCCAAATAGTTGAAACTATTCTGAAGTTATGAGCTTACATATTATATTGAGAAATTGATTTTTATTCACACAGATAAAAATACAACAATCAAAATACAGTAAGTATATTCTTTAAAATTATTATTGCACTGAAAATTAAAATCTATGTACCTATAAAAACAATATACAAACAAAGATGTTCCTATATAAATTAATGAAATATAATAATTCCGTGTAGTGTTTAAAATTGTATGGTCTGTAGAATATAATACAGAAATGAGTTTCAATTATCCATTAAAATATTTTTTCTCAAACATCCATGGAAATATTGTCATTATTTCATATTTTAGTAGAAATTGCGTTCACGTGGCTGTATAGCCATAAATGCGTTTGCCTTACGGCACAGATGGTAAATAGAAAATTGGCGGCAAGGCTGAAAATTCGTCTTGATTTGTTATTTGCATACTTAATAAATATCAATTTAATAATTAAAATGTGTTCTAACGGTACAGAAAGTGGAAAGGAGATTGATTTTTCTCCAACAGATTTAAGATCAGAAGCGAAATTGGCAGTGGAAAACCTGCTTTCAGCAAAATATATGAAAATATTATGAGTTGGAAAAATGAGAAAAAAGTGAACATTTTCTTCGAAACAGTATTTTTGGAGTTTTAATGAAATTACTAAAACTACAAAGCCATCTACATTATGGGCAATTTATTCCATGCTGAAATGTAAAGTTCATTATTAACTTAAAAATTATCGAAATTTAACTACTTTTCTTAAACGAAAATCGACCGGAATCAAAAGCAAAAAATCGAAATTTTTTACTGCCGACAACATGAAGCAATTTTTACTTAGAGCATATTTTAAAAAAGTATATTTTATTTCCCTGCATTCTTTTGAGAAAAGCACTATATATGCAACGGCCGAAATGGCTTGGCCTTCAATCTCATACACGATTTGCAATTTACAATTACTTATTTCGCGGCCTTTGCAGTAATATAGTTTACAATAATTAAACAATAGATGACTGTTTGCGCTTCGATAGATTAGTTGTTGCTTCGCTGGTATATATTGTAATAAATAACACTTTTGATATAATAACATTTAATTATGTGCTAAGAGATAGTCACAGTTTACATGCCCGAGTGAATGTGTTGCGCGTGTAGGCGCGCGAGGGCGACGCTAAGGGTGCGGGTGGCCGGGGTGACTTGCCTCGTCCAGGGCTCGCGGGGTGAGCTCACGTGTTGATGCGCGTGCAGGGGTGCGGGGTGACGGCCGCTTGCTGTACGCACACATATATTATGTTGGCCGCAACATGCTCTGGGGGTTGAAGTACACACTTCAAGATGAAGTAGTGATGGGTAGTGGACACAGATTATTGTATGCCCCCGAATGATCCCTTTTCTTGTCTGAATGTCGGCGACTCTGGTGACGTTGTCAGAACCAGGATGTAGCTTGACGATTCTGCCTAAGAGCCACAATAACGGTGGTTGATTTTTGTCGCGAACCAGAACCATTGCTCCTTCCTTTAGGTCATTTGCTGAAACATGCCATTTGACTTTCTGTTGAAGAAGTGAAACGTATTCGTGTGAGAACCTTTGCCAGAAATGTTGTTTCAGTTTCTCAACCCTTTCATAGTGCTGAAGACGATTTATGTTTGAATCGACAAGTTGAGGATGAGGAACCGACAAGAGTGTTCGTCCAACTAGGAAATGAGCTGGTGTGAGACATGAAAAATCAGAAGGATCAGATGATAAAGGAGTTAGAGGTCTAGAATTTAAGATTGCTTCTATTTGAATCAAACATGTCGACATCTCCTCATACGTTAAATTTGTCAATGAAAGTATACGCCTAAGATGGTGTTTAACTGACTTAACAGCTGATTCCCATAATCCACCAAAGTGTGGAGTATATGGGGGAATAAATCTGAAGTTTATACCTTGGCTATACATTTCAGTCTTTATGTCATTTGAATACGAAGTTAGAAAATTCTCTAAATCATTGCAAGCTCCGAGAAAAGTTGAAGCATTGTCTGATGAAATAGTTTGTGGCTTACCACGACGGCTGATAAACCGGTATAAGGCTGCCTGAATCTGCTGTTGCTGTACAGCTTGAATGTGATCATGCAATGATTGCTGCTGTTGTTGCAAGAACTGAGCAACCTGGTGCTGTAACACTGCTTGAGCTTGCACAATCGCCTGTGCCTGAGCTTGGCTGACTTGCAAAGTCTGTTGCAAACTTTGCTGTAAAGCTTGCTGTTGCTGCTGCTGTTGTTGTTGATGCTGTTGTATCATCTGCTGCAAAGCTTGTTGTTGATGGTCCTCCTGTTGATGCTGTAAAGACTGTTGCAAAGACTGACTCTGTTGTTGTATAGCTTGTTGCAAATTTTGTTGCTGTAGCTGTTGCTGCAACTGACTTTGCTGTTGCTGTATAGCCTGATTCTGATCTTGCTGCTGGAGAGTCTGGTGGTTCTGTTGGATACCGTTAGTCTGTTGATTATTTTGCTCACGATCTGGACTTGACTGATTCTGCGTCCAGTATTATGTTTATTACAAACGAGCACACGATTTCAGCGCTTATTACGTAGGGAACTTCACGTTCAGCATAAATATCTTCTTCTTCGGTTTCATCAGACAATACTTCAAACTCGCTCTGAAATTTATTAAATTCGGTCTCTATAGACGGTAGTTTTGCTAAACGTATTTCTAGTTCCGTTATTTGTGAATCTTCAAGTGCTTTAGAATTTAACAAATTTTTTACATAATTACTGAAATTAGTTAATCTTGCTTTAGCACCTCCACGTAATCTAATTATTTCTTTGATTCGACTTTCACTCATATTTCAGGATGAAAAGACAGTAATAATCGAATAAAAAATAACAAATGAATACAATATAAGATAACGGTATTGTTAATAAGACGTCGACTCGTTACGAATAACTATAAAAAGAACAAAAGGATCGTCACTTACTAATTTAGTTTAAGAAAAATTAATATTACCGTCTATTAAGGTTCAAAAAAAAAATTTAACGTTCGTAAAATGAAATTGTCACATGTAAGATACAAAAAAGGCTATAAATGAAAAATGTATGGAAAGATACACAAAAATGAAGTAGGAATTTGGAACGAACTCACTCAATTTAAGTCAATTCCTCAATCGCCGAACTTATGTATGTGGCGCGCCGGTAGGTCAAAGTCCACAACAGATGCCAATCTTGAATATTCAATGTTCAAATTCAATAAATAATCTGTATGTAGTTTTCTTGCGATGAACACAGAAGTATCCTCGGTGTAGGTGTATCCTTCACAGGTATCCTCTGAATGACCTTTGCGCTTATGTCTTGTCACGACGTCTAGAAATATAACGGTGATTTCGATGTCTTCCTTTTATATTCTTTTAATGTTGAGGGAGAAGGACCATTTGTTTGCGCTTCGATAGCTTAGTTGTTGCTTCGCTGGTATATATTGTAATAAATAACACTTTTGATATAATAACATTTAATTATGTGCTAAGAGATAGTCACAGTTTACATGCCCGAGTGAATGTGTTGCGCGTGTAGGCGCGCGAGGGCGACGCTAAGGGTGCGGGTGGCCGGGGTGACTTGCCTCGTTCAGGGCTCGCGGGGTGAGCTCACGTGTTGATGCGCGTGCAGGGGTGCGGGGTGACGGCCGCTTGCTGTACGCACACATATATTATGTTGGCCGCAACAATGACTCTAAATAATAATAATTCTGTACATTTGGTCGAACGGTGTAAAAGTTAATACGTTACAGAGCCATCTAGTGTTTAATTATTGTAAACTACCACTTAGGTGTGCCAACTTATATTTTGGTCGGTAATACGGCGTTGAACTTTGAGTCTCAAATATATATATACCAAAATCCATTTTATATACTTATACGAATAGATAACGAACAGTTAAAATAATACTTCTAACTCGCTTAACAAAACAATATTATACATGACTTCTTGTTGTACTTCAAAATCACTATTATTTATTATTTCTATTATTTACTTAGTCTTACAAAATCGTATATATTAATAAAATAATATCTTAATTTATTTTTGTTAGACTTACTTCAGACTACTCGACATACTTGAATATACTCTTCTGATTAATATAAGACTGACCCTGTGGACGGATTAAAGATACATATCATTTTGCTTTCACGATATCAATTTATGTATAAATACAATCGAGTATCAGTATAATTATAATACAATTTATCATAGGATTAAATATAATATGTAATTATAACAAAAAAAAATATATAATAAAACTTGTAGTTCTCGTAAAAGATTAAAAATAATTTCTTGTAAACGAAGTCGCAGGTAACAACTAGTGTTGAAATAATGACATAAACATACATTTCACATCAAAGTAGATCTTCACAAATATGAATGTTTTTCAGAATGAAATTGTTTTGCTGCTGGTTTGATTAACATCGCAGAGAGACGAAAGATATATCAATAGCCGCTTATGTTGTCGTTACGTCGGTAGGTAATTAAAATGCCGCGGTACGTTGAAAGAAATTTATTTGTACTTGCAGAGACAAATGTGAAATAATCTTTATATTATAGAGTTTCGCCTTATACTGACTTGTAATTGTCATTCGTTTGTAGATTTCTTCATTTTGATTCTCTTCGTATTCGCTTCTATGTTGAGAATAACTGTCCTCGGTCGTTCTGTGACACTTATGTACATCATAAAATGTAGGGTGGAAGTCGCTGGAAAAATTATCGCAATTTAATGTATGACATCGGTAATACTTTAAAGGAAGGCAGAAGATAGGAGACGCGTTATTTTCAGAACTCTATTATCTGCTTATTAACTGGAACGTTATGAATTCAATGTTTGTGTTTTTTCCCAGGTATCGATGACTCATCGTTCAGTTTTAATTATACAATAAGTTTGTTATGTTTAGAGAAAATTATGGAATGGCCCAAACATTTTATCAGTCTTATGATGTAGTGTAATTTTTTTGTACATGTTTCTGTAATAAAGGTAATGAAACTGTAGCGTGTAGAAGAATTCAAACTTGATTTGATTAGTGTTCATAATTCATTAATATTTACATTTTGTAAGTTACCCAAATAAAAACACTTTGTTAAGCGTAAATTATCAACAATTACTTCCAAATAAGTAACAAAGTAAGAGCAGAAATTAAGTAAAACCAACGTTACCGTACCGATAAGAGAAATTGTAAAAGCTTTTTCAAAGGGTGTTAAGAGCGGATTACATTACACGTTAACCTGGATTAAAATGTAAATTACATCGTACTTTGTCAAAATTCGTAAGAGCTACAGTTTATACAGATTGGAACGTTGTCAGCGGTGCTAGAAAAAATTGACAGATTTCGTCTGTGACTTTTCCGATATTAGCATAGTAATGAGTATTGTATTTTTCACAATTCTCCCAAAATAAACGATGAATTATGTTATTAATCGACGTGTGATTCAGAAATTAATGTATCATTTTTATTAATTCGTTTTTGAAGGAAATATTAGACGACACGGTGGAGTCAAAAATTCAAAATAGTTGAAAAATTATGTGACGTCAAGCTTAAAAAGTACAGTGGCTTTCGAGTGCAGCTACTGAATAATATCGAGAAATGCTTAATAAGAGATTTTCCAGTTCAACGAAATAGACTAATTAAGGGTTTTGAAACTGTATGTGGGTTCCATCGACGAATAATTATGCAAATTAAAGTCCATATTAAAAACCAATTTAACTGACTTCAAAACGGAGAAAGTTCTCAATTCGGTTGTTTCTTTTAAATGTTTATTTCATAAGAATTGCGTAATTTGTAATTCGATTCGAAAAGTTCATTTTTTATTGGACATTAGATATTTTGAAAGGAGTTCTATTTTAATGTCATTAGCAGCACTAGATGTTCAATTTTAGAAAATACAACAGACAACTCCTCAAAACCGAGAAAGAATATTGGTAGTTTTATGGCGATCCAAGATTAGGTAGATAACTAACTATGGTCAAAGACGTTATGTATGTCGTAATGTATTCTTTTAAAGCCGATTTTTTTTGGAGCCGGTCTTATTTTTTACCACAATTTTTATTCCACAAATTTCTGTTAACTCTTGTTAAAAGTCTTCAAAGATTTACTTTTCTACTGTAATTTCAATCTCCTCTAACCAACATATAATCTAGAATTAAGTGTTACTCCAATAAAAAATAGGAGTATTCTTGGAGCACACTTGCCGACGCGGAGCACAGATTATAGCTGATATCATCGGCTCACACGGTTTATTCATTTTATCTAAAATATTTGTAATTCGCTTTACTTAAATTAGAATTACACTCTTAAAACATTTTCTTATTAATTTTAAATTAATTTTAAAATTAGGTAATTTCCGCCGGCTTTGTTAGGCATTAAAAAAGGGTCAATGGAATCTAAAATATTTTAGAACCTTCTACGTAGAATTCGGAATCGAAATATATATCCAGAGATAATATACAGAGAGATTACATTAAATTTATCATAAAAACTCTTAGACAATTTATTCTAAGAAAATATGTTAGACATAAATAAACTGTATTTTCTTTTAATTCTTCTATAAAACTTCATAATTACTACAACTTTAGTACACGGAAAAACTTTTAACTACAATATTTCTTATAACTTTCATCGTTTAGTAATTCTATCTTAATCTGTAGCAACGTGAATACTATTGGAAGGTATATAAGAAATAATATATATATATATATATATATATCGCAGGTAACAGCGTACACGAACTTCAGTAGCCTGTCTACTGCCCTTTTAAAAATGACTGTAGTACATCTGGATCTCCAAAGATATCAATGTTTTAATAGATAGTACATAGACATGATATTATTAGCAAAGAGAGAATGAATGTAAAGCTATATATAATAAAGGTTCACGTTTTAAAATTACATTTATAGGTGAAGGTTGGATAATGACGGTTACTGGTTTAGCATGTTCGGATAACGCGTCGATGACGTAGGTTCGAATTCTTGTGAATATACTGGAGCTTTCGGTGACAGGAAACATCGTGATGAAACCATAGCATTATGGTAGAACTGTTTCTAAGCCCACCTGTCTATTTACCACTCTCAAGTTGCAAATCTGTCGCTAAACAGTAACTCTGTATTCTGGAAGCTGCACTCGAGATCCAGTTAACCTCTAGGTCTATTGTCTTAGACCATACTATCATTTAACTTCAGGCGATATTGTGGTCAAGTGCGAAAACCTATTCAATATAAAAGATCTATTACTTAATAATATTATATTCTAAGTTAATTAAGATTAGACAACTATCGCTGTATCCTCAGTCTAGGAAGTATGAGATAAGGAAAAATAATGCATTTGAGTATTTTGTGGACTGTTTTTGGATACGTGGTAGTAATGTGATTAGACAATAAGGATTCTGTCGAAAGCATTAAAAAATAAATACCTACAGTTTGTACGACAACATGTTTTACAAATATAAAAAATAAGGAAACACGAGTAAAAATAACAACCACACGTAAGTGTTTCTGTAAATGTCATAATAATGAATAAAATATTGTGTCCTAAATTCGAATTCGATTATATGATAAGGTTAAAGGTGAGCCAGCCCTTTGTAATATCAGAATGGGTAATGTAAAACGTCATAACACAACATCAGTACGAAGAACAAATATATATACTTGTGTACAAGCGCTGACATCTTGTATGCCTATTTATTGTCAACTCTTTGGAACATAGTAAACAAGGCGTGTATTACTGAGTGACGTGGAATGAATAGAGTTCGATTTACAACCGGAGAAAATTTTTAAAGTAATGACGGAAAGCGATATCAAACAATTAGTTTCTATCCTAACTAATAATGTAAATGCGAATATGAGTTTGTCTGTTTGTCACGGTTTCACGCTTTAACTACTTAATCTATCATCGTGAAATTTCATATACACGTAGTAAGGGGTACAGAAAAGGGCACAGGGTAACCATCATCCAGAAAATATTGTTTCAGATGGATAGGTAAAACCTTTATTAACATGACCGAAACTGCGCTCTAGAACTTAGCGTTTGATCAGGACCTACGATAAATGACGATATGGTCAAATGTACTGCAATGTTTTTTAATACTTTATTTTTTTTAGCGTTTGACCATAATCTCATCTAATGTTAAAAGACGATGTGGTCTTAGATGTTAAACATGCTCAACCAACCTAGAGGGGGGCTAGTTCTCAAGTACAGCTGCCGGAACATACCAACAGGTGCTTGGTGACAGATTTCCAATTTGATGGTGGTTGGATATCCGATGTCCGCAGGTTCCAACCCCGGCATGTACCACCGATTTTTGCGGAATTTGCGTACATTTACTAATTTAAATTGGTAACACTAGCGGTTGACGGTGAAGGTAAACATTATGTGGAAACCTGACTACCTGAGAATAGTTCTTGTAGTACCACCGTATGTGGGGAAAATATAGAACTATGGGTTTCTCAGTGTCTGAAATCACTAATACGTCGTAGACTGGCTTGGTGATTACGCCCATACCTTCCTTCGCGACCAGACCTATGGCCCTGCAGTGGATATCTTACAGGCTGATGATGATGATAGTGTGGTGGCAATGCTGACGCATTGTTTTCAGTATTGTGCAGTACGACGCATTGTCCACGGCCCCCAGTTTTAGTTTTAGTCGTTGTATAGACTCCGTCGCTAACTCACGTACCTATGACTTTCCAAAATAATAAATGGTAAATAAATGTGTGTATTCTGGAGTATCATTCCTTCACCCTACACTCGCACACCGCAAGAAGAAAGTAATATAAATAAATAATTATAAGACCTACATTACTACAATAGTATGGTATGTTATTGTTATTATACATATGTTCATCTCTCATATTCACATTCGCGTTTATAATATTAGTGTGGATAAACTTTGATAAGACATATTTTCAGACTCTAACGGCTAGGCTGCTTTTATTGAGTTTAAAATGTTAAATTGTCAACAATTGGAAAAATGCATTATGATTTGCATATTAAAGTATAAGAATTAGAAACAATTCAATTTCATTTGTTAAAACAGTTATCATCGATTCCAATGGCACTAAGCGTATTATAGGGAGTCACATAGATAATTATTCTGACACAAAACCATTCGCTTCTACCGGTTATTCATTAATTATGATTACCGGCATGAGGGATGCAAATGATACACGCACCAAATTGGCAGAATCAAATTGCATACGAACGCCAGTCGTTAACGAATCCATTGAGGTACGCCATTCCATGAATTCTATTTTCTGTCCAAGTAAATTAATAAAATATTAGGAATAATTTAGTTTTTTTTTTAACGCCTGGCAATTGTAAATGTAAAATGTAAATCAATATCGTTATAATTAGTTCAGTATGAGATTAAACGTTCCATTGGTTTTCATGCGGTGTCTCTTGTATGTTTAAAATAACGTTTAGAATATCGATATTTTCTCGTAGGTCAAATTTTGAAATTATAATAACTATAATTTTTTTTATTATAATCTATTTTATTTGGCTATATATACAATTAAAGTTGTCGTATATATCTATGTGTATAGATTCCAGTACTGTTTATATGAAAAATTAAATAAGTCCGCCCTGTCCGTTAGGCATTAAAAAAATAGCAAAAGCTAAAAAATTAGTAGCTAAGAACCATCTATGAAACATTCCGCTTCGAATGGTTATAGTCTTATCGAGATTCGTTCAGTAGTTATGGCATTATTGAGCCTATGTGTTTAAGAACACCGATAATAATGAAACACAACATCGATTTTACTAAATAAATAAAAATAACATCAGCCTGTAAGAGTCTCACTGCTGTACTAGAGGCCTGATCCCGAAGAAAAGTGTGGGCATAAACATCTCGTCAACCCACGTCGTATTAACGATTTAAATCCATACTTCTATATTTTCCCACATACAATGACACTACAAAAAAATTCTCAGATTAAGGTTTCCTCATTTTCCTTCACCGTCAGCTCATAAATACCAATATAACTTAGTAAATGTACTAGAATTCCAAAATTTCGTTGATACGGCCACGAAATTAACATTATGCCCGTTCAAACAACTTGATCACTTCGACTATGATCTTATGACTCAAGTAATGATTACAACATAAAATTGCAAACAAATTCCAAATTAGTGAGCACAGCTATATAGTACTATACTTCCACTCTCTCCTGTCACATGTCATCTCAGTATTCACACTTTTTATACACATATCATTTCTCACACAATCCATCCACACCCTTTTCGACCTTCATCTACTCTTATATCCGTCCACTACCAAACTTAAAATTTTCTTGTTACATGACTTTTATCTCTTCTCATAATATGCCCCTACCCTGTTAACCTGTTACTCCTAAACTTCTCTGTCACGGGTGCTATTTTAAACTTCCCGCGATATACTCATTCTTAATCTTATCCACCACACATCCATTTTAACATTCGCATCTCTGCCTCATGTACTATTTTCTTTCGTAGCCCAGCACTCTGATCCTATACCTCGATTAGTTTTATTATAGTTTTATAATATAAAAATTTGTAATTTTATACAATATAAAAAAAATAAGTTAGTAAATCTGTTGTTTAATGTAAACAACACTGATCCGTATCCATCGTGCCGGCGCGACGCGGCGTTGTATAGCTTATTCTAAAACTTTTATTAGTATTGGAAAAGTTTTATCGGGTCGGTCTTTTTTTTGTACCTCAACTTCTATCCGATATAAAGTTGAATCTTTCCCGTGTTATTTATCGTTTTTTAACGAACACGCTCCATAACGAAGTGAAATGGGTGTGGCAGCTAAAGGGCTTCTCAAAGTTTCTTCGAAAAAACTCGTGTCATCTTAATAAAGTCTATAATACTACTTTTATAAGAAAAGTTTGATTTTTTTACTCATCATAAATATGTCTAGCTACCATTAGTATATAGTAATCCTTAAATAATTCCTATATTTTTAAAAATTATTTGTACCTTATAATTAAAATTTTATGGTTTTTTGTTCGGTCTTATTTTTGAAATAATAAATTCACCTAATAGTAATCCTAATCAAGAAGTTACAACGGTAATATCTAAATTGCATATCATTTCGATTTTTCAGCGGGGGCAATTTCATAGTCGCAAGTTAAAATAGATGATAGGGATTTCTCATTAAAAAGTTACCGTGGGAGAATACCATGTTAAAAATGACAGAGAGAAGCGAGCAAAAGCGGAGAGAGAAAGCCTCCTTAAAAACTTACCATGGTAGAAAACCACGTTAAAAAGTGATATAGGAGAGACTTTCGGGCGGAGGGGGAGGATGAAAATTCGTTAAAAAGTAACAGTGGGTGGAAATCATCTTAAAAAGTGACAGGGTGAGGCTTTCGGGCGGAATGTGGTGGTTGGAGGAGGCGACTCCTTGACTGTAAAGCCGGACCAAGTAGATAGATGGGTAGGCAGCTTGAGTGGGTTATCGTTGTGGCCTAACGTTCACATTGGACCTTATCGCCGGGGTGTCATTGTGCATGCGTTGCCCGATCCTGTGCAACTCCATTAGCGCGGCAGACGGTATCTCGTGGGATTTCTTAATCAATAAGAGTCTGACACCGCACCTATAACTACTTAACCGATAATTATTACATTTTGCATACACATTATCACAGGTATAGAAAAGGACATTGACTACCTTCAACCAGAAATAATGTACTGTTTCCGAAGGATAGGTAAAACCTACATCAACGTGAGCGAAGTTGCGGGTAAATGCTAGTAATATTATAAATAAGAATGCGAATTGGTTTAATTGTTCGTTTCTTACATTTTCATGTCTTAACTACGCAACCAATTTGTTATGTATATAATACTCGTACATGTATATAGGGCCATCTTGTCATATTAAACGTCAGTGCGCTTATAGCTGTCTTTGATTTCATACGTCCCGACATAACAGTGGCGACGAGGATAATACGCGAATACCCGCGCAAAAAGAAAAAAAATGTCTCAATTGCAATTTGGAATTTTATCAAGTTTTGACCATGTTACACAGTCATGGGAGACATACAAGCAACGATTGTCGCAGTGGTTCATTGCGAATGACATTGGGAGCAATGAAATAAAGAAAAGAGCCATATTATTAAGTGCACTCAGCGACGGTACGTATAAATTGGCCGCTGATCTAGCGTTACCAAAAGATATACAAGTGGTACCATATGCAGAAATCTTAAAGTTATTGGACGACCATTTTACGCCGGCCAAGAAAGGATTTGGCGATCGGTATACCTTTTATGTCGCGACACAAGATGTGAACGAATCGTACACGCAGTGGGCAGCGCGACTACGCGGATTGACGAAAAATTGTCGTTTCCTGAACATCGAAGAAACATTACGTGACCGTTTCTTAATGGGCATGTTACCAGGACCTGAACGGGAAAAATTATTTTCACAAGATCAGGAGGGCCTAACATTAACAAAAGCTGTGGAGCTGGCGGTGAATATCAGCAACGCACGCGCGGTGACGGCGGCTGCGTCCACCCAGGGGTTGGCGCAAAATGAGCAGCTGTACAAGATCGTGAGCAGTTCCAAAAGTGTTAGCGATATGAAAGTGCAGTGTAAAGTATGTGGTTTAAAAAATCATAACACGGTAGATTGTCGATATGCCAAATACAAATGTAAAAAGTGCCAACAAAAAGGTCATCTGCGCCGTATGTGTACTAAAATTAGTTATATTCATAAAGAGGGTGAACCGATGGCGGAATTTGTATTAGTTCAGGGGGTACGAATGAAATTTCAAATCGATAGTGGGTCAGCGGTTACGGTTATTTCATTTCAAACGTATAAGACATTTTTTTCTGATGTGCCGTTATCGTCAACCGTGAAACGCCTGTTTACATATACGGGAGGTAGAATTAATTGTGCTGGAGTAGTGAAGTTACAGTTTACATATAAGGACCGTACTTGCATGTTAGAGGTATGTGTAGTTCACAACGGTGGCCCGCCCCTTCTAGGACGCGACTTTATATCTACGTTTCAGTTGCAATTGCTATCATTAAATTATTGTAATAGCCTAAATAAATTTACAGAAAATTTACAAGTTCGTTATCCTGCAGTCTTTTCAAATAAGTTAGGTAAATTTAATCTTTACAAGGTAAAATTGCACATAAAAGAGGATGCGAAACCAGTTTTTTGTAAGGCGAGACCCATAGCCTATGCGTTAAAAGATAAGATCGACAAGGAAATTGATCGTTTGTTAAGTGAGGGTATTCTGATGCCTGTTGAGTTATCAGAGTACGCCTCACCGATAGTACCGGTATTAAAACGTAATGGAGATATTAGACTTTGTGCTGATTACTCGGTTACAGTAAACAAAAGTCTGAAAATTGACAAATATCCATTACCAACAGCGCAAGAATTATTTACCAAGTTGCATGGGGGTAAACAGTTTAGTAAGTTAGACCTCTCACAAGCTTACGCTCAGTTTGAATTACATGAGGCGTCACAGCATTATACTTGTATTAATACTCATCGCGGCCTTTTTAAGTATACACGCCTGGCATTTGGCCTCGCGAGTGCACCAGCCATTTTTCAAAGAGCAATGGCTTGTGTGTTATCGGGTATGGATGGAGTCCTGTGTATGTTAGACGATATCTTGATTACAGGAGTAGATACATCCCAGCATTTAGAAAGGCTAGATGCAGTATTAAAAAGGTTACAGGAAGTCGGTTTGACGCTACAGAAAGAAAAGTGTGATTTTTTTAAAGATGAGGTAGAATACTTAGGCTATAAAATTGATAGACACGGCTTAAAAAAATCATTAAAAAAAATTGAAGCAATCGCGAATGCTCCAGTTCCTACTAATGTCGGTACGTTACAATCTTTTCTGGGGTTAGTTAATTATTATAGAAGTTTTGTCCCGAGAGCATCCACTATCCTCAGTCCATTATATAACTTGTTACATAAAGGTAATAAATGGGAATGGACTGACGAGCATATAACTGCTTTTGAAACTATAAAAAGGCATTTAACTTCGGAACAAACCCTAGCGCACTTTAACCCAAATGCTACGGTTATTTTAACCGTAGACGCGTCCCCTACCGGACTTGGCGCTATATTATCACAAATTGATGAAAGTGGAATTGAGCGACCGGTATCATTTGCTTCTCGTACCTTGAATAAAGCTGAGAAGCGATATGCTCAAATTCAAAAAGAAGCTACGGCGATTATATTCGGAGTTAGACGATTTCACCAATATTTATATGGTAGGTCAATACCCTTTGTGCTTCGCACCGACCATAAGCCGTTACTAACAATATTCGGTCCATATCGTGGCATTCCAGAAGTGTCAGCGAATCGCCTACAAAGATATGCGATGTTTTTAAGTGCATATAATTACACTATAGAATATGTACGCAGCGCGGATAATACTGCTGATTATTTATCTCGGGCAGACGTAGCGGAGTGCGAGCCGTCGTCGCAGTCACTCAGTAGCATCGGACGAGCCGAGGCCACGGACGCGTACGACGAGAACGACGTAATGGACGACCGGGCGTCATACGTTAATTTTGTTATTGATAATACCTTTCCGGTTACACGCATAATGCTTCGCGACGAAACAAAAAAGGACAAAATACTACAAAAAATAATATGGTATATTTTAAATGGGTGGCCACCGAAAATAACACATACTGAATTAAAACCGTATTTCCATTGCAGGCTAGAATTATCATATGAAAGTGGTTGCGTCATGCGGGGTTACAAAATCGTAATTCCCGAAAGTCTAAGAGACATCATTTTATCTGAACTACATAAATCGCATTTAGGAATAGTTAAAACAAAGGCAGAGGCAAGGGGAAGATTTTGGTTTCCTAATCTAGATCAAACAATTGAAAAAAAAATTGCTAGTTGTAACGTCTGTATGCAATTACGACCCTCGCCCAGCCGGGCACCGCTCGCGGTATGGCCATATCCTCCACATGCTTTCTATAGAATACATATTGATTTTTTAGGTCCTATAAACGGTTGTAGTTATTTTATAATAGTAGATGCATATTCAAAATGGGTTGAATCTTATAAAATGATTTCAGTTTCAACTTCATTAGTCATATTTAAATTACAAGAATTTATTTCGAGGTTCGGTTTACCGCACACCATAGTGAGCGATAATGGCACGGCTTTTACGTCTAAAGATTTTAAATTATTCTGTCAAACAAATGGTATTGATCACATAACGTCACCTGCTTACCACCCGTCGAGCAATGGGCAGGCGGAAAGTTTTGTTAAAATAATTAAAAAAGGAATCAAATCTAGTTTAATTAGGGGTGAAAATATCATGCAAAGTGAAACAACCTTATTGAAATATTTGTTTGACTATAGGAACTCAGTACATAGTACAACAGGCTTATCACCTGCCGAGTTGGTTTTCGGGCGGAAACTTCGTTCACGCCTTGACATATTGAATGAGTCACCAACAAAGTCATTGTCGAGTACTCTCTCTAATCGTGTTCAACAAAAACAGTGTTCACAGAGTAAGACATATCGTGGTAACAACAAACAATGTTTCCAATTAGGCCAGACAATACTATATAAAAAAAATAATATGTGTAAAAGAGACAATTGGGGCAAGGCCATCGTAATAAAAAAAATTGGCAAGGTCATTTATTTAGTTAAAGACATTACAAGTAATGCAGTGTTTAAAAAACATAAAAATCAAATAATTATGTATAAGGGGTTTGACAACGGGGAATGGAAAAGTCAACTGGAAGTTAATGACTTTACTGGAGGCCATTCATCATGTAATAATCCTGCGCAGGGTGAATCGCTATCTACATCCAGTTGTCCTACCCCTCCGGTAGTTGTAGACCAGGTCGAACGCCCAAATTGTTCTGACCTCGTCCTCGTACCGACTTCGATAGCGACTGCCACTGACCAAATCCACGACACTGTGGAGCCTTCAGCGCCACCCTCGGAGGAGTACTTTAGAGATGAAGGGTCAAGGTTACGTCCGTTGCCGAGAGTCGATTATAAGCCATTTTATTCAATGTTGTACATTTAGTTGTTTTGTTTTTTATTAAAATAAGTATTATATGTATATCTCATAATAAATTCAAAAACATGTTATATGCAAATATACCTTACTAAGGAGAGAGAAGATGTTATGTATATAATACTCGTACATGTATATAGGGCCATCTTGTCATATTAAACGTCAGTGCGCTTATAGCTGTCTTTGATTTCATACGTCCCGACATAACACAATTAACATGAAATTTTGCGTACATGTTGTCAGGAGTACAGAAAAGGATACAGGGAATCTGTTATTCAAAAAAAGTAAGCACCGATAAACAGATTAAGCTTATATTAATGCGAGCAAAGGCATGGGCAAAAACTAGTAAATAAAAAAGAAACATTTTAAAGAAAAATTTATCTTATTAAACTATTATATATCGACATTCTTGATAACACGAGCGGAGTTGGTGCTAAAGTCTGATATTATTTTACATGCAGCTTGAAACGTAGACTTTAATCAATTTTAGAGTAAACTTCAAAATGATTATTTAATAAACTATTTCATATCCATACTCTTCACAACACGAGCAAAAGTGGTGCTAAAGCTTGGTATCCTTTTACATGGAGCTTGAAGACTTTAATTTAATAAATTTTAAAGAGAATTTCATAATGATAACTTAAATAACTAACTAACTTAACTATTACAAAATGGATACTTTTGATAAAACGAGCGGAATTGGTGGGAAAGAATTATAAGAATAATAAAATAAATTTTATATGCAGCTTGAAATGTAAACTTTAATCAATTTTAGAAAAAAAAAAAACTAAATGATAACTTAAACTATTGCAAATCGATTATACTTTTCACAACACAAGCGGAACTGGTGCTAAAGCTTATTATTATTTTACATGCAGCTTGAAATGTAGACTTCAAATTTGAATGTGAACGAGATACCATTAACTTGCCTAATTATGCACAAAACGACCTCTCTCGTATTGCGACTAGATCACAATTTGTTCTAATTCAGTATCCGCTATTCCCATGGCATTCGGCGAAATATACTGGAGCGCGTTAGTTGTTATTTATTACTGTATATAATTACTTATCCTGTTGTATGGGAAATTATGTGGATATGCTAATACGGCAAAGAGCCCATATTTCTGATCCTCAAAGTAAATTAATTGTTGTACATATCGCATACGATAGCTACATCACTACATAGTATAAAACAAAGTTGCTTTCTCTGTCCCTATATCCCTATGCATGCTTAAAACTTTAAAACTACGCAACGGATTTTGGTGCGGTTTTTTTTAATAGATAGAGTGATTGAAGAGGGAGGTTTATATGTATAATAATATAAATCAAATAGTGGAGAAATACTGTTATTTTGGAGGTTACTCCAAACTTAACGCGTGCGGGCCACGGGTAGTAATGAATAAATCAAAACTACTGGCTCGATTTTAATAATTTTTTCAGTGAATGACAAAGGCTATATATTTTATACCCGTGCGAAGCCGGAGCGGGCCGCTAGTTACAAAATAATTTAATGAGGTATATACATAGAATATCTGTCAAGTGTGTGTCAAACCGGCACGTTCCGTTTTACTGTATAATTGTAACTAAACTATACTACTAGTTATTTATTTATTTAAAATATATTTTCTTTTATTTAATTTTGAATCTTTAACTCGATCCGACAAGTACTTAACAAGTTATTATTATATATTGTTTTGCTAATGCAAACACTAATGTGTTGGACCTTTATCAATGATACCAATTTTAACAATTGTATAGATACATAATATTATAAATGCTAATTTTAGTTTATTTGTTTATTACGCTTTCACATTGTAACTACTCAACCAAATTCGATACTCAACGAATACTGAACGAAATTGGCTCATTAATATTATTGTTATTATTGACGTTTGTCTCAAAATAAATTAATAAAATCATTAAGTAATTAAACACAACTTTCAGTGCAATTTTAATCAATTTATACGCGAAACTTGTGGTCTGTTGTTATTGTTGTTGACAAAGAAATTAAAATATGTATGTGTTCAAAGGTAAGGAAATAAAACTGTTTCCAATTTCTTTTCAATTGTAAAGATCGCCAATAGTTACTAAATAACAAAAAATAAATAAATAAATCGGGAAACATGAAACAGAGAGACGAGAAAATGGTACTACTTACTGATCTCTATTGTCTTCCCCTATTTACATATAGATTATCTAAGTCAAAAAGTTAAGCAGTAATCATAAAATAACTAAAGTTAACTTTTAATGCGTAAAGGTTTTTTTTATAGGATTTAATTAATAATACCAAAATATTTTTATTAAGTAATAAAAGAAAATCCTTCATCAACACAGAACGCAAAACAGTAAATTGATTTTTACGAAAACAAAGTAGGAGGGTGCAGTTAGTTAACTATAAAATCTAACATAATATAACTAGGGTAGTACATATTTTATATATTCAACCCTGTAAGTGCCAGATATCGTATATATCAAATCGAACACTCGATCCAAAAATACTGATATAAAAATCGAATATCTTTTGTACTTAAATCGGTAAAGGTCGTGACTCTACCCTATTGTGTAAAGAATCATGTACGCAGGTTAGCATTCAGGGGGCTAAAACAAAAAAAATGGTATAATTAAATAACAGTGATACCCGTGACTTCGTTCTTGTCAGCATGGTTTTGTTTTTTCATAGGTACTTCATGTCTTATTCAGATTAATTTTAAGCTGTCTGTTTTTTATTTTTATTTTACATGTATATTTACATTTTACCGTCGACTAATGATGCGTTTTAATTAATTTTAAAGTTAAACTTCTTATGTGAAAGCTTTGAAATTCTGATCGGCAACCTTTTTTTTGGAGGTAAACACTGTGTCGAGTAGAGTGTTGAAAACACCAGTTGTCGTCCGATCACTGGAGTTAAGGAACATCGTCTGCGGTCAATACTTCGAAGGGTGTGTGAACCCCGCGTGACGTTGGCTTTTTATTGTATTTTTTTCATTCAAATGTTTCCCTGTAATACAAACGTCTGTCATAGGTCTTTACGATACATATGTTTTTTGTTACAGTGAAACATGACAGCGGTCGTTCAATTCCAGGCGGTTGTTAGAAAGTTAGAAGTGGGAAAAGAAGTAATGTCCATTCTAATATTAACCCCTATAACATTTTTTGCGAGTTAAAGTAATTTCTGTTTATTCCATCACCCTTTAACCCTAATAAGAGAGCATAGTTCTATTAATATTGTAATCGTAAAAGTTTATGACGATGGATAGGTGTAAAGATAATGTATGGTATCATCGTGTATTAGCATATAAACGCTGACGTTATCATCCGTCAATCTCGTAAAAATCAATTCAACCTTCTCGGATTAGTTCGGAGAAACAAAAAATATTTCAATTTTATTTATATGTGCATCTGACCTAATAATAGCCCTCCGACTTCGCTCTGGACACATTCCAACAAATAGGTTTTTACACCTAATAAAAAAAAGGTCTTCACCGAACTGCATGGTGTGCGGTGTAGTTGAGGATGTTTATCACGTTTTGATGGAATGTGTTAAATATGAAAATTGTAGAAAGAATTTCAAGATTACTCGATCCATGGATGTATTTGTAATTCGATCCTGGCAGACCCTCTGTCTCAGAATGCGAAATCATTGTACACAATCGCAAGGTTAGCTTTTAAGATGTCATAATGATTGTATTGTGGAACTGAACATGTCTGTGATGTTGTTACGGGGCATCATAGTCGCTATGCGACAAAGCCCATATTAAAGACAAAAAAAAAAAAAAAAAACTTTCAATTGACGTACAATTATTTAGTAGACAATTTATGATTATATTTCAAAACTCTTAGGCTGAGTTGCACCAGTTAATGTTAAGGTTAAAAATTCGGTTAAAGTTATTGTTAGCCAAAAAATAGGTTGCACCAAATGACAATGGTTAAAATGACGTCATGATTTAACGTTAACTATTACTGCTCCATGTTGGCCGGTTAACGTTATTGTTAATGTCAATTTTTGAATCGGTTGTCAAGTTCACTAGTTCACTTCATTTTAGCTGAAGATAATGCTTCTTTCTCTAAATAACAAACACAGAATTAGAAAATGCTCACAGGACGACAGAAGCTAACGTTTTGTCGTTACAGGATCGAATTCTTGTAAATAAATGCAATATATTCTTGTAAATAAAAAATGCAAAAGTCGCTTTAAAAAAGGGAAATTCTGTATTCCCTAATTACGACACTGTACAGTAACTCTTATCGGATATTTCTGAGAGGTTTTTTTATAAACTCTCGCACAATGGTATCCGTGGGCATTATTTCGTTTTTACGTATGCCTGTCTTGGTCACAAAGCCATCTCATCCAGTGCCTACAATGCTAATATTATTAAGTATTTACCCGGCCTTTATTCGTGTATGGAATACAAAGATTTACTAAAAGGTATTCCCATTATTTACAGGATCAAAGATTTTTTTTAATAATATGAGTTTATAGATCTTTTGAATACACTGTGATATATTTCAATAATTATGCACGTTAGATATTTCTATACGCGTAAAACATACTTGAAAATACAAGATGGTATGTTTATTAACTAGCTGCCCGGTCAGGCTTTGCAAGGACGTACTATGAAAAAAAAAACCGTTTGTACTTTTCACATAGCGCTATCTATTGGATATTTACGCAATTCAGTCAACGACTTACTTTATATCGCCATCTGTTAAAATCTTATCGAACTAACAGAGATAAGCTTGACTCTTTATTTATAAAGAAATAAATCGCAATAAAATAATATTTCGATTATAAATTGAGGTATATATAGGATATTATTTTAATGTTGGTAAGCAGTTATCAGATTTTAAACCTTATAATGTTACTTTCGTGATTATGATAGTCAAGATTGAAGTTAATTAGAACTAAAAAAAAATTATAAACCATATCTTTAAACCTTTTGTTACAAGTTAACCAAACTTATTGGTTAATTACTCCTTTTAATCAGATACTAGCAGGTCCAGCGAACGTTGTCCTGCCCTTATAATAAAAAATATATACTTATGTGCATGAAACGCTTAAGGCGGCTTGACTTTTTCCGATTCTTTCAACAATTATCATTATATTTCAATCAATTTACAAAAAAACCTTAACAAATTATACACCTAAGCTTTCCCTGTGAATTACTCTATCTATTGGTGCAGACCGGATTACAATCCGTTCAGTAGTTTTTGAGCTTATCGCGAACATCAAGACAGACAAACAGACAGACGCGGCGGACGACTTTGTTTTATAATATGTAGTGATATCTACGTCGGTAAATGCTAATAACTAACTACCTTTCAAAAAACAAAATGTACGAGCTTCTCAATATAAATTCAAACAATCATAATATTTTATATGACCAAATAAGTCAAGATTAAAAGGTATTCATTCATAAAACAAAGCCGGCTCCAAGCGGAATTTAGAGTAGGCAAAATTAACTTGGAATTCGACTGCCGGATTTTTATTCCAAATGATCCTTAATATGGAAAATATGAATTTATTATGAGCTGGGACAAAGCTGGGCCATTTTTGAATAATTTACGACGAATCGAGGCTCCTATTTGTGTTAAAACGGTATAAATGTTAAAGAAGGAAATATCTAAAAAGTGGTCTTGTCCACTTTATATACTACACATACACAGATTTTTGTAACGACAAATAGGTCATCGAATTACAATTAGAAAAAAATAATTAATAATACCTTCCTCGATGTCATACTATTTTAGCACCAAATCGTCTATATTAAAAGACTAGCTTTTACCCGTGGTTTTATAAAATACATATTTTATAAAATATATTCTATATTGGTAAGGATTATGATTATTGCCAATATGATGATGAAATGGGTAATTATTGTAAAGTGTTTTAATTTATTTTATTTTAGTGTGATGAATTAATTCTCCCAAAAAGATGTCTTCTTACAACATTCCAATAAGTTTCTGTCGCATCACAGAATTCGTTTTTATGAAAAATATATATTTTTTTTGTTTATAAATATTACAGTACTACCCATTTACATCACTTGTGTACAATATCCAAACCATATAACGCAAGATGCCACCGATGTTACATAGTACGTCTATACTTGACCTTTTAAACACCTTATAATAATAGGGTATCTCGTTCGTATGTATGACTCAAAGCTGGCTAAAGCTAAGGCACTCATGATGATCAGGTATTGCATTACAAGGATATCTTAAAGTGCCATCTAACTACATCTTAGATTGGGCGCTGCGAGTTCGGAGGCGGTAAACGTCATTGCGTTGACCGGTGCTATGAGATTGATAAGCAGACCGTATTATCGTGGAGCGGATTATACTCCGCAACCTAGACGCGAAACTCCTTATACTTAAAACCCATCCGAAGCCTTTCTACTCCTATACATATATTATCAATTGTACTGTGCGCCCTGCAAAAAGACCTTCCACCCAAAATTTGGTTTCGCGAGCCATACACGTATTTACAATCGAAAACGGACACGTCAAGGAGGCTCGTAAGCATAATATAGGAACGAATATTATAACGCAAAATTACTAATAAAAAAATAAAAGTAACTAAATGACAGACTGAAATCTCATCATCCTAAAAACTCACAAAATATGTGAAGAATCATCATGGCTTACTTTTTTTTATTAACAAGGTTTAACCTTGATTTCAATCTCCACTAATGGTAATAAAAGGAGAGACGTAATATTTGATTTATTTGCTCGCTTTCTTGTGTGTCTGTTTGTATGTTCAGCATAAATTTACCTTTACTAAATTTCACAATAGTTACGAATGACAGATTCATTCATTCATTGCTCGTTACATTTATTTAGATACGAAAACCTTTTAAAAGGAAATATATTACCGATTCTTTCTAACATACCTCTTGCATTATTTCTCAAGCATAGCATATATTTAATAAATGTATATTACTTCCATTAATCCCATTATCCAAATATTACAAATTTATCAGCGTATAAATTATACCGATCAACCGATTTTTTTAACAAGAAGCACACAGCAAGTTACATTTATAAGATCAAATAATAGCATATGGGTGTGGTTCCGCTGGTACAAATAGTAATAATATAAAACAAAAGACCACATACGAATTCTTTTCTTATACCTAAATATGTAATTAAGCCCCTTGTATGCACGGTCAGTCCTCACGTCACACACGTCACTCCTGTTAGACTATGTACCTAAGCAGTGTACAGTGTACACACACGACAGTTTGCACGATGTCGTGTGACCGACAGCTTGTCCACTATAGACAAAGTATCCCCAATTGAAGGTAAAAAAAGGTAAAAAAGTAAAAAACTAAAGGTATATAAAAGTCTAAAACAAGAGCTATATACCCAATATAATTAAATACAGATATCTTCGTTTATTTCAATGTATAAAAATTATTAGATCTGTAAGTGGATTTATTGAAATCCCTTTTTTTACGTGAGGACGTCCTACATAGGTCATCTATCTTCCTGGAAAGAGAGTAGGTAGAACCTTAAGTAAGGCTCTTACCGAATAAAACCAGACGGTGTCTAAATACGTTTGCCAGAATAAATTGTTAGGTGTCCGTTGAGATCAATTTTACATTGGTACGTAGACAAACAATACTTAAAATCTTTTAATTGACTGTCTTATGATTTCATGTCCTCGGCGAAAGTATAAGCTCATATTGAGATTTAAACCTACCTCATTATAATAACGCGCCGCCGTCCGTACACATTATTTATGACGCATTCAGGCTTAATTAATTATGGACACAAACAATTTGTATACTTCATATTATAAATAAATATTTTGGGAACTGTCTATGTACTGTCATTTTAGGAATGGATATTTAGAAAGTCATAGTGATCGAGCGGCTTACTAATTTAAACTAGTAATGCTACCGACTGACGGTGAAGAAAAGCACTGTGACGAAACCTGAACCTGAGAGATGTTCATGTGGGAACATTCATGTGTTGTGGGAAAATAAAGAATTTTAGATTTCTGGAAATAGGAAGAGGCCTATGATCCTGCAGTGGGTCTCTTACAGTCTGATATGATACCATCTTGTGCCATACTGAAATGTAACACTACTAACGTCAACATAGAGATAACAGAGTCTCATTGATTAGCCAGTGTACAGCCATTTGCAAACACCCTTGCATGCGGAGCAACGGCAACTGTCGAAAGAACCTAGATCTTTCAACAGCTGTGGTTTTTTGGTTTAGACTGGAGTAACATGTACAGTACCCGTTATTTGATTTGGCACGTCGGGGAGAAGAGTGAGTTATCCGGCTAAGATCGGCTTGCTTCGGTTTTGTAAAGCGTTTACTCTGTCGCACAGCGTAAGGACTGCGATAAACACAGATAACGCTATACAAAACCGAATTAAACCGACAACTCGGCCTTCTCTCCAACGAGCTACATCAAAAGCTTGATACTGTACTAAACATTCACTTTTACATACGTGTGTAAAGGGAGAGATACAATATGTTAATTAATAATAATTGATTGATATAAATTAAGAAGTAAATAATAGCAGCAGTATTAATTAATAGTCCGGTGAAACTGTAGAAGCTTTGCCAGGTCACCAGTGTAGTCAGTTCGAAAAAAGCAGTCTTAATTTTTAGTCTATATAAATCAACATTGGTTGCCGAATGTATTCACTACAGAACGGATAATTTTCTTATTGTTGCCTGTTACCTGTGACTTGTTGTCTGGTTGGGTTAAAAATCACCACATACAAGTACCAGTTAGACGGACGGGAGCAGAGAGATATTGCAATATTGACAGAATCGACAGATTAATGTTCATTCATCGCCATTGACAATTTATATGTCGTACTATAAAGAGAAGATTGGGTCTCGTTTTCTTCATTAATACAACGTGCGCAAAGCCGGGGCGGACAGCTAGTTATTAATTATAATTAATTTCAACTTAATTGAAATAATTGTAACGCAGAATTAGCAACAAGTTAATATTATAATAATTAAATGATGATTCTTACATACAATATATATATATATATTTGATTCTTAGGTTTTTTGTTGTGTATGTAAATTTATTATAAATACGATTTATTTTCGTCGTATTTCCTTTAAATAATGATGATTTTGTTCGTTTACAGCGTTCTTAATTTTAAATGTTTATAGTTTTGACTTTGAACGACTCACCGATTTATTAGAATCTCAATTGATTTTAAATGACGTAGTGGTCTACGATAGTAAACAAGCCAACACTATAGGATGACTATATCTGAAGTATAGTTGCCGGAACAAACTTATTGAAAAGAAGGGGCACGTTACTGTCTATCTGTAGGTATATCAATTTTTTTTTTAACTTTACTTTCTATATGTAATACTCCAAATAATCCAACTAAATCCGTCATATAACAAAAACATGTCATATAACATTTAATTTTTATTGTTTACTTATAATCTCTCTTTTCTAAATGTCTTATAATATAACAAACAACCACCCGTGGCCTTGTCCGTGTTCAATCATAATATGAAAATTAATAGCAAGAAAATATAGATACTGGCACAAGTCATAGAAAAATGGATGGCAAAGAAATGTTCTCTGTAAAAAATTCTTGCCTTTATAATAAGGAAAATTACTAAGTAGAATAAATCATACAAATACAATAGCCAGTAAAAAAGTAGAAGGAATTCAAAATTCTTCATTTAAACGTCCAAATTATTTAAAACATTCCATTTCGTGATCGTACAAAATCGTTCCTCATGTTTCTTCCTTAACACTCAAAGAGCAATGTTAAATATAATTAACCGCCTTCCGAGCGTCGATTACCCAATTTCAGTAAAAATGACATTTTTTTCCCCCTCGCGTAATGGCGCCAACAGAGTGTGCGCCCGAGAAGTGGCTCGTCGGCTTTATTGCACCTTTTCAAATGAAATAATGATCATTTCACTGAGAAGTGGTCCTTGCGACTTATTCGAACATTTGCTAGTTTCTCGGTATTATAAAAAATATTTTTTTAATGTTCCCCTTATGCAGCAAATTTTCCTTCGATTCAAGTTGTGGTGGATTTTAATAAATTCTGGACACAACAAAAAAGTTCTCATAAGACTAGGTTTTGTACAAAAATCAAAGCAGAACACAGTTATTATACACGCCATTTTGTCGACTTTGAAACAGAATAACGTTATTTTATAAAATATCCACCTACTTATACAAACAATTGACCGACGCGACGTGTCGTTTTGGCCAGTTTCGACAAAAATCCTAATTCTGGTCATAATTTTAATGACGGGCAAAAAGTTTGTTGAGAGACGAGTACGCGTGCAACTGTTGTTACGCATTTAGTGCGTATTGAAATTAATTCTGAGTTACTAATTTCTTAGGAGATCTCCAAAATTTGGGGAATCTTAACTCATAGCTCATACCCTACCAAACCATCACTGAAGTCGGATAGTGCCCACGTTGCACTCTGTCGATTAATTGGAATGCTTCCTTAGGGCTTTGAGCATAAATACGGTCAATTCTTGTGTTAAAATGTTGCTCAATTGTAAAAATTTTCTCATCCGTAAACAAAATTTTGCTGTGACCTCCCTTTGCGTACCACTTCAGTAGTTGTTTCGATTTTACTACCCTATTATATTTTAAATTATCAGTTAAGAAATGACTAGTACGTCTCTTATAGGCTGCAAGTCCAAAGTCATCTTTTAAAATACGCGATGTCGTTCTAGGTGCTATCTTCATTTTCCGAAATAAAATCTTTTGCTTTCGGACAGGATTTCGTCGAATTCTTTCCCTTACTGCTTTGACCACATTTTTCGCACGAACACTCGACAAAATAACGGGTAACATCAGCCATTATATCCATAAAATAATAATGTACAAAGTATCAATTAACTCGTGTTCTTTGAAACTTAAATAAGATGAATAACTATATCAGCAATGACAAACAGAGGTCGTGCCACACGGTGCGTGTCCAGAGGTTGCTTAGTTTAAAAATTAATTTAGTAGAAGGTCAAGTTTTTAGAACTGATTACTTCTTAGAGGTGGCCAAATTGCTTGAATTGAAACATTACGATGCTAATTTTGTAGGAAGCCACATAGTTTTACACACATTGTTCGTTATAGATTGTATTATTTTAAAATAAATTATTACAATACAATTTTGTAAACAAAAGTTTACCAACAATTATGAATCAAGAGCTGTTAGAATTGCATTCTAATACGATTCACGATGTTAGGAAAATGTACGGATTGGAAGATCCGAAGAAAATGGAGGAAGCCATCGACATATTAGACAATTGGATCCATAAGCAAAATCATTTCACGGAGAAAGTATTTCGTAAGTCAGATAATTTATTATTATATTCCGCTTTATAATTTGAACGTGATAAAAGTTGATGAACAGGAGAAGACTTTTGATTTTTTTTTCAATTTAATTCCATTAAATGATTTAGCTTCTTAAAACAACGTACGATGAGGACAGAAGAAATATTTTCTTATCTGTAGGATCAACCTCATCTGGTGACACGGTTATGTCTAAATAAAATATACTTATTGTGTCAGTGTGTTTGTTTTAATGTCGAATTTACACATTATTTATAATTATTATAGCAAGAAGATATTTAGAAATCAGCATTATAAACAGCAAGGGGTCGATTGAGCGGGCTAAACAGAAAATAGAAAATTTGTGTACACTGAGGACAGTTTTTCCGAAATTTTACGACTTCCCCGATGTTAAGAATCGTTTTAAAGATTTGCTTACCTTGTAAGTATTATATATTTGACAAAATTATAAATTTATAAACGAATAAAAAATAATAAATAAATTACAATGTACAAACGCCGAAATGTTTTTTTAAAATGAACAATTATTTGATTTTCTGGAAAGTATATATTAATCATTCATTCGATTTGGTGATTTTTTGGTATAAACTATTGATAATTTCTTGTTATTACTATTGCTATACTAGCTGATACCAGTGACTTCGTCTGTATTATTTATTATCTTAATAATATATTTTATGTTTAAGTGAAAATTATATAAAAATAATTGGAAGCAAAAATATACTTTGCACACAGAATTTCTTTAGTCTTGTAGTGAAACTTTAATAATTTTATATTCGATAATTTATATAGTGATAACTTTTTTTTGGACAAGGATCAAGTATCTATGAATTAAATCTAATATATAATTTATCTGTGTGTGACTGAACTCCTCATAAACGTCTGGACAGATTTTAATGAAATCTTTTGTCTGTGTTCTAGTGTATTCAGGAATGGTTTAGATTCACAATTGGACTCGGTAGTTGGCACTGTGGTCAGATGCTAGTATTTTTTTTATTATTAGCGCAGGACAACGTCCAACCGGCTCTCTAGTTTTATTTATATAAATGGAGGAGCTGTGTCGTGGTATGTACCGAGAGATGAGAACGGTCTTTGTCGAAATATTCTTGTCTCTCGACAGACGTTCGCTATTCTGTTAAAAGGAGAGTTACTTGAGAAATTTCTATATAAAAATAATATTATCGAATTTCAGCACTTTTATAGCCCCACTTCCAAAGTTGACTAAGGACCATTGCAGAATATTTGCGTGTCAGCTAATACCGTCCGACCTTTTCTTTAAAACACCTTTCATTGATTATTGCATTTTATTTTTGATTGTGAGTATGATAAGTTTATTTTCTCCGTTTTTTTTATAACACTTTCATTCGTCGTATATGTCAATATTACAAACATATAGAGTGTAACGTACCTAAAACTGTTTAACCATTCCGGTAATGTACTGTATTGTACGCCTCCACCAGAAAAGTAATTTTTTAAATGTTTACAGACAGACAGAATTAATTAGACTTTTGTAATATCTGTATACATACATATAAGAACAACTGACTGAATGAATGACATTTGCAACGCACAGCCCAAATTACTAGGGCTAGGGGTCTTGAAAATTTACATGTGGGCTTACTTTACACTGTAGGTGAGCAGTAAGGAAAATTCAACCCCCAAAGTGATGAAATAGAAGTAAAAATAATATATATATATATATATATATACACTTCAAATTATGAGCGTCGATTGTTCACTTGTAGTATCTTGAAAGTCTTCGAATAACGACCGAGGTTTAGATTCTGTAACGGGCCTGAGCTTTTGACGAAGGAAAATATCTTGATGAAGTTATAATAAGTTACAATAATAGTTTTAACAAACATAGCATAAACTATAATAAGCATAGTGACAGAACAATTGATGCGCTCGCATGGAAATGACATTGAATAAAATAAAAATGAAGTCTCTGTACATAATAACGACTTTTTACTGATTGGATATGACCGTATACGAACGTACTGATACCAAAAACACAATTTTTAAGATTTTTGTCTGTCTGTCTGTCTGTTCGTTCCGAGTAATTTCCGAAACGGCTGGACCGATTTTGACAGAAATTACACTGATAGATAGTTAAAATTACAGCGGGTGACATAGGCGACTTTATTTTAGACTAGCTGTCATCAGTGGCTTCATCTGTACGACTGTCTCCAAAACTATTGCACCAATTTTCATGACACTTTCACTGACAGATAGCTAACGTTATAAAAAGTAATTAAAGCTTTTTTATTTTGGACTAGCTTTTACCCATGCCTTCGTTTGTAGTGTTTTATCTCCAAAACGTTTGAATCATTTTTCACGGAACTTTCACTAACAGATAGCTGATCTTATAAGAAGTAATTCACAATTATAAAAAAAACGCATGCGGAGCTGCGGGCAACAGCTAGTTGTATATAAGTTTCGTTATCACAATACTCTTGTTTATTACTACTTCTTACTAATATTACTGTTCAGATTATTTATATTTTATCTATTTCAATAATACCTTAAAGTAAATCATTGTTAGACCTAACATAGATTTGTACGTAACATACCAATCTGGTACATATTAATATCGCGACATTTTAACGCGATATCTGACTACTCAACTGACTTAGGCAAACGTCCACTCTAATATTTAATGGATTGTAGATCTCTTGATGCTCGTCGTTGCTTTTGATTTGTATTGTTCTTATATTTTGGTCACTCTGTCATACTATAATAAATTGTATATGCTTGTTTAATAAGCCTGAAGAGCCCCTTTTAGGCCTTTATTCGTAATAACGTTGCATATCTTTCTCTCTGGTTTTTATCTGCATGAAACTGTCATTGTATTTAGTTTTCATGTTTTCAATAGATAGTATGGAATTTTTAATATAGGTACTATATTTTTACTAAGAGAGAATAGAGAGAAATATAAAAAAAATCATGTTGTTTCAATCGGTTTTGCAATTATTTTTTTTATATATTATAGGGGGCAAACGAACAGGTGGGTCGTCTGATGGTAAGTGATCACCGCCGTCCATAGACACTAGCAACACCAGAGGAGTCGCAAGTGCGTTGCCGGCCTTTTAAATATGTGGGCCTCCGGCGCTCTCACTGACCGAACGAAACGCAACAGTGCAAGCACTGTTACTTCACGTCGGCTTTCTGTGAGAGGGTGGTACTACCCCGGGCGAGCCGACCCATTCATGCTGAAACCATGCCATGCCATGCTTCAGCGTAGCTCTACCACCTACAAATACAAGCTAGCTTTGCAGAGGTTAAAATTCATGTGCGCCTACTTACATTAACATGATATAATAATGAATATCGTCTTTACGCATATTTCAAATCTAACATATTTTCAGTTTTGCGAATACGTAAAGATGTACGATTATTCCAATGGATGTATACTCATACTTGATTATAGAAATATACAAGTTACTGATTTAATGTCAAAATTTAATCTGATCGAAGTCAAGCAACTACTGACATTGGTTTTGGTATGTATGTTTATTTTTCGATTACTTTAATTTACTCAGACTTGGGTACATTATTATAAGCCTACTGCCATCTAACATGATCGCAGACCATTCCTGCATATATATAAGTATAGAACTAGCCTTTTGATGCTCTTACAGATTGTGTAATCGCCACTTTACAGAATGCACTAAACCATCCGTAATCGGTCTGTAGTCTGGTGAAACTATAGAGGCCTTGCCAGGTCAACAGTGTAGACAGTTCGAAAAAAAAATGTTCTTACAGATATACTGATGATTTCATAATTTTATAAGTGCTCTCTCTGTTCAGCTTTATATTAGCCGGTGGGAAATCGATAGAAAATTTTGTAAATTCATTTTTAATTATTTTAAATTTTAACAACTTTTCATTATTATTAGTTTTTGTTTTTTTTTTTTTATGATTCTTTACCTTATTCATTTCAGGACGGCTATGGTATGAGACTAAAGGGCTTGCGAATTTTAAGCAATTCTAAAACAATGGAGACCATACTGAATATGTTAAAAGCTGTTGCGCCAACGAAAATAGCTAGTAGATATCATTTGCATACCAATATGGATTCGCTTTACGAGGATATATCAAGAGATATGTTACCTACTGAATTTGGGGGTTCATTACGCTCTCTTAGAGAATTGCAAAGTGCGTACTGTGTTCCTTAAATAGTCTCTATTATTTATTGTCAAAATCAAATATAACCTGTAAAAATATCGTTCGAAACAATACAATTATTGGTGGTTGGTGGAAGTATTAACTTAGGCAATTTTCACCTATTATATTCTTCTGGTAACCGTTACACAAAAATATTTATGCATGACGACTTTGTTTGTGGCATCAATTATTTGAAATTTTGAATTAATAACATTCTTCAGCACCCCTTACATACCGTCTAATTGCTTATGTAATTTTTAATTTCTGATTCACTTAATCTTTTTTTTTAATTTATTAATAATTCATATTGTTATTCGGGTTTTGTTAGTTATTATATTTTATTTATATGAAATATGATTAAGAAATCCTTTTAGAGGATGTCGACATTTTTTAACTTAACGTGTATTTTGTGTAAAATATTCTATATATAATTAATAAATAGTCTATTGCTTTTGCAGGTGACTGGGTTGAATTGCTCAACTCGAAGGAAAGCTTGGAGTATTTAAACTGGACGAAGAAAACGCGTGTTAACGAATCTTGCCGTCTGCCTGAAAAATATACTGAATTGACTGGAACATTCAGATCTATCAGCATTGACTAAGTATTTAAGATCAAAATAAATGTTATTAAATATAACGATTGTTTTTTTAGCATAAACGTTAAATAAAATATTAAATATGGTTCGCAAGGTAGAACAAAAACACAGTACAGTAGTACCCAGCATTTGCTTTGTCACTTTGGAGAGAAAAGTGAGATAGGCGTCCGGTTAAAACCGGATTGCTTTGGTTTTTAAAAGCATTCTCTTTATCGCATTGCGTGCCTACAGCTTGATGTCTTTATACAGTAGCTAAAAGGACTTATATTTGTAAGAAACTAGTATTTGCCCGCGGTTTCACTCGCGTTAATGTAAATTTGACCTATCGCTAAGGATAACATTTTTTTTCAGAATGAAGAGTATTTTATACTCTTTTCTATACTACTGGCTACGTGTATACAAATTTTTGTTAACAAATCTCACGATAATTTATTTAGTAAGTAAAGCGTAACAAAGAAGCAAACTAACTTACATTCACGTTTATAATATTAGTTAGGATTATAACGTAATGATTTACTAAACTAAATAATAATTAAATGTTTTATGTATGCCTAAGACAATAAAAATTAAAAAAAAACACAACTTTGGCTTTTGTAACAGAGACAAAACTTCTTAGCATTCCATGGATTCACCGTGCGGGTGCCGGGTCCATCGTGTGGCAGAGGGAGAAACTCAGAGCAATTCACAGGACTTGCGACCTAGGTGTAGGTTTAAGGAGGCCCCCTTTGAGATGCGCATCAACGCTCACCTTCATTGCTCGAGTTTCCCGCCCTGCCTAGCCAAATTTGGTAGGAACCTGTTAGTGCAGCTTTTGATACTCGTTCTAAAATAGAACTTACTGCAGTTCTCGACAGGCCAAGGTCCTTCAGAAGGTTATAGAGAGATTTTGCTGGTAAACCTCTCGCTCCTACTTCTGCCGCGTATAAATTAACCACATAGCCATTAAATATGTATTTTTCTCCGTCATATACTTCAATTATATGGACTATTGTCATTGCAGCAATATAGTTACTAAATTTAACATTATTTTCCCATAACTACTTATGTATATTTGAAATAATAATATATACATAAAATCACCTTCAGAATACAATGATAAGTCGTCGACCTTGATAACTAGACTTGATAATTTGAAAGCAGTAGCTAAATGAATAATAGCAAAAGCTGATGTAAATTCAAAATATTACATGTTGATTATAGAATTCCAAGTACAACTACCATGTTACAATTTTACACGGAAAATCTAGCTATCACTTTTATTCTTGTTCTGTTTTCTCGATCTTGTCTCACTTAAGTGGAATCGGCACGTGTTTTCCTCTTTCGTGTCGTAAACTAAGATTCAGCAGCCGAATGTAATGATATCGATTATAAACGGAAATGACAGCGTCCCTATTGAGACGCTGCTTTTCGGTTTACTGTTTTTTGACAGGACAACTTCCGCTCTCTCTCAACGTCGGGTTTCCGTGAGTGTGGTTGTTTTTAGCGGTTGACATGTAATGGCAGTATTATTATTGTTTTAGAAAGTGAAAAATGTATTTGTGTGATCATAAATCAATATAGTATTATAGAAATATACCGTGTGGAGTTTCATTTTACTTCAAAAACGTTTCGTAGTATTTAACGTCGACCATCCATGAATTCTTCTAGATTGTAAATTGCCTTTACATCTTTCACTATTCTAGTTATTATAACGAAGACATTAACTAATAGATATGATATTATTCTTATTCTACTAGGGGGGCTATGCAGGCCTAGACCTGTATCACTGCGACCAGTTAATCTATTGTGATCGCCCCACAATATCAAAGCTCGCTACCTAATCCTATGGCATTTATGTACTGTAGGACTTTTTTGGCAGGGAGCGCTTGTAACTCATCCGGGAGCAATACATGCTTTCCCAGAATCCGGTTGCGTGTAGGCTTCAGTGGATCACATTCACACAAGAGGTGTTTTGGGGTTTCATCACTGCTGTCGCAGTATCTACACTCTCTTGTGCTTTGGACACCCATGTTATACAGGTGTTTCTTTAAACAGCAGTGTCCAGTGAGTGATCGCACTAGAATCCGTATCATTCCTACTGAGCATCAGGGCCTCTCCCGCACTACGCTGGTTGAATGCCCTGATGAGTTCTTTAGAATGTTTTTGACCTGGTAAATTATACCAGTGCCTTCTGGCTTCTTGATTGTAATGGTTCCTTAGGGTTAAGTGAGCTAGACTTTTGGGTATTCCACAAAATGGTTCGGGTCCAATGTGTATTCCCGTAGCACCTGCTCTTGCAAATAGATATGATATGCTAATATTGAAATTAAAACGTCATGTAATTTATTATCAACCTTTTTAACGTCGCTGAATATAGTGAATTTTTAATGCAAAGCTGTTTTGTTTATTGATTATGTAACTATATTTACATACGCGTTGTTTGAAATACATACGCTATATCACATTGTGGAGAGACAGGCGTCGTTGTAGAGGAACTATTTTAAATATTAATGATAACAAATTTTACTGATACGAAACGTTCTTTTATTTCTATATCTACAGCACTATATACAACATTTTATGATTAATCATCTGCTTGTCATCAACCATTTAAGTGTTGCAAAATATATTTATTCTTATACCATCATTCCACCAGACCAATAGTAAATGTATAATATAATATCGTAGTACATTTTATTTGTATATAATAAATTATTTTATTAAACGATGAGGATATCTTTGATAGTAAATTTATTGTGATATTAACTATTCAGTCAATGCTGATAGATCTGAATGTTCCAGTCAATTCAGTATATTTTTCAGGCAGACGGTAAGACTCGTTAACGCAAGCTCTCAAACGCGCAACACATCCGGCTCGAAGGACCATTTGTTTGCGCTTCGATAGCTTAATTGTTGCTTCGCTGGTATATATTGTAATAAATAACACTTTTGATATAATAACATTTAATTATGTGCTAAGAGATAGTCACAGTTTACATGCCCGAGCGAATGTGTTGCGCGTGTAGGCGCGCGAGGGCGACGCTAAGGGTGCGGGTGGCCGGGGTGACTTGCCTCGTCCAGGGCTCGCGGGGTGAGCTCACGTGTTGATGCGCGTGCAGGGGTGCGGGGTGACGGCCGCTTGCTGTACGCACACATATATTATGTTGGCCGCAACACGTCCAGTTCAAATACTCCAGACTTTCCTTTGAGTCGAGCCATTCAACCCAAGCATCTGAAAACCAATAGACTAATTAATATTTTACACATAACACATGTGAAGTTGATAAAAATATGCCCACAAGATTCTTAAATAATACTCACTCCAGCTCAAGTAAACATTTTCAACTTTACAGTTATATGACATTAGTAATATGCACTAGCGTCTGTGACATCACTCACGACTACTACAGGCCACAATTACATTTTATTTTGTAATTATGACATCATGTAATATTTCGACAATAAATTACTATTATTATTTGTTGTTATTGTTATTTATATAAAATCATACAAACCAACCCATGTTGCGAACAATTTAGTAATAAGTCGTCATGTAAAGTATACCTAATACTAAGTGGTTGTGGTCTAGCGGTTGTAGTCCGGTGAAACTGTGGAGGCCTTGCCAGATCAAAAGTAAAAACGTCGAAAAAAAAAATAGAGCTAGCGTTTTGACCGGTGGAATATCAATCTTTGTTTTTTTTTTCAAACTGACTCCATCATTGAGGCCTCTACCAGTTTCACCGGGCTACTAATATCAATCTGATGTACGCAGGTTCGAAACCAACGAATGTACCAACGACTTTTTCGTACATTTCCTAATTTAAATTGGTAACACTATCTGCTGGCTGTGGAGGAAACCTGAACCTGAGAAATGTTGTTGAAGTAGCACCGTAAATGGGAACATATAGAACTGTAGTTTCTCAGAGCTTGAAATCGCCACGAAATCGTGGGCTTACGCGGTGATTATGCTCATATCTTTCTTCGGGAAGAGTACTATGTCATTGCAGTGGGTCTCTCATTATAATTCATAATGTAATAAATACATACGCAAACTGACGTATGATCTGATATAAAAAAAAGTCTATTAATGAAAAGCATTAAATAAACGATACCACAAAATCATAGTAACTAATAGTAATCATAATACCTCCCTTTATGTAACGGATACAAGCAAAATATTAGAAACAATAAAAAGCATTTGACCACAAATATTGACTCCAATCGAGAATAGAGTCTGCAAACTTATATCAGAAACTATAATAATCTGAGCTACACTGAAGCTATTACTGGTTTCAGCATGATTGGGTCGGCTCACCCCGGGTAGTACCACACTCTCACAGAAAACCGACGTGAAGTAACAGTGCTTGCACTGTTGCGTTTCGTGCGGTCAGTTAGAGCGCCGGAGGCCCACATATATTAAAAGGCCGGCAACGCATTTGCGACTCCCCTGGTGTTGCTAGTGTCTATGGACGGCGGTGATCACTTACCATCAGGAGACCCACCTGTTCGTTTGTCCCCTATAATACAAAAAAATTAACAGGGCATTTAATAAATGCAACAGACACCTTGCAATTCCCTAAGAGAGCCTGATGTTCCCCCAAATTCGTTAGGTAACATATCTCTTGGTACAAGTTCATAAACCGCTTCCATATCGGTGTGAAAATAACATCTACTAGCTATTTTTGCGGGTAAAAGAGTCTTTAACATATTCAGTAGAGTCTCCATTGTTTTTGAACTGGTTAAAATTCGGAGGCTCTTTAGTTTTATGTCATAGCCGTCCTGAAATAAATAAAATAGAATATCACTAAAAAGTAACATAAAGTAAAAATTGTTAAAATTTAAAGTAATGGAATGTAAATTTACAAAATATTGTATTGGTTGCCCTTAGAAAAATCTATACAAATGCATAAAGTTGAGATTTCAGCTTGTAATGTCAAAATCACAATTTTTTACTAAATTGATATAAAAGTATGTACGAAACTTAGGCCAAAAAGCCGGTTTTTAAAATGCTTGTCTGTCTGTGTGTTAGGTACGGTTAATCTCCGAAACGGTTTTATCGATATTAACAAGACTTTCACCGGCAAATAGTTGATGTTATAATAAGTAAAATTAAAGTATCTTTTAATGTAAAAGATGTTCCGCTCAAATTTAAACGAAAATGTAAGCTAAATAAGCAGTATCCACCACCATTTGCGCTCCACGCGCACCTTTAAACAGAACATGTATTTTTATTTTATGCGGACGAAGTCGCTGGTAACAGCTAATGTACAATGAAGGCTATAAATATCCAAGCTGAACAAAGGATTTATAAATTATGAAATTTTCAGTACATCGGTAAGAGCATCAAACATCTAGTTGTGCGCCTAAATATGGTTTCATTACAAATTTTAAAAGGCTAAAACACTAGTAATTTAAATACTTGGGTATAAAACAAGTAGTCACAACAATTAACAACAAAATTACTCACCAACAGCAATGTGATAATTTGTTTAAGTTCGAACGGATTAAATTTTGAAATTAAATCCGCAACCTGCATCTCTCTATAGTCGAATATGAGTATATATCTATTAGAATAATCGTACATTTTTGCATATTCGCAATACTGAAAAAGTTTTAAATATGAAATATTTGTAGGAACAGTCTCCATTTTGGTATAAGTAGAAGTACATCTATTGTGATCTATGTAAGCAAGCATAGGAAAATGAGAAAAAAAAAGAAGTTTTTCTGATTTCTTTTCTGTAATTTAGTGAAACTCGCTGCCGAATGAGACCGTTAGAACAATATACCTGCCTTTAAAATGAGATGGCCAACAACTAATCGATTAAGTTAAATTCAGGTTAACTTCATTTTATCCCTTAATAACAACTTATCTGAGGAAGTTTTACGACACTATATCCTATGTGATCCATTAAAAAAAGTACATGATTGAATTAAACGTGAAGCGTGTAAATGGTGGCTACCAGAGGCGGGAAGAGTAAATCAATTCAATAGGTCAATTATAAAATCAAAACAAAATACTCTGTCATACTCACAATTAAAAGTAAAATGTAGTAATCAATAGCAGGTGTTTTGAAATATAGGTCACACGGTAATAGACGAACTGTGAATATTCTGCAATGGTCCTCAGTTAACTTGGGCAGCGGAGCCGCAAAGAAGCTGAAATATTTGTAATGATTTTTATATACAAATTTAGTGAAATAATGGAGTTTAACCGAATAATGAACTTCTATGGAGTGCCAATAATATGTGAGGACATATAGTCACCGCCCTAATGCTAAGAAGAAAACCAGTATGCAAGTTCATTTAGAAATATTGTCCACAATATATTATCGACATCTTACACGGTACCAACATCAACTGTCACTACTTGGCAAGAAATTAGTTAAATTGTCCAGTTTCAAAAACGTTTCTTCATTGTTGGATGTATTTTTGTCTTATATATGTACTTACAAAGTAAACATATGTTTAAAACGATCCTTCACATTGGAAAATTCGTAGAATTTCGGAACGACCGTCTTCAGCGTACACAAATTTTCTATTTTCTGTTTAGCGCGCTCAAGCGACCCCTTACTGTTTATAATGCTGACTTCTAAATATCTTCTCGCTATAATTATAAACAATGTATGAATTTCTCATTTAAATGAACACATACATACAAAATAATTATGCCCGTGGTTATTTAAACGCAACGATTTGATCCTACAGAATAATTAGTTAATAACATATTGACAATTTCTGAAAGGCTGCAAATTTGGGATTGTATATTGGTTACGGTATCTAAATAATTCAAATTGTTCGGAAAAATTAAAAAAAAGGAATCTAGGTTTCAAACTATAGTTAAGAACCATCCAGATGATATCATAAGTACAAGGAAACTCATTAAAATTCCAGGAATCCGTTTAAGACGGAAAGAATTACGAACACACGCATATCGTAATGTTTAACCTCTAAAACTTGAGCTACTCCCTTCTCTTTCATGTAGTATTCTTTTGATCTGCCACAATTATTATTGAGTGATTTTTTTCTTAATTAGTAAACATGTCCTAATTCCTATTAATTAAATAAATAGTGCATTGTACTCTTTCAATGCAAATGATATTACTTTATATAATTACAATGAAATGAAAAAGCATATTTGCTTGTATGAACTATCAACAAAATCGTTTAATTACATTAAATAAGTTGAGAAGAAAACTTCAAAAGTCTTCGCTTCACCTACTTTTATCATATTAGAAATTATAAATTTCAATACAATAAATACATTTTGCAACTTACGAAACACTTTCTCCATGAAATGATTTTGCTTTTGGATCCAATCGTTTAATATGTCGATGGCTTCCTCCATTTTCTTCGGATCCTCTAAACCGCATATTTTTCTAACATCCTGAACTGTATTAGGGTGTAATTCTACCAGTGTCTGATCCATAGTTGGAAACATATTTATATTATTCGAGGTAATAACTTTCTTGTAATATAGTTCAATTTATGACGACCAGTCCTCGTTAGAACTATGTAGCTTCTTACAGGTTTAATATATCAACGTTTTAATTATAAAGTTTTTATTGAATTGCTGATTAATCTGTTAAAATAACCACCTACGTAAATGAATTTGCAAAAAGCATTATTGCATACTTACTCAGTATGTTTTTATGTTTGGGACGATGGATCTCAAGGTTCCCAAAGAAAAACCAGATAAACGTATAATTTACAAAATTTAGTTTCGGGCTTTTGTATGTGTATCGGTTACTTTCTACGCATAACACGCAGATACTATCCAAGTTGTTCTGATGAAATTTGGTATAGTTTATACACCGTAGCAATACATATAGATTTGTATAACTATATACTTACAATAAAGAAGCACAGAGACAAAAAATGTCATTAGATATATTTAGAAAATATATTCTACAGGCTTTAGAATCAATGATAATACACATTTCTATGGGCTTGACAATTTATGCCTGCATATTTTGACGAAATTCAGTACATTATATAATATATATATAAGCGAATTACAACTGACTGACTCATTACGATTTCTCCGAAACTGTATACCCAATTGACTTGAAATGCACCAGTTATTCCTTATGTTGACGTAGACGCTCACTAAGAACGGATTTTGGTTAAAACCCATCCTAAATACATTTTTTCAGCTACAATTACATATTCTCTTACAGACACCGATAGTCCCTGACATTAGGCAACCATTGTTATAGTAATCAATAATATTATACACGAGGCAATAAGTTTTTTTTAGGGTTGTGCAAATAATGCTCGAATCGAACCGAATCAAATAACGATGTTAAATTCGAACTACTCCTATATTTTAAAATAAGGTAGAATTTTTAAGATAATAGTTATAGGAAAAGCTACATTTTCACTATTTTAATAATTGAAATTTAAAAAAAAGTTGACGTCGAAAAAACCATTATTTAAACATCAAGATTTAAATGACTTTGAATAAGAACTTTAATTTACTATGTAATTCAATTCTACAATAATAAATTCCTATTAGTGGATATATTTATTAAAAATATACTTTGTCCCTTAAATCGAAATAATTTTATAGCGTTTCAATTTTGACAAAATTTTAATATAGTTAGCAGAACTATTTTATTTCAAAGAAATTTCAGTATTTTTGTATAATTTAACATTTTAACTGGTTTGCTAGAATTTTGTGCTCTTATTTTTTATAACATGCATTAAAAAATAGTTTTAAAATTTTAGCGCTCAAAATTCGTTAACAACTAATAAGGTACAAACGTCTAGCTTTTAGTATATTGGAATATTTTGCATGGTCATTTATAAATAAAAAAATCGGTTGTAGCTCATAAAGAAAATTGTTATTGCCGTTGCAAAAAAAAAACATTTTCAAATAAAAAATAAATGTCATTTAATTTCTTAAATTTGTAATTTTCACTTTTTCTTGCCATTTTAGCTAGAAATAGAGATATAGTATTTTTGAATGCGCTTAATGACTGGTGTCGACTGTGATGGCGTTACTGGTTAGTTCGTAACATTCTATAGTTAATATTTATTTAACGCACAAATGAAATTATTTGAATAATCCGAATAGTTCAAATTATTCGTATATTCAATTCAGACTTTGAATGTATTATTCGGTTCAATTCGTGATCGATTAATTTGAATATTCGCACATGTCTATCATTATTTGGTATATTATTACATTATTTGGTTTGGTATTGAATTAGTAAGTTTTCATTCAAATATGTCATTGTAGGTCAGTATTATTTCGAATTTTAGATTTGTAATCTATAGATACGATAAAAATGAAGTGTCTAAATATTATATCAAAATACCTACCTTTTGCTGACTGGATATAAAGGCTACTTATAGTAAAAATCATTTTTTTTTATCAGTCTGTCAGTTTGAATGTTCCGGGTAATCTCCGAAATGGCTTAAAGTAAATTTTAAAAACTGCTTACAGATAAATATAAAATTTTATATCTTGATTTATTTATATTAATGCAAAATTTTAAGACTTCAATTCTTTTTGTATTTTTAATTAGAAAAATAATCATCAACTCATTGTTTATAATTCAACATTATAATAAATAGTTATTTGAATATAGAAGACGTTATTTAAATATTAGACCAGACACGTATTACCTTAACAGTTCCATTATAGAATTTCTGGCGGAATAGAGAAGCGATTATTTTTTGTATGATCGCAAAAACTTAATTATGTTAACAATATTTATATAACAACATCTTTAAGATAAATATGATATTTTACAACAATTCTTAGGTGGTGTTAAACGTATATATCGTTTTAGTAATTTTGAATTTTCTGAACAAACATGACTGTTGTTTTCGATTCGCTATGAAACTTGAAATCACGGCTAAATTATATTTTGAGAACCATGCCATGTCCTGAGATCCAAGTATGTGTGTACATTTGGAGTATGAGCAACGTTGGGGTGCGAACCGTAGTATCACGCTGCATTTCAGAGAACAGAACCGTTGACAAATCATGAAACCTTATATTGCTGTTATAGAATTTTAGTATACTTTATTTAGCACTGTTTTTATACATGTCATTCCACGCGAACGTATCCACGGGAACAGCTAGTAAGTATATAAAAATAAAGATATGTATAGATAATAATACATAACATATATAACAAATGTATAATGCAATGTACTGAGATGAAATGAAATTAATCCGAATTATCATTTCTCGGATTTTATACTCATCTATAATATAAAAATGAATCGCGAAATGTGTTGCTAAGCGCAAATCTCGAGAACAGCTGAACCGATTTCGCTAATTCTTTTTTTAGAATATTCCTTGAAGTACGAGGATGGATCTTACGGAAAGAAAAATAAAAAAAAAATGCTTGAAAAAGTCTAAAAACAACACTTTTCTATACTCCCATACAAACGATTCGTAATAATACTTAAAACTCAATTTGAACTTTAATACTATAGCATAAAGGTTAGTGTTAGTGAGAGGTTCCGGGAAGGTAAAACAATTGAGTGACGTTAGTATCGTATAAATATTAATGTCAATATATTTATACGATGGTCCCGAATAGCAGAATAATAAAAACTATATTTAAAGAATCGACTGTTAGGCGGTACGAAGTTCACCGGGGTCAGCTAGTTAGAAATAAAAACAAGTGAGTATATTTCACGCTAGACATAAATAACGCTCTACACACATTAATTATCAGAAACCATTACAAATGATAACATAGATAATGATAAGACTACATATATTAACGCATTTCTATGTTTGTTAGTTCTTTAGAATTAAAATTTAGTCCAATTAGAAGACTTGTCATCTTTTCCTTACAGCAACTAGAGTCACTAGAATATCGCAGACATTGGGTCCTAATGTGTGCTTTACCGCATGTATAACGGAGAGTGTTCTTATGAACTTTTTGGTATGGTGCCCTCATCACCGTTTCAAACTCGCACCACCCGCCGTTGGCTGGCTGCTCATCCACATACCCTAAAGCCTAGTAGAATGGCGACAACCGTAAGGTTTTCTAGAAGTTTCATTATGCGCACGCTAAGGTTGTGGAATGGGTTACCAGCCACGGTATTTTCCTAGAGTTATGACATGGGTTTCTTCAAAAAAGGATTGAAACACGCTCTTCAAGGTCGGCAACACAACAGCGCCCCTGGTGTTGCAGTTGTTCATAGGCGACTGTAACCATTTCACATCAGATGGGCCGTCTGCCTGTTTGCTGCCCTTTGGCATAAAAAAAAACTGTAAATATATCTTTATATACTATATAATAAGACTAGGAAATAGACATATAATAGGTATTTCAGATTAATGACTTAAACATCTAAATGTTTTAAAACATTTATCCCACTTCATCGTCATACAAAATCATTCTTCTTGTATATATTTCTTCACTAACTCTTTAAGACCAATTAAACATTATTAGCCGCCTTCCGTGTGTCGATTATCTACTTTTAAATTAACATTGTATTTTTTGCCCCGTCGCCTAATAACGTTAACAGAGTGTGTGTCCGAGATATGGTTTGCCGGCCTTATTGTACAAATTTTATAAACAAAATTAAGATAATTTCAGTGAACAGTGGTCCTTGAGCCTCCTACGAAAATTAGCTGATTTCTCGACGCTTTAAGCATTATAAGAATTACTTTTTTCCCTGTTCAGCTTATGCAACAAAGCATATTTCAATTCAAGTTTAGATGTTTTTAATAAGTTCTAGACAAAGCAAAAAACACTCTTGAGACTTGTTTTTGTATGAAAACATAATTATAATTGTAACAATTACGACTTTTTATACATTTACAGTAACTTCCGATTGAAGTTTAGGTTTCGGTCAGTTTTTGCCAAATATTTTAATTACGGCCGCATTTTCGTTATCAGTCAAAATTGTGTTGAAATTAGAGTTTGTATTCACGCGTTCTAGAGTTGAATATATCGTGTATTGAATTTAAATCAGTATTACTAATTTTTGTAGAGTTCCCCAAGCTAGCCAATCTTAAATCCATAAGCGAAAAACTGGATAACCGGTATCAAACTCAAGTTGTTGTTGATATGATGGATATTACTAACAATAAGCCTTTCTCTAGATGATGTCGAATTATTTACTATGTAAACAGTGACTACCAATATTTATTTCCAAATTTATAAATTGTTATTTCTATAACGCTTATATTCCCACTTACACATGCATCAGTAGAAATTAATATCAGTGATCTTAAAAATGGAAAACTGAAGGTTCTTTCACACAGATTCAGTAAAATCTTCTTATTCGTGGGGAATGTTTCGTCATAATTATGGCACGAATACGGAAACCGTAACTATGGAATGGTATTTTGTATAGAAGTATAGGGGATGCAATCCGTGAGCTGTGAATAAAATGAAAATATATCAAGTTAAAATCATTTAATAATCTGGGGAGCTGTGGGGTGTCAGACTCTACTGACTAAAAAACCCACGAGATATCGTCTGCGGTACTACGGAGTGAAACGGGATTGAATAAGCAAGCCCCATGCCACCCCGGCGACAAGGCCCAACGCGAACGCCATAGCCGCGACGACAGCCCGGTCAAGCTGCATACCCGTCAACCAAACCAATGTGCAATGGAAGGTCAGATCCTCAGACTCTTTCTTTCTTGGTCCGGCTTAACAGTCAAAGGGTCGCCCTCTCCAACCGCCACCCACTATTGATTTTTTAACGAGGTTTTCTCCTCACCACCTGTCACTTTTTAACGTGGTGTCCTCCCACGGTAACTTTTTAACGAGGTTTTTTACGTAGCTACGGTTACGATTTCGGTCAGCACTAGAAGATTAATTGAATATTCTGTTACGACTTCGGCTTCAGCTAAAAATCATATTTCGGGCGGCATTAATTTACACGTGGTCACGAAATGGCGAATTGTAATACCACGTGCAATTAGATGCATTCTAGAATTTACCCAGGTGGTAGCCAGAGTAATTAAATGGTAATTGTAGATTAAAAGTATTATAAATATATATTAGGTATTCTTAAAAATATTATAAATCAAGCTATGTGATATTCAAAACTTTTAAATGGGAAAAAAGTCGATAGCATCAGCTATTATGTCAAATTATTATGCATAAGACAATTTTTTAACGTCAACTCAAAGAAGTGTTTGGTGTGTTCAAACTGGACGAATTACGACGGACGATTATTTTCGTGTAATAATTAGTAAATTTTTTTTACATGAACATTGAATAAACTTCATAATCAAATCTCATATGTCATCCATTCCAAAAGTAGCATAAAAACATGGTATAGTAGGTACCGGGTTTTTAATTAGCACGTCACGTCGCATCGGAGAGATGAGTGAGACGTCCAACTAAAATCGACTAGTGTCGGTTTTTTGTAAAGGATTCTCTCTACCTACAGCTTGATAACTTTATACAGTAATTAAAAAGATTTGTGTATATAAAAAAAAACTAGCATCTGCAGCTTCCTTCGCGTTAATGCAAGTTTGTTCTACCCCTGGAGAACATTACTTTTTTTCTGAATAAAACGTATCCTATACCACTTAATAACCATATAATTTATTGAAGCTTAAAAACGTAACAAGCAAACTTATATTCGCTTTTATTAAATCAAACCACGATTAAACGGAATCATTTAAGCCACTAATCAACATTGAAATGTTTTATGTGTACCTAAAATAAGAACATTTAAACAAACAATCTCTGTCTTTTGTATAATAATATTCGTGATCATCTCTCTTTCTTTGTAAATTAGTACCGACGTGAAATAAATAAAAAAACACTATCCGACGTAATTACTTTACCAAAATAATTCTCCTTGCGTATAGAATGTCAAGCACAACTAGCTTGTTATAATTTCACACAGAAAATAATCCATCTCCGTTCTTTTTATTCTTGTCTTACCTAAGTGCGTTAGGTATGTCTTATCCTTTTTCGTATTGTAAACTGAGGTTCGGCTTAACGTTTTGTAATGCTTGACGTCAACCCCCACGGGATCTCATTCTTTTTTAACACAATAGTCAAGATTTTTTAATAGTCTCAACAATTGTCTCGAAATAACGAGATATTTTTCAAATAATTCGAGAGAAGTGAGTCGGTTTTGATTTGTTATTCGACAAACAGCGTCTTTAGAAATTGAGAAATACTTGTGTGCTATACAACCATTCTGAGATATCCTAAGGAGGGCGGCATGATGATATAAGAAAAACACACAAGTCTATACATTTATATATTTTATTATGTTTGAGCTTGTTGTGGATATTTTATTTGTATAATTATGTGTACATACACGTTGTTCTTTCAAAGACGTCGTTACAGAGACTCTACCTTAAATATTTATGATAGGAAATTGTATTGCTAAACATTTTTTTTATTCTATACCTACAGCAACACAGAACATTTCTCGATGAATCATCTGCTTTTATCGCAAATCGAACCGTTGAACAATGTTCCAAAAAAATATAATTTTGTTCCACCATTCCACCAGACCCATAGTAAATGTAACATATCATCGTATATGTTCAATATATCTATATAATATATTATTTTCTTACACAATAAAGACGTTTTTCAGAGTAAATTTATTGTGATATTAAATATTCAGTCAATGCTGATAGATCTGAATGTACCAGTCAATTCAGTATATTTTTCAGGCAGACGGTGAGACTCGTTAACGCACGTTTTCTTCGTCCAGTTTAAATACTCCAGACATTCCTTTGAGTTGAGCAATTCAATCCAGTCAGCTGCAAAAGCAATAGACTAATATTTTACATAAAATACACGTGAAGTTATTAACAATGTGCCCAAAAGAATTTTAAATAACAGTCACTCAAGCTCAAATAAACTTTCTCAACTTTACAGCTATATGACATTAGTAAAATGCGCTAGGTCTGTGATATCACTCAAGACTAGAATAGGCCACAATTACATTTTATTTTGTACTTATCAAATCATGTAATATTTTGGATATAAATTATTATCATTAATTTTGATTTTGTTATTATTTATATGAAGTCTTACAAAACCAAGCCATGTTTTGAACATTTTATTAATACTCTCTCTCTCTATATTAATACTCTTATGTAATTCACTATTTAAAAATAGCATAAGTAAACAGACGTATGTAGTGTGTATTAAAGGAGTCTATTAATAAAGAGTTTCACATAAGGGATGCCGCAAATTCATAATAACTATTGTAATCAATTAACGGATGACGGAAAAACATCACACAATAGATACAGATTCAAATATACAGATCCTAATAGCCGTAATTTTGACCACAAATATAAACTCGAACCGAGAATTGAATCATAAATCTAAATATCCGAAAATTTAATAGTAACAAACTTGCTATGAAAGATATATTTCATTTTAACAAATATGTAACAGTGCATTGAATAAACACAATATACACCTTGCATTTCCTTAAGAGAGCCTGATGTACCGCCAAATTCGTTAGGTAATATATCTTTTGGAACATGTTCGTAAAGTGTTTCCATATCGGTATGCAATTGACATCTACTGGCTATCTTTGCGGGTAACAGAGCCTTCAACATATTCAGCAAAGTCTCCATTGTTTTTGAACGAGTTAAAATTCGGAAGCTCTTTAATCTCATGCCATAGCCGTCCTGAAATAAATAAGACACAATATCACTAAAAACTAACATCAATTAAAAATTGTAAAATTTAAAGTGGTGAAATGTAAATTTACAAAATATTGTATTGATTGCCCTTAGAATAATCTATGGAAATAATTAAAAATTAAATTTCTGTTTGTAATATCAAAATAACAAATTTGTATTTAATGAATGTAATAATATATATGACAATCGGGACAAAAAGCCAATATTTTAAAAATATTGTATCTGTCTGTTTGTTCCAACAAAACTCCGAAACGGTTTGATCGATTTCGACGGGACTTTTACAGACAAATACAAAATCCTTTTAATTTAGAAAAAAAATATTACGTTCCGCGCAAACGTAAACTAAATCCAAACGAAAGGATCGGTATCCACCACCATGTGCGCTCCACGCGAATCTTTCTTTATACAGGACATCAATTTTTTTATAAACTCTACACCGATTAACACGCGAGCGACAACCGATGTAAAAAAAAGACTATAAACATCAAAGCTGTATAAAGAATTTATAAAATTATGAATATCATCAGTCTAGGTTTGTACCTAAATATATTCAGGAATGGTTTGATTACAAATTTAGTAAGGCTAAATCTAATCTAAGTCAAATAATCGAAAAATAAACAAAAAACAATTACTCACCAATACCAATGTAAGCAATTGTTTAAGTTCGATTGGATTAAATATAGAAATTAAATCAGCAACTTGCATCTCTCTATAGTCGAATATGACTATATATCCGTTAGAATAATCGTACATCTTTGCATATTCACAAAACTGAAAAAGTTTCAAATATGAAATATTTCTAGGAACAGTGTTTATTTTGACGGTAAGTACATTTATTGTGATCTCTGTAAAACTACCGCAGTAAATAAGAACTTTCTTTTTTTTCTGAATTTTCCTTCTAGTTTAATGAAACTCGCTACCGAATGAGACCGTTAGAATAACATACATGCCTTTCAAATTGGACAGCAAACGACTAATTTATTCGGTTAAATTCATTTGATGTTGATAAAATAAAAATAGAACGAGCTTGAGACACGGTTAACTGTTGTTATAAGAACCACGCCATGCCCCAAGAGTTAGATATTCAGAGTGTGTGAATAACAACTGAAGTACCACGTGTGTCTCAGAGAACAGAATCGTTTCCAAAAGAGGAGTCCAGGTTATATCATCGATCTTGTTTTTTTTTTACCAATTTACCTATGAATCTTTTAGTATGGTCTTACACATGATATTACACGCGATCGTAGTCGCGGACACAGCTAGTATCCTCATAAGCGTTTAGTGTAAAACGCAAAGTTTTATTGTCTGTTATCACTTAATAACCACTTATCTCAGGAAGTTTTATAACACAATACACTACCTAATTCACCAAAAAAAAAATGCTATGTGAGTACGACGGTCGTAAAGGTTGAGACGCAAAAACACTTAAGTAGAATAATAATCAACGGTGCTATGACGTATGTTCATCGCAGGCCGAGAAAACTGCTATTCCTGTTGCATTGGTGAAGCGGTGAGTTGATACTGTATTAAGTGGCTACGCGCATTGTAGAGCAACCAAAAAAAAAAAAAAAACCACGAATTACAACACACTGATGCGTATTGAGTGTTTCGGTGAATAATCGTATGGGAAAAATGAATAGCGAGCTCTCGCTGCAGCAAGTGGCACTAAATACCACCCCCCTTGACAGCTTATGAACACAATAACTATAAACTCCATACTATAAACCAAAGATTCCGAAACTTTTTTTCTCATAGACCCTTTCAAAATTTTAGTATCTCCGGTGGACTCCGTGCAGGCTCAATACTACCAAATGCAGTCAAGCCAACATTGTTTGTTCTTCACACTATCTAAAATAGACCAACTTTCATAGACCCCAGCTAACTAATTATGCACCACCATTTCATTGTCATGTCAACGTACACCCCCATCGAGTCTCTCGTGGACCCCTGGGGGACCACTTGGACCACTTTGGGAATCACTGCTATAAACTATCAAATCACAACTATCACAGCTATCCATTCAACCTTATGATGTTTGCGTTGAACCACATACGTTATATTATGTTTTAATATTGATATTCACGTATATATATTAATGGAGCAATTATAAAATCTTATAAAAATAAAAATAAAATAATTTGTCATACTCACAATTAAAAGTAAAATCCAGTAATCAATAAAAGGTGTTTTAAAATAGAGGTCAGACGGTAATAGACGAACTGTAAATATTCTGCAATGGTCCTCAGTTAACTTGGGCAGTAGAAGCGCATTGGTGCTGAAAAATGTTTGTAATGTTTTCACATACAAATTTAGTGAAATAACTAAGTTTAACCGAATATAGAACTTTCATCAAGTGACGACAATGTGTGAGGACATATAGTCACCGTTCTAACTCTAAGAAGAAAACCTGTAAGCAAAGTCCATTTAGAAATATGATTACAATACATTACCGACATATTACATGATTCCAACATCAACTAATTGTACTTCACAAAAAAGTAGATAATTGTCTATTTTCAAAAACGTTTCTCCATTGGTGGATATATTTTTGCCTTCATTATATTAAAATTTTGCTTTATGAATTTGTAATTGTGCAAAATGATATACTTACAAAGAAAATATATCTTTAAAACGCTCTTTCACATCGGAAAAGTTGTAAAATTTCGTAAAAACTGTCCTCAGTGTACATAAATTTTCTATTTTCTGTTTAGCGCGCTCAATCGAACCTTTGCTGTTTATAATACTGATTTCTAAATATCTCCTCGCTGCAAATTATATATAATGTATGAATTCGTTATTCAAACGAACGCGTACACACAGAATAATTATATTTGCAATTATTTAAACATAACGAGTTGACCATACAGAAGATTTCGTTCCGCAGATGTTGATAAGTCAGGAATTTTAGAAATACTTAGTCTGGCCATAAATACTGTTACAATTAAAAATAAACAAAATATTACATTTGAATTTGGAATCTGTCATTTTTATATGATCGTTCATCGAGTTTTCTTCTTTTGGCGCCAATACATTGTACAATATTTTGCGATATTAAAATGGAGTGGGGTGATAAAGAGAACCGAATCGCTGTGATTGCATTACAGAACGTAGGTATGGAGCCAAATGCAATTTCTAAAACTCTCCATACGCTTGGTATTAGTAAAATGTTTGTGTACCGGGCTATTAATAGGTACAATGAGACCTCCTCTGTTTGTGACACAAAAAGATCTGGCCGTCCACGTAATGTTCGTACGAAAAAGGTGGTCAAAGCAATAAGGAAAAGAATTAGAAGGAATCCTATTCGAAAGCAAAATATTTTATCTCGGGAGATAAAGGTAGCACCTAGAACCATGTCGTGTATTTTAAAAGATGACTTACGACTTGCATCCTATAAGAGACGTACTGGTCATTTTTTAACTGATAGTTTAAAAAAGAATAGGGTGGTAAAATCGAAAGAACTACTGAAGCGGTACATAAAGGGAGGACACAGAAAAATTTTGTTTACGAATAAGATAATTTTTACAATTGAGCAACAAACAAAATGACCGTATTTATGCTCAAAACTCTAAGAAAGCTTCCCAGTTCGACTAACTGTCGACACAGAGTGCAACGCGGGCACTATCGGACTCCAGTGATACTTTGGTGGGGTATAAGCTATGAAGGAGTGACTGAGCCATACTTTTGTACTTTTGTGATTGCGTCTATTGATTACTGGCCTCAACGTTTAAAGGACTGTATTGCAGCTAATGGAGACCACTTCGAATAAGCTTTTTGTATTTTAAATTGTTTTATATTTATATATTAAACTAACACACTGCAAAAGTAATAAATGTTATTCGCAATAGAAGTTTTTATTTTTTCTTTATTTCAGTATTTATGGCAAGATTAAGTATATTGTTAGTTATTGAGAGACTGAACATTTGTAATTGAATGTCTATTACGTGAGAAATAAACAAAATTAACTTAAACACACTTAGTGTAAGTGTAAGTAATAATTTTTAAACCTCTAAAACTCGAGCCTCTTACTTTTTTTATGGGTAGTTTACTTTTCATTTGCCACAATAATTACTGAGTCAGTTTCTCTTAATTCGTAAACATTTGCTATTTTGTATTCAAGCAGATAAGTATGATACGTTGCACATTGGCAATGTTAGTACAGTACAAATTATATTACGTGGTAAAAATAATTAAAATGAAAAGAAAAAGCATATCATGTAACACGTTTATTAAGTAGTTAGTCCCTACTTCTTCTTTATTTTTTGGCTCCGTCACGGTTTATGCACTAGCCAGCGTCAAGTAACAAGATTTTGCCAAGTGTCTTGCGATAATTATAATGTTTTTTTGGTGGCATCTCAGAATGCATGCTCCGTGGTATTATTTCCCATCCACTTCACTTGTGCATAATAACCGAACTATATTACGTAAAACACCACCAATATTACAAAATATAGAGTGTAATAACACAAGATTATGAATAAAATATAAAAACCACTACATGACAGACTAAGATCCCGCCAAAAACTCTAGTACCTACTTACCTAGTAACAAAATCGTTATATACCTAACCTTGCTTCCATTGTTCTCGAACTATATTTTATCGGGTGCTAAGTTATATAATGGAATTAAGTTGATAGAGAATCTCTGAAGTCTTCGCTTCACCGTTTTTTTACCACGTTACAAGGTATAGTGTATATATATAAAAAAAAATTGTAACTCACGAAACACTTTCTCCTTGAAATGATTTTGCTTGTGGATCCAATCGTTTAATATGTCGATGGCTTCCTCCATTTTCTTGGGATCCTCTAAGCCGTACATTTTTCTAACATCCTGAACCGTATTAGGATGTAATTCTAGTAGTGTTTGATTCATAGTTAGAGATATATTTATATTATTCGAGGTAATAAAATTGTATTGTAATATAGTTCAATTTATAACGACCACTGTGCGCAAACGCATGTGGCTTCTTACAGGTTTAATATAGTAATGTTTTAATTTAAGAGATTTTTAATTGTCAAATTACTGGTTATTCTTAAAAAATAACGACCCAATGTAAATTAACTTACAAAAAATATTATTATTGCATTCTTACTGAATGTAATGTTTACGACAACGATTTCAAGGTCCTCAAACAAAAAACCGACGAATAAATTATATAATTTATGAAGATTAATAATTGTTCTGGGCTATTGTCTATCTGTCGTTTTCTTTCTACGCATAACATGCAGAAACTGCTGAACTGGTTTTGATGAAAGTTAGTATAGGAATAATTTGTCTACTGTAGTAACATATAAATTTATATATCTACATTATACTTATAATAAAGAAGTACAGACACGAAATCTTACTTATTGACGAAAATCATAAAATATATTTAGAAAAAATACTCTCGGGAGGCTTTCGAATCAAGGACAATTCACATATCTATGGTTTTTACCATTTCTGTCTATCTGTCGTTTGTACGCGTATCACGTAAAAACTATTTCAAATATTTTGACGATATTTAGTACAGTAGATGATAGTTTATAAACCGGACTAATATATAGGAGATATTTTATATGCATACTAGCTAATGCTCGCGGCCCCGGGAGCGTTTTTTTAAATTGTGTTAATGTAATGTTAAATTACAAAAATGCTCTTTCAAAAACGCACGCCACCTACTGTAATATGCAACGTGTACATTATATATGTAAATACTAACAGTATGCCGGATGGGATTTACCATTAACAAAATATTTGGAACTTTAACCCACTATATGATCCCCTCAGTGCTTAGACTGTGTAAGAAAGTAATGAAAATTTCAAGCTATACAATATCTCTTAATTTTTTTTTTTTAGATATTGTCAACATAGTTGAATTTTGGTGATCATGCATAGAGTAGACGCTTTTCTGTTCCGTAAGAAATGTTATTATGGAACTCTTAAAGTAACTCGTGTCGCCTCTAAATACCTCTTCTATCTTCAAATTTCCTATTAATTGTAAACAATTAGTTGATAAATATTTATCTAATTAAAAATACAGAAATAATTGAAGTCTTAAATTTTGCATTCATATAATTTAAGATATTAAACTCTATCTTATATATTTTAAAAGACAAAATAATTAAATTACATACCTATATATAAATATATTAGTTACAATTATATTAACTCTTGGAGTTCAGTACAGTGCACGCTTTACACTCATGTTTAAAGCGAACAACATATTTTTGCTCAATATACAGCTAGTCTCAAATAAAATAGCCTAAGTTAGTTCCTTTAACGTCAGTTATCTACTAGTGACAGTCATGTGAAAATCGGGACAATCGTATCGGATATACCAGACGGATGAAATCACAAGTAACAGCTAGTTGAAAATAAAGTAGCTCAAGTTAATTCTCATTACTTTAGTTATATTATGTTAGTGAAAGTCTCGCCAAAATTGATGGAATCGTTTTGGAGATACCACATTGGAAAGCAAAAGTCGCGGGTAACAGCTAGTCTAATATAAAATAGCGTGAGTTACTTTTTATGGAGTCAGCTTTTTGCTAGTGAAAGCCCCGAAAAAATTGGACCACACCGGGAAACAATAGCTTTCTTTAAAAAAGCGAAGAGATTATGTTCTATATAAAATTATGATATTGTACTTCTCCTTGGTATTTTATAAACAATCACTACTGTTTGGAAAGTGATTAAATCGGATAGTGTTTTTTTTAATCGATTTCAAAAAAGAAAATGTTTTTATGTATGTAAACACCTATTTATTTTGTACATTTAGCACACCTACATAAAATTACAATGTAATCATCACATTTATACATAAGTATAATTATTTGTTAATGTGATTAAATACAATACAATAGGACAAAAAATATCGAAGAGAAAAGAAAACTTTCTTTTTATTTCCAAGAAAAACAAACTTTCAAAACCCACGAACTCGAAGGTGTAACATACTATTTTATTCACTTCCTTTGACATAATATTTTGTCATTGTTTTAAAAACTAATCTTAGATCCAATTACAAAATTCAAATAATACCTATTGTATATTTATTTTGAACTCGGTAACACAAATTCTTTGTTATTTCACGTCGGTACGTACCACTTTCAATATTTCAAGTCAAGTTATCAAGGTTGACGAGTTATCATTTCAATCTGAAGGATATTTTACATATATATATATATAAATTATTTATTCAAACAACACAACGTGCTTAGAGGAGAAGTAATTCAACATTTATTTATTTATGCCAACAAGAACGATAATTAAAAAAAGTCACAAGTCTATGGCAGAGGAAAATATATAGCTGCGAATATTATCATACAAAGACCAATTTTTGTTTTAGGTACATATAAAATATTCCATTGTTGATTAGTTGCTCAAATTATTTCGTTTAATGGCTACTATTACTATTTTATAGGTGGTAGAGCTACGCTGAAACTATTACTGGTTTCAGAATGAATGGGTCGGCTCGCCCGGGGTAGTACCACCCTCTCACAGAAAACCGACGTGAAGTAACAGTGCTTGCACTGTTGCGTTTCGTTCGGCCAGTGAGAGCGCCGGAGGCCCACATATATTAAAAGGCCGGCAACGCACTTGCGACTCCCCTGGTGTTGCTAGTGTCTATGGACGACGGTGATGACTTACCATTAGGTGACTCACCTGTTCATTTGCCCTCTATAATATGTAAAAAAAAAACTATAGAATCGAATAGGTGTTTGCTTATTGCGTTTTGAAGCTTCAATCAATTGTGATGGCATTGCATATCGTTGCACATCATTGCATATCGCATACGTTATCAGTGATATACAAAAGGACATAGGTTACTTTACATGCGGAAAAAAGTACTGTTCACTGGCGATAGTTCAGATGTACATTGACGCTAGTGAAGCCGAGAGCAAATGCTAGTTTTTATGAGCGCAAATATTTTTAACAACTGTACAAATGTATGAAGCTGTAGGAGAGAGAACGCTTAAATAACCGGAACGATCCGATCTTAGCTGGATGTCTATCTCTGCTTCCCGAATCAGTGAGCCAATTAAAAGCCGGGGTACTGTACTGTGTTTTTATGCTACCTTTCAAATGGATCAAATTTGAGGTTTAATCTTGAATTTTTGTCAATATATATATATGACAAAGTATTATTAAAAACAACTGTTTTTTTTAATTACATTTGTTGAGATTTTAAATAATTATTCATTGCTGATAGATCTTAATATTCCCGCCCATTGAGTATATTTTGTTAGGCAGACAGTAAAAGTCATTAACAAGCGGTTTCTTCGTCCAGTTTAAACACTCCAAACCTTTCTTTGAATCGAGTAATTCAACCCACTCCGCTGAAAGTCAACACCTTTTGTGTAAACACAAATAATAAAAAAAAACTATGTCTTATTCGTAATCACTACATAGTATAAAACAAAGTCGCTTTCTTTGTCCCTATATCCCTATGTACGCTTAAATCTTTAAAACTACGCAACGGATTTTGATGCGTTTTTTTAATAGATAGAGTGATTGAAGAGGAAGGTTTATATGTATAAGAACATAAATTAAATAGTGGAGAAATACTGTTATTTTTGAGGTTACTCCCAATATTAACGCGTGCGGGCCACGGGCAGTAATGAATAAATCAAAACTACTGGATCGATTTTTATCATTTTTTCAGTGAATTACATAGGCTATATATTTTATACCCGTGCGAAGCTGGAGCGGGCCGTTAGTATTTTAATATAATAGCTGATGTTGCCGACTCCTTTGACGTTTAAAGGTTTTGAATGTCAATTAGTTTAATTGTAATCTTTGCAATAATTATCGTATATTTATTTCTATCGCATTATGAATTGGCCAGTGATTTAATAGTACATAAATACCTCTATAATTACCGTTTATTATTAATTATTACCGTGGAAGATTTAGAATGTTTCTAATTGCATATGGTAATAAAATGCGTCGTTTCGTGACCACGTGTAAATTAGTACCGATTGAAATATGTTTTTCAACTGAAACCGAAATCGTAACCGAATACGGAGTTCGGTTACAACTTCAAGTATTTAAGGAAAAATTGGAGCTTAGTATTTTTCTGGCTTCCTAATAAACCTTGCACTGTTATTAAATTACATTTTTATTAAAAATGTTTAACTACAAACACATCATCACTGTGAAATCTCCTTATGTATTGTGTAAATATTCACACGATTTAAAATGGAAATAATAATACATAATAAATTAGTAGGTGGTAGAGCTACGCTGAAACTATTACTTATTTCAGAATGAATGGGTCGGCTCGCCCGGGGTAGTACCACCCTCTCACAGAAAGCCGACGTGAAGTAACAGTGCTTGCACTGTTGCGTTTCGTTCGGGCAGTGAGAGCGCCGGAGGCCCACATATATTAAAAGGCCGGCAACGCACTTGCGACTCCCCTGGTGTTGCTAGTGTCTATGGACGACGGTGATCACTTACCATCAGGTGACCCACCTGTTCGTTTGCCCCCTATAACATTAAAAAAAAAATAAAAAAAAGCATTTTCCTCAATACATTCATTCTACTATGATATAATTTTATTTTATAATCTTAGAACTCATCCACCATATTTCTAAACAAAATACCATTCGGTATATACGGTTTCCATATCGTTACCAGAATAATGGAGAACCTATCTCCGATTTTACTTTATCTCTGTATAAACGGCTTTAGTTTTTCATTTTTAAAATTACTTAATTACATTTCTAGTGATGCATCATGAAGTAAGGAAATAAGTTTTACAGAAATAGCGAATTTCTAAATATGAGAATATTTATGTATTGCTTATCTTTGTGTAGATGGTAAACAACTTTGAACATGGCCAATAACACCAAGGCCATAGGTAGTAAAATCTAACATAGCACAACGAATCTATAATAACTTGAGCTCGATACTGGTTATCGAGTTTTTCTAATGTCAGTACGAGCATTTGCAATCGCTTTTGGTTTCTAAGATTGAAAATTTTGGGGAACTCCTCAAAAATTAGTAACACTGAACGAAATTCAATACACGATATATTCGACCTTTGAATACGTGAATGCGAATTCTTAATTGAACAAATATTTGACCGACGAAGACAATGCGGCTGTAATTATATTTATGGCATTAACTGGCCGAAACCTTCAGTCAGTAAATAGATATAATAATATTATATAAGATAACATCACTCTGTTCAAAAATGTATAAAAAGTCGTATTTTTAGTTACACCACTTATGTTTTTATGTCAAAACTTGTTTCAACAGCGTCTCTTTGTTTTGTCGAGAACTTATTAATAAAAAATTAATTGAATTAAGGTTTTGCTCCATATGCAGATGATGTGAAAAATAATTGTAATTCTACCTGGCGTCAAGAAATCAGCGACTTTTCATCCGCGACTCAAGGAGCACTATTTAGTGACATTATTATTTCGTCTAAAGATTTATACAAGAAGGCCAGCTAGACACTTCTCAGGCGCACACTCTGTTAACGCAAGGAGACAAAACATGATTCGTAATTAAAATTGGGTATATTAACGGAAGACGGTTAATTATATTTAATTGCTCTTTGAATGTTCGGGAAGAGATATTTTAGAAGAATGATTTTTTGTGACGACGAAATTGGATAAATGTTTTAGAACATTTAGATATTCAAATTATGAATACATTAGCCGTGTTATTACAAAAAATATAAATACGCGTCGAACACTTGTTTTAAAAAACGTTTGTTCACAAAAGAGTGTCTCAGCTTTGTTTAGAAATAGATACTATTTATATTTATTCATTAACGGGACTCTAAAGTAACGCAAGCCTGCTGGTTAGTCAAATGTTTAAAGCTTTCTAGGACGTTAAATAGATTTTATACTACCAAAAAATATAGGTATAACATAATCAATTGACTATTCAATCGACTGTTTCTTTAATTCGCACGAGATAAGTAAATAGAGTATTTCCATGTTCGATTTCCGCTTGGAACTTCAACTTTCTCATAGTAAATAATATGACGAAATATTTTTTTTTTTATATTATAGGCGGCAAACGAACAGGTGGGTCACCTGATGGTAAGTCATCACCGCCGTCCATAGACACTAGCAACATCAGGGGAGTCGCAATTGCGTTGCCGGCCTTTTAAATATGTGGGCCTCCGGCGCTCTCACTGACTGAACGAAACGCAACAGTGCAAGCACTGTTACTTCGCGTCAGTTTTCTGTGAGAGGGTGGTACTACCCCGGGCGAGCCGACCCATTCATGTTGAAGCCAGTAATAGCTTCAGCGAAGCTCTACCACCTACAAAAATTGGTATAATTGGTAAAATTGGTATTATCAGCATCAATTTGCATAGAACATCAACGAAACTCCTTTTTTACAAGTTTGCGTTCATAATTAGCGTAACTACTGAATAATAACTAATCCCAGTTAGTAGTTAGTAAGTTGATTTTTTTACATTAATGAAAACAGAAATATAATGTTGAATATATCGCTCATTCCAATTTTGTTAAGGTTTATATAAATAAATAGCATTCAAATATGTTCCGCATACAAGATTTAATAATTAAAATAATCACGGTTGTGAAGATTTTCTAATCGCCTCAACAATTCTGTCTAAACGTCAAAATAGTTTCCAAAGGATTTGAGACACCCGGGAATCGGGCTTAGTTTGTTGTATGGCAAATAATGTATTGAGGAAAGCATGTAACTTATTCAATATTTCTGGAATACTCTAAGGTAAAATAAGGTAAGTATGGCAACAAAACAAAAAAAAACATACATATATGTATCAATTTCTATATTTTATAATTTATATACTTTATACAGTATTTTTGGGAATTTTTCAAGCTCGCTATGGATATATTTGTTTTATAATTACATGTACAAACACCTTTCTTCAAATATACGTATACCTACAATTTAGATATGATAGACAATTTTAGTGACATGAAATATACAATATTTAAATGTTATAATAAAAAAAATTCATGTATTTTTATACCCTCATTCCAACAGACCAATATGAAATGTAATATATAATTGTATATTTATTTTTTATTATGCATTATTTTCTTACATTAAAAATAAAACAGTTTTTTAAAGTAAATTGATTGTGATATTAAATATTTAGTCAATGGTAATAGATCTGAATGTTCCAGTCAATTCAGCATATTTTTCAGGCAGACGGTAAGATTCGTTGACGCCCACTTTCTTCGTCCAGTTCAAATACTCTAAACTTTCCTTTGAGTTAAGACATTCAACCCATTCAGCTGAAAAAAACAATAGATTAACACACAATATCTACGCGTTGTTAATAAAAATATGCACACAACAATCACAAATAACAGTCACTCAAACTCTAATAACGTTCTCGCTAATATTTAACCCTCTCAACTTAAGCACTGTATGAAATTGGTAATATGCACTAGCGTCTTTGATATACTCTCATAACTAGTACAGTCGCCAATGTCATTTTATTTTGTAATTATTAAATTATGCAATATTTAGCAAATAAATTACTATTATTATTTATTGATAATATTAATAAAAACATATAAAAACTTGTCGTGAACAATTTAATAAAATTATCCCCTTTATTATACTCTTAGGTAGTTCACAATTTAAATATTCCTAAAAGCATAAAGACAGACGTACGTGATGGATTTTAAAGAAGTATATTAATAGGAATATTCAAATACACGATGCCACTAAATCGTGATAAGTAATAGTAACTATTTTTATGTAACTGAGACCAGAAAAACATCGTATATTAGAAATATACAAATCAAAGGTCTGTGATCTTAATTGACCTAGATTTGACCACAATTATTCAATCAGGCCGAGAGTCGAGTATGAGTTTTTTTTTTATATTTAAAAGTTGAATGAGCAACTACACCCATCAAACAATGAAAAAGATTCAGTGAATGATATTTTTAACAGGCATGTTTAACAACTATTTAATAGCTCTTTTAATAAATACAATGGGACACCTTGCAATTCTCTAATAGAGCCTGATGTACCACCGATTTCATTGGGTAATATATCTATAGGCACATCCTCGTAAAGAGACTCCATAGTGGTGTGTAAATGAAATCTATCGGCCAGTTTCGTAGGTACTAAAGCCTTCCACATATTCAGCAAAATCTCCATTGTTTTTGAATTGGTTAAAATTCGGAAGCTCTTCAGTCTCATGCCACAGCCGTCCTGAAATAAATATGATAACAAAATCATACAAGAAAGTTAAAAGTTGGTAAACTTTAAACAAGTTAATAGTTTGTGTCCGGGCATTTTCATATTCACATATGTGGATAGAATGTGATACCGGGCATGAGCAGAGTTCTCATGAGTTCATGAGAACGGATTACCTTTTTTACAGCGGTCAGCGTACGAAGGACTGATCGTTGATGATTCCTTTTTTGTTTGTGTGTGTGTGTGATTTTTCAACCCTTCCAACTGAGCAATAAAGATTTCTATAATAATTGTGTCTACGTGTGTGCAGCAGTGCGTCGTAAGAAGGAGTTTTTTTTTGTCTGACAAATGTCCGACTCGCACGGACTAAAACCCCACGGTGTACCCTCTGCTGCTATAGCAGGATGACAAGGGTTGACGGTAGCACTCCGCATGTTGCTCCGGCAGCCGGCCCAGCTTGATCCTGGGCCTCCCACGCTCAAAAGAGTGTCTCCCAGACGGCCGAACCAGTGCAATGGAGAGAAGGTACCCCCGACCCATCTCCCCGTGGTTCGGCAAGGAGCTACAACACCTAAGGTTAGTGGATTGGCTTGTATAAGTGTATTTAAATACCTAGATTAATAATTAAAACAGGTCACCCTGGATCCCCTCTGGGTAAAGCGATAGTAGCAGTTGGTAAAATGTAAACAAGTTAAACTGTGTATATGTGTGAGTATTTATTACATCTTTATTTATCAAAGCATGTACAGAGGATTTACTAAATTATAAGTGCATCTGTATGAGCATCAAAAAGCAAGTTCTGCACTTTCACATACCCGAGAGTAGTTTGATTGCGAACTCAAGAGGCTAAAGAAGTCCAAAGAATAAATAACAATATGTACTCACCAAAACCAATGTAAGTAGTTGTTTGATTTCAATCGGATTAAATTTTGCAACGATGTCCATAACTTTTATCTGTCTATAATCGAATATCAGTATATATCCATTAGAATAATCGACCTTCTTTATATATTCCCAATACTGAAAATATTTTAAATTTAAAATATTTGTAGGAACAGTGTCCATATTGGCAGTTTTACTTTGATGTCTGGAAAGCTTGCATTGTAATATTAGCAAAATACTACTGTCATATTTTTGCGCGCTAATTTCTTTCTAATTTAGTAAAAATATAGTAGCATTATTAGAAACTGAACGAGTCTATTGTAAACGAGAAAAATAGTACAATGTCCACTTTATAATTACCTCGAATTGTCCAAATAGAAAACCGTGTAACGTTATTACGAATTAAGGTCTAACGAGTGCTCTTCGTGTATTATAAAACGAGGTTAAAAGCTTTACTATAACACGGCACAATGACGACAATTTATGTACAGGACAATTCCAAAACGACGAAGAGGATCGAGAAATCTACAGTCATTTAGCGGTCGTCGTTCAATCAACCCGAATATACTACGGTTGAACCCAAAATACGACATATACGTGCCGCGGTATAGTCTATCCACTATCCCACTATACGGCTGAACCAGCAACACGAAATTTTACTACATCATATCTGTTCACCGTTAAACATGTGGAATTTCTATAATTATAAAAATATACAGTACGTGAGGAGAAGCAAGTCGTGGTGATCTAGTGGCTTGAACGGTGGAATATCAATAGGATGTCCGCAGGTTCGAACTCCGGCATATGTACTAATAAATTTTTTGGAGTTCACGTACATTTACTAATTTAAATTGGTAACACTATTGGCTGACGGTGAAGTAAAACATTTCGAGGAAACCTGAACCTGAAAAATGTTTTCGTAGTATCATCATATGTGGAAAAAATATAGAACCGTGGATTTCTCAGAGTTTGAAATCGCCAATACGTTGTGGGCTGATGTTGTGATTATGCCCATACCTTTCTTCGGGAAGAGACCTATAGCCCTGCAGTGGGTCTCTTACAGGCTGATGATGAACTTTATCACCACATATTAATCCCATTAAGATTCTTTTTTCAATCAAACAGTCAGATTCCGTGTCGACAAGTCATTTTTTATTTTAAATGTTTTATAAAAAAATATATACTTATCTTCTTACAATCGTATCGTGTAAAGACTTTACAAAACGAAGGTCTCATACTCACGATTAAAAATAAAATACAGAAATCAGTTAAAGGTGTTTTAGAAAATAGGTCAGACGGTGTTTGGTGAATTGCGATTATTCTGTAATGATCCTTAGTTAATTTGGGCAACGGAGCCGCAAAAATGCTGAAATTTGATAAGGTGTTTTTTTTTTACAAATTTGATAAAATACCTGTATATTTAAACGAATAGTGAACGTCCGTCGATTAACAATAATAAGTTCATAGTCACCGGCCTCATTCTGCGAAGCCGTAAACTTACTATACAGCTTCATATAGAATTATTAGAAGGCATTAACTAATCCCTTGGCTGATTTTTTAAGACTCTGATCTCAAAATGGCGGACTACCTATATTTTAATTATTTTTTAATTTCACGACATCGTACATTGTAAATTTCAAGGTTTAGTAAAAAAAGTATAAATTTAGTAAGTTTACAACATCTTTTGTTAGTTTTCAAAGTTTTGTAATAAATCAAGTATTTTTGAAGCTTATGCTGCCAATAGTCTGTTGACCTGTGCCTCATGATGTCTTAGTCTGTTTACCTGTGCCTCTACACTCGTTTGTATAGAACTTAAACCTTTATGGTTTTAAACAGTCCATGGGTTAACATCAATTAGAAATACTTGGCAGCAAATTACATAATTTGATATTTTAGCAATCGTATTTTTACTAATTGATATATTATTTATTGTCTGTGTTGCTAGCTATAATTCCTTCTGTATAATTTTGTTTTATTTATAAATATTTATGTTAAATACTATGCTTACTAAGTGAATATATCTTTAAAGCGATCCTTTACTTCGGAGAAGTTGTAAAATTTTGGAAAAGCCGTTTTTAGTGAACACATATTTTCTAGTTTCTGTTTAGCTCGCTCAATCGATCCCTTGCTGTGTATAATACTTATTTCCAAATATCTTCTCGCTGTAACAAAATTACATACAATGTGGAAATAAAATAACATAGCAAAAAATGCATACAATACACAATAAAAAAAAATTAAGTAATAAGTGACTCCCCGTGCACAAACATCTTGCCACGGACATATTAATAAGTCATAAATATTTGCAATATATTGAGAGTTCCAGTGAAGGAAAAACTTTTTGAATATATATATATATATATATATATATCTAATGTGAGAAATCCAGACACAAAGGAAAAAATTGTTCAGATAACTTAATAAAAATTTTAAATTTAAAAAACAGCAGCACCTATCGGTTCCAATTATCCTTAAGGACCATGCAGATGACTAAAGGAGTACAAAAAAAATATTTTAGTTTCTAATGACTCTCTCGGCACTCTGTTCAGCGTAGCACTTGTCATGTTCTTTTTTTTATACTTTATACGTTAGCGTTTGACCACAATCTCATCTGATGGTAAATGATGATATGGTCTAAGATGGTAGTCACGCTGAACCTAGAGGGAAACTGGCTCTCAAGTGCAGCTGCCGGAACACACCAACGGGTGCTTGGCGATAGATTTGCAACTTGAGGGTGGTAGCTAGCCAGGCGGACTTAGAGAAAGCCCTAGCACCGTGCTATATATGGTTTCATATGTTCATATGTACCGAGCACTAGGCCGAGGGCACAGTCTCGCCACTATACTCATTACGTGTAATAGACCTATAACAGAGTCGCTCAATCCGTGGAAGAAGAAGAGTATCACGATCACACGCAAACCAACATTTTATGCATAAAAAGTTTTACAACTTTTTTTATAAAACTTTAAATACTCGAGCGTATTGTAATTTATTGCAATAGGTAGTTAGTATCCTTTTTAATTTCGTGAAGTATAATTTGAGTCGATTTCACTGAATTCGTAAACATTTGTTAATTGATATTGAAGCAGATAAATCGATTTTGTTTTTTATATCATAGGGGGCAAACGAACAGGTGTGTCATCTGATGGTAAGTGATCACCGCCGTCCATAGACACTAGCAACACCAGTGGAGTCGCAAGTGCGTTGCCGGCCTTTTAAATATGTGGGCCTCCGGCGCTCTCACTGACCGAACGAAACGCAACAGTGCAACCACTGTTACTTCACGTCGGCTTTCTGTGAGAGGGTGGTACTACCCCGGGCGAGCCGACCCTTTCATGCTGAAACCAGTAATAGCTTCAGCTTCAGCTTCAGCTATTATATTACAAATATAATGCGAAACGAAAAATTTGGTAACCCCGTTTAAGAGAATTGCGCGAACGAGTGACTGTGATATATAAACTGTGTAACATAGCTAAAGTTTATATGGAAAGAAAATACAGAAAGCTATTTTGTTTTATATAAAATGCATTAGAAATACAGCAAATTAATCAAAATAAACATTACATACACTAACTACTGCTTGAATGACACACATCGTATATACAAATACATACCTTACTCACTCTTCTGTTTTTGGTTAAAATTTATGGTCAAACTGTAGATTAATATTCTAATATTATAACGTAACGTATAATATTTACATTCATAATACAAAAGGTAATAATAAAATAAATTTAATAAATGTGTGAAACCATTGAATTATTATTCTCTTCGTTCTTATTCAATTAATAAGGTTCGTTAAGGATTTTTTTTATAATTATTACTTGACATAACGTCATTTTATTTGCATTTATTATTCTATAATATATTTTATATTATTGTAATGGTTTATTCTATCAAATTTTGAATATCAAATTTTATCAATGAATATGTCAGAAAAATACAAATTTTATTAAATTAAATCAATATACACCGATTTACGTGACACAAAATCATGGAGCCGAGCAGGCGAATTGAATTATGTCATAACTGTCGCCAACGTTGGACAGAAACCATGGTACGAGAAAATAATCCGAAGGAAGGTTTATGTCAGACAGGTGGCCGATCGTAAAAATTGAGTCAAATAATTCATTACAACATGACAAACATGTTGTGCCGACCCTACTTAGCGGGGATAAGCGTAAGAATATGTTGATGATGGTCTTATTAAATTTTGCTAATGTCAATAAGGATAAATTAAACTTTGAAAATGTTAGCATAAAGAAAATTGCGTAGCAGTAATCTGAATTAATTCTCTTTTAACTTTGAATTAACTCTTACTTATTTGTAACGTAGGTACATTTCATTATTTAAACTAAAACCTTTCTTATTTCTGTTTTAGTTTACTTTCATTATGCCTTGACGTGGAACATTATCAGGTCGGAGTGAGAGACAAAGAAGGAAGACTATATATATATATATATATATATATATATATTTGGGTATACGTAATACTACACAAAATGCCAATTTAAATAACGTTAGTAGTATACAATATAAGGAAGTTATTTTGAGAGACTTAAATGCGCACTTAATTGAACTTGAAGGAATTTGAATATTGTTGATTATGGATTGATAAATTCACGATGCAGGTCTTATAACGCAAAACATTTTGAATCAGAAATCACTTTAGGTGACATGACTGCATTCACTTCATGTCGTGATACGGGTAAAACAATATTACCAGCCTTAAGTCAAAATGAATATTTTAAATCTTTGTATGTTAGACTTACTTCAAATGATCATTCAACAAAAAATAATTAAAAAAAATACTATGTATATACTCGCAAATACAATTCATAGTTTGCTATGTTTAGCTCAGAAGTCAAAGTTTCCGATACAGTAACAAATGGAGTATGTTATTTTAAAACACATGATACTTTTTATCACAGAGCAGATCCAAAGACTTCTAAATGTAGTTGCTCACCATTTTATGAGCCATTATATTTTTATGATGTTCACACTGCTTTTAATTGTTGATTACAAGAATAATTTAATCGAATATGAAATGACATCAGAACGCATGGAACTTCTCTCCAATTGGAAATCAGAAATCCTTTTGTTCGATCATTTATTACAATGAAAGATCATTGGCAGAGAATTGAAAATCAAATTCAAGAAATTTGTATACTCGATAAAGTAAATCATGACTTAGATCGCCTCCGTTACAATGACGTAATTCAAACTGATGTAGCAGTTATATTTAGTATAGTTGACGGTGAAAGCCACCTTTTGAAATTTTGCCGATTTACCAATTTAATCACTGCGAAGGGATGAGTCAGTAAAGAAATCGTATCTTCTTGAATGGAATTTATTTCACTTATTTAATTAGTATAGATAATAACAAATTTATAAACGGTCGTGTTCTACGATCGATCGGAGGGTACAGGGTCCGTAAGTGCCGGGCGTGCGCATCGCAATTTGTCTATGACGGCAAATTACCATGCATGCGCTATACTGTGTCGCTACAAATGATTTCATTTAAAAAATTTAATGGTAGCATTAAAAACATCTCTATTTTGGATTCATCATTAGACTCTTTAGCGTATGCATTACAATAGACAATACTTATATTTATAATCGAATGTTTTTTTTAAATGTGTAATTAATTTCAATATGCATATAAATATAGATTTTTTTTTATTTTAGTTCAAACTTAAAATGATATGATTTTTGGTCGAAATTCGACCACTTGTATTTATATATATAAACACATCATAAATTTCTAGTACTTACTAAATACCTCAAAAAGTCATATCATGTGAAATAATGTAAATAAATGTATTTGTTTCACATAGTACACTGTTTATATGTATTTTATTTGTATAAGCTTTCGTTTTCTGTTCTCGTCTTATACATTTTCTAGGTAGTACAGCTACGCTGAAACTATTACTGGTTTCAGAATGAATGGGTCGACTCGCCCGGGGTAGTACCACCCTCTCATAGAAAGTCGACGTGATGTAACAGTGCTTGCACTGGTGCGTTTCGTTCGGTCAGTAAGAGCGCCGGAGGCCCACATATATTAGAAGGCCGGCAACGCACTTGCGACTCCCCTGGTGTTGATAGTGTCTATGGACGGCGGTGATCACTTACCATCAGGTGACCCACTTGTTCGTTTGCCCAATATAATAAAAAAAATAATTATGTAACGCTAAATTATTTAACGGAATCAAGTTGAGAAAGAATCTCAAAAGTCATCTCCAATTCTTCTACATTATCATGTTCGAAACTATAAAGCGCGATATAATAAATATTGTAACTTACGAAATATTTTCTCCGTGAAATGATTTTGCTTCTGGATCCAATCGTGTAATATGTCGACGGCTTCCTCCATTTTCTTCGGATCCTCCAATCCGTACATTTTCCTAACATCCTGAACCGTATTAGGATGTAATTCAAGCAGTTTCTGATTTATACACAGCGACATATTATTCTTCTTAATAAAATTGTAACAATTTATTTTTATATAATTTATTATTAATCTATGATAACAAGTACGAGCAAAATGATGTGACTTCTTACAAAATTAAAATCATAATGTTTTATTACAAGAGATTCTACTACACTACTGATTAATCTACTAATAATTGTCTTCTATATATATCATTTATATATACAACACGTTTATAATGCATACGTATTGTTATGATTGGGTAGACATATCTCAAGGCTACCGAATAAGAAAAATACGAATAAATCATATATGATAGTCGGAACAACAAAATATATAACTTCATAAGACCTTGATGCCGTATTAGTTTTAAAACACCTCGGGTGTTATATGTATAAATGTATAATTTAATTTTACGTCAATTAGTCCAGAGCAAATAATAAGGGTTTATAAATATTTAAGCTTAAAATATATTGAAGATACATTGTGAATATCGTTTATAGTCGTATAGTCTTCAATTTTTAATGTTTCACCATATTTTACCGACATATCTTATCGGTGTATACTAATAGGAACTTTTCCTAATTTCATGAAAATAAGTACAACGATTCTTTTGGTTTTTAAACCAGGGCATATAGGTCTTACAAATACGGACTAATTTCTACACTTCCGTCGTTAAGCTAGATTTTCAAAAGATTATATTTAGGCCACTATTACAATATTTCATAAGGCAAGAGATTCTGGATGGTCGACAGTTCGGTTTCATGAAGTCGAAATCTACTACTAACAATGGCACAACGCTCTTAAGTTATATACTGGGGATAAAAGTTCCCGGATGCATTTCATTTATTGTTTCAATCCATTTTTTTTTTCGAAATGACTACACTGTTGACCTGGCAAGGCCTCTACAATTTCACTCGACTACTAGGGGTTAGTGCCTCAATCCATCTTTTTCGTCGCCCAGTACTCAGATCCGTACAACATGGCTGGTATTAATGTATTTGATTGTATTCAACAATATTGTGCTTGTTCATAAATTAAAATACTAAGGTGTTTATGGAGCTTCTCTCAACCATCCAATCTCCTACTTGAAAGTTCGCTATTAGACAGATAGAGTAGATGGGAAAACTCTTGTGGGATCTTTGGCTCGAATTGAAGTTCAAAGGGCTCCATTTTAAGGCCGTTTTTGTTTCTAGTATATATAAATTCTGATATGCCGCTAGTAATTGAGAACTATGCTGACATGGTTCTTTTTGCATACGAAACTTTATTTATGTTCAAAATATAAACAGATACAGAGGTTAGGCATGTAAATAATACTTTAACTAAGATTTCTGATTCGTTCGCATTAAATAATTTATTGCTAAGTGCAAATGAAACCGAACGTATGAGACACACAATACGTTACGAAACAACTTACGCGTATGCCGTGTACAAACCGTACCTGCGCAAACGAGAGCCCGTGCGAACTTATTTTTTTTTTTTTTTTTTTTCGAACTGACCTACACTGTTGACCCGGAGGCCTCTACAGATTTACCGGACTACTAAGGGGAGCGCTTAAGGCACTCACCCGATTGTTTTTTAGGCGAAACATCTCAAGGGCACTCGGTGCACCTCGGCTTGAGCTGTCGCCGGATTCCCGACCTAACTAAGCTAGCTAAGCTATCTATCCATGCAATACACATATATGAATTCGTGAAAAATGCATGTGTGACCATGCATGTTTCACGAATGTATATGTGTATTTGGTATCTGACTACTGTGTTATGTGACCTATTTCAGTCCGAAAAGGGCAAAAAAAAACAGCCCACCACTGAGTGCCTAGATGTGCAAGTGTGTGGGGTGATCGTGTAAGTGTAGACCATGTGTAAACCACTGTATTCGCGCGAGTAACATACTCGAGGGCTCCACACCGAGGGACTACCTAGGCTCGAGCTGTTACAAGAAAAATCGCGACGAGTGTGCGGGATCGAATCTTCAACCCTCGCTCAAGGCGGTGAGCAGAGAGGATCGCGGGCGTGGGCGCAAACACGCATCTTTTCAGAGGGGATCGAGCTAAAAAATAAAGTACAATGGCACGGTGCCGATTTAACTAAATAATTACGTAACAAATCCTAATGTATCGGTCTATTGTATATGAACACGCGGGTTCGTACTGATATTTTGATTTACGCGAATTTATTTATGCGCGGCGCGGGTTAATTGTTGTACCGTGGTCGCGACGGCCGGGAAAGCGGAGATGGCGTTTAAGAGCCCGAGCTCAGACGTACTATTAACTAACGCGTTAAATGCGATTATCTCTTGTACATCGTGTACCAAGAGAAGACGGGCTATCCAGTCTATACCGGAGGTCGATACTGAAGCCGCGATAGGTGGCGCAGGGGTGGACAGAGCCTTTTGAGGCTGGGGCTTGGCTTTAGGAGCCGAGGGAGCTGGCGGGGAAGGCCTTACGCGCCAGGAGAGCGCGCTCGGCGCAGGAGCGGATGCTGCCGGCGCACTGGAGGTGCCCGGCAGGTCGGGGAAAGCCTTCTGGCTTTTTATGGGCGGAGGCGGAGGCCGCTTCGTTCGAGCCGGCGGGCCGTGCGCCCTGGACCGGGTCGCACGACCGCCGCGGCGGGGATGGGTCGAGCGAGGCGCACGGGGACACCCGCGATAATTCGCGGTATGACCCGTCTGCTCGCAAAGGACGCAGCTCGGAGGCTCGATGGATTCGGGAGTGCGGGGGCACTCCCTAGTGGAGTGATCCCCGAGACACTTCACACACCTGGGACGCAGGTGGCAGTGCCGGGCGGAATGACCGTACACCTGGCAGTTGTGACACTGCGAGGGTACCTGGGACTTGCGAGGACGCTCGACGAATACTGGGGACAGGCCGCAAACCGAGTTGAGGCTGAAAATAGCCTTGCCTTCCAAGGTGCGGTCCAGTGTGACCATCACCAGGTTGAAGGGGGCCTTCGTGCGGGGGTGGCGCATGCGCTGCACGCTCCGGACCGGGAAGTCCTGAACGTTCAGGCAATCTGAGATGTCGTATTCGGTGAGTTCAGAGGGAACTTCTCGAATGACGACACGGAGGTGACGCTCTTCCTCGAGAGCGTGAGTGAAGAAAGGGAGCTGACGCTCCCTGAAATATTTCGTGAGCTTGCGATGCTCATCGGGGGTCGACAGACGGATAGAAATGCCGGCAACAGTGTTGACGGCGGATTGGTAAGCGATTTCTTTCGAGCGGTGGGCGTGGCTTTTTAGCCGCGACCGCGGGTTCCGCAGCCGGAGCTTCAGCCGAAATCGCGGCAGAGGGCGTGGGAGAGGCTCGGGGCACCCGAGCGCCACCTATATTCGACTGCTTTGGGACTGAGCGTCCCGTAGCTGAGTCGCTGTCGGTCTGATTCGCGGCGCGTGGGCGTTTACCGCGGCGCGTGACGGTTGTGAAACCGTCTTTATCGGCGGACGACGTCGCGGGCGCGGGCGCGGGCGAGGGCGCTGGCGAGGGCGCTGGCGCGGGCGCGGGAGCGGCCGCGTCAAGCTCCATGTCGGACTCATCGTCGGAGTCGCAGTCGGACGGCGCGAACGGGTCGTCGCGGAAACAGCGCAGGACTCCGAACTCACTTTTGTACCCGATACGCGCGTAAGTGCGTCGGAGCCTATCGAATTCCGATACTAACAACGGATTGTGTTGACGCGCGAACATATGGAACCTAATAAGGTCCTCGAGTTGGACGGTGTCATCTAGGGCCTTAGGGGCCTGAAGGGGCGGCGGGATCGCGGGGGTGGACATGACTAACCTCCCTGCCTGAGGGGCAGGGGGGTGCGCCTAATTTGAATCTAACGGACAATCCGTGTCCGGGCCAAAGGGAAAACGCGACGCGACGCGAACGCGAATCTTCTCTTCAAACTGCACACGGCGCGGCGCGAAGAACGACGCTCTGCACGGCACACGACGCGCTGCACGACTCTCGAAGCGCAGTACGAGGCACGACGCGTAGCACGGCGACTCGACGCACTGCAAACAGTGTGCACGGCTTCGCACCGAAAAGTGCGGTTTAAATGGTGCACTAATGAGGTACACCGTCGCTCTGAAAAGAGCGTACGATCGACAGTAGCCGCTCGAACACACTAAACTTCCGGACACACACGAAAATATCCGACAACTGCGCGCGAGTTGCCGAACTAACGGACCGTCAGAGCTGCGAGCGGGCACGTGCGCACCCGGCCGCTGCTCGAACGAGACTCCTAAAAAACGTGCGAACTTATTGGTTATATTTCAACATATAATCGAACAGAAAGGGTGGTGGCGGAAAAATCTTACACTTTTTTTCACCAAGCCCTCATCCGTACAGTGCAATAAGGTACTTCGTTAAATAAAACACATTTATACATTTTGTTATTTGTATATTTTCGAACATACACAAATACAATGTAACATTTTATATTCTATTTTTAATGTTTTATTATGTATTACTGTATCACACGAAAAGGTATTTTAAGTTTTAGTCAATGCTGATAGATCTGAATGTTCCAGTCAATTCAGTATATTTTTCAGGGAGACGGTAAGACTCGTTAACGCGCGCTTTCTTCGTCCAGTTTAAATACTCTAAACTTTCCTTTGAATTGAGCAATTCGACCCACTCACCTGAAATGATGAATTAGATTAATATTTTACACAAAATACATTTGAAATTAGAAATATCTACTTCCTCTAAGAGGAGTTATTGTTGATATTTAAGAGGAAAAATTGTAAAACCGACCCACGTTGTGAACAATTTAATAAAACTATACTATTATATGATTCTCAAATTAAAAATTACATAATCAATTTTGTGTAACGGATGCTAAAGTATTCTATTTATAAAAATGTTCAAACAAGCGATACTACAAAGTACAAATAAAAAGACCCTTATAGCCACAGTTTTGACCACAAATATTAATTAAAGTCGAGAATCGAGAACATCGAACTACATTCACCAACCAACCAATCAAAAAGTGGCTGCGAATGATATTTTTAGCGGATGTATTAATTTTAACGGTTACTTATTAGCCACATAAACACAATACACACTTTGCAATTCTCTGAGAGAACGTGATGTACCCCCAAACTCTGTAGGCAAAATATCTTTTGGGACATGCTCATAAAGTGAATCCATATTGGTATGTAAATGATATCTGTTAGCTATCTTCGAAGGCACAACAGCTTTCATCATATTCAGTAGAATCTCCATTGTCTTGGAATTGGTTAGAATTCGCAAGCTTCTTAGCCTCATGCCATAACCGTCCTGAAATAAATAAAAATCAGTCAAAACGTTAGTAAGTTCAATTGATTATTAAACAAATTATTTTTGCAAACGAATTTACAAAGTACAGTATCAATTCCGCTTAGAATAATATAAAATATAATAAATATAAGCAGCAAAGCTGAACAGAAAATTTATAATATTATAAAGTATAATTGCATCTAGCTAATTCTCTAGTCAGACACAAAATACACGTATGCATTCGTGAAACATACATGGTTACACATGTATTTTTCACGAATTCGTATATGTATGAGATAGATAGCTTTTTTTTCGAACTGACCTACACTGCCAGCAATAATGCCTTCACAGTTTCACCGGACTACTAAGGGGAGCGCTTAAGGCACTCACCCGATTTTATATAGACGACTAGCACAAGGGCGCACGGCATGCCTCGGCTTGGGCTGTCGTCGAGAACCCGAATCTAACTAGCTAAGGTAAACTAAGCTAAACCTATCCGTATCATACCTGTATGGGTTCGTAAAATATACATGGTTACCAAGCATGTATGTTTCACGATCCCGTACATGTATTTTGTATCTGTCTATCTGTGTTCTAAACTATTTCAGTTCGAAAGGACAATAAAACAAACAAAAATAGCCTACCACTATGTGTACCTACGAGTGAGTGTGTGTGCACGTGTGTGGGGTTGTCGGTGTTGTGTTGTAGACGAGTGTTTGATCGAATTAGTGTTACTCTGTTCGCGCATGCAAGCTGCTCGAGGGCTCCATACCAGAGGATCGGACTTCGGCTAGAGCAATTGCCGAGGGAGGCCTAGGAATGTGTGCTGGGGCAAAATTCACAGCCAAACCGCGGCGGCGTGATCAGTGATTACGCGGGCGTGGGCGCGCACACGCTGTGTTTCGAGGGACGGAAGGTTAGTCTTGATTACCTAGCGAAATTTTTTCGGGAGGGTCGGTGAAAATGTAACGCGGACGTCTTTTGTAACGCGGTGCGCCTGGCACGGTATCGTAAGTCGCGGCGGATTGGGATACGGATTGGGATGATTCATGGATCTATCAAAATAACTTGTCATGAGAGTTTTAATTAGATTAGATTAAATTAGTCAGATCGGGAAACTCGGCGACAGTTCAAGCCGAGGCGCACCGAGTCCCTTGCGCTGATCGCCTAAACAAATCGGGTGAGTGCCTCAAGCGCTTCCCTTAGTAATCCGGTGAATATGTAGAGGCCTCAGGGTCAGCATAGTAGGTCAGTTCGAAAAGCAACTAGCTAATTCTATGCTTATATCCAGGAGTAATTTATGGTTCCATTTTGAACTTATATTGTCAATATGAAAAGACTAATACGATAGTGAAATAACTACCCAAGTGTAAGTCAATAAAGTGGTTGAAAAAAAAAAAAACAATACATACTTACCAAAACTAAAGTCATTAACTGTTTGAACTCAACTGGATTAAATTTTGAAATTAAATCCGTGACCTTCATCTCTCTGTAATCGCATATGAGTGTATATCCATTACAATAATCGTACATACTGGCATATTCGCAGAACTGAAAATGGTTTTGCAATGAAATATTTGTACGAACAGTATATTATATTAGTAGTCCGGTGAATCTGTAGAAGCCAAAAGAGCCAACTTTATGTCAGTTCGAAAAAAAGTTTCTTTGTAAGTACAGGTGCAATGACTTTGACGTCTCGAAAGCTAGCATTAAATGAATATTCTATCATCACTACATAGTATAAAACAAAGTCGCTTTCTCTGTTCCTATATCCCTATGTACGCTTAAATCTTTAAAACTACGGAACGGATTTTGATGTGGTTTTTTTAATAGATAGAGTGATTGAAGAGGAAGGTTTATATGTATAATAACATAAATTAAATAGTGGAGAAATACTGTAATTTTTGAGGTTACTCCAAATGTAACGCGTGCGGGCCACGGGCAGTAATGAATAAATCAAGACTACTGGATCGATTTTAATCATCTTTTCAGTGCATGACATAGGCTATTTTATACCCGTGCGAAGCCGGAGCGGGCCGCTAGTTATACAATAAATAAAAACAACTTCAAAGATATTTACTCTAAAGAAATTTATCCTAATCATAGAAACTCCATTTTGAAGTCTGTTTAAAATGTGTAAGGAGCGAGATTATCGCGAGATAAAATAACGGGATTTTTTTCTACATTTTTTACTGAAAGTACTAATACTAATAAAATATACTATATCTCAACATTGTCTGTTGAGATTGTATGTATATTGTATGTGTGTATGATTGTTTTCATCAAGGTATTAACATAACCACAAAGTGACCAAAACAAAGTTTTATTTCCTGACTGCAAGATGATGATCTTATTTCAAGTGTATGGTAATTCGCAGATCCATCTTTTAACACATTCTGTAACCTAAACCATCTGATACATTTTAAAATACTTAATAACATTAGATTAATTTTAATTATGGGAGCAATATAGTTATTTATTATGTATAAGTAGTCCGACGTCTTTGAATAAAACAATAAAAGAATATAGGAACAATAGAATTACTTTTATTAACCTACCCGCAACTGACCAATATTTATTAATGTATCAAGAAACTTTTAATCTTTTTGGAACCAAGCTCTTCAATCCACTTTTTTGATATTAGTTTTTCTAATATCAGTTCAAAGTATATCTGTTAAAGAACAAAACTGCTCCAAATTCTGGATTTGATACCGTAATGACATATACATATTTCGGTGCTTGGAGCCGTACCATAAATAAAGTAACAGAACTAAAATAAGCCTTTGTACGTTAATTACATTATTACATACTATATTATTATATACATATTTACTATATATTTTTATGTATATTATATAGTATATTATGTATTCGTTAATTACAAAGTACATTAAAATTTATTTATATAATCGTCCTCCGGTTTCTTTTGTTACAGTTTGTCCTTCGACAAAAGTCTCTCCTTTAAAGATTTCCATATTTTTGTAGCACTTGCTAAGTTAGTATATTAAGCTTACAACCGAGGCCCATAATTATCATTCACTTCAATACATTTAAAATCTATTTTTACAATGGCACTACAAATTGACGGCACTCTCGCTATCTTATCACTCTATTCTACTATCGACCTAAAAGAGACCTCAGCTTCCGAATATATATGCGATGTGATATATTGAAAGAAAAATACCAGTTATGGATTTATAATCATGTGTTTTTTGGTGGTCGCAACCCAGTCGGACTCAAATCCGAAAGGCCTTAGCGTATCACTATTACCGGTAAGTTTCATTGCATCATATTTCTTCCCGTGAAACATGTGGAATGTTTTTGTTTATAGAAAGCTAATGGTACGCGGGGAATTAGAATTAATTATTATTTTAGCAATATGCTAATTTTTAGTTATGATCACACAATACATGATCGCATGTGATCATAAGTGACAATGTAGAATGAGGTTGTTAAAGACTTAGCCTGGTCCTGTCCTGGTCCCGGTCCTGGTCCTGGTCTTGCTCCTGGGCTTGGTCTTGCTATTACTTATATATTGCAACAAGAGTCTTGAAAGACTTGCAAATCTTACAAATTATATTAGCCTATTGCTCTTTATTAAATACGTTTGGTTAGGTTATGCAATGCAACATTTTGAGCTTATATGTAAAGCCCACTCAAATTAATTAAATTCGTATAGAACAATAATTTAAAGGAATATTAACTCTAAGTACTATTTGAATGTTCATCGCTCATTTCAGATTGTAAATTTATAAGTCTGATAACAATTATAGTTCTCCAGACTCGAAGCGAAGTATGGATGTAATTGAAATTGAAATATAAAAATCCAATTTATATGCATATACCCAAAGATGGATAAAGGAAATAAATGAAAGTTATAATGATTCTTCGGAAGATTAAAAAATAGAAGTGTCACCGGCTATTTTATACCTTCTTATACAACAATAAAATGTACGTACGTATGTGCATTGCATTGAAATTAATCTACTCGTATATACATTGTTTAAGCTTATCTATGCTGTTCTTGTATTTATGTACCTACTAGCTACATAGTGTACGTACGATAGGAGTAGATAAAATGTAAATGTTTGTATATAGCAATATAAAGTTAAAGTAATAATGCGTATTATTACTAGCTTTTGCTTGCGGCTTTGTTCGTCGTAATGTAGAATTAAGCTATCCTTCGACAATAATACTTTTAACTTGATAAAAGGTATCCCGTGTCTTTTTCTGTAGTCTTGACAACGTGTAGGCTAAATTTCCTGATAATCGATTAAGTAGTTACGGCGTGAAAATGTAACAAACGAAGAAACTTACATTCGCCTTTATAATATTAGTTAAGATTTTTCAAAATAAATTATTTACCTATTCTTACAACTACGATACTTCTTGTGAGGGCAACACAATCTGTAGTCGTATGCGTTCTGAACACCTGGAAACTTATTTTATTCTTTGGAGCATCAGCAAAATTTTAGCGGCGACGAGCAAGCAGCATAGGTAATGCTGTGACACACTTTTCACAAAGCGACTTCTTTCCCAGTAACATATCGAATAAACAATCATGATCACCAGCCGACCGATTTTCAATCAAAATATCGAGTAGCATAAATTGTTACTATACTGGATCCATTGTGCTGACTTTAAACTCGCTTTAAATTATATTGAGACAAAAAAAAACAAATATTTATATAAATGTAGTAAAAGTGTTTGTAAAAATCGTAATTTTGATACCGATACTAGAGAACGTGTATTAGTATCGCTATTGAAACCAAATACTCAATAATGTTCAAAACTGACTTAACTGGAAGACCGCAAGAGTCTTGCAGGCTCAGTCTTGTCTTGCGCTAGTCTTACAAAAGGTCGGTCTTGGTCTCAACCTTGCTAAAATTCGTCGGTCTTAGTCTTGGTCTTACAAAAACGCAAGAACGAGACCAAGACCGATTTTGGGCAACAGTAATTGTAATGCGTCTTCACCAAATCACCAATAGATAGAGTAATACACGGGGAAGGTTTAGGTATATAATTTATCAAGGTTTTGTGTAAATTGGTTTGAAATATAACGATAACTGTTGGAAGTGTTGGAAAAAGTCAAGCCGCCTGGGAGTTTTTACCGAAAACAAATGCATACTCACTATGCAATAAATCTATTATAAAACTGAACAATAGAAATTTGTGTCATACTCACGATTAAAAATACAATACAGTAATCAGTAAAAGGTGTTCTTAAGAAGAGCTCACACGGTCTTAAATTAACAATGAATATTCTGCAATGGTCCTCAGTTAACTTAGGTAGGGGAGCCGCAAAGGTGCTGAAATATGATAACGTTTTTTTATATATGCAAATTTCGTAAAACAACTACATTTAATCGTACAGTGTGCATCTGTCAAGAGACAATAATATGTGCAGACATATAGTTCCCATCTTAACCCTAAGGCGAAAGCCACTTCACAGCTTCATGTAGAAATAATTCATCAGCATCGTCAGCTTACAAGGGTAATAAGGATAAGGATCCTATGTAAGTAGGGTCGGCACAACATGTTCTCCTTTTTCAATCTCTCCTGTCAAATGTCATCTCAGTATTCACAGATTTTATATCCATATCATTTTCCACACAATCCATCCACGCCCTTTTCGGTCTTCCTCTACCCCTATATCTGTTCACTTTCGAATAAATCGTTTTCATGTAGGAATAATTATAATAATAAATTAATAATAGCAACCTAACCAACAGGAATTGTATCATAATTATAATTGTGAATTTTTTGTAAGGTTTTTGCACCTGTGAAAATAAAAAAATAGTGGGCCTATCATATTTTTATTTTTGGAAACTTACTCGATTCCCTTACAATCGTGGAAAATGATATACTTACTAAGTAAATAAATCTTTAAAGCGATCCTTCACATCGGTAAAGTTGTAAAATTTCGGTAAAACTGTCCTCAGTGTGCACAAATTTTCTATTTTCTGTTTTGCGCGCTCAATCGACCCCTTGCTGTTTATAATGCTCATTTCTAAATATTTTTTCGCTATAACAATAATATATACAATGTAAAATCGTCTTTTAAACAAACTCATACATATACAATTACAATATTGGCAATTGCTTATACATTACGAGTTGATCCTATTGTAAAATTAGTTCCACAGACATTAATAAGCCATATTAAGAGTTCCTAGGAAGCTGACAATTTGGGTTTGTATATTTGTAATGTGAGAAATAAAAAGGGGTTCGACCACAATCTCAACTGATGTTATATAATAATAGCACACAAGCTCAACTTGGAGGGGGAGGGGGCCGGACTAGTTCTCAAGTACCGCTGTCGGAAAAAACCAACACATGCTTGGCGACAGATTTTCAAATTGAGACTGGTAGCTAGCCAACCGGATTTAAAGAAACCCCTACTGACATACTATGATTTCATAGTTACCTTAACGGAAAGTTCCAACTAAACTGTAAGAATTCAAACCTATATAGATCGACGCGGTGTCCGAATACGTTATCAACTAAATGCCAAGGTTAGCTTAATGTTAAGTGAATTCCACTTGATTCGTAAACATTTGCTAATCGTTGTACAAGCAGACAGCGATGATATTATTATACACTACAAATTATATTGCATTGTATAAACAATCACGTTATAAATTTCTTGCACCTTTGAAAAAGCATATCATGTGATAAATAATATTAGCTTATATTTTATGTGACGCTGAATTGTTTAATGGAATTCACTTGTGAAGCGATCTCAGAAGCCTTCTCCAGTTTATCTACTTTTATTATGTTACAAACTATAAAGCGCTATATAATAAATTTTGTAACTTACGAAACACTTTCTCCGTGAAATGATTTTGCTTCTGGATCCAATCGTTTAATATGTCGATGGCTTCCTCGATTTTCTTCGGCTCCTCCAATCCGTACAATTTCCTAATATCCTGTATCGTATTAGGATGTAACTCTAGCAGTTTTCGATTCATAGTTAGAGACATATCTATATCATTCATGTTAACGAAATTGTTTAGAATATATATCCAATTTATGACAATCAGTGCGCGCAAGACTAATGTGGCTTCTAACAGTATTAATATAACAACTATCTAATTCAAGTGTTTTAACAACCGCTACTAACTAATTAGGTAAAATAGCTATCCACGTTAATTAATTTATAATAAAGCATTATTATATACGTACTCCGTATATTTTTATGTTTATGAGGTTAGCACTCAAGGCTGACAAACAAAACAAAAAACGAGGAATAAATTACATGTGTATATGTGGTGGTCAGTGCAATGAAACGAAAATTATACAAATAATTTGTATGATCAAAAACGCAATTTATCTACACAGTGTATGTAATATAATCTATATTTATAATATACGAAATCAATACCTAATATATTATCTACATATGATTCTCTGTGGGGCTTTATAGTCTACGACGGAACACATTTGGAGGATTTTTTTATCTGTGTGTCGGTTCCTTTCTATGCGTACTACGTAAATTCTACTGAATTGCTTTTCATGTAATTCGTTATAGTAATAGTTTAGACACTATATCAATTTATAGAATGGAAGAAAATTAAAATAAAGAAATCTATATTTAAATAACACAACATATTACAAATGTATATTAAACTGGTTTCAATTTTTTTATATTAATTTTTGAACACAACATATTACAAATGTATATTCAACTGGTTTCAATTTTTTTAATATTAATTTTTAAACTTCAATTAATGTGAATAAAGAAAAAGCGAATACTTTTCTCGTCAAACCAAAGACCAAGTGTCATTTTATCACATTTATTTGTACTTTAAAGTATTATAAATCTATGTTTGTTAGTCATTTTAAATAAAAAAATTTTTAGTCGTCACCTTGATTTTCAGCATAATTACAATAATTACCAAGTATAATATATATATATATATATATATATATATATATATATATATAGTAATAAGACAATAGCTAAGAAACATATAATAGGTATTTCTAAAATACCTAAAATCTAATCTCATCTGATATTAAGTGATGATGTGGTCTAAGATAATAGTCACGCTAAACATAGAGCGACACTGGCTCACAAGTGCAGCTGCCTCAGTTATTTAAGGAAAAGCGAGAAATGATTGAATGTTGATGAAATTTCAGTATGTTTTTCAAGCAGAAGACGCGCGACGATATGTGTCTTGCGCTCTATTGATTGATTTTAAATACTTCAAATTTTTCTTTGTGTTGAGCAATTTAAGCCAGTTCGGATCCTCCGGACCGTACATTTTCTTAATATTTAGAACCGTGTCGAGTTGTGGATAACTCTAGCAGTTTTTGATTTATAACTGGATACATAATTATTTTTATTAAAGTTTTACTTATTCAAAATTACTGTGATAACGCATTATTAATATTACAGTGTTTGAAATCAGGAAAACTTTATTTTTCATCAAAACAGTCTAGTTGAACTATTTTATTATCACTACAGATATAATTTGTTCTTACATAATTACCTTCTTCGTAATTTACTTTACAAACCGTATTAATGCATAGATAATGTGGAACATATCACTATTCTTGTTTGTTTTTAGCAAGGATGATCTCAAGGTAAACCTGACGATACCGGCACAAAAAAACACACTAAGTTAATTGGTCTTATAATTATATGACGGTGGCTACGTCTATCTCTATTCTAATCTGTACACTCAACTAATACAAAGAACACATCCAGTAAACGAAGTACGGATACCGTAATCTTATACCCAACATAAGCGAACGTTAGCGACGTTAGGTGACAAAAAACAAATGCCACGCAGTTCTCCTACGATACGTTCACGTTCCGTCTGAACAATCCTGAAGTATAATTGCCCAAATGTCTATTTTAGAAATAAAACTTCCTAATAGGTTTATCTATTTATTCTTGACTATTCAGAAGGAGGAAGATAATGCTTTTTGGGTATATGTATGTCTATTTCTGTGGTTTAAGGCAGGCATACAAAGGTAGAATGAAAGAAGTTAGCACAGAACATCACTCGTCAGACGAAGATAGCGATTGTCAGCTGTACGATGCTTGCTCTTGGTTATCTTTTTGCATTAGAACTGTGATTTTTTTAGATACTCTGTATGATATCAAAAATTAGCCGTATCAAAAACTGTTAATAAAACGTCGTGGTGTTTGCATTTTTATAAAGTCAAAACAATGACATTAACAAGCACTTGTAGCGACACATAGCTGACAGACATACACAGGAACAGTGGCAATCTGAAATACCAAGCTTTCTAGGACTGCAAGATACGTGCAAAGCACCCGGATTAGGAACGCACCTGCGACGTGCAAAGGACAAAGCGCATATCACCTAGTAACAACCACTAATCCGGGCTCATTATTGTTCCCACATTTATTTTATTACTCGTCTTTATTGTACACTGCTTATTATTAAAATATATTTATTGCTGGAATATTGTGTTAATTCCAGATACTACTACACTAATATTGCTTGTATCTATCTTTACCGCCTTTAATCCTGTACACGTGTTCTGTTTCATTTAAATGTATCTGCTCAACTGAATAAAAATAGGTCCGTAAATCAGCTGCCAAAGCGGTTACAAGTCTACACAACCGGAGTCAGATCTTTTATTTTCCTCTGTACAGCCTTCTGAAAGTAGCAACGTGGCACCCACACTATAACGTCCTGCTAAACGCTGTTTAAGTGATGCATAATCAAAGTCAAGTAGATTACACGTTTTACCACAGAGAACAGACGCATTCATTTTTTTTCAATTAATTTTTTGGGTAATAAATTTATATTGATAATTAATAATATCACAGCTGCTCAGTTGAGAACATTTATATTTGACGCATGCGCAATGGTTTTAAAGCGTCGTACAGTCAATCCCTATCTTTGCCTGACGAGTGAGGTTGCACGCTAACTCTCTTTAATATTTAGCATCTTTAACAGTTATCAACTCTTATTTTCTGCTAGGCTTACTTAAGTAGCCTTATATCATTATACGGTCCCATGCCGCCCCAACCCAAAAGCGGTGGCCGGTACTTGTTATTCCCTGCGATTCGGACGTATCCCATTTTCTCCCCCGGGAGAATGGGTAATAAGGGATTTCTCCACATTAATAAAAAAAGCCATATATCATCATGCATAAAAAAAGGTTTAATTTAATATATGTATATATATAATGAATATATATTATAAACGTAAAAATATAACAAAATCATATCTGTTTATACCTGGCTGCCAAGAGGTGCGACCAAGTGCCCAACGGCAACCGTGATTTACTAAAGTCTTTGCATATATTGCTGTAAAGTGGATGATATTCTATTTAAATGACAAGCGAAAGAAATCGTGAGGACACCTGAACCTGAAAAATGTTCCTGTAGCACCATCGTATGTGGGAAAATATAGAACTGTAGATTTCTCGGAGTTTGAAAACGCCAATAGGTCGTGGGCTGGCGTGGTGATTATGCCTATACCTTTGGTTAGGTACAGTCCAATGACTCTGCAGTGGGTCTCTTACAGACTGATGATCTTATTTATGAATATAGTAATAATAATGTAACAAACACAGCTTCGCATGGAAATACCTATTAAGAAAATGAAACCAAAAATTTGATACAAAGGAACTTTTACGACCACGGAATGCAATAAATTGGCGACTGAACATCAATCTGATCATGTTTTCGAAGACTTTCTTGCTGTCTTCTACCTCACTCACTTTTAATGTGGAGATTTTTTAATCCAAAATTTTCACTTTTCCCTACGATTCTCAAACATTTTCTTACATACGAATGTTTTCGTGACAATTACATACACAACAGAGAAAAAGAGTTATTCAATTAGATACAACCGTTCTGAAATTATGCACATACATACATTTGGCAATTTTAATACTTACATTGGCTGATCCTTAAGATATAGTAGAAACTTATACTTAAGTTATAGTTAGAAGTTATTTTTGTCAAACAACAGCTTATGATTGCGGTTTCGCTCGTTTTTATGTAGATTCTATATACCCTTAAAAGGGAGGAAACTTACGCCCTGCAGTGGGTTGTGATGAGCTGTCCATGATGATGATGACCTTCGGCAACAATAAGTTTTTTGAGTGAAAGAAAATCTATGTGCTATTCTATAATACTCCTGACAACGTGTAAAGTCATATTACAAATTGGACACAACATTTTAAATTGTAAGTAAGCTATATCCACAGTTAGCCTAGTATGATTGTGTCATTGAGAATACAATTCAATATTGTCATATAATATATATATATTATTCACATAAATAAACATACGCATTTATGTATGTATAAATTAAAATCTATATTTGAAACTGCAAATATCTTAAAATTAATTAGGTCGTCGTGTTTTGGAGATATTATACAAGCGGTATCACTACATAGTATAAAACAAAATCGCTTTCTCTGTCCCTATATTCCTATGTATGCTTAAATCTTTAAAACTACGCAACGGATTTTGATGCGTTTTTTTTAATAGATAGAGTGATTGAAGAGGAAGGTTTATATGTATAATAACATAAATTAAATAATGGAGAAATACTGTTATTTTTGAGGTTACTCCAAATTTAACGCGTGCGGGCCACGGGCAGTAATGTATAAATCAAAACTACTGGATTGATTTTAATCATTTTTTCAGTGAATGACATTGAAGTCTAGTTTATACCCGTGCGAAGCCGGAGTGGGCCGCTAGTACGAAATAATTGAAGTACTCGTACTGAACGTATAGGTATTTTAAATTAGACCAACCTTAGTATTTATAATATCTCTATATTTTGTTTAAATGTACAATTTCGTCGTACTATAGAAAGAAAGAAATAAGAAAGAAAGATAATACTATATAAGAAAGGTGAATCACAGACGTTTATATAAGCTTGTGAAAATTCATACTTATGACTTAAATACAATACATTCATATACAATACATTTTTCAATATTTTTGTATTTATAAAATTGTGATATTACTATTATATATATCGACATCAAGTCAAATTCATGTTGACGTCAAGTGAAATTCGCGTCAAATCCTAAACGTCAGCGCCACCAGGCGGCGTTAGATGGAATTAATGACGCACGTGCGATCGAGTCGGCAGTGTCGAGAGGATTCATTCTTTCATTGGCGGTCGGCGCGAACGGTCCTCACTAAAACTATCGCGCATTCTGGGACGTCCTCTATTAATTATTCGTGCATATATACTCTGTATCGTTTAAATAAATGATATTTAATCCGTTTTAAGAATGCTTTATATGCAACTACCCACCGACGCCCATGATTATAACCATAGACAATAAGTGATAATTGCGATGGAGAAGCTCTGCTTCCGACATATGTTTTCAGTGTTTGACCATGTTGAATGCGATATCGTCCAAAATGGAAACGGTCTAAACTTAGACGGCTACTGGCGCTTAAGTGCAACTGCCGGAAAACAACTATAATGTTAGCTAGCCAGATAGACTTATAAAAGCGCTGCCACCATGCTATTGTTTCAACACACTATTTTTCACCGAAGGAGGATTCGCAATTCGTAAGGATTTGAACCTACGGCGATCGACGCGTTATTCGTACACACTATCCACAGAGCCGTCATCGGTTTAGATTGTGTTAAATACGAATTTGCTTTTTTTATACTTTATAGGTCAGCCTTAGACCACAATCTCATCTGATTTTAAAAGATGATGTGGTCTAACATGGTAGTCACGCTAAACCTGGCGGGCGATGGCTCCCAAGTGCAGCTTGTAGGTGGTAGAGCTACACTGAAGCTATTACTGGTTTCAGCATGAATGGGTCGGCTCACCCGGGGTAGTACCACCCACCCTCTCACAGAAAACCGACGTGAAGTAACAGTGCTTGCACTGTTGCGTTTCATTCGGTCAGTGAGAGCGCCGGAGGCCCACATATATTAAAAGGCCGGCAACGCACTTGCAACTCCCCTGGTGTTGCTAGTGTCTATGGACGGCGGTGATCACTTACCATCAGGTGACCCACCTGTTCGTTTGACCCCTATAATATAAAAAAAAAAAGCTACCGGAACATAACCAACAGGTGCTTGTCGACAAGATTTTCAACTTGAGGGTGGTGGCCAGCCAGGCGGACTTAGCATGGTGGTTGCTATGGTTTCATCACGATACTCAACTTCACCGAAAAAGTCGGACACAATTGCTAGGATTCGAACCTACGGCGTTTGACGCTGTGTCCGAACACGCTATCAACTAAACCATCATAGCTTCAGAGAGATTGAGGCGTACGAATAAGCGGATCATCTGATGGTAAATAGTCACCGCGGCCCATAGACACATGTTGACTTTTGGTTTTTGTTGGCGAAAAATAATTACCCATTTCAAGTAGAGATAACGATTATTACAAATATTTCGACAGTCAATTAAAACTGTACATGATTATCTATCTTATTTATTAGTACCTTATCTTCTTTTTGGCCGCTCTGAACTTTGAAATCAGACTTTAACATAATATATTCAGAGTTTAATACAGAACAAAGTTAAAATATCATTATAGAAATCTAAATTTGTAATTTATTTATCTTACTTACTTTTTTTTAACTAATAATAGCTGTATATATGTATAAAAATAACGCCTTCACCTTTTTCAGTGTAAGTAGACGGTGTAAATACAACGGTTCCAGGTTACTTTTTATTTTTATTCCATTGACTCTTTGACATTAAAAAAAATCATTCAACGCGATGCGGGCGGGTAATAACTAGTTATAAACATATAAATGTTACATGCCTATTTCGTCATCATCTATTATAATATTATATAGTGGATTTAATCATTAATACAAAATAATCCCATCTCCTGTTCTATACTATACTATAATCGACTTCTATGACAGGTTTTATAAGAAATTTTATGACTCGTTTAACTAACACCGTTTACTTACAATATATTGATTAAATCTTTGTGCTTCTTCCTTTTCTTTATTTTTTGGCTCCGGCACGGTTTGTGCACTAGCCAGCGTCAAGTAACAAGATTTGCCAAGTAAGTGGTCTTGTAATAAGTTTAATGTTCTAACAAGATGGTGGCTCCCTTGTTAGAACTTTTCATTGGAGTTTTGGTGGCATCTCAGAATGCATGCTCCGTGGTATTATTTCCCATCCACTTCACTTGTGCATAATAACCGAATTATATTACGTAAAACACCACCAATATTACAAAATATAGATTCTAATAACACAAGATAATGAATAAAATATAAAACCACTACATGACAGACTAAGATCCCGCCGAAAACTCCAGTGTACTCATCTTTGTGCTTACGTACAAAAATTTAGTCGACATTCAAAGATCTAAAAGTTCCAGATAAGCCGGCGTACTCGTTGTTCTTCTCATCGAGACGGTATGATTCAATAACGCCCACTTGCTTTATCCAGTTTAAAAACTCCATGCTCTCTTCGGAACTCAACAGTTCGATCCAGTCATCTGTAAATTGCATAGTAAAAAGTTTGTAGTGAACAATAATCATTATTCTTCTATAGATAAGAATTCGGTATTTCACTACAATCTCACTTGGTACTAAATCCACATATGGAATTAGTTGATAATATATTGTCTAATGGAGCTATCAGAACGTATTTATAAAAATGTAAGTGCTTGCTGACAGATTTTCAAGTGCGATAATGAGTATCCATAATGGAATTCCCTATGTAAAAACAAACCCTGACAACGTGTGTCCGTAACAAATAAACAATATTACTTTTGGATCACTACATAGTATAAAACAAAGTCGCTTTCTCTGTCCCTATATCCCTATGTATGCTTAAATCTTTAAAACTACGCAACGTATTTTGATGCGGTTTTTTTAATAGATAGAGTGATTGAAGAGGGAGGTTTATATGTATAATAACATCCGTTAAATAGTGTAGAAATACTGTTATTTTTGAGGTTTCTAATGTGATGTCGTAAATAATTACATTTTTTCCGCTTACATTGCAACAAACGCAGGCTGTGAACCCTACGATATTTATTGTAAAAATAAAATATATAGGTAAAAATGTAAAAAGTAAACAAGTAAAAATGTAGTGTATGAATTTAGATATTCCAAGGATAGCTGGAAATCTTCACGGTATAGGGTTACTCCAAATTTAACGCGTGCGGGCCACGGGCAGTAATGAATAAATCAAAATTATTGGATCGATTTTAATCATTTGTTTCAGTGAATGACATAGGCTATATATTTTAGGGTATATATTTTATACCCGTGCGTAGCCGGAGCGCGCCGCTAGTTTATAATATTGCTTAGGTTTATAATGTTGGGATTAGGATGTTACTGTAAACCTATTAATAAATATAGAAAAAAAAATGTTATATCAATTATAAAGAAATATAAATCCCAACTCTAGGATCTAAAATTGAACTCTGGGTATAACATCTGCAGTCCAATAATGCCCGGTGACGTTCGAATTTTGTTATAAAAACACACTCACTTTGTAAATCTTTTAGGGATCTCTCTGAACCTCCATATTCTACGGGCAGTATATCCTTTGGTACTACTTTGTACAATGATTCCAGTGTTGCATGAACGTGAAATCTCTCAGCAATTTTCGGTGGGAAGAGTGGTTTCACAATCTTCAACAAATTTTCGATAGTTTTCGATGAAGTCAAAAAATGTATGCCTTTTATTCTAATGCCATAACCGTCCTGCACAAAAGAACAATTCATATAATATCAAAAATAGTTCGTTCTCGATTTTATTTATACTGGAAATAAAGAAGAAAAATATGTTCAGGTAAAATATTGAACTTCTAATCCAATAAATTTCATACTTATTTGTCTCAAAAATCTGATTGAAGAGTCTGAATCGAAGAGGTACTGATGCTGTTATTTTTACGGGAGGATCTGAGAAAATATTTTGCGGCCGTCTTTTACATCGTCGAACAAGGTCTTCCTACCGAGTTCGCTAGTTATAAATTACTTAGTACAATAAACAAAAATGAAACAGCAATTGGCTTCATTCGATAAACTGAAATATTGGAAAAATCAGTACTAACCAACATTAATGTAGCAAGTTGTTTTATTTCCATCAAATTGACTCTGGGTATTATGTCCAATATATTCACATTCCTGTAGTCAAACACAAAAAAATGTCCATTCGAGTAATCATGAATCTTTAAGAACTCGCTATACTGAAAATAGATTTCATTGATAATTTTCTCAATATTATATTTATTTCAATGACAGTGTAAAAAATCGTATGACAGTTGGTGTAAAACAAAGTAACTTTATATTTACACGAAATCATCAAATGAAACCATGATGGTCTAGTGGCTTGACCGATGGAATATCAAGTCGATGTCTGCAGATTCAAGCCCCGGCCGGCATGTGCCAATGAATATTTCAGAATTGGCATACGTTTACTAATTGAAGTAGGTGATACTATCGGCTGAATGTGGAGGAAAACACCGTGAGCAAAGCTGAACTTGAGTATTGTTCTTGTCATACCATCGTATGTGGGAAAATACAGAACTGTGGTTTTTCCGGAGCTTGAAATCGCCAATACTTAGTTGGTCGGCGTGGTGATTATGTCCATACCTTCTTTGGGGAAGACGCCTATGACCCTACAATGAGTTCCTTGTAAGGGGATGTGATGACACAGATTAAAACAAATGACATTAGTGATAAATACTTTATATATACAATTCAAGCCCTAAGAAGGTACTCAAATCTTAAAATGTTACCACCGGTTCAGAAAATATTGCGGTTATCTAGAAATGTCAACAAGAAGCTCGTTCAGTTTTATCTATGTTTTGTGTATTATCATAAAAACAATAAATAACAGTTGTTTTTACATCTCATATATTATATGTTTACAGAGAATGTCACTTCCAGACATCACTGCCAGTCAAGTGAACTTCTATTATAATCTTTTGATAGCAAAACGAGATAACCATTTTGTGCCAAATCTAAATCATGAGATGGGTAACTCATTTTTTTTATTATACCAGTTGTTTATTAAATCAAGGTTATTTATGTTTTTACGAGCATACATTAAAATTAGAGGCGTACCTACCGCCGTGCCGTATCAATGATAACCCTACTACACGGGGCGCTGACTGATATAACATTTGTAAATATTCCCCACACTTTCAACGATTTATTATATTAGTAATGAAAATATAACGACATAGCGTTTGTAGGTCTTAATAATAAGCTTTTAATCTGATAATTTACAATAAAAAGGTATTACATAAGTATAAATTACTTTAGTAAATCGACATAGACAACTCAATCTGTTTGCAATACTTTGGCAAAAGCCTCCTTCATTTCCTTTAATTCTGTTCTATTCAGTGCTTTCTTAGTCCATGTTTTCCCTGTTATTGCAGTTATAATGTCTTCCCATATTCCAAGCTATCTTCTTAGTTTTCGTTTGTAGGTCCTATTGATTTCTAACTTGCATGTCGTAAAAGATACAATATACTTAACGGTAATAAGCTACACCCATCCCCTTCACAAATTCGTATACGAGGCCCGCTTAACACCAGCTACGACACCGATTAAAATATAAACATTGCACTGTGGAACATTGTTTTAAGACATTATATTCTCGAAACTTATGCTTTGGTCCTTCATTGGAATCTATACTGAAAGAATTGCCCAGTTGCGTATATTGTATCCGGCGAACATTACAGATAAGTATTGTTTGTGCACATGTATATTAATAATATGTACTTACAATGAGGTATATCTTGTAGTAATCAGTATATGGTGTTATATAAAATATTTCATTAGGGTCAAGACTTATTGAAAATAATCTAAAATTGTCTTTTGTCAGTTTCGGCAATGGAACAACCACTGAACTGAAAATTATTTCAAAAAAAATATTATCAAGCTTTAGTCCAATATAGACAATTTCTTTATTCGCCCAATCGATTATCTATAAAAATAATGAGAAAGTAATCAAGGATTTGTTTTACGTTTGTAATAAACGTTATCAGAAGCACAGTAAATATATGAATAAATGGGTCTGTGATTTCTGTAAGCACCACGCGTACAGTGAAGTTGCGTTTTCTCTTCGTGGAGAAGTAAGGAAGAGGGGGAATAGGGGAAGGGGAATAGGGAAAAGGGGGAATAGGGGAAGGGTGAAAAGGGGAAGGGGGAATAGGGGAAAAGAGGGAATAGGTCCTCCTCAGAACTCCTCCTGAAGTAAAAATTTATTCTATCAGCCCGTAGTTACTATCATTCTTAAGTAGAAAATCTGTTACCAAGCGCCTTTAAGAGTTGTTTAAGCTTAGCAGGTTATCGTCTCAGACCACATCTTTTCTTAACATAAAGTGAGTGAGTTATCCAATGGTTTGTATATATAATGGTTTCTATAGAAAAACGACTTCATTGAAATTACTTTTACTTACCAAGAAGATAAATTTTTAAAGTCCTTTTTTATATCAGTAAAGTTATAGAAATGTGGAAATATCGTCTTTAATGTACACAATTTTTCCAATTTTGACTTGGTCCGTTCAATTGAACCTTTATTGCTAATAATACTCGTTTCTAGATATTTTCTTGCTGTAATTAATACAAATATTGAAAGTATCCATAGAAATATGTGTGTCTAATCGACTAATGTTTGATAAAATATTTAGCGTAAGCCTATAAATATGTAGCCGAAGTAGCCTATATATAATCTTCAACAAGTGTTTATTATAACAGTTACACGAAGTTGTAACAAATCAATAACATTAGGAGTATATTATGGTTATTCTAATGCCACTCCCATATCTGCGTGACGAAGGTTCGACTACTTGTCGCGTTAAAATTAACGTCAAAAATCATTCCGACAAAGGCGCAGATTACACGTTCTCACATCTGTGTCTTTCCAATAACTTAAAATTAGCGTCCGATAAATTCCTATGATGTGTGTAAAAACCGCCGGCCCATTTATCGTGCTTTGTGTATCGTCACGCAAACCGATAGTTCGTAACACATTACGATAATGTCTTCCCACATCTACATTTAGTATGACCATAGACGAAACTTCATGGAGATAGACGCAGGTATGGAAGTAGCATAAGGAAGACACATCTGTTTATAGATAGGAGATCAAAGGAATTTAAGGGGTACTAATTTTGTTTTGAACATAAATAAAATAATAGAGGTTACCCGTTGTGTGCGAATCACGCAAAAAGTACTTATTATTTTTCTATCAATTTTTTCTAGTTTTACTTCTAAGACACTAGGCTCTTGGTTCTAAGAAATATCACAGTATCTTCGTTTCATATACAGTTATTAAAGTTTCAAGAAACCACGATTCTTATAAGTACCACGGCTTTCAAAGATGTGTGTCCTTAACTCTCAAGATCTCAGTCCATATATCAAACGGCTTGCTCCTTGACCTTTTGCTATTTCGTTATATGGTTACATTATTCTAAATTATTAATTTTTTAGCCACATACTCAGATTTACTGTAATAATTTATTTAGGCTATTCCTTTTTTTTGGAACTGATATAACCTCTTGGCTCTTTGGCCTCTACAGATTCACCGGACTACATCTAAGCTGTTCCTTTTTCAATTCTCTCTATACTTAACATGTCACCATCTTACGATACAAATAATCATATGAAACGCTAGAATATAATAAATAATATATACATTATGTATACATCTATATGTCAAAAACTTACGAAAATCTTTCTTTGTGAAATGATTTTGCTTTTTTATCCAATCCTGTAAGATTTCTATAGCTTCATCCATTCTCTTAGGGTCTTCTAAACTATAGACTTTTTTAACACACTCTATAGAATCTGAATTAACTTCAAGTAATTTATTTATTGTCACCAACATTTTTTTTCTTGTTTTTAATAATATTCACTCTTGTTAATTTCAAATAGGTCTAAATAAAAATATCACTAAATGTGTTGTTTCTGTTGTAGATCAAGTGTTTATATGATGAAATCGTTGAATTTATATAACTTGTTTTTTTTATTTTGTTAGAGATAACATGATCACAAAGTTACGCGGTGAACCGGTAACTTACGCCAATCGTAATTATTTATATTATTAATTATAGTACATTATAAATCGTAAGAAATAGCTATGCCCACAATATATTTGTGTAAAACATTTGAACTTTTATATAATTGGAGATATTACAAAGAGCTCGAAAGAGAGCCACATAGAGCTTTTAGACAAAAAAAAGTGGTCCTACTATTCGGCAACGCCTGATTGACCAAAAAGCGGTCATCTCTTTATTCAGTGCATCACTGTATTACTGAATCTGTTTTTTTTTAGACTGAATCGGTCTCTTGCTAGCTTTGCCGAGTCCTCTGGACAGTTGAACGACTCACACTTAGCCGCTGAGACAAATATTTTTGCGAACAACTTTCTTCAAGTAGGGATATAATTTTACCGGCTCTTATACCTTTTTCAGTCATATCAGAAAGTATTTAATGTAAAAAGAAAGATTAAATTGTTTAATTTGCAGAAAGTATTCAAAAAGTTTAAAAATTTTAGTAATCAGTGTTCCCGCTCAAAATCAGGAACGCAATACATGGAGCGTGACACCGACGCAAACGGGCCAATAGCGACAAAGCTAAAAACGTCCGTTAAAACAGTCAATCTGTAAATCTTGAAAAATACGCATCATATCAGACGACGCACGCATTTTATTTTCATTTTAAGCCGACATATGTAGCCTCAAAACGCACAAACAATCAGCAAAAAATAGTTTCTGTACTTCATGCCATTAGTAAATAATTACTTTTGTTTGGTGAAATTAAAACTTTTAATGTCGAATGTAAGAAATCATGTCAGAATACATCAAATAACATGGAATTACTTCGTCAAATTAATAAAACCTCTTTCTTGTAGTATTCATTGAAGCAGAGAAAAAAAACCTAACGCGCCCGATTTTTTCTTTTTTGCAAAAGTTTTTCTTTATTTCAAATGAGTATAATTTTCATACATTTTGTTATAAAATCCAGAGATTCGCTCTATCTTATAATATATTCGTTTTTAATCTAATTTAAAGAACAATTTGCTTAGGTTTTGTAGTACAAGCTAAATTTGTGAATTTTTATTTGTAGCAGCCGAGTATAGCGCTCCGTTGTCCAAGTTAGACTAATTAAGTTAGAGTAATAGTCGTTGATTATTGGTCTAAAAACAACAAGGATCATGTATTTGACGATAAACTAAATTTCATAAAACGCCACCGTCATAAACTAGACTATGTTAAAATCGTAAAGAAACGGTAAGTGTAATAAACAGCTATTATATATACCGATAATACCGGTTTCGTAATTATTATCTGTCAATCGGTACAACTCTATTTCATAAGACAAATAACATTTAATAGACGCAGAAAAAAATCAAGGCCACTTAGAACGAACTCACTAACATACTGTTTGTTTGACTAGTAGTAATTCTCATGGCCTACTAATATAATATGCAATATTATTTTCCTTATATTATTTTGATGAGTACCTATATTTACTGCCGTTTAATTACGTACGGAAAATCTACAATGTGCATACATAATTTATCATCATTAAGCTCCTTTCACGTGAAATAACCAAAATCATCATATTTCTGATTTTAGTCATCTATTCGTAATAATATCAATCCGACAGTGAATTTGAAAAGTGGAAGAGAGAAGAGTGGTAACAAATAAACTCACTCCCGCATTTATAATATTAGTTGAGATTAGAATACACTCTATATTCTAATCTTTTCTGTAATCTATATCACGATGACAGTGTCATCTGTTGGGTTAAGATTTTATAATTCGTTTGGCAGTATATACTTTGTATTTTTTTCCATAAATATAGAATTTAATAATAATGAATACATCGCCTTGTTTCATTAAAAAAGCAAATATATTAACTATGGTCAGTTTATGGTGTCAAGATACGCGGTCACTAACATTATGGATTATTCTGTGTTGTACCATTTTAAATTATTATACATTATATTGAATATTTGGCAATTACGCTTAAAACGTGTACTTGTCACACTTGACACTGGCGAAATTGTTTAAATAGGCAGATACCATACTAGAAAGAAAAAAAAGACGAGTATATATAAATAAAATTATAGAGATATGCCATTATGCGCGCATCACACAAAATGCACCGGATAGATTTCGAACGCTTATTTTCGTTGTATTACACAGACACTTGGTCTCTATCTAAAAAAAATATCATGATCTCATAATATAATAAAAAGTTAATAAAGCTTTAAGAATCTACCGATTTTTATAAGCAATACGCGATTTTTGATTTGACATGTGTTCTCTTGCCGCGGAGAAATGGGGCAAGCGTGTGGTGCCCGAGCGTAAGAGAGGGGAAAGTGAACGAGTAACATTGTCTAAATAAGAAACTTTATAAGAAAACTATATTTTTGCTGTAATTTATTTATGATTTTTCCCTGTTTATTTAAGATAATAAACAACGCAGACAAAATCGCGAGTATCAGCTTGTGATTATATATAATTGAAACGTACAATGTATTCCACGTCAGACATTTCAAACATTACCAAGTAAACTAGAGAAGAGGTTGAGGTTATATATTTCAATGTAATTATCAGTAACCGTATTTATCATTATCTAACAACGTTGTAGTCATCGTCTCCCGTGTCTAAGGCTGGAAGCGCGCCCTCTAACCTCATTATCGGAAATACGATCTCACGGCACGCCTTATGTCTTCCTTCGTGTTTAAAGTCCTCTAGTCGTCCTTTAGCAAAATTGTTTCAAAATAAACTATCAACTTATGCGTGTCGAGTTTTTGGCGGGATCTTAGTCTGTCATGTAGTGGTTTTTATATTTTATTCAAACGGTGAAGCGAAGACTTGAGAGATTCTTTATCAAATTAATTCCATTATATAACTTAGCACCCGATAAAATATAGTTCGAGAACAATGGAAGCAAGTTTAGGTATATAACGATTTTGTTACTAGGTAAGTAGGTACCAGAGTTTTTGGCGGGATCTTAATCTGTCATGTAGTGGTTTTTATATTTTATTCATAATCTTGTGTTATTAGACTCTATATTTTGTAATATTGGTGGTGTTTTACGTAATATAGTTTCGGTTATTATGCACAAGTAAAGTGGATGGGACATAATACCACGGAGCATGCAGTCTGAGATGGGACCAAAACTCCATGGAAAGTTCTAACAAGGAAACCACCATCTTGTTAGAACATTATAATTATCGCAAAACGCTTGGCAAAATCTTGTTAATTGACACTGGCTAATGCACAAACCGTGACGGAGCCAAAAAAAATAAAGAAGAAGAAGAACTTATGCGTGTAATTTTACTTTATACTAACTACTGTCACTTTAATCAGAACAGTCGTGTTATATGGATCCGAGTGCTGGACTACGAAAGAGACGGATGAGAAAAGATTACATGTGGCAGAAATGCGAATGTTAAGATGGATGTGTTGTGTAACAAGTATGGATAAGATTAAGAATGACCATATCAGAGGAAGTTTAAAAATAGCACCATTGACAGAGAAGTTTAGGAGTAATAGGTTAGCATGGTACGGGCATATTATGAGAAGAGATGAAAGTCATGTAACAAGAAAAGTTTTGAGTTTGAAATTGGACGGATATAGAGGTAGAGGAAGACCGTAAAAGGTGTGGATGGATAGTGTGGAAAATGATATGTGTATAAAAGGTGTGAATACGGAGATGACTTTTGACAGAGGAGAGTGGAAAAGGAAAACACGTTGTGCCGACCCTACTTAGGTGGGATAAGGGTAAGATGATAATGATGACTAACTACTGTCACTTTCACGTAATTTACGTCATAAATTTCAGCCGACTTTAGATTTCTTTTGGTATTTTACTTTTTATTTAATTTACTGTATGTTTTCGAGAGTATTTAACTTTTCTAATTTAAATATCGAATGGAATAATAATCTAAAATTCCATAGTGCAGAGACACCTACCGTATCAGTCGTAAATCAACTTTAAACCGTTAATATTTTCAATAAAAAAACGTTATATATTGACAAAACAGTTTGTTTGATACGTGCAATAGAAAAGGGATAAATGAGACGATCTCCTTATAACGAACCTTAAGAAGACAACTGTTTTTTTTAAAGTGCTGGCAATCAATCTTCCAGTAGATTATTACTGCTGATGTTGTTGATCTTACACAAATGATATTACAAGTCTCTTGCTATCATTTCAATGAACTGACAAGATAGTGACCGTTTTGTTAGAACTTTCCAGAGTGTTTTTGTAATAAGTCAGAATCCATGCTCCGTGGCATTATTTCCCATTCACTTCACTTGCGCAACTATATTCAAACTATATTACATAAAACGCCATCAATATTACAAAATGTACAGCAAAATAACACAAGTATATGAATAAAATATAAAATCTACTACATAACATTCCAACATCCCGCCAAAAAACTCGACCCGCAACTGTTATAACTTCTCGTTATAAAGAAGTCCTACGTTACTTTTCTTTTTCCCTGTTCTATCGCACAACTATTTCATAAATTCATGACGCTGTTTTACTGACCAAATTAACAATTTAAAATTGGTTTACGACTAATAACATAGGTGTATCTATTATATGACATTGAAAGATCCCGCCAAAAATTCGACACCAACTGTTATTCGTTATAAAGAGAACTTCTCTTTATATATAATTGTCCAACGTTACTTTTATTTTTTCCCTGTAATATTTCACCACTTTTTCATAATTTAATGACGCTTTTTTATCACCAATATTAACGGTTTAAACTTGGTTTTCGACTAATAAGATAGCTATGTGTGCATTATGAAATTCTAGATTATTACACTGTATTATTTTAACACAACCTTTTTATAATAAAAAAAAATAGTCGTGCCTAAAATGAAGTTATAAGACAACCATTAATCTGAAACAAAAACATTACTGCAACAATAAGCTGAAACGCAACCCTTTTGTTCATGTAAATTACCTAACAATGAACCCGGTTACTTGTGCATTATAAGTCTTACAGCAGTGTAATTATGAGCTCGCTAAGCTCTGGCTTATTCAATTAATAATCGTGCATGCTTTCACTCACAATGGATGTTCCCTTTAGACTTACAGTACAGTTATATTGTTCCTTCTATTAACAGTACCATAAGTTATAAATTACTAGCTGCCCGCTCCGGCTTCGCACGGGTATAAAATATATAGCCTATGTCATTCACTGAAAAAATGGCTAAAATCGATCCAGTAGTTTTGATTTATTCATTACTGCCCGTGACTCGCACACATTATTTTGTTAAGTCTCGTAGGGTTCAGCCTGCGTTTGTTGCAATGTAAGCGGAAAAAATGTAATTATTTACGACATCACATTAGAGACCTCAAAAATAACAATATTTCACCACTATCTAATGGATGTTATTATACATATAAACATTCCTCTTCAATCACTCTATCTATTAAAATAAACCGCATCAAAATCCGTTGCGTAGTTTTAAAGATTTAAGCGTACATAGGGATATAGGGAGAGAGAAAGCGACTTTGTTTTATACTATGTAGTGATTACGTTATTGTCATATTGAGGGAAAAATTATAGGTTTGAATTTATCGCTATTCACCATACTCAATCATCAATAGTTAGTACAAGTGGAGTTCTCTGCTAGAAATTAGAACAAAGGGTCGTTTGTAAAAAACATTGTCTTATCTTGAAGGACTTTATAAAAGATATAACAGTGAAATGTGGGAATCATCACTCAAAGTTACCTGTACATTACGGGAAGCGCCATTTGCAATATCCAATATCTTACTCTCCCTTTTTTTGTTGTAAAACATTGCAGTGTCATTTACCCTGTTCCTGTAAGTAGAATATGGATAAATTATATTCAGAAATATTTTTTCTTCATCATAGTGGAAATAGCTGTAAAAATTGCTGAAAGAAAACAACGGTAATTTAGATAATTCCGTCCATAAGATATAAGACCTATAAAAATTGTCATCATTTCCGAACACCAAAGTTATTTATGGCACAATTTGGAATTTTCTATAAATGTCACGCATATATTCGTAGTAAAAAATAAGAGGGTGCGGTGGCTTATCGATGTGCGGTAATGTGTTTTCCTATGACAATATTGAACCGTGTTAAATTTTGAAGTTTTGTTCTAACTGCATGTCATTAAAGTTACGATGTCATAAGCCTCTTCCAGAAGGAAGGTTGGAGCACAATCACCGCGCCGACCCACGATGTATTGGCGATTTCTAAGTGAAATAACTCGACAATTCAAAATTTTTCCACATACGACGGTAATTCAAGAACATTTCTCAGGTTTAGATTCTCTTACGATGTTTTCCTTCGCCATCAGTCTATAGTGTTTCCAATTAAAATTAATTAACGTACGCGAATTCCGAAAAATTCCTCAGTACATGTCGGGTTAGAATCTGGAAACATCTAATGGAGATTCTACAGGTCAACTACTCGGCCACCACGACTTCCTAAATGAACGTAAACCTAGTGCTAACATTCATTATCTAGATAGTTAGGCATAAATGTATCTTATCACGCACTCAGAACTTTTAGCAACTGTAAAGTACTTCAAAAACTTCGTAGCGAATGCCTCTGGGGTCGGTTCTCAGTGTAATTAATTACTGTTAATTAAATTAAATTTAGAAAAAAAGTTCAATCAAGATACTGAATTTAATTATTCTACGTCAAACTAATAATGATGGAATAGTTTTTGTTTTACACTATACTAAATCAAATTTAACTATATTACAAAGTACTTGTAGTCAATTGAGGCCCTGAGAAGGCGCTTATAAAGGTTAAAACTACCACCGGTTCGGAAAACAAATCAGTCTTCTTCTTCTTCTTTATTTTTTTGGCTCCGTCACGGTTTGTGCACTAGCCAGCGTCAAGTAACAAGATTTTGCCAAGTAAATGTCTTGCGATAATTATAATGTTCTAACAAGATGGTGGTTTCCTTGTTAGAACTTTCCATGGAGTTTTGGTGGCATCTCAGAATGCATGCTCCGTAGTATTATTTCCCATCCACTTCACTTGTGCATAATAACCGAACTATATTACGTAAAAACCACCAATATTACAAAATATAGAGTCCAATAACACAAGATTATGAATAAAATATAAAAACCACTACATGACAAACTAAGATCCCGCCATAAACTCCAACAAATCAGTCATCGAGTAGAAACCGCTAGAAAATCGATTGAGTTTCTCTTTTGAACGTACTGTTACAGACTTCCGTCGCATGAATTGCTAATTAAAAATAGTATTTAGAAATAATCTTTGTTCATTAGAATTAATGGTAATTTCCATTGATTAGTATTTCAGTATAAATGGTAATATTAGTGTTCAGTATAAATGATTAAATAGTTCGTTACATGATTTGTCTATAAAAGCCGGTGTATCACATTGTTTGGGATAACTCGTGTCGTAACCACCACCAAGTTCAGCTGTATCGGGAAACTCTGCCCGATTGTATTGAAATTATTATAAGAGTGTAATCGTATTCTATATTGTCGCCATCCTGATTATCGGCCGTTGTTTACAGTACATATTTTTACAATACCTTAAAGTTGCAATCTTTTTAGTGGATGAACACGGAGAGGTGGTAACTGCAGACGTCACCATCGTTCACGTACTGATGCGCCTTATAATAGCCTTTTCATATCAAATATAATGTTACTTCATGTATATAATGTATTATAACATGATACATATTATATAGAATGTGATATATATACATACTACAGCTCAATAGAATCTTAGAACTCCGGATATTTGCCGGAGCAAGTTTGTAAGACGTTCGTTAAGATTATCAGTGCACCTCACAACTAACCTCGGCAACTTCCATATAATATTAGAAGCTTAACAGATTTAGCATCTTACTTTGTATCATAAAACGAATCTTGACTTAAACTTTGAAGTATGACGTTTTATCACTTAGGTATTCATTCGTACAAGGTCATATCACGTAAGTCTTATATTATACATATTTGTGGTTTTTGAAGTGAAACTTCTTTAGAATCGTTGTGATTTCAAACCGGAGGCAACGGAAAAACGACAGGTAATTACAAAAATGTGTAGGATGAAGCCGGCAAAGAATGAGACAGAAATATACATACTATTTTTGAAGTGAGAGAGCAAATGTCGGTGTGTTGTATGTATATTGCACACTGTTTAATACTTGCTTGTATTTGAGAATTTAACGTGTGTTAGTGTATGTGAAAAGTACGTTTACTACTGTGCACTGTATATGGCTGCGTATTACAGCTTTTTAGTTGTGGTGTGTTATTATTTAAGTGTTTGGGTGTATTTTTATATCTTGTTTGTTGAAACTGAAAATATGGAACTTGAGCAATAAATTATGTAACATTTGTTAAATAAAATATCTTTTAAAATTAATCAAAATACTTTCATTTTTAAACAAATAAATTTTTCACTTCTATCGTGTGAATCGCACATACACCTTTTTTTATAAGTAAATTATTCTTGTAGCTTATGATCTATGATATTATTTATACTTGTATGATATTTTTTTATTCAAATGTTATATTTATAAATAGCTGCCCCGGTTTTACATGGATATGATAACCAAGAAAATAAGATCAAATCTTCCATTTACATGAAAAAAAAATCAAATGTACAACTGTACGTCAACGTCAATCTGTCAATTCTGTCAATATTTTAGAACATCTTCCCACTGTTTCCTACCTCACTAACTCACTCATTTCTTTTTTAATATTTTGTACTTATTGCACTACATAGTATCGTATCCTTAGAAACAATGGTAATCTGGACCCCAAGTCCTAAGCAGCACCTCAGATGTAAATTATAATAAATACTTTGTTTACAAGATTGTGGCTAGTGACATTATTATTATTATTATATTATAAATATACAACATAGGTATATTTTTGATATAGAGTAATCTTGTTATGTTAAATTCAGAAATAATCTGAATGCTTCTTAAACAATAGAAATGCTTTATCACATTCTCGACCTAGCGTATGTATTTGAGTGCTTGCAGAGTTGTTGGCGTGCTTTACTTTACAAAAAGTACAAACTGTAATTATTGTGACAAATAATAATATTATTTTATATTCCCACACAACCAACAATAAGTTCTAGAAGACGTCATTATTTTGCTGTTGGTTATCGTTTCTGATCGCTATTATTAATAACAGTGAAAATGATCGGTTCACGTTATCGCAACGTGTGAACAAGCGAAAACTATGCACAAACTAATATAAGTGACACAGAGATCACTCCACCTTACTCACACTCAGTTATTAGATGGACATTTATTTCAATGTCGTCTCATTGCTACAAATTGCAATACGACACAAAACAGTAAATAACCTAATAGTATAATAACTGATAATCGTTTAAAACAACAGTTATCATAAAATAGGAAATCCGCGTAAAAAAGTACTAAAATATACCGGTTATTATAATCTAAAATAAGGAGTCCTATGTAAAGACCCAACGTAGGTATTTCGGGTGCAACTCTCCAATAATACACCTAAATCTCTAAAACTATGTCCCTGTAGCTGATTTTTAGATATGCAACTCTATCTAATATTTGTTTGTATGTCCTTCTCAATTCCTATGTTATTTATTTTTAAAATTCCATTATTATCATCTAAAATAAGGAGTCTTATATAGAGTCACAGCGTAAGTATTTGGATGCAATTCTCCAATAATACACCTAAACCTCTAAAGCTGTGTTTCTACAACTCATTTTCAGATAAGCAACTCTATTCTAATATTTGTATGTTCTTTGTAATTTATATTTATTCTTATATATACTCGTTTTTATAATGTGTCGTTTGCATTTATGTTATAAAATATGTCCCTTGGATACTCTACCTGAAGTCTAACAACATGAAAAACCAAGTCAATAAAATCAACAATTATAATTAAATCCCCCAGCGACAAAGTTTAGCAGAGTATTACATAGAACGGAAACTTATACGTTTCAATATCTTTGTTGGGAGTGAATTATTATGAATTTGCTTCTATATAGTGGAAGAAAGAGCCATTATTTATAGCTGGTTGTAAATCAAGCCTTATAAATGTATCGGAGTGCTGTTCACAGGCCCGTATGACTTGCCACGTCGAGACTCGGTCTCTACGTTAAATTTACGATAATATATTTTTACGAGAGCTCATGTGTTTAACCAATAACCGTTATATTTTTGCAAACACCCTGTGAACTGTGTAACTAAGTACCTAATTAAGCCGTGACGAGCAAATGGTTAGTCCAGTGACGATATTTCTATTCGATATCCTGTGATTTACACTTCAGAATGTATCATCGAGTTTTTAGAATTTTATTTATTCATTTCAATAGAGTAAAATAAAATAATTCAAATATAGAAAATATTGTATCCATATATTGTACTCGGTGCTACAAATCTAGATACTTATTAATCCTTTAAAACAACATTATATTATACAATTTACAAATTAATCTATAAAAAAATCATATTTAGCTTAATATAAAACAATATTTGTTTTTAACAATAATGGCGAAACAAGAAAAGAAAAAACAAAATGCCCGTGAACCTCCGGAATCGGACTTGCAGGAAGAAATCCTTATGGCTACGACAGACCTGAAACCAAAGCCCTTGTGGGTGCAATTCACGGATACATCGTACACAAGCGCGTCATTTGAACCCTTACCAGTTGTTATCGAAGAACGAAATATCTACGTTTGCCATCCATAGGAAGTTAGGAAGTTGAAGTTATAGTGATACGAACTGTCGTTTATACGATTTCTTTAGGAAGGTTCATATGTTCACCGGCTAAAGCTTATGAGATACTGTACTATGAAACTGTACATTTTAAAAATCTCTATGAAAATGAAAACTGTATCAAAATCCATTGTATAGTCTACAATAATAGCGAAAAGCTACTTTGTTTTATAATATTTATAGGTTAGATGTCATTGTAGATTAAGATAGAAGTGATAAAACCTACACCCTATCGACACAGCAGTAGGGATAACTACCAGTATGCCACGACGCCTGTCAGTACGTATGTGTACTAAAACAGTTATAATATAACTAGCAATGACCGGCGGCTTCACACATGTTCTCTATGCAGTAATTATTTTCGACTCTTTATTTCATATCTATTTATACACAAGCATCAATGATTTGCAGAGACATGTAAAATTACCATATAAACATTCCACTGTTTTACCACCTTAGGGGGCGAATTTCCAAAATTCCTGCTTTGATGCTCATCTCTTAACCCAGTAATTTGAGTTGTTTGCCGATATGTCAGTCAGATCTTATTTTATCTCTATACTTAAATGTAAAAACTGTCTGCCTGTTACAGTTTTATAGAAATTAACAAAGTACATCGACTTTTTAAATATTAAATATACATTAAAATTTCTACATTTAAAATATATAATTAAGTTCAGTCAGATTTTAAAGTTTATCCCCCCCCTTTTTCAAAGTTTAAATTTTAATTTTGCTAACATTAAAACGAAATCAATTACAAATGTCCAATAAAAAGCTTTTCAGCGCCAAGTTCATTATACTGTAATCCGAGTTGAAATTAGCTCGGCAAATGTTCAAGCGACCCAATCTAATTTCAGAAACATTTCGGCAATATGTACGTAGGGAACCGACAAAACGGGATGAGACTACAGCCTTAGTAATTCTATATAAATGTTACTTCAAATTAATTAATAACAATTAATTGGGCTGTAAGTGTTCGTGAAACTAAATAAGAGTGAACAATTTAACATTTAGAAATCGCTTTGCGGTAGTCTGTTTTACTTTATGTTCTTCAATACTTTTTTTTTCGAACCGACTACACTGTTGACCTGGGAAGGCCTCTATAGTTTCACCGGACTACTAGGGGGATCGCTTAAGTCACTCACCCGATTTTATATAGGCAACCAGCACAAGGGCGCACGGCGCGCCTCGGCTTGGACTGTCACCGAATATCCCGAGTCTTTTTTTTTTTTTTTTTTTATTAACGTGGGGAAATCCGTTATGGATACCCATCCTCCCGGGGGAGAGAATGGGTTATGTCCGACTCGCACGGACTAAAACCCCACGGTGTACCGGCCACCGCTTTAAGTTGGGGTGGCATGGGACCGTGCTGAGCTATCACCATGCCGCCCCCAGCGGTCAGCCCGGCGAAAGATGGCCGCCGGGCTCCGTCCTTATAGGGAGGTACACAGGGTACACGACCAGCTACCTCCCCTCGTCCGCCGAACCTGTGCAATGAGGAGATGGGCCCCCCGGCCCATCTCCTCAGGTCCGGCTACGGAGGTGGAAGGAGGCGGACAAATCGCCGCCTCCTTCCACCGGCCCTCCTTTGGGGGAGACGGCCGCTGAGAGGGTCCGCCTCTCGGGCCCTCTCCGCCGCCTCTTTCTGCGAGATTACACCCTCGCAGAAAGAGGCCATCGCCGTCCAGGCGTCTTCGCTGCCGAGCATGGCGTTTAACTATTATTTCATACATATATGAATTCGTGAAACATACACGTGTACCAAGCATATATGTTTCACGAGCATGTATCTTGAATCTGACTACCAAGTTAATCTAAGCTAACTCCGTTCGCAAATGGGATTACAAACAAACCCAACCACTATGTGTACCTACATATGTGTATGTGCACGTGTTTGGGGTGATCGGTGTGTTCTTCAATACTTGTGAAGTTTACTTCCTTCACTATTGCATAATAGCATAAATTATCCATCATTAGCTTGAATAGTCCTGTAATATGGATAATAACAATTAATTGGGCTGTAAGATTCTTTCGTTGACTTTCATCTTTGACTTACTATGTTGCGTATTACATATGCTGATATGGACTAAGTGATTAATAATTATATATTCAACAGTCATTGCCAGATGATTAAGTGTAATGTCGTCACCTCCGAAAACATCTAGCCAATATCGGCTTATTAATGTCAAAGTTTACCTAAACAAATAATTCTTATTAATATTATAAGTATATGCAAAAGTATTTCTTTATTTATTTGTTTGTTGGTTGAACTTCATGCCTTAACTATTCAACCGACGATCAAGAAATTCCCCATACACGTTATCACTAATCACTTGAAATTTAAAATTCCTGTTAAACTACCTGGATCTAATAAATACGTTCAATTTTACATCTCATATTCCTATACTCATTTCGGCTGTTACTCTCTGGTCAGCAGAATATCTAGGTCATGTAATAGATTACATAAAACATATGACACTTTTTCAAATTAACGAAATAAATTCAAAACGGCGGTATAGTCATATCAGGCTATAAGGAAATTAGAATTTTAGAGTATTAAGGGAACGTACCCATACTACGTGGCCCATGTTTGACAAATTTTTAGCCCTCTCCCTGGCTATGGTGGCCATCCGTAGTATATGAAAAGAACCCCGACCTCTAGTTTTCGTGTAGTAATTCATAAATACGATTTTCCCCCTCCTCCCAGTGACTAAGTGTGGTACTTTGAAGACCTACCTCCTCCCAGTGACTAAGTGTGGTACTTTGAAGACCTCCCTCCTCTTCTGAACGGGTCACGTAGAATGAGTATCCCTAATGGGTTTTAGTATTTTCTTTCTCTTTCTATTGTTGTTTGTTCATTTTCATATTATTTGCCTTAAACTGGTAAAATCGTTAAATATAGTATTCATGTAATGAGCCCCTTCGTCGAATTATCTTCGTACATCTTATATTCAAACTGAATTCTATGTTATAGGTCCCACCGGTGAAATCCAAACTGGATTCAATTGAGTGGAACGGAGTGTGTCGATAATAAGCTTGAGTTAAGTGAAAACATGTTCTCTGCGCATGTTAAAAAGCATACTTAAGTTTGTACGGTAATAGTAACATTTTTAAACGTACTTAATTTTTTAGAGTTTTATAAGTTTTTATTTTGAAAATTTTGTAAACGAGAACGATGGTGAGAGGATTGATGGGTGTTTGTTACCCTTTACCCCAAGTGGTAGTAAATGGATTCTGTTGAAATTTGACAGTAATATAATTTAGACATCAGAAGAACACATAAGCGTTAATTTATAAAAGTGTTGTTGAAACTCGCTGCAATAAATAAATACATATCAACCATGTTGAAGAAAAAATGCTGGTATCTTTGCGTGCATTGAATAAACTATAAGAGTGAAATGTAGATAATGAAGACGACGTCGCGGGCATCAGCTATTCCACTATATGTTCATATATAAAAGGTATCCGTTTAACAGGGGTTTTTTACGCCGTAAGGAAGTTCCATAGTAATTTAAAAATTCACTAATCATTAATGTAATTCAATTCATTAATGTAAAAATATAAAATTAAATAAATTAATGTAAAATTCATTAATGTAATTCAATCATTAATTCCACTACCAACGCAAAATCGTTTTACTTTCGATGAAAAATGTGTAATTCCTTTCTTATATTCTTATGCAAAAGTTGCAAAACTTGTACAGTTTCATGTCAAAGAAACTCCTTAGCAAATATCAATAATGACAAAAATAATTCCAATTTGAAATATTATTGTACTCTTCCACCTAAATTCATCAGCTTTTACTTTATTTACGCCGATGATGGAGTGTAATTCATCATAATAGATAAACATTTATTATACTTACAAATAATGTCGACCGTTACTGGCGTCAGGACCTGTTATTATCAGGGTTGATACGCAATCGCTTTATCAGAGTCGGGGGTGTCACCGCGCTGTTTGCAATAATGGCTGAAACACTCGTGTAATAAAATTGACGTAATTTGGATAATTTATTTCGTATACGAATACATTTTTTATCACTAAAATTTTCAATGAAATCTGTTAAATGGGAAACAGTTCATTTTAATTCGAAACTGGCTGTTTTTGGTCAACTAAATTGTCCTATTGAAAAGAAATGACGAGAAATTTTATCAAAGTATTTATATTTTTATACATTGATTTATTGAGTAGTCGTGTCTACTCTATAGGCTTGACCGGTGAAATATGAGTTCGATGTCCGCAGGTCCGAACCCAGACCAACAAATGCTTTCTTTGGAATTCGCGTACATTTGATAATTTAAATTAGTAACACTATAGGCTGACGGTGAAAGAAAATATCGTGAGGAAAAATATAGAACTATGAATTTCTCAGATTTTGAAATCGCCAATACGTCGTGGACAGGCGTAGTGATTATGCCCATACCTTCCTTCGAGAAGAGTCCTGTGGGCCTAGAGTGGGTCTCTTACAGGCTGATGATGATGATACATTGATTTCTATAATTCGATTATCTTTGTTACATTAAGAATAAAATTACGAAAGTTAGGTAATAATTATGGTAGAAATAAATTGCCTTCAGATGACCTTTATAGTTTAGTTAATGAAGGACTGAAGGTAAAAATCAGAACACTATTGTTAATACACCGAGTTACGTAAGTTGCTAGGAAAAGAAGGCTTTTGGTAGGCAAATATTCTTTTGTACTCTACTAACTTTTGGCCGCGGTTTCGCTCGCAGCAATGTACGGTGATCTATAATCCGGGAACTGTACTTATACCTGGACGAAAAAATACCCTATGTTCTTTTCTGAAAATAAAACCCCTGAAAACGTTTATACAAAAAATCATGTAGTTAAAGCATGAAAGCGTAAAAAAATAAACAAACACGCTTACATTTGCATTTATGACATTACTTAAGATTAGGATATGTGATAGAAAACTTAATTTTCAAATAATACTGCACTCATAAACCTTTAATATTAATAAAGAACAGAACAGAATTTAATGTTAGAAGTTGTTCAGATAAAACAACAAGATTATTAAATGAAAGAAAAAAACCTTACAATAGTATTCTGAAAATGTAATATCGCTAGGAGCTTCCTTAGCATACATGATACTGTGACGCTTCCATTGGTATCAATTACCTATATTAGAAACGTACATTACTACAAACTGTCACAGACGCGATGGCTTCTGAGAGCTTTATCAATATTATAGTTCCACTTTACTCAAACAGCTACAATTAATACATTAAGATGGAGTTGTAATTGATTGTGGGTTTGCAACCGTCGAGAATACGACGTGCCATGGGAATGAACGCTAGTTTATGGCTTGACACATATTTGAATACTACTTGTAACCCGATTTCAAAAAGGACGAGGTTCTCTGAATACCGTTACTTTCTTTTTTAATATTTATTACGTCAGAACTTCGATATTTGTAAATCGATTGGGAAACTTATTTTTTCAATGCAAAGGGGATACTTTCGAACGGGTCTCGTTTTTATTTATTTCATTGGTATTGAACCTTGGATTTTAAAGATGTACCAGGGAATTACTCTAAATTAAATATTGGTAGGTTAATAACAAAAGACTAGGTAAGTACCTAACTATGGTCAAAGAAGTTCTGATGCATCTTTTTACAGCAGATTTCTTTGAAGTCGATTTAATTTTTTGTTAAAATTTTTCTTTTATAACAACGACTAATCTGTTAAATCATATTTTTAAATTTCATTCATGTACTACTTTATTTGAATATTGTAAAAATCGAGAGTTACAAAGATCTAACTTCTAGTACTACCAGATCGATTTGAACGATAATAAGCACCCACCCGCTCTTGGTCATTGCCCAGAAATAATCATTAATTATTCTAAATTTTTGCTACAAATATATACTACATAAAAATTTATTAGGTTCAGATTTCCTCACGTTATTTTCCTTCAGCATCAGCGAACTGTGTTACTAACTTGATAGACGTACGTGAATTGCAAAAAATCCTTCCTAAAAGATGCGGCTTGAACCTTTGGACATGGAGTAAGTGATGTGTTCCATCGGTCGGACCGCTCCACCAAAACGACTGGTGTGACCGATTTTGATGTACTTTTTTATACTTATGTAGTCACTTGGATATTATATTAATTATAATTGTGCCCGCTAGGTGGGACTGTTACGAAAATATAGATTTATTAGTAATTTTCGAAAAAGAAAAAATATTTCTCACCACAGAATACAAATTTTCAGCCTCCCAATAACTCCTATATTTATTAGTTCAATATTAATTTTATATTCATGCTTTATTCGGCTCAGCTAGTATATGTATCATCTATATAGATAATAAAAATACAGCTCTTTTGAAACTGAGTTATATCAAAACTACTATAATTATCGGCATAGGACTACGACCATTTCATGGGAAAATTTTCGTAGATGTTAAATGTTAAATTAATGCCCAATGAAACGGGCGGGAAATCAATCAGTAAATTAATAAACGTAAAATGAATGTTGATTTATTACGTATTGATTCCAATAACTCGTTACGGGTGAGAAATCTACATTATGTTTACTGATTCGCACCGCAGTATGTACTAATGAAGTATCGAATTTCAACGAATATTTATTAATTAGAATTTAATTTGTACTAACTCTTTATTAAATGTAAAAAGAAACGACTGACCTAGATATTTTAGAAGACTTCTGGAAGTTGTAAAATCTTTGGCTAAGCACAATTGTTAGGAAGAATATTAGGACTTGAGAATGTAAATCCATCATAAAATGTTAATATAATAATTACATGGAGGTTTTAATTGCGTTTTCACTCTAAATTTATTATTATACTAAGCTAGCCACCCAGACCTTTTTTATATTGTGGCAAGAAATTCTAGTAATCCTACACACGTATCCCTGGGGCGCGGTGGGGTGTTAGCTTCTTACTGACTAAAAACTCACCAGGATACCGTCTGCCGGGCTCAGCTACATATTTTTTATATTTTGTTTTTGCGGGAAGAAATCCTATATTGGACAACCATAGCCCTGGGGAGCTGTAGGGTGTCAGACTCTTACTGACTAAAAAAACCCACAAGATACCGTCTGCCACGCTATAAAGTGACACGGGATCGAATAAGCCAAAAACCATGCCACCACAGCGACAAGCCCCAGTGCGAATGCCATTGCCCCGCGCGAAAGCCCGATCAAGCCGCCTATCCGACTACCAAACCAATGTGCAATAGAAGATCAGGTCCCTAGCCCATCCTTCCTTAGTCTGGCTTAACAGTCAAGGGGTGGCCCCCTCCAACCACGACCACCTGTAACGTTTTTAACGTGGTTTTAAATAATTTCTATAATAATATAATTTAGGTAATTTCTTTGTTGTGCGTTAAAACCGCCAATCTAGTTACCATGTTACTTGTATCGTCAACCAACCAAATTGTGCATATGTTTTTATTGCAACTATGGACAAAACTTCGTGACGACACACGCAGGCTTGGAAAAGGTGTAACAAGTCCAAACTAATTTTACGAAATCGATGAAGTTATTATTAGTAACTTTGTTTGATCGCGTTCATATTAATTTCAATGGGTACGTGTACACTCGTGTTGGAAATTCACGGAAATCAATTTCACTCGAACACAAACTTTTGTTATTTCGTCGGCTGTTGTTTACTTTCGAAATATAATTTTGTTACGAATAACGTACGAATATAAAAATGTTATATTTATCTAATATAATTTACTGTTTTGTAAGCTGTTGCGTATTCAGAGTTCCCTCGTTTCTTGTGGGTTTAAACAATTACCGTTCATTAGGATGCGCGCCGAGCGCAGCTTTTGTCATGCAAATGCTTTGTTTTTGTACTACGTGTTGGTACTTCCATGAGTATTTGTGGAAACTAGGTGAATTAACGTTTGACAAATACATTATCTCTAAAGATTAGCTTTTAATTGGTATTATAAGGATATTATATAATGAGTTCTCGATTGGTTAATGAAGTCGACAGATTGTTAGATATTACACAGTTGAACAAGCACAAACGCAAAATGAATATTAAATCTTGGCTTCAAAACCTAAATTATGACGAAACGGAAAAAATATTACTGGCAGAGATGTATAGAGATGTATAGAGAGCAGGAAAGTGGGAACGCTTAATCTTCGTACAAGTTTCATTAAATCTAATAAGGTTAAGATCACTTCTTAGAATATGAAAATTAATACCAAAATTTAACACTCTATATATTATAACCTTTAATTGTTGCATATTTTAATGTTGTTATGTAATACTTTCACAAATATAGACATAGTCTTTACTGCCACCTGAGACACAGGATTACCTAGTTTTAGATGGTAGCAGTCATCATATATAATTCAACAATTTTGTAACAACCTTTTCATAGTTTGCGGTCTATATTTCTAATTCGCAATATTGTATAATGACATATTTTGTAAATTTACGATTTAAAATTAACCTCTTCGAAATTGTTGTTTCACTATACTATTTATTATATCACTACATGTTATAAAACAAAGTCGTCCGCCGCGTATGTTTGTCTGTCTGTATGTTAGCGATAAACGCAAAAACTACAGAACGGATTGTAATATGTCTAATATGTCTTCACCAATAGAAAGAGTAACACCTGAGTAATGTTTAGGTATATAATTTGTCAGAATTTGTGTGAATTGGTTGAAATATAATGATAACTGTTGGAAGTGTTGGAAAAAGTCAAGCCGCCCGGGAGCTTTCATCGAAAACGCTGCCTAATTATTTTGAGATATAACAAAACAATACATAGTGATATATTCCTATTTTAAAGATCTGTAAATCTGCTATGTCATATACCTATCTTTTTTTCGAACTGACTACACTGTTGACCTGGCAAGGCCTCTACAATTTTACCGGACTACTAAACAAGACAACGTTTTTACCGGTCCTGCTATTAAATTATAATTACTTATAATAATATAACAATACCTTTTGTAATATAAATATTGTATTGTATCGCATACCTTAAAATGTAAATTACTGTTGTTGTAAATAAATTAGCTAATTACTCTTTTCAAAAAACTATGATTTTTAAGAGATTTTATAATCAAATTATTTTTAATTCTATTTTTTTTTTTCTGTACCAACAATATATTATTAAGATATTAAATAACGTAGACGAAGTCGCATTAATCAGCTAGTAATAACATGAAACGCTTTCTATTATTGTTATAATAATTTAAAATATGCAATCCGCTCTGAAATGAATAGCAAATTCTTAAGAGAAATACTCGAGCTATGTTCGCCAGAAAGTTCGCCTTAACTTCATATAAAATTCAATATTTGCAAAGTAAACGCGGACGCGGTATGACCGAATTCAAGTTTCTATTTCGAACTCCGAGAATTCAATGCGACCGCTATAAAAATAGTAAACACAATTTCTGGTCGTGAAAAGAAGTCTCGGTCTAGCAAATATATCTCGGGGGGGCAAAATCTAGTGCAAGTTTGATTTATTTTGTAGAATTAAAAACAGTACTGGAGAAAAAATATTACAAACTTTCTGTCATAGTTTAATATTTTTAACTGCAACACACTTAGAACCAATATCCTGTTTTCATCTATTTACTAGCGGCCCGCTCCGACTTCGCACGGGTGTAAAATATATAGCCTATGTTTTTCACTGAAAAAATGATTAAAATCGATCCAGTAGTTATGATTTATTCATTACTGTCCGTGGCCCGCACGCGTTAAATTTGGAGGATCCTCAAAAATAACAGCATTTCTCCACTATTTAATTTATGTTATTATACATATAAACCATCCTCTTCAATCACACTATCTATTAAAAAAAATCGCATCAAAGTCCGTTGCGTAGTTTTAAGCATACATAGGGATATAGGGACAGAGAAAACGACTTTGTGAAAGCTGAAGTGGCGGGAATATAGATTAAATTACATTTTATTATTTAATTATTTCTAAAAAAGTGTAGAAAATCAAATCAAATTCTCAAATAACATAAACTCACATCAATATAATTATGAAAAACTAGTAATTTTTGTATTGTATTGTCCATTTCTGGTAATGATTTTTCAAGCCTTTATAACCTCATATTTGATCCATAACCAAAGCACTTTTTTTCTCTTCTATTTCTTTTTTTAGACTATCCATAATATTATTGATATCCAGTATTATAGCATAAGTACCGATAAATAATAATTCAATATTTATTCATATGAGTGTTTCATTTTACACAGCACCGTATGAGATTGGAAATAAAGTATTTTCGCATACTTTATTTTTATGCAAAAGTATAAAGTGGGTATATAAAAAAATAAAGTATAATACGTTATTATAAAAGTATTGTTGGCAACCCTAACTGCACGGTAAGCTACATAACAACATATACTTTTCTCTTTTTCGCCGCTAATATTAAAAACTTACTTGCACACTTTATCTCACATAGTATGTCGCTATAACATTATAATATTACTTTTCGTATGTGTGAATTCTTATGTCATTCATTTTGCCAAAATATTATACACGTAACCCATCTATACTTTTTACATCTAATATCATTTGTTTAGGTACTGTATATATATGAATATATTCTCTGTTTACTTTGACAATCTTATATGGAGGACTTCGTTGTCTTACTATATTATGAAATGTATGTGTGTACTTATCACCACACAAAAGAAGTGAAAACTTCTTTATAAAAAGTACAAACTTCTCTATAATACAGCAAAAAGTCAACAACACGCAGAGTTCCCAGGCTATTATCCATGCAAGTACTGACTACCTACTATGTTGCTTAATTTCGGTGATCGGATGAGAATCGGCGTTTTCAACACTCTACCCGACCAGTGTTTATCCTCAACACATTTTGTAATCCAAAAAGGTTGCCGATCAGAATTTCAAAGCCCTCCCATAAGAATTTTTAGTTGGAAAAAACACAGAGATCGGTTGAATCAACAATAATATCAAACGTTACTATGTGTAACTGACGCAGAATGTCATGTTTACTGGACAGTCTAAAGGCAGCATAACACTGTAGATACATCGTACACAGGTATGAAATAGAGAAAGCACTTAGCGAATTTCCCTCGGCGATGCCGAAGTCTACTGTCACACCCCGTGTGATTGACGGAGGACATGATAAATCCTTCCTCACAACATGTTCCTACATAACTAAAAATACACCAATACAATGTATATAAATAAGTTTCTTCTGACATTACACCAAATGTTCTACGAAACTTTTATACATGCCGCGTAAATATTTATCCAGAAATCAATACATTTCTATAAAATTGTTATTTGACGTGATAACGTCTTATAAATGGATGAACGCCGGCTGCACGCACAAAAAAGCGTGACTCATTGTCTCGTTCCACCTGAGCCGAGCGTGCAATCGAGAGCGCGGAACAAGCTTGTGACGCATAATTTATCAAAAAAAAATAATAATTTGCAATTAACGCCTTCTTTGTATTTTACAAAATAATGATAATTCACTGATAATAATTCAATTAAATTCATAAAAGTATGTAAATTTTCATAAATATTTTCATATGACGTTATTATGCAAAATTATCAACTGTAAACAGACTTTACAGACAACCAATTTTTTTTATATCGATAATGGTTCAGTGTTTATTGTACTCGGTTAAATGAAAATATAATCTGGTAATAGCTCCCTAGTGTAGTTGCCAGAATTCACCCATAGATGCTTGACAACAGGTTGTCACCTTAAAAGTGGTAGCTACCCAGGTGGACTTAGAAAAAGCCCTACTACCATTCTATACATACTAGTTATTATTAATATTTTAATATAGTTATTTTGAAGGTATATGCGAAGGGTTCATTACTTTTATATAATACGACACAAATTTTAATTATAGGAATTGATACTCCCAAAGGTTAATTAAATTCCAATGTAATATTTTAACAACTTATATGTTTTAATTAATCAATGGCTTACGAGTACAGAAAACGTTAAATAATATTACACAACTTTAATAAACATATTCACGGTCTTAAGATTAAATACGATTTTATTTGGTGTCCTTAAAATAACAAAACTTAACTGTGACTCCCTCAGTCAAACCTAAAGGTCATAACAGTAATTTAACCGTTTCTATAAATGCTACGAACCCAAAACTTGAGCTTTACATCATTAATAAATAAACACCTGTCCCCTATTAAAATCTCCTTATAAATCAGGAATATTTAAATTATTGTTACCTTCATCCTAGGGTAGCCATTCGTGCTGTTTTCCCAGGACTTGTTTTAGTATATGAAATATCGTAGGGTAGCCTTTATATTTAATTTACGCACTAGGCTTTCTTAAAGGTTTCTGGATATATCCTGCATTTTAAAATACGCACGACAGTACTTCTTTCAACTTTACGCAATATCGATCGCATTTGTAACTCTTCAAAGACACTTTCATAATAAACGACTGAAATACCCTAGTATTTCCATTTTCAAATCGCTTTTTTTTTCTAGGTTTATTTTTGACTACGTAGATTTATCAAAAAATATGGTAACAATCCTGATTGAAGCGATGGTAGGCTACTCGAACACCACATCGTTGATTGTTGATTCGAATACTATAATCAGATTTAGTTATCGGTGAAGGAAAATATCTTATTGCAACAAATAGCTATTCACGTATTTGCCAAATACAAAGCTGTAGTTGAAATGTCTAAATATTGTTTTCAATATTACGAATTCAGATTACCTTTAAAACAGTGCTGCCTGCCTCGCTATGTGTAATATTAGAAAGTTCCTACGGCTAAGTCTATAACGAACTATACAGAAGCGTACAGGTTTAATTCACATTTTAGCTGATAAACAACGTTATATTGCCATTTTAAAGGCAATAACTGTCCCTTAAAAAAAATGGTCCCTTCTGTGGTCTATGAATCAAACGAAAATCGAAGGTCGATTTAACATATTTCTAAATGTGTTTAAAATTTATAATATATTTCTTATACAATTATTTCATTTGTATTTTTTCCAACACGTATATCCCTAATACCTAAACAAAGTATTATATCATTTAACATTGATATATTCAAGAACTAATATACGACAAAATTTAATCGACATTCATAGTTCTAAAAGTCCCTGCCAATCCAATATATTCATCATATTTGTCAGTCAGCCGGTAAGATTCATTGACTCGAGTTTTCTTCGTCCAGTTCAAGTACTCCATGCTCTCCTCCGAACAAAGTATATCAATCCAGTCCTCTGTAAAATACTTTTTTTTATAAATACAAATAATCATAGTGTTTTGAAAGACTAAACGGTTTGGCGACATTAACCGTATTTTGACGGTTTCCCAGCCTAAAAATCGTAGTTCCATGTAGGTTTTTGTACCCATTGGTTCAATTTGAGCTTTACTAGCAGTTTTCAAATATACTTCATATAAATCCTTATAGCCATTATTTGTATTACTGCTCAATACATTTCTAAATATAGTGCAAATAATTACTTCGTGGTTTGATTTATTACTAAGAAATACTCTTTCAGTATAAATTATTTTGTGAAATATATAATTCATTTCTATTGGAGTGTATTCATTTATTGTTATTTATTAATGAAGAAATAAAAATACCATATACTTAGATATATATATAGGAAAGAAATCTGTGACAACATACCTTGCAATTCCTTGAGGGATCGTTCTGTACCTCCGTAGTCAACAGGCAATATATTCTTAGGGAAATTTTTATGGACAGTGTCCATGTCCTTGTGTACATAGAACCTTTGACCTATCTTTGGGCCGAAGAAAGGCTTCATCACCTTTACTAATGCGTCCACGGCTTTTGATGGAGTTACTAAATTAATCCCTTTTATTCTCAAACAATAACCGTCCTGGAAGGAAAACAAAAGAATATGTAAAAATGTGCTAACTCAACTGAGAACCTTCCACTTCTCCATCCAGACAAAACTAGTAGTAAAATAATATATACGAAATCTATGGCCGGTTCCAATTCTCGAATCAAATTCATTACAAAACTAAAAACCCGCTACTTCGTCAGCGTCATTTATTATATTAACCTTAGCCTTCCACTTCTTCATTTAGACTAGAGGTTCCCAGCCTTTTTTTATTTCAGTAATACTTACACTAAATCATTGTTATGACTTACATACGCTTAAACAGGATTTAAATTCTAAAATCTGATTAAAAATCTAAAATCTGAATATTAAAAAAAATCGGTTCAGGCGTTTCGAAGATTAGCTCGTAACCTCAGAAAACAATAGTCCCGTTAATCTTTAGGCTATCACGTTTTTTTTTTACAGAATAATTACTTACGTGCATACGTTATGATATATTGTTATCTAACAAAATAATGGCAGTGTTGCAAAAAAAAAAACTGGATTTTACTATATTCGTACGTCAAGTAGCATATAATTAATTACCTGTTTATTCACGAAAAACATAATTTGCATAAAATATTATATTTTCCAAGGCCAAACCATTTTTTTTACATTATTGAGGAGCTCTCATCGATAGCGTAACTATTTTTGAGACGGCTGGTATCAAAATTAATTATGTGAGGAGGGGGTGTGATTTTTTTTTTTGAATTGTCTACACTGTTGACCTGGCAAGGCCTCTACAGTTTCACCGGAATACCGTGGGGAGGGGCTTGGCCTTGATACGACTAAGAAGATTATCATTAGTTTCATTATTAATTGCTTCGTATCAATTTTTGTAGGTGGTAGAGCTACGCTGAAGCTATTACTGGTTTCAGCATAAATGGATCGGCTCGCCCGGGGTAGTACCACCCTCTCACAGAAAACCGACGTGAAGTAACAGTGGTTGCACTGTTGCGTTTCGTTCGGCCAGTGAGAGCGCCGGAGGCCCACATATTTAAAAGGCCGGCAACGCACTTGCGACTCCCCTGGTGTTGCTAGTGTCTATGGACGGCGGTGATCACTTATCATCAGGTGACCCACCTGTTCGTTTGCCCCCTATAATATAAAAAAAAAAACAAAAAATGCGGTTAAGGGTAACATTTTACGAATTTTTGGTAATACACGTCGCGTCTAAGTCCCGACTAATACACTCTGATATCTCCTACGACTTTGAGCCTTATGTATTGTTTATCTTATGTTTTTTTTTAATATCAACGTTACACTGGTGATAAGAAAAAAGCAAATGAATGGCATGTGACGCATAGATCATATCTAAAAACAGTATAAAAGTTTTAATGTCTATAGGAAATTTTCTGTCTAGATTGAATTATAATTTTTTTTTTTATGCAAAATGTGATTTCACTTCACCAAGGTTATCATACCATTGCCAAATCAGTAGACAAAGTACCATCAGAAGTCTAGAACTAATCGATAAATATTGCTAAATCATTTATTGTTTACGTTACTAGACAATATTGTTCCGACCTGTAGAAAAAATGCACTAATTCGGAACATTGAAGAATAAACTGGAATATTTCAAAAATTATCTCCGCACGTTACAAGCTCATTTTAACAAACAAGGCATTGTATTGTATGAGTACATGTATCATGTATAAACCTTAACACAACGTGTATTGTAAATGAGCAAACTAGTTCTAAAAATAAGCCGTCTCGAAACATCCTTCATTTAAAGTTTTGTAGGCATCGTAAATCGAATTATAATAACATTCCAGATACTTCCACCTTTCGTTTTATTACGTATATAAACGCATTACCGGACGATTACTATTCTATACTGGATATCGAAGCGAATATAAAGGGAAACAAAAGCAAAAAATCTACATAAGGTAGTCTGTTAGTATTAGTAATAAACACAGCGTAGTATAAAGTGCAAGTACGACTACAGCGTAACTCTGTAGACCGCTTTCTCTGTAACAGTGAGTTTGGTCTTTGTCTTTGTGAATACAAATAATTTTATTTGCACGCTAAACGGTATTTGACTATACATGGTTGTAAAAAGGTTAACTTTAGTACTAAATATTAGAAAGGACGCTACTTTGCAGTTTGCGCTGCCGCCTGGAGTCGATTGGCCGCTGCTATGTCTCACTGCAACATTGAACGTTAGTAACACAATATTGCTGCTAAAAACACTAATGTTTATTTATGGATTTCCGCAAAAGTAACGCCTTCATTAATCATAAAAAAATTTGAATGCCTCTTACATCGTCTTTATATAATTGAGCTTATAATTAAATTTAATAAATAGTAATTACAGGTTTCTACATTTTGACAGTTTAATCATTCATATTAGAGATTCAATGAGTTTAGTTAACTAGGTTTAGTTAACTGAACGATCAAAAACCTATGATACTATCGAATATATCGAACAATCTGGTCCGGGATTAATTACTCGGTGAGTATTTTCGATACGTACTGACCTACTAATACAGTGCTATCACCCTTCACTTTCCTTCACTACAGGCTGCTAAGATAACTATCATAGAATGTTTTCTATTCTCAATCAACTTCACAACTCGTGAAGCGCACGAAATATGCATTACGTAAGACATAGTATGTGATAAGAAATGAATTTAAATAATCAATAAATAAATTTAATATAATGTTGATTTATTCAAAATTATTTCAAACAAATCCTAGAAATTGTGATACTTAGTTATTATAGGATTCGAACATAAAGCTACCAGAGTGATAAGTCTACTTGTCTTCACTTAAAAATGCCTAAGATATATATATTAGCAGGTTCAAATAAAAGAAACTTACCAATAACATCGTTGCAAATTGTTTTAATTCGAGTAGATTGAATCCAGTGACGACGTCCATAACATTGGCGTTTCTGTAGTCAATAAAAAATACATATCCATTCGCATAATCATGCATCTTGAAGTATTCAAAGTACTGTAAATGAATATAGAGAAGTTAAATACCTTTCTACCATATTTTAGCGACCTATGGCTATATATATATCTATATTAGATAAACCTGTAGGCCAGAAGCAGGTCTGAAGAGCTGTACGGATCGATACCTGCTGCTGAGCTCCATTACCGAACAATTCGCCACAAAAAGAAATTCCATCCCTAGCATCTCGATGGTTAGAATTCGTCTACTGTTCGATTCTCACGCGCATTATTTCCACGTACGTTAGTCCTTTAGAATGAACTCCCAGCGGCAGCGTTTCCTGATGTATACACCCATAAACCTTCAAGAAATGAGCCTACTCCTTCCTCCAAGGCCGGCCACGCATCTGTGACACGCCTCGTGTCGCAGGTGTCCAGGGGCGGTGGTGATTACTTACTATCAGGTAACCCGTCTGATCGTTTACCTCCAATCGAATAAAAATAGTCTTAATAGGTCGCTACTCCTTATAAGCCATTACATTACACAAGGACTAATACTCTTTAGTGTTGCTTCAAAATATGTGGAATGAAATGAAAAACAAACCTTTCACGTAACAAGTCAACAAAAAAGTGTTTAGAGTTAGAAATCATCGAAACTACGATCATATTGTTCAAAATACTTAGTCTTAAAACTTTAGCGTTATAATCCGTATATAAACTTTAAAAGACTTAATTTTTCAGAATAGTAATCTCTTTACACTATGTAAGATTTAACAAAATGTTTTCAAAGCTGGTATACTATTTACATATTACTATTTACTACATTACATTTACTATTTACTATTTACCTATTTGTACAACCAATCACTTATATTCATCATCATCATCTTACCCTTTTCCCACCTTAGTAGGATCGGCACAACATGTTTTCCTTTTCCACTCTCCCCTGTCAGATGTCATTTCAGTATTCACACCTTTTATACACATATCAATTGTCCCACAATCCATCCACACCTTTTTCGGCCTTTCTATATCTGTCCACTTTTATACTCCAAAACTTTTTTTGTTACATGACTTTCATATCTTCTCATGTATAGTCCACACCATACTAACCTATTACTCCTGAATTTCTCTATCATTGGTACTATTTTCAAACTTCCTCTGATATACTCATTCTTAATCTTATCCATTCTGATTACACCACTCATCCATATCTGCCACATGTAGTCTCTCGTCCGTCTCTTTCGTAGCCCAGCACTCGGATCCATGGAACACGACTAGACTTATTATACACATTCCCCTTGTGTTTCAACGGAATTCTTGGGTCACAAACGACCCCAGGCATCTTTCGCTAATGTATCCACCCTACATTTATTCTAATCCTTACGTCCTTGTCATACCACTGTCATTTTGGATCAGTGAACCAACGTACCGAAAATTGGAGCAGGCTGATAAAGATATTTTGATTTATTCAAAATTATTTCAAACAAATCCTAGAAATTGTGATACTTAGTTATTATAGGATTCGAACATAAAGCTACCAGAGTGATAAGTCTACTTGTCTTCACTTAAAAATGCCTAAGATATATATATTAGCAGGTTCAAATAAAAGAAACTTACCAATAACATCGTTGCAAATTGTTTTAATTCGAGTAGATTGAATCCAGTGACGACGTCCATAACATTGGCGTTTCTGTAGTCAATAAAAAATACATATCCATTCGCATAATCATGCATCTTGAAGTATTCAAAGTACTGTAAATGAATATAGAGAAGTTAAATACCTTTCTACCATATTTTAGCGACCTATGGCTATATATATATCTATATTAGATAAACCTGTAGGCCAGAAGCAGGTCTGAAGAGCTGTACGGATCGATACCTGCTGCTGAGCTCCATTACCGAACAATTCGCCACAAAAAGAAATTCCATCCCTAGCATCTCGATGGTTAGAATTCGTCTACTGTTCGATTCTCACGCGCATTATTTCCACGTACGTTAGTCCTTTAGAATGAACTCCCAGCGGCAGCGTTTCCTGATGTATACACCCATAAACCTTCAAGAAATGAGCCTACTCCTTCCTCCAAGGCCGGCCACGCATCTGTGACACGCCTCGTGTCGCAGGTGTCCAGGGGCGGTGGTGATTACTTACTATCAGGTAACCCGTCTGATCGTTTACCTCCAATCGAATAAAAATAGTCTTAATAGGTCGCTACTCCTTATAAGCCATTACATTACACAAGGACTAATACTCTTTAGTGTTGCTTCAAAATATGTGGAATGAAATGAAAAACAAACCTTTCACGTAACAAGTCAACAAAAAAGTGTTTAGAGTTAGAAATCATCGAAACTACGATCATATTGTTCAAAATACTTAGTCTTAAAACTTTAGCGTTATAATCCGTATATAAACTTTAAAAGACTTAATTTTTCAGAATAGTAATCTCTTTACACTATGTAAGATTTAACAAAATGTTTTCAAAGCTGGTATACTATTTACATATTACTATTTACTACATTACATTTACTATTTACTATTTACCTATTTGTACAACCAATCACTTATATTCATCATCATCATCTTACCCTTTTCCCACCTTAGTAGGATCGGCACAACATGTTTTCCTTTTCCACTCTCCCCTGTCAGATGTCATTTCAGTATTCACACCTTTTATACACATATCAATTGTCCCACAATCCATCCACACCTTTTTCGGCCTTTCTATATCTGTCCACTTTTATACTCCAAAACTTTTTTTGTTACATGACTTTCATATCTTCTCATGTATAGTCCACACCATACTAACCTATTACTCCTGAATTTCTCTATCATTGGTACTATTTTCAAACTTCCTCTGATATACTCATTCTTAATCTTATCCATTCTGATTACACCACTCATCCATATCTGCCACATGTAGTCTCTCGTCCGTCTCTTTCGTAGCCCAGCACTCGGATCCATGGAACACGACTAGACTTATTATACACATTCCCCTTGTGTTTCAACGGAATTCTTGGGTCACAAACGACCCCAGGCATCTTTCGCTAATGTATCCACCCTACATTTATTCTAATCCTTACGTCCTTGTCATACCACTGTCATTTTGGATCAGTGAACCAACGTACCGAAAATTGGAGCAGGCTGATAAAGATATTTACTAGTATGAAACTTTAAAATAAGGGATTATAAATACTTAATTATTTCAGTATCTAAATGTCCATCTGGCAATAACTAGAACATCACCTTACAAGACATTGTTTGATTACTTATATCCTATTAAGGTTCAGCGCCATTTTGCGTCAATTTCTATAACAGTTATAATAATAAGAAATTAGTGCTTAATTGATTACAATTATCATTAGAAACTTACGATAGCATACAAGATGTAATAATCGGCATACGGTGTTGAGAAGAAGAACTCATTTGTCTCGATTGTAAGTGAAATAATTCTGTAGTGATTTTGCGTTAGCTTCGGCAGCGGCACCAATTTTGCGCTGCAATAAATATATTGACTGTATTAGAAATATTCCTTCTCTTTCAATCAGATCAGGAATATATGAAACCGAAATCAACTCTGGTCCTCATCTATCTTTACCATCAATCCTATCGTAATTAATTTTCCAAACTAGAACAAAAATTATAAAAAAAATATTGTGTACTTTTTCTATTTTAACGAATTCTAACATCTGAGAGTGATCCTTATTTATTTATTAATACAGTATTAATGAAATATAATATAATTTTTAAATTGTATCAATTTTAACTTACCATGATAATAGCTTCTTAAAGTCATTCCTTATATTAGAGAATTGATATAAATGAGGAAACATTGTTCGTAACGTAAACAACTTATCTAATTTTGATTTGGCGCGTTCAATAGATCCCTTGTTACCAATTATGTTCATTTCAAGATATTTTCTAGCTAAATAAGAAAACACATTATTTCTCATAACAATTTGAAAATCAGGAGTCTGATTTGTAAATACAACTAATAAAACGTATTTGTTCAATTATGAGAAATGTAATGCTTTACACTGACGCATTGAAAAAACTCTCGTTTGTATTGCAGCAATAAAGCTGTCAAGATACATAAAGAGCAAGGTTGGATTCCGTCGAAAAACGATCACCAATTACTATGCTAAGAACCTACTTAGATTTTAGTTCATGAACGAGTACGATTACATATATTTTCTAGGTAAACAAAAATAATAAACTATGTCATTTTCATAAATATTACTGCTGCCTTGCTTTTCTGATTAGCAAAAGCGAGAGAAAAGAATACAAGACATATTACACACGTTAAATGTATAAAAGACAACGGAGGAATAATTTTGATAATAGACATGGGTGATAAAAAGTAAAGGGATGATATAAAGGGTCGTTGGAAGGAATATTTTGAAAGACTATTGAATAAAGAAAATCAATGGACTGGAGAATTACGGACTGTACCGTCAGATTTAGGCATTGTACAGGAGATAAACAAGGATGAAGTAAGAAAAGCCGTAGGACCATATAGCATACGTATTGAAGTATAGAAGTTTTTAAAAGGAGATGGTAGGATGTGGCTAACTATATTTTTTAATAAGATGCTACTAGAGGAAGCAATCCCAAATGAATGGTGCAATAGCATAAGTGTCTCCTACCCTTAAGTATAAGGTTGATGTACAATTATCAATTCAATTCTACTCAATATCAAAATCAAATAAACAATTATCGAGGAATAAAGCTCATATCGCATAGTACGAAGGTTTGAGAAAAGGTGATAACGAGACGAATAAGAGATGAGACTGAAGTGACTCGAAATTAATTCGGGTTTATGCTTAGACGTGCGATAATAAATGCCATTTTCACACTTTGGCTACTGTGACGTGTACATAAAAACTTGCATATGGTGTTTGTTGATCTGGAAAAGGAATATGATCAAGTATCCCGGGATGTTCTGTAGTGATCCCTGAAAATAAAATAGTGCCTGGGAAGTTCCAATAACTTATTCGTTATATGTACAGTCAAGTCAAAATACACATTAGGTCCGAATTTGAAGTTACAGATAATTTCAATGAGGCTATAGGTTTACACCAGGGTGCAGCTTTAAGCTCTCATTTAATCCTTCTTATTATGAATGCGTTAACATCCGACATACAGGAGGAGGCACCTTAATGTATGCTATTTTCTGACGATATTGTTCTTGTCGGAGAAAATGCTACCAAGGTCCGGACAAGACTGGGAGAAATGACGAGATAAACTAGAGAATGTTTGTATGAGAATGTGATTTGAAAATTATTAAAAACAAAAATTGAACATTTGTTTTACAACTTTGGTGATCCATCCAGATTTTTTCATATAGCCTTAAATGATGTATCCTTACCACTCTGCTCCAATTTTGGGTATCAAAAAACGACGGTGGCATAGACAAGGATGTGAGGAATAGGATAAATAAAGTGAAGATAAAATGGCGATAGGGAAAGCTTCTGACTCACGAATGCCCTTGAAACTCAAGAAGATGGTATATAAAATTAGTCATGCTGTATGCATCTGATTGCTGGACTACGAAAGAGACGGATAAGCGAAAACTACATGTGGCAGAGAAGCGAATGTTAAGATGGATATGTGGTATAACTAGAATCGATAACATAAGATTAAAAAGAAGTATATAAGAGGAAGCTTGAAAATAGCGCCAGTGACAGAGAAGTTGAGGAGTAATGAGTTAGCATGGTATGGGCGTATCATGAGGAGAGATGAAAGCCATGTGACTAGAAAAGTTTTAAGTATGGAAGTGGACGGACATAGGAGTAGAGGAAGACAGAAGAAGTTATGGATAGATTTTGTGAAAAATGATGTGCGTATAAAAGGTGTAAATACTGAGATGACATCTGACAGGGCATAGTGGAAAAGGAAAATATGTTGTGCAGAGCCTACTTTTGTGGGATAAGGATAAGGGGACTGGTGATGTTTCAAGTAATATATCGTATTGTGTGTGTTTTGATAACGTATATTTCAATAATGTAATCAAAAAAGTGTATGACATCCAGACTTACGACATTTTTTCTCCAAAAAGTGATTTTGTTTCTTCATCCATGACTCTAATATGTCAATAGCTTCCTTCATTTTCTTCGGATCGTCTAAATCATACATCTTTCTGACAGTCTCTATGGTGTCTGGGTGTAATACCATAAGTTGATGGTTCCTAATTGACGTCATTTTGCCTAAAGGAATTCAATCATTTTAAATACCAGGGATATAACAAATGATGTAGTAGTAAATATGCTTCAAATCTATATATATATATAAAACAAAGTCGGATTTATTCAAACACCTATAACTCAAAAACGACTGTACCGATTTTCATCATCATTAACTATTTGGATTTGTCTTCACTCCGAATAGCAGAATAACTATGAAAATATCGAAAAATTATTATATTAAAAAAAAAAACATAAAAAAAAATTTATTATGTTATTGTAATAAAGTATTTAACTTATTATGCTTTTAGTGATCGTTTTATTATGTTAATAAATTCATAAATTAATTTTAGTTCAAAATTGACACGACCTTCATTAACTGTTATGTGGTACGACTACGAAGTTTACCGGATCAGCTAGTAACATATAGGTATTATATGATAAGTTTTGATTATTTAATCAAAATTAATTATTTATATTATACTACGCAGAAGCGGCATATATTGGAATGTTTCTTGTATAAACTGGTTTTTAAATAGAAAGAAAAAAAAACCGGTTTGTAAAACAAAAATATTATTCTTAAATTATTTAATATATCGCACTCTTCCTAGAATGAAATCATAAATAACACTTAAAAAGCGATTTATTTTAATTTGCTGATCATTTTACTTTTATCATCAGTTAGTAAAAAATACATTTTGTTACAATTTCTCATAAAAAATTTATAAATACTTCAGATACTGTCACAAAAATCAAAGTACGAACGGTTGGAATAATATACAAAAAATTAGTAATCCCAAATAGATATGGTTTGATTTAAAAACTTTTCTGTCAATAAAAGAGTATTTATATTAACGTAGAAAATGAAATTAAATGTAAAAATAAAACAGTTTTTTTTATATTATAGGGGTAAACGAACAGGTGGGTCACCTGATGGTAAGTGATCACCGCCGTCCATAGACACTATCAACACCAGGGGAGTCGCAAGTGCGTTACCGGCCTTTTAAATATGTAGGCCTCCGGCGCTCTCACTGACCGAACGAAACGCAACAGTGCAAGCACTGTTACTTCACGTCGGTTTTCTGTGAGAGGGTGGTACTACCCGGGGCGAGCCGACCTATTCATGCTGAAACCAGTAATAGCTTCAGCGTAACTCTACCACCTACATAATAGAATACATATTCTAGAACATCACAATACAAGCGGACTTTTGGGCAATAATACCAAATACACTTTTCATTCCTGGCAACTTTTATAGATTCTTTTCGTACAACTATTATCACAAAGAGTACCTAATATTAATTAGTACCCGAACTAAACAACTCTTACTTAGAACTGTCGATTAGAAGAGCTACAGTGGAGTGTGAATAATGTGTAAGTAAAATTAAACCAACGAAATATCATTTAAAAAAGATTACTGTCTAAACGAAATAAGCCATTTCTAGGTGGTAGAGCTACGCTGAAACTATTACTGGTTTCAGAATGAATGGGTCGGCTCGCCCGGGGTAGTACCACCCTCTCACAGAAAGCCGCCGTGAAGTAACAGTGGTTGCACGGTTGCGTTTCGTTCGGTCAGTGAGAGCGCCGGAGGCCCACATATATTAAAAGGCCGGCAACGCACTTGCGACTCCCCTGGTGTTGCTAGTGTCTATGGACGGCGGTGATCACTTACCATCAGGTGACCCACCTGTTCGTTTGCTCCCTATAATATAAAAAAAAAGAAACATTAACACGGTTTAATAGATTCTTTAAAGTCAAATTCAACAAATTTTAAGTAAAAAGTAAGTTTACAATTCTTTTTAACTTATTTGTTGATTAAATTGTTGTTAAACCTTGAAATTGATTTATAAAATAATATCTTATTGATCTTTTAAAGTTGACATTTCCATAACTAGTTTTGTTACAGGCACAGTGAAATGCTTATTAAACACTATAAACATGAAAATTAAAATATTTAGTTAATTAAAAAAAAAATTGGGGAAAATCAAAAGGGTTCAAAAAAATACACAAATATAACGCTTACTTGAAATTTTAAATCTCGATGTGATAATCTCCTTGGAAATACATACAAAATTTACAAGTCGCATCTGCCTCAGTGGCGATACAACTCAAGACTGCAAACTTAAAATAAACGAATGGATTTTAAGTATTTCCATTACGTTTATTTCTCGCTAGCGACTCGCCCCGGCATCGCATTTCGCTTTATGTTGCCTCCTAAGCGCTCAGTATACCCAATTGTGTTACTTGGATGTTTGCACTTCATGAATGTCGCACTTCATGAATGTCATAGAAGTTACTTCAAAATCATTACACAAAGATCTTTTATTTCTTCTATATTATTTTAAATCTGTGATATCTTTTAAGATATTCAATGAAATGGTATGCCGTAGCGAACAATTTCGTTCTAAAGTAAAAGCCTAACGTAGCAAAAGTCTCTAATTAAATAAAGGTTAACACTATTTTAGTCCAAATAGTGTCGAAAATAACTAATTACTTTTTAATATATACGAGACTAGCGGCCCACTCCGGCTTCGCACGGGTATAAAATATCTAGCCTATGTCATTCACTTAAAAAATGATTAAAATCGATCCAGTAGTTTTGACTTATTCATTACTGCCCGTGGCCCGCACATATTGTTTTGATAAATCTCGTAGGGTTCAACCTGCGTTTGTTGCAATGTAAGCGGGAAAAATTTAATTATTTACGACATCACATTAGAAACCTCAAAAATAACAGTATTTCTCCACTATTTAATGGATGTTATTATACATATAAACCTTCCTCTTTAATCATTCTATCTATTAACAAAACCGGATCAAAATCCGTTGTGTACTTTTAAAGATTTAAGCATACATAGGGATATAGGGACAGAGAAAGCGACTTTGTTTTATACTATGTAGTGATAAAAACAAAGTAGATTATCTTTAGGAAACAGATATATATATGTATACCAACGCAGACTCCTCTGTAGACATTTTTAGATATGTAATCCTGTACACGCATAATTTTATAATCGACTTCAAAATAAAGAAGTCACGTATTCGACCCGTATGTATGTATGTATATATGCATGTTTGTATGTCTGCAATTTTCTCAAAAACTACGGATCAGATTTGAATCGGGCTTTCGTTATTAAATGCTCAATCTTGCAGATTATGTTTAAGTATATAATATATTAGGATCTGATGAAAGTCTTCCGAGATATAAAATGGAACTCTTCAAATAACTAATAGCAAATAGCCCGCGATTGCTGTGATCGTATATGTACCTATGTATTGTTTTCACCGTTTCATAACATAACATCATGCATGTACGCTTTTAAGGGGTAAACAATATATGTATAGTTCTCCCTTATTATTTTTGTCCGTTATATATTACATTTCCGTAATATTTGTCCATATTACATTGTTATATTCCAACATAGGATCATATTGTATTTGATAAATAAAATTAACGAAAAGATTTTCTTCCTATACACACAAATTATGAAATACGAAGAAGCGCTTTGATTCATTGAATTAACTTTCTATTAAATCGCCACAATTCAAAATATATCAAAAAGTAAACAGAATTTATTATTAAAAGTTCTACAATGTTATACGAAATTTTTTATGATAAATAAAATTGGAATCACTTATTTTTAAGTTCGAGCACTGACCACCATTTCATTTCTTTACTTTCAGCAATTTTGAGTTCTAAAGTTTCGTAGTCCGGTGATGCTGTGAAGGCCCGTCAGACCAGTAGCGTCAGTCAGTTCGAAAAAATGAAAAAAAAAAACGTTCTGAAGTTATCAAACCTGACATGGGTCGATATTATTAGAGTGCAACAACAGTCGACTGCAATAGTTTTCACTTCAGCGCATTATTTTGCTATTTTCTACTTAAACTATCAACTGTTAAGTAATAAAATGCAGTAGACAATTGTTTGAAAGAGAAAGTATAATATACTTCATTTAAAACATCTTAAAAATATTATTGTATATTACTCGGGTGATGCTTCCGATGATTTAGACCGTAAGTGTTAGTACTCACCAATTCCTATTCCAATTAATATGATTCTTTTGATATAACGGGCGAACAATTAAATGCATATTTATATTTTGTAAATAATATTTAAAGATAAAAGTTGCAAAAAAAAGTTTTATAATCATTAAGATACACAATTACATACAATATAATTATATCTTTACGTTTTTAAGGTCCAAGCACCATTCTAATTGGTATCTTTGGGTATTAAAACAAACCTCTACCGTGAATCATTTAGTGACATCTCGTTTGTTTCAAACGTAAAGGTAATCACAGTAATTGAACAATTTCTGTAAGTGCCACGAACCAAAAACTTGAACTTAGACCATTATTAATTAAACACCTGTCCACTATTAAAATCTCCTTATAAATCAGAAATATTTATGACATCATTACTTAAGGTCGCCAATTGTCTTGTTTTCCAGGACGTTTTATTTATTATATGTCATGCATTTTAAAATATACACGACAATGCTTCTTTCAACCTTATGCCTCATCGATCGCCCTCGCAGCGCTTCGAAGACACTTCCTTTACAAATGATACCGAATTCCATTAATTATATTTTCATAGCATAGTACTAAGACCATATCATTAACAATTAAAATGTCCTAGTATTTACATTTTAAAATTATGTTTGTCAAAATTTATCCTTGAGAACGCGGACTTTTCCAAAAGATAACGATAACTTGGTTGATTGGAGCAATGACAGCTGTGGCAAATTGATCTAACGGCACGTCACTGGTTGTTGATACAAATACTATAATAATCTTTAGCTAACTGTGAAGAAAAATATAATAAAAAAACTATAGTTTTTCATTTTTGGACCCGGTAAAGGTTTGCTGCCCCCTGGTCACGTATTTAGGTAGTCCAAGACTATAGAAATAATGTCTAAATTTTGTCGTAAAAATGACAAATTCAAATTATATACAATAAGCAAATAGTACCTGCATAATACGTAATATCAAAATGTGACTACTTGCATGTCTACAAGAAATAGGAACCGTTTTAGATTACATTATATAGCGATATTTCGTTATTTTGCAAAATATGTAATTGCAAGTGGTCTTATTTTTAGGTTATGAATCATACAAAATTTGACTACATCATAATTTATTATGTAATGTATTACATGTGTGTTTAAAAGTATATTTTTTTATTCTATACTTCTTTTGACGCGTTAGGGAAAAATGATGAGAGTAAATTTTTAGGATGCGCGCGCACACCGTCACGAAAAACAGACATCCTGAAGCTAGCTATAATCAACATTTTAATTTTTTCACAACAAATGTCGCTAAATTTATTCAAAAAAGTTACAACAAAATAAAAGTAAGGACATCTACGTATTGCATGAGAACTAACAACTGTATTCACAATATTTATTTATTTCTATTATTAGTGTCGTTTTTTCACAACAGATGTCGCTAAATTTAGTTTTTATATTGTTTGTACCGTTTTTCTACAAACGTAGAACAAGGCGAAAGATAAAACTTTTGAAAAGATTTTTATCTTGTTACGCCAAAGAAGTATAACTTCTAACGCGTGTCCATAAGTACACACACCCTTTTTTTTCTTATAAATTTGTCTTAGTATTTTTTCCAAATGCAAATCCATCCTTATGCTACACTGCAAACATCAATGCTAACTACTTAAATAATTTATCATTAATATATTCAAACTAATACGACAAAATTTAATCGACATTCATAGTTCTAAAAGTTCCTGCCAATCCAATATATTCATCATATTTGTCAGTCAGCCGGTATGATTCATTGACTCGAGTTTTCTTCGTCCAGTTCAAGTACTCCATGCTTTCTTCTGAACAAAGTAAATCAATCCAGTCCTCTGTAAAATACTTTTTTTATAAATACAAATAATCATAATGCTTAGAAAAACTCAACAGCTTTGTGAGAATAGTCATTTTCGTATTGTTTCTCTTCTATATGGGCTTTTAGACGCATTGGTTCACAGATAGATTTTACTATCAGTTTTCAAAAATACTTCATACAAATCCTTATTGCTATAGGGAAACCGTTATTTGTATTGGAATAGGTTAACATTCAGGTTATCGTATCACGAATGTCCAATATTGGCATAACATTATATGCTCAATACATTTCTAAATATAGAACAAATAACTAGTTCGTGTTTTGATTTATTCTTAACAAATACTCCTTCAGCATTAATTATTTAGCAAAATACACCATTTATAGCTAACGTATTGTTTGTAACTGTATTGTAATTGTGTAATTGTATTGTAACGTATCTATTAAATTATTATTATTTATTAAGTAAGAATTAAAATTACTATATAACTAGATATATATTTAAAAAAATCGACTAAAACATACCTTGCAATTCCTTGCGGGACCGTTCTGTACCTCCGTAGTCAACAGGTAATATATTCTTAGGGAAATATTTATACACAGTATCCATGTCCTTGTGTACGTAGAACCTTTGACCTATCTTTGGGCCGAAAAGAGGCTTCATTAGCTTTACTAATGCGTCCACGGCTTTTGATGGAGTTACAAAATTAATCCCTTTTATTCTCAAGCCATACCCATCCTGGAAGGAAAACATTAAAAAAAAATTTAAAAATGTGCTAACTCAACAGAGAGCCTTCCACTTCTTCATCCAAACAAAACTAGTAGTACAATAATATATACTAAATCTATGGCCAGTTCCAATCCTCTAACCAAATTCATTACAAAACTATTACACGCAACTTCATAAGCGTCATTTATTACCTTAACAATATATTTAACGTATAAAGCGAAAACCTTAAGTACCACACTGCTATACTAACTAACTTTATGTTACTAAAAGTTTTTGTAACATTTTTTAATATAACAGCCAAGTATATAAGAAGTAAAAATATTAACGCCCTTGTCAATACCCTCTGTGTTCCACCATAATAGGCTACGATTATAAAAACATAAACGATACGTGTTTTGCTTTCTAACGGTAACCAGCGACATATCTACAATTCATCGCGAATCGCCACTGTCATGCCGGCCTGCGAACCACTCTGTAGCTAATATATACCGGTTAATTATGACATGTGACGAATACAAAGAAAGTTACTATGTTATGTTAATCAATTCAAAAGTTAAGCAATGCATAAGGGTCAGAGGCGTAATAGCTACCACACTATTAACATTTAGAAGTGACGTATATCAGTCAAATTTCGTAAAATATTACTCACGAACTCGTTTGTTATTAATAAGATATACTTAATGGATTAATATTGAAAATAATGTAGTCTTCCTCATTGCTTCTTGGTCAACCCCGAGCTCCCCAAAAATTTTTGATATCGGGCCCCTTTATAAACAGCTACTACGTCTCTGTTGAAACCTCGTTTGTAAAAAAAAGGGTGTTAGCCTGGAATTATTATATAACTTATGCAAATGTTGTTTTTCGTGAATAAGTGGGTAATTAAATGCTATTAACTAATTAATTGTTTAACTTTTGAGTTAATCCAATCGGGTAAAGATATTCGAAAACCTCCAAAAATCTAGCAAATATAAAATCTACCGAATGTATGTAAGCGTATAACTTCATAACGGCGTCACCTATTTGGCCTGGTCGATTTTGTTGTGTTTGTAATTGTCAGGGCACGGTTTGTATCGAAGGAAATGTTTGAAAAATTGTACGGAAAAGTTAGGTCAAAATATATTCATGTAAAAAATGAGTCAGTGAGTGAGAAAGAAGAAGTAGTGATATTCACTTGTCGCCATTTTATTTTATTAAATGGTTGGTCTGTAAAGGAAAGATTTCATTTCAATTTCTTCGCTAGTAAGCCGATGTCGAAACTGGTGCAGGCAGTCAGTTTAAGATTAAATTTATACTTCTTAGTTTCTTAGATTTTAATAAATGTTTTACAGCAATACTAAATTATACTTTTGGAAATAACATTTCAAATGTCAGTAGGTGTTTAAAATAGAAAAGAGATCAATATTAACTTTTCTTATTGTTAATTTGCATTGATATAGTAAAGAATTACAGTTTAAAACGTGTTTGATTTGAATTACAGGATAACCCTGCATATATATTGTCTTTCCTCCTTCATTAGCATCCGATTGCGATATAATTGAATTGAAATTATATGGGTACTGATTTTATATCTCACTAGTCTGATATCATTACTGCTTAGCCTTATGAATAGACATAATAACGTGTAGTCTAAACAATACTCCGCAACATCATCTATATGCTAGTAAATTAAAAATAAAAACCCTCGTACTAATCAGTTCTGGATAATCTTTAGACAATCACGATTTTTTACAGAATAATTGCTTGCGTAGAATGTTAAAGAATATTGTTATCTGACAAGATAATTACTATGTTGCAAAAACTTAATTCTCTAGATTTTGATCTGGTCGTGGAAAATACGTCCATACGTCGTCTAGTAGCAATTAATTACCCACTTATTCACGAAAAACAACATTTGCATCAGATATATAATAATCCCAGGCTTACACCAATTTTTTTTACAAACAAGATTTCAACAGAGACGTACTAACTATTTATACAGGGGCCCGATTTCAAAATTGTTTGGGGAATTTGGTGTTGACCAAGAAAAAATGAGGAAGAGTACATTATTTTCAATATTAATCCATTAAGTATATCTTATTAATAACAAATGAATTCGTGAGTAATATTTTACGAAATTTGACTAATATACGTCATATCTAAATGTTGATAGTGTGGTAGCTACTACGCCTCTGACCCTTATGCATTGTTTAACTTTTTTGTTTTTTAAAATCACACAGTTACATAGGTAATAAAAAAAAAGTAAATAAATGTCACTTGACGCATTGATCTATATCACTAAAAGGAGTATAGAAGACTTCATGCCTAGGAGCATTTGCTATAAAGATTAAATTATATAAACTTTTCAAATACAAGATGTGATTTAACTTCAGCAAGGTTATCATTCGATTATCAAAACACTCATGAAGAAAATTTTGTTAAACGTACATCGTTTACGTCGGTAGACAATTTCGTTCCGACCTGTACAAAAATATGCACTATTTCGGAACACTGAAGGAAAATATGGAACTTTCTAAATTTTCTCTCCAGACACCACGAACGCATATTAACAGATGAGGCATTATAGTGACTCATCGATGCATGAGAGCTCACGAACATATTGAAATCCTAACTCTCTAAGTACTTTAAACAAGTTCTAAATAAACCTCTTTTCAAAACTTCATCTTCGTTTAAAGCTTTATCAGTGTCGTAAATTGAATCATAATGGAAATCCAGATATCACCAACTTGCGTATAAGCGTACAACAGCACAATCATAGACAGTTTTATAATGGACATCAAAGCGAATACACAAGTTAATAAAATCAAAAAGTCTAATGGATGAGAGTCTGTAGGTATTAGTAGTAATCACAGCGTAGTATAAAGTGTAAGTACGACTACAGTGTAACTCTGTAGACCGCTTTATCTGTAGTAATAAATTTATTCCATCTTGTCTTTCATTATTATTTTCTTATCCTTATCCCATATGAATAGGGTCGACACAACATGTTTGTCATGTTAAGATGTATTATTTTTTTTATGACTGGCCGCCTGCCTGACATTAACCCTCCTTGGGATTATTTTGTAGGACCATGGTTTCTGTTCAACGTTAGAAAATGTTATGATATAATTCGTCTGCGCGGCTCCAGGATTTTGTGTCACGTAAATCGGTGTATATTGACTTAAATTAATAAAGTTGGTACCTTACATTAATGTAAAAACTATTATAGAAAATTAAATGCAAGTAAAATTGTAAAGTTTTTTTTAATACTTTATAGGTTAGCGATTGCCCACAATCTCATCTGATGTTAAATGATGACGTGGTCTAAGATGGTAGTCACGCTGAATCTAGCGGAAGACCGGCTCTCCAGTGCAGTTGCCCAAACACACCAACAGGTGCTTGGCGACAGATCTCGACTTAAAGGTGGTAGCAAGCCAGGCGGACTTAAAAAAAGGGCCTACCACCATACTATGGGAAAGTAAAATTGTAAATTTGTTCCACCTTGTCTTTGTGAGTACAAATAGTTTTATTTTCACGCTAAACGGTATTTTGACTATCCACGGCAATAAAAAAAATAGCTTAACTACCTCTTATATCACCTATATAATTGTGTTCACAATTCAATAAATAAACAGGTACAAATTGGACACAGGTTGCCTTTTATCCAAAAAAAAATCGGCAATGCCTGAGATTATATATTTAATCTACATTAATGCGAGCGAAAGCGCGAACAAAAGATAGTTTTTAATAGTTTCTGATTAATAACATAAAACCAAATTGATAACTTGCAAATATAACAAAATGAATAATTACAGATTAACTTGTTTTACTTAGATGTTATAGAATAAATACATACAGGTATGAGTGACCAGTTTGCTTGCTAGGTCACTTGAAAACGCTTAAAATTATGATGGTTGGAATAAAAAAGGAACTTACCAATAACATCGTTGCAAATTGTTTTAATTCGATTAGATTGAATCTAGTAACAACGTCCATCACATTGGTGTGTCTGTAGTCACATATAAATATAACTCCATTCGAATAATCGTGCATTTTCAGATATTCAAAGTACTGTAAATTAATATAGATCACATTAAAAAACGGTGTCGCAGGAAACTCTCGGCAAGAACGAAGTTCTTAAGTTCTTTACGCTTTTTCTTCAGTTCTAAATGTAATTGAATATGGTTATTAAGTTTCTTTATATTTATATGTTTTCGTTAGATAAAAACAAAGCAATATACCTCGTCCATGCGACACTTTCTCCATATAATCTATATATATATATTCGATCATTTTTTCATTGCAATTAACGCAAAATAAAGAATAGAATCATAAAGTTTCATAAACATCTTAGGAGAAAGCTTTCATTTGTTTAAAGATAAATATACCATGGTGAATTCCAAATAATACAAAATGTTAAATAATAAATTCGTTGTAATGAATTGTCCAGTGCAGTATTCGCGATATACTACTGTTTCCATCACAGCAAAATACATGGCGTCTCTATTTTATGTAACTTTTAGTGTGTACATCGTTTTATTTTATTATTTTCAGACATCTAAGTAGTGCCAAATTTCCGCATGGAGACAGAACAGCGTAACGGTTTTTCCTTACGTGACGATTTCTACTATCCAACTTTTACCACAAGTCTCTTAAAGAACTTCTTTCCAAAAACCTTTAAACATATTCTTACGACTTCACACGCGACAAACAGTTGTCATTTATAAGTTCATCTGATATTTTAAATGGTCTTATCTACGATATCTTAAATGGCAGTCTTTAGTTGTGCATAACTGAGATCAAGAGGACCGCAGTTCTAAGGAAAGTCTTTACAGACTTCGTTCGGTCAAAAGTAGGTATGGCTGTGTTGCTATCGCATTTGAGCATTGCATAGGCTCTATCATTCTCTCGTTTTATTCTAAAAGACATTCATGTAGACATAGATATCTTTCATTTATTAAGCTATCTAAATGGCGTTGAGAGTTATTATAATTAAAATTTTCAAAAATCTTTACTCGAGCGCTATAAACCTTATCAAAAATTCTAAAGACTTAATTTCTCAGAATAGTAGCCTCTCTTCACAATATGTAATGTCAAAAAAAAATGTTATCAAACCTACTAAGCTATTCGTAATCCATATAATTACTATTATATAAATTTTCATGTCTTTGTAATAATTACAAATATATTCACAATATCATATTATAAGAACTGAATTTGTAATAAGGTTTAAAATCTATGATTTATGTAGACCAAGTAGTGGACTAAATTACAGATTTTTTAATAATGTTAATTAGAAATAGGCTTATTATAATGACAATACAAAATTATTTCATACAATTTACATAAATTATGTGTAATTGAAAAGAAAATTCTTTTTTACCTTCATAATTCCTTTATTAATAATAATGCCGAAAAAGAATAAGAAAAGGTAAAAAATGCCAGTGAACCGTCTGAATCAGATTTATAGGATGTTATCCTCATGGCCACGACAGATACAGAGACAGAGTCTGGGGAGGGGCAATACGCGGATTTATCGTACACAAACGCGTCGTTTCAATCCTTACCACCTGTTATCGAAGAGTCAGATATCCACATTTGACATCCATACGAAGTTAGAAAGTTGAAGTTATAGTGGTAGTACAAAATAATCCCAAGGCGGGTTGATGTCAGTCAGGCGGCCCATTGTAAAAATATGCCAAACAAACAATATAACAAATATGTTGTACCGACCTTACTTAGGTGGGATAAGGGTATGAAGATGATAAAAACCAACTTTATTCGTTTCTATGAATCGTTAAAAAAAATGGTTGTAAATTTTTAAAACTCTTAGCATCCAAAATCATGTGGTACAACCCAGACTATCACGTAACAAGACATCGATTGATCACTCGTATCGTACTAGACTACGACGCTTTTTCCGTCTATTTCTATAACAGTAATCACAATAAGAAATGATTGCCTAACTTATTACAATTATCATTAGAAACTTACGATAGCAAACATGATGTAGTAATCGGTATACGGCGTTGCGAAGAAGAACTCGTTTATCTCGATTGTAAACGAAATAATTCTGTAGTGATTTTGCGTTAGCTTCGGCAGCGGTACCATATTTACACTGCAATAAATATATTGAGTATATTAAAAATGTTCCTTCGTTGTAAATCAGATCAGAAACATATAAGTGCTTATCAATATTAAGTTGATTATAAGAAATCGAAATGAACTCTGGTCTTAAACTGCCACCGTTCATTTTCTAGATAAGAACAAAACTTATTAGGTGAAAGTTATAAAATATTTTAAAAATATTGTGTATATATATTTCTATTTTCTATTAATATAATTAATGGAATGTTAATCAGATATAATGAATTTTTTAAATGATATCATAGAACTTCTTATTACTTAACAGACTATATAGAACGATGTAAACATTTTCACTTTTTACCACTTTATAAACGACGTAAAATAGCCGATTTAATTTATTTGAGTATTATAGCCAATGGAATTGTAGACTGTCTAAAACTATTATCTAAAGTTCATTTATGCGTGCCCACAACTACATTAAGAAAACTTGAATTATTACATGTGCCACTTGTAAGGACAACATACAGACATAATGCATTTCTAATCTGTGCATGTAAATATTTTAATTCTTTAGGTAATAATGTAGATTTATTTTATATGAGTGCACCGTGCCTTAGACAATGTTTGTCGAGAGACTTCTTTCTTTAACTTCTAACCTTGTGCTTGTAATCATTATGCTTGTTATTGTTTATTAGTATTTATAGCTGTCTTTTTCTTTGTTTATTTATATTTTTATAAGTGAGAACTTGTAATTAGCCTTTAAATATGTTATTGTTTTGTTGTTTAATCAATGTTAGCTGTAAGTTTTCCTAAATAAATAAAATAAAATAAAATATCAATTTTAACTTACCATGAAAATAGCTTCTTAAAGTCATTCCTTATATTAGAGAATTGATATAAATGAGGGAATATAGTTCGTAACGTAAATAACTTATCTAATTTTGTTTTGGCGCGTTCAATAGATCCCTTGTTACCAATTATGGTCGATTCAAGATATCTTCTAGCTAAATAATAAAAACACATTTTTTTTTAATAAATTAAAAATCATTAGTCTGATTTGTAGGTATGACTAACAAAACGTACTTGTTTAATTATGAAAAATGTAAATGTACTGGTGCATGGAAAAACCTTCATTTGTACTGCAGCAATAAAGCGGTCAAGGTATACAAAGAGGAAGGTCGAACGATTAAATATCGTGATATAATATGTAATCAATAAAGGGAAACCTGTATTGAATCGAGCCTGTGAAACGCATTTATAAATGAATTGAAGCGGGTTCAGTGGATAAATATCAACAACTACTCTGATAAAAGCCTACCTAGATTATAATGGTTTATGAATACGTGCAATTCCATAAATTTGCAAGATAAACAAAAATATATCTTGTCATTTTTAAAAATTGCTGGTGCAAGCGTAATTTGTTTTTTAGGATCATATCCCAAAAAGAACAACTGTTTATGCCTTTGAAGCGATGCTAGCTTAGTGGTCAGTATGTTTGGCCACCGCGTCAATTGACGTACGTTCAAATTCTTACAAACAAGCCGGAGCTTTCGGTGAAGGAAAACATCGTGAGGAAATATGGGGAAATGTGGGGAAGCATGGCGTTAGGGCTTTTTCTAACCCAGCCGTGAGTGACCATTCTTACGTTGTAAATCTATGACCCGGCACTTATTGGTGTGTTCTGACAGCTGCACTTGAGAGCTAGTCCTTCTATTAGCGTGTTTACCGTCTTGGATAGCATCGTCATGTAACACTTATTGAGATTGGAATGCTTATAAAGTATAAAAAATTTAACGATAACGAATGAATGAGTCTGTGCTTGCTTCGTAGTCATCTCTTCTATGTTTGTAAAGCCCCTCGCGATAGGTATGTTCCATAATGCGATAGCCGTGTTGAAAAAATTGAAAAGTTAGTGATCAGATTGTGTACCAGGAGTGGCACTCGTCATACTAACATGGTTGGGAGTATCTTGTTCTGGAATTAACCGGCGTATCTATATCTACCTATCGTATTCGTTTGGATCGGTACCATTACACACATAATCCTAAATCAGGTACAGTATTTTCCTCTTTGGTTGGTGTGTTTTAAGCTCGGTCATTTTATATTCAGCTGTCCAAAGGTTTAAAAACCGGTATGAGTTCTACGGCCACTATTATATATCCCTCGGAGCGAAATCCTTTGACGCATTTATAATAATTTTTTTTTTTTGACCTACAAGGCCTCTACAGTTTCACCGGACTACTGTTTAATAACTTCTTTCAATCCCAATGACCATTGCCTAAATCTATCTCTAATCTAATATGAAATGAGCACAACTATAGACCGCTAGATACATCCCATTGACTCATTGAGATTGATTTTTCATCAGTACTTCGTAACAAAAGGTCCAGTATTACAATTATTGAAATTGATCCTTTGATCATCTTCATAAGTATAGAAATGTATAACACTGTTTTACCTAAAATCTCTCTATATACTGTTCTTTTGATGTTCAATCATGTTAAAACTACCGAATGTATTGGCATAGGACTACGACCATTCGATGCAGAATTTTTCGTACATGATCGATGTAGTCTATTTTTTTTTGGGATTCCATTGACCCGTTGTTATTTTTTCGAAGCGGCCGATATCAGATAGTTTGATATGAATACAATCAACATTAGTTACATACAGATAAACATATTAATATCCTAATTCAAGTAATATTTCAGATTAAGGGTATTCAATAATAAACAAGCATATTAAATCCAGACTTACGACATTTTCTTTCCAAGAAGTGGTTTTGTTTCTCCACCCATGCTTCGAATATGTCAATGGCTTCCTCCATTTTCTTCGGGTCGTTTAAATCGTACATCTTTCTGACAGTCTCTATAGTGTCTGGATTTAATTCTATAAGTTGATGGTTCCTGATTGACGTCATTTTGCCTAAAGGAATTGAATAATTCTCAATATTACAATTTATGTAGTGTTAAATATACTTTAAATAAAATGTATGTGATAAATTTTGATTAGGATTCATTATTTATATTACATTACAAAGAAACAAGACATATTAGAATGTTTCTTACATAAACTGGATTTTAAACTACCTACCAAAATGGGTATATTATTTGTAAAACAAAACGTTTTCCAGAAGTTTATCGAATGAAAAAAATATATTCATAAATTAATTAATATATCGCACTCTTCTAGCGATAAAGACATAAGTAAAACTTAAACACAACTTATCTTAAATCAATATTTGATTTATTTGTATCATTAATGAGTATAAGTTAAAAATATATTTTGTCACGGTGTCTCATAAGGGTGTTGTCATAAAAAAAATTAAAACAGTCACAAAAACCAAAATACGACATAAAATTAGAATAAAATTAATATTTAAAAAAGGTAAATAATCGCAAACACATAAGGCTCGCTTTAAAAGCTTTTCTATCAATAATAGTACATTTATATCGATGTGGAAACTGTATATGCTTAAATAAACCTGAATACATGTTGCAAAACATCAATACAAACTGACCGTCGAGCAATAATTCCAAATGCACATACTTATTTATTCTGAATTTTCTATAGATACTATTCGCACAACTATTATTATTAAAAGTGCCTAATATTAGTATTCGAACTAAATAACACTTACTTAGAAGTGTACTTTAGAATATCTAGAATGGAATGTGATTAATAGGGATGTAGGTAAAATTTAAATCAAGACATATAATTTACAAACGGTTATTGTTTCAACGAATAAGGAGTTAATACTTTTTAATATAAATACGAATTCTAAATTTAAATTCAAAATAGAATGACATAGCTTACAGTTATTTTTAACTTGTTTATCGTTTAGAAGTGTTCTAAAGTCTGTTCCCATTAGTTTATAGGATAAATTTTTGTTGCTGGTCTAAAATTGACATTTCCACAACTCGCTATATTCTAGTTTAGGTGTAAAATATTTATTAAATACTAAAAATATGAACATTTAAAGCTCTAGTTAGTTAGCAGTAACAAATGATAAAATTGATAGAGTTAAAAAAATACACACAATTATTATAATGCTTACTTTTTAAATGAAATTCACTAGTAATTTCTATTTAAAACTGGTTACTGATAAATACGTATAAAACTACCAAGTCGCGCCTGCTTCAATGCCGATTAAAGGCAAGACTGCAAATCCAAAACAAGTGAATGCCTGTTAAGTATTACAATATATATTTTTTTTATTTTATCACTCACTAACGACCCGTCCCGGCTTCGCATGGATACGTTATGTGGCTTCATAAATGTCTCGGAAGACCCATTTTTGGCACTTTGATATTTACAGGCTCATTAGAGTCATAGAAGCTATTTAAAAATTTTCACATAAGGATATATTATTTGTTTTTATTTTTAATATATTTAGAAGCTTTATTCTATCGAACATATCTGCCCCATTGTTCCCCATTCTTTTTCGGTTTTCGTTAGGAGAGTCGCTGATGAGACATCATTATCTAGTTATACAACATCTTTGCTTCATCCGAACAGGGTTCTACCAAAATGCCGTAACAAATAATCATGTTTAAGCAACTAATACTCATAATACTCATCAAGGACTCTCTTTCGACGCTGTTCTGGGCACACTCCATCATCAAATGATGGACATCATCAGTATTTCCACATACATTGCAGTTCCCGGCGGATATTACCCTGAACGAAGTCTTAATGCTAATCTGATACATATTGTAGATTTAAACTACATTTATTAAACTTAGGTATATACCTTGACACTGAAGAGGCTGACACTGTATTGTTTTGTTTCCAAATATCTTTAATTAAAGAATAAATAATACTATATTAGTCCAAATAGTATTGTAAATGTTATATATGTACACGTATGTATCTGCCGTACCGAGCGGCAGCGTCGTATATAGATTAAACTTAAACTTAAACTCAATCAAAATCTGTTGCGTAATAGAAGAACATAAGTTACACACAGACAGACACGAAAAGCGACCTTATTTTATAATATGTCCTATACACAATGTCCTATGAGGCGTCATCAGTGTCTAAACGACTTGCATCCATTTTTTGCCGCTTTGATATTGACAGTTCATCAAAGTCACGTAAGAAATTTTAGCACAAACAACCTTTGTTGTTTTGCGCAGGATTTTAAAACTGTGTATATCTTTTAAAGTTCTCATTAAAATAATATGGTATAAACTGCAATTTTAATCTACATTAAATGCCCAACGTAACTACTATATTTAACTGGATAAGAATTAATACTGCATTAGCCAAAATAACGTCACAAATAACTAAATATTTTTCCATAATATTTAAAAGTGAAAAATGATTACTGTGAGTTATTTTTAGAATATAGACATATAATATCAATGACTTTTTTTGCATTTTGAAGGTGTACAATACCGTACTGCATTATTTTTGTAGTATCTCATATGCAACATAACTCCTTACGACTGCATTAGACAGTATCCATTTTGCTCCACGGTATATCGATTCAATACATAAATATTATAATACAGAAAAAATCTCTAAAAGATAGTAATAATCGTTTCAAAATCCGTCGCGTAGTTTACTAAAGTAACACACAGACAGACACGAAAAACGGCTTTGTTTTACAATATTTATAGATAAATGAAAAATTTATCGGACATTTGCTTGTATTAATTATGTGCCGGTGTAAAATTTAAAATAATATCCTACTATACACCATCTAAAAGGTTGATATTCCATAGAATATTTAGTAGGACGTATTCCTTTATTTCTTAGGGAAGATTTATAAATGATTTTTTTTAGTCTTGAGAGTTAATAAAAAAATTGCTATATTTTCTTTATTCTTCACTTCTACACATTAGACCGTAAGCTCACTCGCTGTTACATGATGACGTTATGTCTTGACACGTTGAACCTAGATGCGGACTGGCTTTATTGCAGCAACTGAAACATACGTAGAGATACTTAGCGATAAATTTTCAACTTAAGATAATTAGTTGAAGGACATTATAATAAGTTTTCCTTCATTGAAATTTCATTCCAACATACATTGATCGAGATGGTTTCCGAAAACGCAACCGTTGAGCCATCGTCCCTCCAAAACGTAAATAACTCTATATATGCGATAGATCATTATATCAATTTTAAAAAGCCTGGTAACTTTACTTCTAATTCTTTTCTATAGTAGATGTGTAACCATGGATCCACGATTGTTACGAAACGCTGCAAAAACTTAACATTGTCGTCTTCTCTGTCTAGAATTTGAGCTTTTTCGGTGCGACTGGGATTCGCCTTACTGACACGTCACATGCACCACGTACACGTTTAATAACTAACCTGGAAAGCGTTAAAAAAATTAGAAGGACAATCTATAGTATGACATTGTCTAGAGATTAGACGCTTTGCTAAAACGATTTTTTTTTTTTTCAATAACATCAAGTGATGTCTCCCTTAAATTAGTGCCTGTACCCTCACTTGCACTATCCTTGAACTAAAGATTCAGATATCTTTGGCCTCATGGTACCTAATTTAGTTGAGATTGGTTTTTCAAAACCTATTTTTTAACTATGTTCTTTATCTAAAACTATTGAGACCTTAAGGATGTACGTAGGAAATATTGGCGGGTAAGGTAAGTGAGTAACAAAAACAATATAATTTTTTAAACTTTTCACGCTTCTCTCCAAAATTTCTAGATACATTTTCATAGAGTATTCACAAGGAACTTGAACGTAGCTTGAGACAATACGTATTCCATCTTAATAGTGTTACTGGGAACAAAAAAAAAACTATCAGTTTCAAGAAATCTTCACTCTCGCTTCATTAATTGATTTTCAGCCACTGCGTATTGCTGGCGTGCACATCAGTATCACGTTACTTCAAACGCTGTACACAAAGAAACTTCATAAGTAAAAAAATAATTTTCAACATACGTGACATTTTGTTGTGACGTCACAATTGACATTTTGTTTATTTGTCCAAGGGCATCAAACAGCCAGACGCGGCCCATCTGATGTTAAATCCTTACCGTCGCTTATGGACAACAACTTTTGTTTTTTTTTTTTTAAATAAAACGAATACCATTGTGTGTTAACGATCAGAAAAAAAACTATGAAACAGTTAAGCGGCATAATTTGGATAAACGTAACCGAAATCCATTTACAATAATGATGAACGTTGTTGAATATTAATTTATGAAACGGAGCATCGGACGATCAAATTTAAAATTAATCACGTTTAAAACGATCTTTTAAAGAGCATTTCGTGTATAATCGTGTTCCCTCGATGGGGAGTTAATATGTTTCGATGTTATTTACTTCAACAGAGAATTAACATCAGCATGTATAATTATTTTGGTAAGTTTTATTTTATATAAAACAGGTAGTCGTTCAAGGGTTTTTTTTTTAAATATTTTAATGTAGACAATTAAAGGTACAACAATAACAAAATATAAGATTCTTCGAATGTATGTTTCATTATAATTAATATTTAAACATAATATATTGCTTTTATAAGGTGCGTTAAGAAGTGTTTACAAATACCATAACTGGACAAGTTCTACTCATCGTGTTTTAATATAATTATTAAACTAAACTACATAAAACCACTGAAATATAGCGTCTTTAATGAAAAGTATATCTTTATCTTTCAAGTTATTTGGTTAATTACAATATAATATTACTATTTTTTTTATAAATTATCAAAAATCAAATATTGATTCATAACATAATCAAATACTATCCATATATTTGAAGGTTAAATGAAAAATAAATAAACAGAAAATTTCTTTAAATCGCATTTAACAATTCATAAAATTGTATTAATTACAGTAAACGGCTAAAGTGTAATTTATTTCATATAAGCAATTGAATACTTGCGAAAACTTTTAATTCGTTGAAGGGTAGTCTATACTCCGCCGTCTTTGTGATGATACTTGCCGGTAATCAGGTTAATTGGAGTTCTAATTCCGTGCCATTTCCTCTTTGTCTTTGGATCTGGTAGATTTTTTTTATTGTTCATTCTTTTCTTCTTACTTAATATCATAAATGTAATAATTTGTGTTAGTTTGTATTTCAGTTTTTCACAACTTAGCTTAGCTTTTAACACATCACGAAATTTTATAAACACATTGTAAGGGCTACAGGAAAAGTCAGGATACTTTTCACTAAAAAAAGTACTGTTCCTGAGGGATAGGTCCAATTTATATCAAGTCCAGCGCAGACACGGGCAAGAGATGAACTATCATTATAAGCTAACTATATCCAGAAGATTCAGACGTGCTATTTTCTAAAAATTTTGAATTACTGTCAACGAAGTTAACTAAGCATGAATATATTCTGTACAATACACGTAATCGTCGCTGATAATTTTATACTCAGTTCGGCTCTTATCGGGAATGTTCTATGATCGTCGGGCAGACAACCCGTTTCGTACCAATATTTTCACCCAACAAATAAGCTAAATGGCGTATAAGATTTTTTTTTATTCGACCTTTACTTGCAGAGATCAGTATGTCCAAACAACCAAAAGAGATTTATAATATTCAGAATAAATAAATGTTCCTTTAAGTAAATTATTACGATTATTAAACAAAATAAATTCATTTATTTCACTTTTATTAAATAAAAACTTTTATTTAAAACATTATTATTGTTAGAAGAAATAACCCAAAATTAGGATAAATGTTAAATATAAGTGTAATATAAAAAACAGTGCACGCAACAAAGTATTTGTAACAAGAATTAAACTATACGAAAACACACCATTATTATCTGGTTTTATTGACTATATCAAGTTCAGGACCTCAGATTGTATAACCTAAAAGACATGCCACCATCCTCTATCGCAGGATTTCTCTAAGTGGGATACGCGAACCCTTGGGAGTTCGCTATTCGACAGTAGGGGGTTCGCAACTAGATTTAGGTAATGGTGGCTTGATGATTAACAGGCACAACTTATACAGTTTGTCCTAAATTACCCCCAAAATTGACTCAATTTGCGACAAAAAACAAGTCCACCCATTAAATTAATATTAACAAGATATTTCTTTTCGCACTCTATTTGTTACGTTTTATTTAAATAAACACTAAAATTTCTTCAACAACCAATTTGATTATTTTCTTGAGGACGGGGGATTAATTAGTCAGTTAAGGGGTTCCTGGAGGTAAAAGCTTGAGAAACCCTTCCCTATTGTATAGGTAACATTTTCATATTACCAAATATACAATTTATTATATTTTTTCCAGAATACAATTTCGCTCTATAACATGTTTAAGACTCTTAAAATCAGTATGTGACTATTTGTTTCTTATAATTGTAAATATTTCACTTATTCGTTATCAAAATAAAATGAATCCTATAATATACAATCACAAGCATGGACACAAATAAAAACTAAATCTGCCCACAAGCAACAAAGCCGCATATAATCTTGCTTACTGGCAACACTAATGTTCAACCGTCGGCCGTTTGAATATTTCATAGCTGCACAATACTGGCGGCTTTATACAATGTGGGGCCAAACTCGCTGTGTGAAACGCTAAGAGCTGATAATGATACGCTCTACGGCAAAATTAAGGGCCTTTTGTTTAAAATCTAATACAAAACATCACATATTGATGAGTTAATTAAAATCATAATAGCGTTTTAAGGCATTTCATAATACTCGCCTACCTAGCTACCTACCTACCTACCTTCGAAATTGTAAATCTATCGTTAAAAAGCAATGTTCTGACAATATACTTCATAACTAATTCCATTTCTAGGATTTGACGCTTTGCTAACTTTGGAAACTCGTGCGCAGTTATCGGATATTTTCGTGAGCGTTCCGGTAGTATTGTATGTTCGTTATATTTATAATAAAACGCCAGCTCACCTCGAATGAAATATATTACATTTTTTTTTATATTATAGCGGACTAACGAACAGGTGGGACACCTGATGGTAAGTGATCACCGCCGTCCATAGACACTAGCAATACCAAGGGAGTCGCAAGTGCGTTGCCGGCCTTTTAAATATGTGGGCCTCCGGCGCTCTCACTGGCCGAACGAAACGCAACAGTGCAACCACTGTTACTTCACGTCGGTTTTCTGTGAGAGGGTGGTACTACCCCGGGCGAGCCGACCCATTCATGCTGAAACCAGTAATAGCTTCAGCGTAGCTCTACCACCTACAAAAAATTTGTTTCTGCTACATGGTTCCGTCGCTCAGACGTCAATATTAAATATAAAAGTTGCTAAAGGTTTACAAAAAAATAGTACTTTTACTTCACACTTTGATAGTGTTATCACTGACATTGTCAGTTCTCCGTCAACTACCTGTCACACGTGGACATTCCCACACAAGCTTGGACATTCCAGACGCGTAAGCAATTATCCCCAGACTGTACGCAATAATTGTCCTTTCGTAAATATTTAGGAATGTTTTGTCTGTCTACACGCAAAATAATACTAGTGTTATGTTGTACATTCTATTACGTAATGGTACAAAAATGGAATTATGAGGTTGGTTTATTTTTTGTCTGTTGAAGTGCTTTTCTAACCAGAGCTATAACATAATTAAAAAAGGATTAGACAACGTTTGCTATGTTCTAAAATAAGTTATTAATTCTAATAATAAGAACAGATTAAGATTTCTGGTTTCAGAACTCTAGAATAGGTTCTACGGAGGAAAATGAACGTTCTCTTTCTACACTCATAAATTATAAAATACGATGAAGCGCTTTGAATTATTGAATTAACTTTTCCTGAGGCACTATTAACTAACCACAATTAAAAATAAAAGAAAAAGGAAAACGGAGTTTACAAATAAAACTTCTACAAATTTGCTCTATATTTGTTATGGTAAAATTTTGTTGAAATCCTCTTTTTTCACTTCCCGCACTGACCACCACTATTTCAGTTCTATATTTTCTGTAATTCTGAGATCTTAAGTCAACAAACCTGACTAGGATCGCCATTATTAGAGTCCAAGAAAAGTTTTCACTTAATAAAATTGCGTTACGTTATACCTCTCGAATTGCAACACACGCATCAATTCCTTAAAACTTATTGCAAATGTAGAAACTTTATTATATACTACATAAATTAGTGTGTACATCTGCTTTACCAATATGTTTTCCATTTTGGATTGCCTCACAGGACGATGCTCTTCCTTCTGTAGAATCAATGCACTTTTATCATTTCTTTATTGTCAGTAGAGTTGATAAACTGTTTTGAAGATGACATTACTGCAGAATCATTTTTGTTGTCTTTTTTAGTATTTTGTTAAGTAAAATCAGCATAATTTCACCTGATGTTAAGTGGCAACGTGTCTTAAGTTACTAACATACCAATTAATATAATATTATTATAAATTAATATGATATATTAATACCAAACCTTTTTTTTTATATTTACGTGGGAAAATCCATCATGGACACGCCACCCTCTCGGGAGATTGTGAGACTCTTACTCACTAAAACATCACGGCGTAGCGGCCGCCGCTTTGGTTGGGGCGACATGGGAAAATGTATGGAATAAAAATTTATATCTTTAATTGCGATGTTAATAAAAACTTTTTAAAATGTAAGTAACGCGTTGGGATTGCGTAATTGGGAGGGCAGCTCGTTCCAGCATCGGGTAGCAACGAACTTTAACCTAAAACTTGTTGTATTTGTAGTCGTCAGGACAAGGTTTGTATGCCAAATGTTTGAAATAACGTACGAAAAGGTGAAAAATAACAGTAAAAAAATCTCCATATATAAAATTGACTGAGGTAAACAAAACACAATAGGGATATCTTCAAAAATGTTACCGGGATTGATAGATTTACGTGCAGTGGTTCAGATACCAATTTAATTCATTATACGGTCGTATTGTAAATAGAAGACTTTTTCCAATTTTCTTCGTGAGGACAGCCGTGCGCAGCCGAAGCCGACAGCTAGTGTAATCCAAAACTATATACTATCTTCTACAGACTTAGGTACTGGTGGGAAGACTTCGGTATTATGGGGTACAAATGTAGTATGGTCATTGATTTGTAAAGGCTTGATTATGTATATATTGAAATTTAGCTTTTGAATCCCATATTTAAGTATTTCTAGTATCATATTTCTTTTGCGGAGTAAATCCCGTAAAGAGGCCGACGTCCACATTTTTTAAATCCATGTACAATTATTAATCTGTGCTTCAGTAACAACATTTCACAGACGACTATTATGAACCATTATGAAGAAATAGAAACCTCTGATCAATTTTCGCTCTCAAATATTTCTTGGTTTTCATCTGAACAATTTCATGTTTTATTTAAAGGTATTAAACTATACATAAAATAGTATACAACTTCAAAAGTATAGTTTATCTTAAAAATATTCCAACTAAAACGTATCACAAAATTTGCCTACTAAGCGAAATTCTTGGCAACTTCCCAGATGACCAAACGATTTTCTATAAAATATTATTATTGTGTTTGGCAAATTTGCACCAAATATTTAATGTATAGATTTAGTCTAATTTTGCAGTAAAGCATGTAATAGAATATAATAACAAGATTAATCGATGTATCCAGTAAAAAAAGGTGAAAACTTTTAAGTGCTATTATTATAGAAATAGCGATTCCTGGTACTACTAATAATACTTTATCCTCGTTCAAAACTACATCAATATTTTCCCAAACTCAATTTAAGCCGTAATATAATCAGCTTATATATCTTCTTGTCGAAAATCTTAAGAAAACCCGACTGAACAAAGCTACAGAATCGGTAACGGTGTTCGTCCTCATTTTGTGGGCCAACAACTGATTTCCCATGGGCACTGGTGGCTTAAATTTTAACGTTCATTTGGAAAATAAATAGCTCTTCGGTTACTTTTAAATACGTTATTAAATGACATATTTCCAATAAATAAAGCAAAAAATAATATTAGCTTACAATTACCATGAATAATACAACATTTGTATTTTTCTATTCTATTTAAGGAAATATTACAATTTACAAATGTATATCAATAAGATTCTCTTTATGTTATTTTTAGGTATACTTATATACCAACTATATACATGTTCATGCGTTCAAAATGTATCTTACCGCCTCGGGAATAATCGATGTTAATTTGTCTCCTGTATTGAGGTTAGGAGATTAGTGTGAATACGCCAAAGCTACGCAAATACCTAAGCCAAGTAATAAATACCCAAGTAGTAAATAATGTCAGCTAATAGAGCTTATCAACATTTTTACCTCTTTGTAAATGATCTCGCTAGAAACTGTTGTATTGTTTATATTACAGCGAATGTTAGGAAGTATTATTCAATCCAATCCGTTTCTTTGTCTTTCATAAAAGAAATGAATTAAATATATATGTTTTGACGTGTAATTGTTCTACTCAAACTCAGCGAGGACATCAGATTTTTTAAGCAGATTTGCAAAGCAACAGAAAGTCATAATAAGATACTTGCATCCCGATAGCATGTCAATCCTAATGCCTGATAGAACAAAGACGAGTTAGTAGGTGTAGAATTTCCGAAGTTTATTGCTTCATACTGTCTGGTAAAAGTTCTTGCAGCTTAGTAAGTAAGTGAATCAAAGGCATCCTGCAATATTCTTAATGTTGCTGTTGATTTTCTTGATAATATTTTTGATTTGTTTAATACAATTTCAATTTTTAAGTATTCGAAATGTTATCTTTTGTAACGATTTCCTTTGTTATACTTGTTTCCTTGATAACATTCACTTTACCAAACTCATAAAGTATATATTATACATATCATAAGATATAAAACTAATCTGCCTGTCCGTCCATTAATATGCTTACAACTCAAGAACCACGCATTCCCTTTACATCCTTTATAATTAACAAATATTTTATATGGCCTCTGAATACGAATACCTAAATGAATAGTTGAAGATAAATTATTAATACTTTAAACAAATATACATAATTATTTGAATGATAACATCGGGTTCGCATACAAAAACTACATTTACACAAAAATGGTTGCCCTCAGCGTGACTCCAGATGATCGGCAATTACATAAATTCACAAGAAAAAACCTTGCTTTGTACACATAACAACTTTATAAATACAGTAATTATTATATTCATAAACTGCCCATATCTTAATTCAAATGTTTTGAAAACAACCGTTTATGTATAAGAACAGTTGATGACCGTTAGGCTCAGTACCTGTAACAGTAACACATGTCTGTAAATGGCGTACGAGTTGCTGTTAAACCGACATGCCCGTTACTGGCATTACGTGAAGCCGCGATACACATGCCTGTGGGTGGCATACCAGTTTCTAAAAACAAGCTTCTTCATGCTATGCGAGTCTCCCTTACCATTTCCCCGTGACGGGAAGAAATAAAACCAACTGCGATCTATTGGATGTACTGGCACGCGAGCTACGGGCAGAATCTCGATAGACATGCCAGTAGCTTATACTCACCAGTAACTGGCATGATTTTGTGCGAGTAACAAGCATTTAAAGGCTTTAAAGATTTCTTACTACAAATTGATGTGAACACAAAATTATATTGTGAAATTGATGGTGTAATACATGTAAACTACGCTATATGCGCCTATATTATAGCTATATTAAAACTATTTGATACCCTGGACTCTGTTTGCTTAATTTATTAAATAAACAACATAATGTATGTACATAGGAAAAAACATAATCACCACACCGCTTGCTCCACTTTTACAAGGCAAGAAAACACACATCGCAAATAGTAGTTTCCTAAAACTTTATATTAAATGTTGCTATCGCGATAATTCCTTTTATATATAACGACCGAAGTATCTAAGAATTAAAACAAAAATTTGATCAAAACCTATTTAGTATTTTTTGAGTGATATATGTACATACACATAATTCATAAGGCGCATAAAGTGAGTAGTATGTCGAAATAAAAAATAAAAAATATTTTTGATACTTGGAAAAATTGAGCAATCTTCTATTTAAAAAAAAACCTCGAAATGTCTTCATAGCGTGTCATGTCATAAATATTATGCTATGCGTACGTTTTCATCTGTGTAATATTAGAGTTTGCCAGTATCATTTACATAGGTGAATAGCGCCATTTTCTGTAATATTTATTAGACCTGTAAAATATTATATTAGTGGGACGTGGTTGGAAAGGATATTTATTTACTTGTCTTAATAATAATTAAAAGCAATCTTTTATGTTTGTCGTAATCATAAATAATATATGTCGGGGCAACGATAAGAAAACACTTATACAAATTTGACGTCATTTATCGTGGCGTCATTCATGATGAAGAATGACGTCACCTTATTGATTTAATCGGTCAATTAACCGAAATCACTCGGGTATCGACAATAAAAGCGTTTTTACACATACAGATACAGTAATGCAATACTAAACGAATTATCTATAGATGTGAACAGTCCAAAGATCCAAATGAATGGTATTTTTTGTTTTGAATTGACTATCCGCTGTTGATCTGACGGGCCTTCACAGCTTCACCGGACTTTAGAGCAAACGTTCAAGGTACTCAGCCGAAATGGTAATTAACGTAAGGTTGCTAAAGAGCCCGGATCTCTACTTGATATTGGCTTGTACTCAATAACATGAATCAAGCTAACGAACCATGCGAACTAAGCTAACTATATATATACGTATCGATGAACACGTACGTATATTTGTAAGGTGACATGCTTGACAAATTAACCAAAAAAATGATCTCCCTAAATTCGAGAAAGCTCAAGACATGCTATTTTTAAACCTCGTTGTTTTTGTTCCCACGTTCGATGTATCCCATTGTTTATTTGTAATAACAAATTCCCGTACAGGCTAAAACAGTACATCGACAGCAAACTACCAAATGTATCAAATATAATGCATTTTCCAAATTACACAGTATATTTGAGTACCATATAGCTTATACTCCACTCATTCGTGTAATATCCGCTAATCCTACACTGACCTATGCGACGTAGTAGTCCATCAGCTTCATATACCAACACAGTATTTGTGAATATATTATTAAACTATGCATTATGTAACAACTCTACTCGTACACACAACTGAGATGAGGGAAGTCAGTCTATTTGTAACTAACTAGGTATCCATAGGCTTTGATTTGGGCTTACTGTGATAGTTACATGCTTTATCTCTGTCAGTTTTTTTGTACAAAATATGCACTTAAAATCTAGTTCACCGTACGATTCGTTCGTACCGTTTGTTAAAAACTGTATTTTATGTGTTATAGAACTCGATCAATATAATCAAGATAAGCATATAGAATCTTCACTCAAATCAGTACCGTGAAAGTCTGTCCGATAGTGGATTATGATATGACCACTGGATTTTTTTTCTTTTTTTTTGGCTTGAGTGATTTTATAATTCATGTTCACATTCATTCTGATCGCAAACAAAAATGTTTGATTCGATTAATGGAACATTTTAATGATACTATATAATGGGTTAGGACTTTTTCTAATACCCGTCTGGCTAGTTAACACCATCAGAATTACACCAACAAAACACAAATCCGACACCAATATACATTAACGGGAGCAAAGCCGCGAGCAAAAGCTAGTATCGATATTGATATCGGTTATGATATATATATAAATATAATATAACATATAAATATTTTTCTATAACAAGAAAAGTTTTGAGTTTGAAAGTGGACGGATATAGAGGTAGAGGAAGACAGAAAAAGGTGTGGATGGATAGTGTGGAAAATGATATGTGTATAAAGGGTGTGAATACTGAGATGGCTTTTGACAGGGGAGAGTGGAAAAGGAAAACATGTTGTGCCGACCCTACTTAGGTGGGATAAGGGTAAAATGATGATGATGATGATGATGATGATGATATATAGTAGTAACTATATCTCACAAACTAAAATACGTAGACGTCTTAAGGAAATATTACTGTTGGCAGTACCTAGTTTTAATAATTTTCTACTTAACATTGACACTAAAAAACCCTCTGAGGTTTTATTATGTATGCATTGAATCTAAAGCAATTAATTATAATTAAATCGTGCAAATAAAATCGTGATGACCGAATGGTTGACCCGTGAAAAGTTTTCAGAATTCGCATAAAATTACTAATTTTAATTGTTTACATTGTAGGCTAACGATTATGGAAATCATTGTAAAGAAACCTGAACCTGAGAAATATTCTTGTAGTACCATTGCATTTGGGGAAAACGTAATACTGTGGATATCTCGGAGTTTGAAATCACACATAAGTCGTGGACTGGCTTGATGATTATACCCATATCTTCTTTCGAGAACACGCCTATGCCCTTACAGTGGGTCTCTTACAGGTTGGTGTTATAATAATATTTCGTAAATATTTATAGCCCACGTTCTATTTTTTTTTAAATCTTATATCTACTCTGCTGGGAGAAGTAGAAATAATTGTGCACCTTCTTTATCTATTCTCGCACGCCTTTTGCTATCATTAGAACATTACACACAAATTACAGCGTAAACTAAAATTAATATATTAAACATATTACATTAGTACACAACAAATAAACAAACAAACGAGACGTTAATTTTTGTGAAAGTTATACAGTGTTAAGATATTTACTCAACTACTTTTAATTTAATATAAAGTCGTACAAAGAAACTCGATTACGAATTCGAACCACTCGGTTCTTGAATTAAAACTTGTTAACAGGAGTCGCGATGAGTTAACAGTGGCATCCTGCAACCCTAGTGTTGATACTACACAGTGCAACGTAACTGAGTACTATAAAACCGTGCTAAAAGCATTCAACAATAACGAACCATCATTTTGTACAAACCTTCATAATCTTTTTGGCCGCACTGAATATACTACGAAGTTCGGCCGTGCGCATAATATAATCAAGAGCTTAATACAAAATAAAGATTAATGTTATTATAGGAATTTAAAATTGGCATTCCTTTTATTTATCCTTGTCTCCATGTTATAGATAAAATATAATATCACTACATATTGTAAAACAAAGTCGTCCGCCGCGTCTGTCTGTCTGCTTGGATGTTCGCGATAAACTTAAAAACTACTGAACGGAATGTAATTCGGTCTTCACCAATAGATAAAGTAATTCACGGGGACGGTTTAGGTACATAATTTATTGAGTTTTTTTTTCTACATTGGTTGATATATAGTTATAATTGTTGAAAGAATCGGAAAATGTCAAGCCGCCTGGCAGCTTTCGTCGAAAACGCTGCCGAATCCCTTTGAGATATAACAAAACAATTGACATAATAAACGACGCAGATGAAGTCGCGGCAATCAGCTAGTGTATTTATAATGTATGTTCTGCACAACAATATTCGCAGCGGTCAAAAAGTTTGGCGCGGACTGTACCATTGTACAATTAGATATACATACATGAATATACCTTAAATTCTCACTAATATATAAATAAATACTACTTACCAATAGTCCATGATTTCGAGAGTGATCGAAGAGCATTTGTATATTTCTATTTTTTTTATTTACCCCCACATATTAGACCTCAATTGCATTCTCGAGACTACAACAAGCACACATAACCTTTAAACTCTTAATAATTTATATATACTTATATATATAAATTTATCTATGAGCATATCGAAAATATCATTATTTAAGTTCAGTATATCTCATGTGTAGAAAAGGTGTGAATACTGAAATTACATCTGATTGGAGAGAGCGGAAAAGGAAAACATGTTGTGCCGATACTACTTAGGAGGGATAATAAGGTTGAGATGATGATAATTATGATATCATAAAACTTCAACTAAGCCAATTGTATAATACACGAACCCTATATCGAACAACAATATGAAAAAAAAACTGTAACTATGTTTATTGAAAAATTATAAATTTCAATAGAAATTCATCGTTTCGCAACCCGAGAAGTCTCCGAGTCCTCATACGAAGGTCATATCTAGAAATGTGGTGAGTCTCAGTGAGTTGAAACTATATTATGTGTATTTACACGCGATAAAATATACCCTCTACTGAAGCATTTTCAACTTACAAACATGTCTTATATAATGAAATGTTGCCTGGTAAGAAATGCTCAATAAAGTAAAAATAGGTCAGTCTTCAACCCAATATCAAAATATGTCGAGAGAATATATTCCTTCCTCATCCGATGACATGTCTATTAATTGGATGCAAAACATTATACGTACACTGCGGTGTATTTAACTGTGGTACATACCACAATACTAGTAACATGTGCCCCAGCACGGCGCGTCGCGGGGCGGTGTGGCGACCTGGTTGCAACACGTTCCGACATCGTATTTGGGATACAATTAAACACACCCAGCACCCGCCACGCCCGCGCCACCTACACGATGAACACCGGAAATTTGAGAACGTCTGAGTTCACTCTCGACGCTGAATTTCATGCAGCCTAAAATATACACTGCTAAATGTATATAAAAAAAATACATACACATTTGCGTTTATTGTGAATTAGTGTAGTGTAATTTGATAATTATTTTTATTCTGGACAATTTTTTTTTAAGTGAAACTATTTTGACATCACCTCAAATTTTTTCGTCCCTCCGTCGCATGTCTCATTTACAGGCGGCCGCAGAGCAGGTGAAAGGCGCTGGACGGAACAGCGAAGGCCAATATGGCTGCGCCAATGGCACAATTCAAAATTATTTAATAATTTAAATAAATGTTGTAATGAGTTTTTAAAATGAGTTTATCGTATCGTATTTATTATGTATTCCGTACTCTAATACGCAGACTGAAATTAAAATGTACAGTTGAATATCTTCATTACTATTGATTTCCCATTATCATTCCCTTTTATCAATTACTAAGTTAGGATTACAAACGTGATTTTAATACCCTGAATGGAATAAATTTCCGAAAATTATCAGATATATGCCTACGATCCGAAAAAAAGATTTCACTTGCGTCGTGGTTTCATAAAACCACACAATTTTTTTCTATCTATTTGAACTCGGTAACAGTACTTTTTTTACTGGATTAATGGTACCCTATGGAGAAAGAGTTTGTTTGTTACGCTTTCTCACATTAACTACTCAGCTGATCACCATGAAATTTTGCATACATGTTGTCAGGGATACAGGAAAAGACATAGGATACCTTCCATCCAGAAAAAAAGTACTGTTTCCAAAGGATAGGACAAAGGTACATTAACACAAACCGCAGTATATTATAAAGGTAGCCTGCTACAACGTATACTATATTATATATAGAAACAAATCCATAGAAACTGGTATATCATAGCTTATAGAAGAAAATACGCAATAAAGAATCATGTAGTAATACAATCTTTAACAAACGAACTATAAATTGAATAGTTCCTATATGTATCTTTACTTTGCACATTTTTGTTAGTACCAAAGAAACTCGGCCTCACCACATCGCCAACGGATAAACAATCATTTGAATAGAGGTCTTCGTAATTAAAATTCATAGTATATTAACCATACAATAACTAATGGTATTTAAAAAAACACTCAATTGATAAATTTACAAGACAATAATAATATAATTTACAAGGGGACCAGAATTCGGTGATTCATAAATCATTTGAATAATTTGGCAATTACAAATGGCACGTTTCAGCTATTACTCATCCGTGGATTACTAATTAACAATAACAAATGATTGTGTTCGCTGCCTGAGCTAAAGATCCTTGTAATCGTTACAACATAAACGTACATACAAACTACAAACGTGTAAGTTATATTATACCAATAGTCTATAACAATTACGAAAGTCAGAGCTGCAGGATCAAAAAACATAAATTCCTTTACACTTAATTTATTTTAACTTACAAAAGAGTCTTAAAAGTAATAATATGTGAATGCTATCGGGTACCGATGCTAGGTTAACAATAACAAAAGACCATTTGTACCAATAATTTATACCAAAACAATGTGGGAACGGAGGAATCGAATTGCCGAACGTTTACACTGAAATTGCTGTCTCTCATCGTGAACCTGCCGCATACTTGGTCAGAAATTATAATGTGTTGTGATGGCGTAATACGCCTATACATAGTATTAAACTCGCGGATAAATAATCCTTTTCATTTGTAGATTTCTTCCGGTTATTGCTTCCAATATCCGCATTAATATACAACTGACTGGTTTATATATTTATTTAAATGGTAGGATGGAAATTACGAGAATAATTTCTCGACATTTCTGGAACTATTTACTCGTATACGATATTTGGATCGATATAATTTATTAGAAAAAATGTGTGCATTCCGTGAATACGAAAAGCGTGGCGTGATCCGCGCGGTTGTCGCGTTATCTTTTCCAGTTATTTGTACCTGGAGTTTATTGAATGTAGAAAATTAGAAAAATTCCTTGATTTTTCTGTTTTGTGTAGGTATTATGCTACTCCCATATCTGCGCGACGAAGCTTCGGTCACTTGTGCCGCTAAAAAGTAACCTCAAAATTAATTCCGATAAAGACGTAGAATTACGTTTACACACCACTGTCAGTTCAATAGTAACTCGAAATTAGCGTCTCCAAGTTCCTTTGATGTGTGTAGAAACCGCGGCCCCAGTTATCGTGCTGCGTGTATCGTCACGCAATCCGATAGTTCGTAACGCATAACGATAATATCTTCCCACATCTGCATTTAGTCAGACCATAGACAAAACTTCGTGCCGATACACGGAGGTATGGGAGTAGCATTAGAACATAATGCATGTTTTTTATACAGATTGTAACAATACATACAACTATTGTTATACATATAACAAACAATTATTGTAATATAAGGAAATATGAGTGCAAAGTATAACTTAGTTTATATCACATCGAAGTTACCATAGAATATATTAATGTAAACAAAGTAATTTATCTATTTAAAAGGATGAAGTAAATGAATGGAAATAATTGTTCGACGTTTAGAATCAAGCAAATATTGTATATTTCTATAATATTATAAATGTTGAGTTATTAGTGTGTTACGCCTACACACCATAAGTACTTGAACTATAAGCATCCACTTTGTCCAAGGTACGGAAAGAACAGAGTAATCAGATAAAAACATTGTTCCTGATGGTTAGGCCAAATTTACTTTAACGCGACCGATGTCGTGGCCTAATGCTAGTTTATTATAACTTCATCAGTCAAAATATAATAGAGGCAACACCAATTACAACGTTCAAATTTTTGCCCTTATAGTACTCAACTATAGTCTGTCAAGCACAATGTTACAAGGATATTATTATTGTTCAATATATATCATAAGCTTCTGCATCCAACGATATGCTACGTAGTAACAAGTCCATATAGAAATTAACACCTTCAAATTCTTACCTCCATCGTGAATCAGTAATTAGAAAGCTTTACGTGCAAACCGTATTCATAAAACCACGGCAACGATGCACGCTAACGTTACACTATATAAATAACTTAATAAAACTGTGTTTACGACGAAGTCTGAAATGGTAATGCCGCGCTAATCTCGCTCAGTGATTGAGGGTTATTTAAGCCAACTTTTATACCAACCGTAAAAAAATAAAACATTTTATTAGTAGGAATTTCAAGGTGTGTACGTACAGAAAGCGAATTAAGTGAGAATTTTTAATGAGAAACATTTATTGGCGCGCCTTGGCAGTAAAATCAACCCTTGTGCCGTTACGATAAAGGGCATGACGCTGTCTTGTGCCGTCATGCTACCACTACATTACCGCTTTCACCACCTTTAAGTTAAAAATCTGTCGCCAAGCATCAATAGGTGTGTTTCGACAGCTGCACTTGTGAGCCAGTCGAAATCAATAAAACCTAAAAAGTATTAAAATCGTCAGACATATGCAGATAGGTGACCACCAAAATTTCGACAACAATAGTAGGGTTAACTATCATTACGCCAAGAGCTCACCCCTTTACCACATACACGTTTACTAAATTAACTAGGTAATTATACCCATGCGTACACATATGCGTTGTTTATTATAGAAGTTATTTTTAAAATTTTATAAAATTTTGAGAGTGTATTTTTACAATGCACGCGCACAACGACACCTAAAAGTAACACCGTGAAGTTGGTTGGTAATTGTCTGTTTCATGAGAACTGTATTCAATGTAGCTATTCAAATATATAAAGATAAAAAAATATGTACATAGATAAATATATATGTGTATTTTTGTATGATTTTAAATTATATATGGTGGTATATGACATAAATTGTAGTTGTTTATGGTATTGGGATAAAATGATGTACTTTTAAACTTAATCTAAAGCTACCTTTACTATACCTGCTTTTTCACTGGTGATTAGAGTGTGCAGGATTGTTCGCGGAAAAGCGTGTACGCGCATTCGCATACATATCTTATTGTTTCTTTTCATACGCGCACTGTTTCTCGCAGGAGAGCGTGTTCGCGCGTGAAAGATGTTGTCGTATAAAGTTGCTTTCGTCCTAAAATGTGTCAAAAATATTTCAGATGTTTTCATAGCATTTGAAAAGGCATCCACGGCGTAGAAAACTTAAAACATTTGATATAATGCTATTATAATATTTTCTTGCCGTGCAAGGATTTTATATATGCATAACTTACTATATCAAATGTGGAAAAAAGTTCCCCAATATACGTAAGAGCTGAACTTTCCAAATCGAATCTAACTTAGTCGAATTTATCCAAACCCGACTTTATCTTCTAACTTGCCTTATATTCTGGGACATTTTAGAATAATGTTTGCTATACATGAAATGCTATGTAGATATGGTGTTTTATTCAAATAACGTATTAGAGAGACTGTATATATGCCTTATATAATATGAACGGCTATTCGGCATTATAGGCATAATGCATATTAACCTCTTAGCTGATTTTTTATTTTATTTTTAATTTGACGACATCGTACATTGTAAATTTCATGGTTTAGTAAAAAAAAGTTCCTAAAACAATTTAAAAATACATTTTATATAAAAATTATAAGCTTACAATACATAATTTGTTATTTTTCAAAGTTTTGTAATGAATCAGGTGTTTTTTTTTATTTTTTCCCAACATTTTGTTGACCTGTGCTACATGAGGTCTACATTCGTTTGTATGGAACTTGAACCTTTATGGTTTTGGACAGACCAGGGGTTAATGCAATCCGGTTACTAATACCCTACCATCCCCCTTGAATATTGTATATGCACCCACTGATCCTGCAACGCGACACGTAGGACATTATTTGAGTTTTCACTTCGTGTATGAGGGCCCTAATTCAGTCAATCGTTAGCGTCGTATACTTCCCTGTAATATTACATCTTTGACTTAAAATTATTTTGACATAACAAGACGGTTATTATATCCTGAAATAAGCAGACCCGCAAATACATTATTTTAAATGAATTGGTACTTTTCTATGTAAATCGGGTTTCCAATTATCGAAACAACCGTAAATTATCTTTATTTTTAATGTAATACGTGTCAAACAAATCGAAATTAATACCTGAAATTCATTGTAATGATGCCATTAATCAATTGAAACATGAGTGGATAAAGGTAGATATTATTTCGTAATTTTACAGAAATGCGTTCAAAAGTCTAGTTATATCTTTGATTAAATCGTACATAAATATAGTTTGGGTACTATGGTTTAAATATGTTCATTTCTAAACGTACATATATGGACATAACACTTTTATTTAGGTCATAAAATAAAAAAATAAAAGAATGCTGCATATCACCTACATCTCATTTCTTCAATTCACAAAATCAATTTCTATCTGACAATGATATATCGTCGAAGTCTAAAATTACTATCGTTTATATTACGATAATTCGATATCTCTATATACCAAACCTTTATTTAATTGTAATCACGAGCTTATTATGCATTGTTTATTTCTCATATAAAAGTTATGTGAATCCTTCTAGTATAATCTGGAAGGTGATGATGCGAGGCGTCTTTGTCGCAGATCTAATTTTTTATGTTAATGTATATTTTTTTGTAATCTATTTCTCTATGCGGCAATAAATATTTTTTTAATCATTGAGAAAGATTCAGTAATATAATCTGTTAAAGACGAATTAGCGTATTGAAATTACTAAAACTTGAAGTTTTAAAAACTTAAAACATTCTAAAATCTCTTTTAACTCTTATAATTTTTTGTATATGTCTTACATCACAAGTCATTGTTATTATTTTCTCAGCAAACCCTGAAGTATGATTAACAAAAGTCACCAGAAATAGGTCAAAATTTTATATTTCCGTAGAAGTTTATTTAGAGAACTTTATGAACCCTTAATTTTTCTTCCAATTCCATTTTCCTTAAAGTGACTTAGTAATTAATAAAACGATAAATCATTCTAAACCTCAATTATTTATTCGTGTATACAATTTTTTATAACCTAAAAACTTTAGAGGTGTTATCACACTGTTGTCACCTTTAAAGCAGTTTTGGATCCAATTTTCAGGCGCTGCAACAGCTATTTCAAGCCGAGACCGCTGGGAAATCCCTGTCAGATATTGTTTTGTCATGGTTCATTTTAAATTTTACGTTACTCGCGAGAGACTAAATTAGTTGCACGGAATAAATACAAAATGTCGTTACATTATTTTTAGTATGCATTTTTAAAAATTAAATAAACATATACGGTGTTACTATAAAAACAAAAAGGAACACGCCTTCAATCAAAGTTTTACTAAACAGTGATTAAAACTTTTATCCTTGTTAAACACATGTTTTAAATACTCTATTAGAAAAGAGTGTTCAAGCGGTTTATAGCTAAACATCTGGTTTAAGTTTTTTTTATGGAAGCAACTCTGAATAACATTCATTCCATTCAATCTCATCATTCAACAACGATGCTATTTACAAATAATGTTTTTGTTCAGAACTTTGTTAAGACTATTTATTTGATTTAAGTAAAAATGGGCATTATTGTTGTGACATTTGGCTTAAAGAAAATTACGTAATTATTAAAATAAGCAATATATAAGTTGTAAATATTACGTCAAAAGTGCGTAAAGTGGAACAACAGTATAATGTCAGAATAAATACATTGTGAAATGTCAATAATGTCATATTGTTGTAGTTGTAATTTATTTGTCAATCTCCAAAATTGTTTCATTTATCTACATCTTCCAAATGAATTATACACACGAAATCCATAATTTACTGCGAAAGGTCTTTTGTCGGCAAAGAGAAATAAAATAAATCACAACAATAAAATGAGAAATGTCAACTTATACAAGTGTTATACGATGTTTAAATTGAATTAATGTCTATTTCTAAACAAAGGTAAGACACTCTTTTGTGAACAAACTTTTTTTAAACAAGTGTTCGACGCGTATTTAACATTTTTGTTATAACACGGATAGTCTTCACAGTAGACAACACTTTAAATTTTGCATTAATAATGGAAACTAAATCAGTTAGTGAGAATAAATACAGAATATCCTTATGTTATTTTGACTAGGTTTTTTTTATTTTCATATGTTAATATTATCAGACAATATTAATAATAACAACAATCCTTGTCGCTCTTTTTCTTTTTCTGAATATAGTCGAAGTTCGGGCTTGCCCATAATATACTCAAGAGTTTAAAACAAAATAAAATTAATATATTATTATAGGAATCTAAAATTTGCATTATATTATCCTTAAGATGTCTCGTTGTCATACATATAATACGTATTTATTCTTATTTTTTTGTATTATATTATGGTTCATTGCAAGTTGTAAAAAATAATAGAATATATTGTTTGTTGAGATTTAAGTTTTCAAAGAATTAATTATTTGTTTTGTATGATATATGTAATTTGAAGTTAGTTGGTCATTAAATTAGTTTCAGGGGTTTATCTTGTAAGAGTACAATTTAAATAAGTAAGTTTGGTTTCATGTTAAGCGTAAAATATGTTCGTTTTTGTAACATAGATTCAGTCTGAGATCAGACTGATTTGCAAGATGGCCGAGTTATATGATTCCATTTCTAAACGAAACATTAGTTCCGCAATTGTTCACTGGTGACACAGCGCTGATTCACTTCCTTCTGAGGTGACGACGCAGAGAGATAAGATGTAATAGTATTTTAAGAAGAAGAATACAGTTTATTTTTTTATAAAAGTGTTGCATAATTCAAACGTCCTATAAATATATTTATTATTATTATTATATTATTTATTTATTATAGTACTAAATTCAATGCGGCCAAAAAGATTAAAAAGGGACTGTATTTATAAGTAAAACCGAAAAGAGGCAAGAGTTTAGAGTCATTATGCATAATCGTTTCCTCAGTTACAGACATATCCAAACACTTTCCATTTCTATAAAATCAATATAATATTATAAACATAATAAATTCTCAGTAAAAGACATTTTACGTTGTCTTTTTAATTGAATCATTTACTATTAAATTCCATATTAATAATATTAATTGCTGTATAAAGGCAACGTTAAATATATTTGCCTTATTCCATTGGTAAATACGTGTTAAATATCGGTAGGTAAATGTTGTCAAACAAGTGAGAAGCTTGATATTTCCGAGGCGAATTGAAACCAAAACTAACCGAATATTCTAAATTCTATTCACAAAAGAGCACGGTCGGCGCTTCATATGACTACTAACGCAGCTTATAATACAGATTGAATAAGGAAACATGCAAACTTTATTCACTACTGCAGCTGCGTACATTAATATATATGTATATGCTTAGTAAAAAAACTACCCAAAGTATTATTACACAAATCAAAAAACATTTTTTTTTTTATTTCAAAACAACGTTTATTAACAATAAATAATAATTATTTTTTACACATTAATTTTTCACTCTATATTTTCTTTAATTAAAGTAATATATAAGCAGTAAAAGCACTTAACTAAGTTATATAGAGTACCTAAGTGATGTATATAATAAACGACACAAACATTTATTTAAAAAAAAAACAAGATTTGTATACAATTATATTCTATATAGTTTTTGACGCATTCTTTTTAGAATATTAAGGCAATATTAAAGTATTAAGACATAATTTTAATTAACCCCTTATTACACATGTATTTATAACCAGCGTTTGCCGGTGATTTCGCTCGCGTTATTGTCGATTTGACCTAACCCTCAGAACCAGTATTATTTTAGATGAAAAGTACCCTTATGTCCTTTTCTGTATCCTTGATAACTGTAGCCGTGAAAGATTAATAATCAAAAAAAAAAAAATTACATTCGTATTTATACTATTTACGATAGCTAGGATTATATGAAATTCTTGTGAATTACAGAATAATACTTTATGTATTATTACACAAGACGCTTTCTTCCAACTAACCAACGACACTGTTAAGAAAATGATTATTATAGGTACATAGTACAAACAAAAAGAATATTTAAACACTAAAGAGTATGTAAAATACAAATACAAAAAAAGTGTAGTAAATATATAAAATACAACAGTAAATAATACAATAAACTTAGTTAGATATATATTACGTATATATAAGTATATGTATCTTTTTATATATAAGTAAAATGATAGAGGTTATGTGCGTATCACGTAATAGCTACTGCATAGATTTCAAATATTTATTTTTTACTTCTTATAATCCGAGATCCACGGTCCATTTTTGCTAGTGATAGTGCTTACTAGCAAGCTAATTTTCCGTAAATAGCTTCCTTTTGATGAGACGCCCAACGTTTTCTATCACAAACATTTTTAATTGTGGTAGCTAACAGGAGTAGCAAAGATAAAATTGAATAGTGTAAATCTTCTCTTAAAGATTACACTGTTTTTTTTTTCTGTAAGCATAACGAAGCACACCACCACGCGATCGACAATTAGAAGCCATCACTGTCAAGTTCGAGAATAATATCACAGGCGTAAGAAAAAAAAATAAACACGTATTACTTTACTACAAACATCAAACGAAAACCAATCAATTTAATGCTAATACCGCTCTGATTCACCTTTTGAGGTAATTGTATAACGATGAACAGTTTTGGAAGCTGAGTATAGATCATGTGGTTGGCAATCTTCCAATGGGAACTTCTAAACCGAAATATGCTGTGAGAGACACAATCGTTTAGTTTGGTAAACTTTTCTTTTAGTTTACTGTATAATATATGTAAGTCATGTTTAAGCCGTGTCCACTATCCATATGCTTTGTTCGTCGTAAGTTTTACATAGAAACAATTGCATGGTCATTTGCACGCGCATAAAATTTTTCGTCTCGCCCAATCAGTGCACGAGATCACGTATTCCGACTAATTGCAGTGTCAAGATAACTAACCATTTACTGATATATATACATATGTATATTAAAACGAATTTAATGGTAACAATATTCCCTTGAAATATAAGCAAATTTAATTTTCCATTTCAAAATTCAAAACATGTGTTCAAAACAAATAGATTCAAATACAAAGCAAGCGATAAAACATAAATGCATCTAAATTTGTAACAACGAATTCCGAAAGCATTCAACACATTGGCTTGTCTGCATAAAGGCCAATCGTTTGTAAAAACACAATACCATGGAGAGTACATACCAATTTGACTAACAACTGAAACGTTGTGTCGCAAAAACTAGGCGATACGTGACATGGCTTTTTAACGAATGTTATCGTACTTTTTAGACAGAATACTAAAAAGGGGCAATTCAAAAATCTATGAAACGGACTATCGGTTATTTTTTTTTTTTTGAACTGACCTACACTATTGGCTTCGTCAGGCCTCTACAGTTCCACCGGACTACATTACTATCGGTTACTTGGTTTATTCTTTTAGTACATTTTAACATATTAAAACACCTCGCAGGTGTATTCCGACAACTGCACTTGGGAACAGCGCTGTATAAACTTAGCAGGTTATACCATCTTGGGGCATAGCATCATTTCACATCAGACGAGTTTATGATCTTAAATTATTAGCGTTTATTTTGAATACATTCATTACTTTTTAAACTTTGTTGTTATTATTCTTTTATATATCATTGTTACTATAAGCTCATAATGGTATGTACATGTAAAATTACATTAAGTCATTTATATCATATTACTAATTTTAATTTAACAATTTATCTTATATACCTTCTTATATATATCATAATAATATTGATTCAAATTCTAATATTGTAATTAAAGTTATCAACAGTAACGCTAAAGTAACACAACAAATAACATAAAAAATACACTGTGTAAAGAAAGGACGCTTGCAATGACAAGGACTCGGATCATGTCTGAGGAACAAGGGAAAACAAAAAAAAAATATTAGCGTTAAATAATACCAAAAAACAATGGGCCAAATATAGGTAGTTTATTAACCAAGGACGCTGGAAACTTTCCTCAGGAATATAACGGAGTCACAGAAGAACGCAAAGATTTTTATGATTTTTTATTTGTACTTATGGCTTCACCTGGATGTTTCTTACTAGACTTAGTAGATGACGTTGCTGTCGAGATCTCGATTCTTTTTTTCCAAATTTTTTAATCATTTTGTGGATTTCCTACAAAATATTGTATAACATTTGTGCCTCTCAGATCCTCTAAACATTCCTAATTCGTGACTTATTAAGGTATATCGGAGGATAAGGGCTGCTTATTGGGTGCACTAGTTATTCGATAAACGTAACAATTAAATTTTTAAATTTACACATTCTGTTTTTGAAATAACGTTTCTTAGCAATCATTTTATACAATTACAGAATTATCTATAAATGCTACTATATAATACGTCAATTACAGAAAACTACATTTTGTCTTACAAACTTAATATAAATCACTCGACAAATAAACATAGAACAAAGCAATAGATATCATGCCACTCCTGTACCGGATATACATGTACAAATTCATAAAATTTTCTATAAGCTTTAACAAATATGTATGACCACAAATAAATTGTATGTTTAAGGTCAATTATCTAATTTCATTACCTATGAAATGCATATCTGAAAAGCTGCAATGAAAATCTAAGACTTTATTAGATCGTCTGAATAAAATTCTCGCGCAAATAATTCACCTCGTTCTACTCTGTCTTAATATTGCATCTGACTCAAGAACAGTAGAAGAAAACAGGGGAAACAGATTAAAGTCTGAACTGATTACTACTAATGAAGTTCCACGTCTCGTTACCGGGGCGCAATCGAATTAATAAACCTATTAGAGCCACACATTCACGACACAACGAGCATTTTAAAAACCCAATTTTCTAGGTTATCAGCCGCCGAGTCAAGAACATTTTAACATTATGTTATTTAGATCTAATGAAATGTACGTAGTTCAAAGAAGTATTGATTTATGTAGGAAATCGGAAATATAGGCAGAGATGGTAACATGTAAAGCTTACGAAAAAAAACTAGTTCTCAAGAAGGACCAACAGTCTCCCCTCGTCAACTGATACTGTGTAATGGGAAGATGGGCCCTAAACCCATCTACCCATGTTCGGCTACGGTGGTGGAAGTCGGCGAGTGAATTGCCCTTTCCTTCCACCATCCCTCCCTTGGCGGAGGGGACCACTCCGAGTGTCCGCTTAGCAAGCTCTCTCCACCTCCTCCTTTTACAAGAACACATCCTCGCAAAAGAAGGCATAAAACCATCGTGCCATATACTTTTATTAATATAACTTCCTTTACAGATCGGACTTGAATGTAAAGTCCATACCGATGTCGATCGACATGAAATTCAAACGCAGTTTATAAACTATCATCATTTCAAATGTAAGAAACTAACAACTGTCCACAATGTTCTATACATTAGTTACAATAAAATAATTATTAAATTAGTCTACAATATTCAGTAATAATTTAGCTTCTTGCTGGTGAAAAATTTAAAAAATCGAACTAATAATTCCGGAGATAACCGCTTACAAACGTAACCAAAAACTTTATATACTTCTTTAGTTAGGTATTAATATAAGGTACTTTATTTATAACATAGAAATCACGTATTTATAATCAAGATTTGTTTTGGTTTTAATTGATAAATACATTCTCTATTCAAGTGTTAGTACGTATTTAAATGAAGCTAGGCAAAAAGCCGAACTCTTACAATCATAATTCTTAACAATCATTTCATTATTAATTGGAACAATTCGTTTTCTGTTCATAAATAATATGAAAAATTAATTTCCACATATATTAACTTAAATCAGGATAAGAGATAAGTCATCTCCAACTGGTGCAAGATTAACGGGCAACTGTCTTGTTTCATCCATGACAGTGTCACACAGAACTTGGAAATTGCAACGGACCAACTACGATGCCGCATCGTTTCGATTTGATTAAAATCTAATCTGTCGGAGTGCTTTTAGCCTATTTGCATAAAAGCAATTTTATACATAAATCTGTTTATATGACATTTTTGGTTTAATTGCCATTTTGTAAAAGATCAAAATCAATACTTGAATTTTCAACTCCAAACTGAATATACATCTCGAGTAAATTTATGGCTCTTTCTTCATTGGGCGTCTTATATACTAGACATGTAATGTACATTCAACAATCTAACAGTGTTAGTATCGTATGTTACAAGGACGATAGACTATTTACGACTAGGTTTAGTCACAGTATGAATGCTATGATTTTGTTTATAACTAAGGGTTATAAACCTCCGCTTTTTGGATTCAAAATGAAACTAAAAATGTCATTCCATTCGCGATTATTGAACTTATCTCTACAAAAAAAAAACAGGATGATATCAACGACAAAATCAAACACAACAATTGATGCAGTTTCCAAGATTTTTAAATAGTATTGAGTGCAAACCTTTATTTTATTTTAGTTACTACAAGGCGTTGATAACAAAACCATATACTGAAATACGTATAAGCATTAATGAAATAGACCAAATACCACCATAAAATAATAATGATAATAATAAATGTGTTACTTATGTAGAAGATTAATGGAAATAAAATTTTATATTAGAATTTAATACATTTACGCCACAAAAGTCTCACTTCCTCCGCGTGTACACGCTGATACACGCAGTCTTTTTTTTAGATAAATTTGTAAATACTTATCAACGATATAACTATTTGGTGCACAACTTTTTCAAAATGCATTGAACACACTACAACATTTCCATTTAACTTTTTGTTCTATCTTCAATAGTTTAGCTTAAAATGCAAAATTTAGGGAAAATTCAATTCAAAAGCGGCTATAAAATTTTTAATGTTGATGATAGAAATTAGACTTCAGGGAATTTTTTATTTGAAATTTGAAACCGAATAAGGATTAATTAAAAAAATACCGTTAGCTAGCGCATTTAAAAAAAAGACAGAAGTGAAAACTCAAAACAATGGAATAACTGTGTTCATTATTGAATTTTTAGATCAATTTTGGTCTGAATTATTTAAACTTTATTATTTGTTAATTGAAATTATTAATATTAGTCTAGTTTTCATATATATTGGCACTTAGAGCAATAATTATATACACTTTTTAAAGTAATCAAACATATAATAAGCTGCACAAGTTCAATACAAAATATAAATATATTACATGTACGCAGGCCGCTATACTACGTCACGAGCATGTTGAGGTCATCGGTGACGCAAAGTCATAAGTATTTTCCCCTATCAAAAATCGCTCAACGTGGCTAAAGAAGTTTTCGCTTCAAACACTTTTCTGTATTATTTAAATGGGAAAAATTCAAGTTCCATCATTTCTTAAATCCGTAGATGATGAACCTTTTAAAATTAAAATTTGGAGCTCGACTTCTGACAGGGCTTTTTAAACTTAGCTAACCTTAGATTTTTTTATCGGAGAGCAAAAAAAATATCGAATTATTTTGGCACTGCTTAACATCTCTACCTTACATCACGAAATATACATATGTTCTCAATAAATTTTAAATTAAGTATGTACTACAATCTACAGGTAGCTGGTACTTTTGTCTGAATTCGAAAATTTAAGATTTGATTTTGGAAATTATACGCTTTTACTATCAGCAACACTAACACAACCTTAAATTTTTTTTAATCGGGCCCAGTGTTCTTCAATAATATTTATTTTAGCTAAAAATTTTGCCATGTAGCATTATCTAAAGAAGCATATTAAATCCCATATGATTTTATAGTTTCAACAATGACTTTAAACTTGAAACCAAGCAAATTACACAATTCCGTTTATACTGTTGTAAGAAGATATAGCGAAAGCAAATCTATCTATGAGCGAAATGAAGAAGGACCTAAACCTCGTATAATACACGGACAACTGTATCCTGATTGGCGGAAACCTTGGATTCAACGACAAGGAGAATGGAAATCAAAACTTTCAGTTTTCGTTGAGAAAAATCCCAATCCAGACTTTCTACATGCTATGTCAACTCTACCAAATTTAACCTTAGCAAAAGTTAAGGAATGGTGGTCAGATCTCAAGGATATACAAGAAATTGAAAACCAGAAATATATACCTAAGAGAGTAGCTGTTCTGGGATCAAATTTAGCAGCTGTGCATTTTTTCACTTACCGGCATGCTGCAGTTAGGTAATCAGATTTGTGCTAAATTGTCTTTTATTTTCTTTTCTCTAATCTCATTACAACGATTTTAAATATTTCATTATTTTACGTTCTCAACTTGTAATTTAATAGCGTGCTCATTCTATTTGTTTATGTTGGTAAATTATACTTTTATATGATAAATAATAATAATAATTCTATCTTAATATTATTTACTTCATATAAATGTGTAATTAGTACTATAAAGTGTTAATTCTTAACTGGCATTTATTCCTGTCTTTTATATATTCTTTTAAGCGCTATGTTTTCATTGTTTTTATATTCAAGGCCGAGGCCCGAGACTTTACTTGCATTAATATAGATTAGACCTATTCCTCAGGAACTGTACCTTTTTTCTAGAGGAAATGTGCCCTATGTCCTTTTTTGCAGCCCTGTCAATAAGTGTGCAAAATTTCATTGAGATTGATTGAGTAGTTACGGCATGAAAATGTAACAAATTAACAAACTCACTCTCACATTTATAATATTAGCTAGAAAAGATACATAATAATATACTTTTATATTTATAATTCTTCTGTATGTGACTGAACTCCTCAACAGCTGAACAAATTTTGATGAAATTTGTTGTGTATGTTCAAGTGGATTCAAGAATGGTTTAGATTTACAATTGGACCCATGCTGCGATCTAATTCTAAGATGTTTTTTTTTATATTATCAGGCCAGGATAATGTTGGTCAGGCTGGCTAGTCTTTATATATATAGTTCTTCTGTACATGTATATGTCACTGAACTTTTCTTAAATGGCAGCACAGATTTTGAAAAAGAATTTTACATGCGATTAAGTACATTAAGGTTTAGATTCACAATTTGACTTTTAATTGAAATTTAATTCTCCAATTTTTTTATTATAATTGCAGAACTATATACACCAGATCCTCTAGTAACATTTTTTTTTTTGAACTGACCTACACTGTTTGCCTGGTAGGAACACTACAGTTCCACCGGACTATGCTAGTAATAATATATTCCAGTAATGACATCTTATATATATATTTAAAAATATGTTTTCAGGTTGAAAGGTTCCACAGAATGGATTGCAGGTGATATTACAACACTGAAATTGCCAGACCGTTTTATTGAAGGATATGTTGTTGAAGCTGTAGACTGTACAAATTTCCATTACAAAGGCATTCGTTACGAAGGTGTACAGAATTTAATGGGGTTGAATTTCCTTAAGTGGTTATCTTTAAGAAACAATAGATTTATAGATGTCTGGTGCCTGGATAGAATTGCTGGACAGAATGGTAAGAGTCTTGAGTACTTGGACATAAGAGGATGCAAATTGTGTGAAGGCAGTATCTCTGCTTTAGCAAGAATGAGAGCCTTAAAATTTCTATTAATCACAGACCCAGGTGATAATATACCTCTACAGGTAGCGCTGTCAATGTTAGAAGAACATAATCCTAATTTGTTAATAAAAATGGACCAAGATTCCAATGTAAATAGTCAATGAGATTAGCTAAAATTAATTTTATTAAATAAAAATGTTGTTACTTTAATTTCTTTGTATTTATTTCTTATACATATTTAGCTGAAACCTACATTATTAATATTAGATGTAATAATACCTTATAAAGCTGAAAATTATATTTGGAAAAATTAGTTTCTATAAATTAATTAAGTACACTATAATAATTACTACACATTACAGATTCTGAAACTTTCCTAGGTTTTTTTTATTATACTTTGAAAAAGTGTTAGCACTGTGCCTGATAGTAAATACATACAATTAAAAACAATAGTTACAGTGAAAACATCTATTAATATTCAAGCTTCTTACAATCCTTACACAGTGGGTATTCACTGGAAACAGATATTACATACCAAGTTAGGAAGAACGACTTTGAGTTGTGGTTGTTTCCTTAGATTGATAATGTGGTTGATAACCTTTAACAATCACATTAAAACTCGTTGAAGTGGAATGTTATCCCAGGCTTGGTTTTATACATCGAATTGCAAAGGATTTTCTTGAAAAAAAAACTTTGCAGTTATTGTATACAGGGTTTGGTTCATCATAAACTAGTCATTGTCACTTATTTAGAATCGGCAAACGACTTTCTTGAGGTTTCTTTACAGGAAACAATATGGGTATTACCTATTCTTATACCAAAGAACATTTTTGCTGGATATGTTAAAAATTAAATTAGAAGAAACTTGCTCGATTTGAGAATTAATAAAGAACAACTAGAGAGAGATGTTATGATCATAAGAGGAAACTCTGATTGCATAGAACTGATGATGATGATGTCTAGACTATGTAGATTTTATTTACCAAACAATGATGTAGCGCTGCACGTCAGCATGAATTACCCAGTATACTAGCAGGTGCTACTGTAGCCCATCTCAATTCGCCCCACATTTGAATACTTCGACATCTTTATAAAGTTTTAGTGCAGTTCCCCTTAGTCAACTTGTTTGCTGATGATTGGAAAGACTTGTGTACCACTTTTAAAACTTTTTGTGAGAAGTTAGACGACTTATTTGCTTGGTTTTTTATGTTCATTATTTCTCCATTTTCTACCCCAAAAATTAGTAATCTGATATGTTTAAAAAGTTCAAAGTGACAATAGATAGTAAAATAAAGGATCCGGGTAAAAAAGAAACAAATTTGGTTTTGCAGGTTTTTTTTTATGTTTCAACGTAAAATTCGTACAATGATCCAATATGCTTTGAACACACTGTCCACAATGGTATGACGTTATCAAAATATCTGCGTTACAGTGAAATATTATCCTTGTTTTGTTAATTTCATACACCTTAAATTTAAAGTGTCATTGATTGGTCCATAAATTGGATATATGATCAAAAAAAAATCCCTTCGTTAAGATGACAGTTTTTTTTTAAATTGTTTTATCTAATTCAATTTAATACGGGTTAAATTGAACACTTAATACTAAATAAATCATCTAAACAAGATATTTACATGTACGTCATTTTGACTAAACAATTAGACTAATACCTTATCTAGAAGAAATAAATAACGAATATGAAATGCTTTATTTAAATTGTCCTTTCGAAATAATCGATAATATTTCTTAAAATAATAACATTTAACCTGTTGTATAGCAACAAAGTTAATTTCAGTCTACTAACAAAAACTGTCTATTGGTTCCTGATATTTATTGACTGTCAAAAAATCGTGAGTAAAATAAGATGGGACACTTATATTCAATTCTTTTGGGAGTCAATAAATATACGGGTTGTAATAAACAGTTTATTTCCATTATAATTTGTTTCATATTTGTTATTACACACGAGAAAACATATACACAAAACACAACATAATATTATAATGAATCATCAACCAAAAGCGAAATCAAATAATTGGACAGCATTGAAACAAATTGAAACATTTCATACTAACGATCACAATCATAAAACATGAGACAAAACCATTTTTTTATTATTGTATTGTTAATATAGATAGATTATACACAAATATATTATAGCAATCATACAAGTTTCAACTTTTATTTCGCTACTAAACTTGCTATGGATAACTACTTGAATTGAGAATTATTATTAAAAAAAAAAGTTAATTTATTGTGTAAAAAATTAGATTATATACACATATACAAAATAGCGCGTCGAGAAATTATTATTTAAAATGTTATAGATGTACATTATGTTAAATTCTTGAACGTTATTAAAAACTCATTTACCAGCAAAATTGTAATATTTTAGAACAAATCTCAAAATAATTCTACTGAAAGAACAATATCACATTAAATTTGATAATAACGCTTTTTACTGTCTCAAATATCAAGTAGCAGTCACGTTAAATGATAATATATGATTCTTTTTGTACAAACTAGAAAAACGAACACCTGCCATTTTGCTTCCGTTTCCATTGATAACTTTAGAATGTGCGAAACGCGCCAAAATTGCGGCCGGACAATTGTTCATTCATTAGAGTCATTTAGTGTAATCGCGAAGAGTCAACAAGAAAAGAAATAACCGAGTACCTATTATTATTTATGAGGTTGCGCTAGTTTTGGCTGCCATTTTGCCTATAATTCTATAATCGACTAAAAGGCAGTACGCAATTCACGTGAATAGGCGGACTGACAGTTCACTACTTAGTTGAAATGTATAGGAAGAGGTTATAATTACTAAAACATGTCAAAGAAAAATAATAATAATGGCATTGGATTAGGTTGAACGGCTCTATTAACGAATATAAATACGTATAATTACTTATAAACATTACCTATAACGTGTGGAGACGACTGGAAGCGATTTCACTGCAGTATCCTACCAAATAAAAAATGTACCTATAGTAAACGAAACTGCTATTTTCGGTAAATCATATTAACAGTGAGTTTTCGTGAATGCGCGTTTTTAGTTCGTTGTCGTTCGGGGATAGTCGGTGTCTTCTATATTATCCAGTTAACAATAATAAAAATATTTATAAAATGTCAATGTATTCGCGTGTTAAGAATATTTTAAAATGTGTGAAATAATAATATGGAAATTAAAATGTAAACACGGTGTGTGTATATTACGTCTAAGTGGTAACAATACTATTGTATGAATGAGTAATTCTAAAACGTATCTCAACAATGACATAATTTATCAATTGACTACTTCGTTGTTTTTACATACCAAAATTTTGATATTAAGCATATTAATATACGGCAAGTACTTAATTGTTTGATCATCGAAAAATTACTTACTTGCTATAATTTTTTTTTCAATTAAAAATTTATCCAATTGGCGTCTCAGTGAATTGAATTAAATATTATACACGTCAATATTTTGGTATCGTAAGAACACCGGGACACGAATATTGAGATAAGATATTATTAACAGTGCGAAAATATCTCTTAAAATTTTATATTATTTAATAAATTCATTTTACTTCCTGACTCCTAAAGCAATTATCTACATAGTATAATTATTAACGCCGAAGAGATCATTTGAAAAATACAATTTTGTTTTATATATATATAATATATAACATTTTGTATTGGCCGAAATTTCAAAAGTATAAATTATACATTTTCATTTTTCTTTTATCTATAATAATTAGTATATCTAAATAAAAACCTAATTACTTTGAGAGCCGGGAACACTTACCTCTAATTTAGAAATAGTCTAAATATTTACAATGAGATTATAATGTATATTGATTTAACTAGTGTCGTTAATGATTTGAGCAGTCATTTAAACTGTCGATATTACGTTTTTAAAATGTTATCTATGTTTACTTATATATATATATAGAAAAAATGTAATGCAATGTGCCACTAACAAAACTCGTATTCATAATAAGTTTCATATAGGATACGATAATAAAACCCAAACAATATACACGATCACGCAACAATACATTGATCGAAAGAAAATATTAAATAAGTAGCTATTCTTAGAATAAGATTAATAAAACTACTAAGATGGAAGACTAACATCACAACATAAATGAAAAAAAAAAAAAAATAATAATATAAGAGATTAAAAAAAAATAGTATGATGTATATAGTAGTTTCCGATTTCGTTAATTACACGATAAAAATCAAGCTCACTTGGATGTGATTATCGATATTATTCATTTATCGATATCGATAGTGACAGACGGTACACTTTTTTTTTCAATTTACTTGTCGGTAAATTTTAAATCTCAATGTGTATTTGTTTAATATAGGTCCGATTTAATGGCGTAGCTTTTTTGAAGGGAGATTTTTAATGATGAATTATATCGGGAATTTCAAGGACGTGATTGTTACGTAATATTCGTAACATTTTACGAATCTTTGCTTATACACATCAGGAAACCTGTCGGTTCATTATATATCGATATAGAGATAGCTACACCCATCGTTTAATTAAAAAAAAAAACGTCGATTACTAATCACAGTACAGTCAAAAAAGATAAAAACGATAGATATGTTTACACGATAATAATTTTGTGGCAAAGCAATGATATAATAATAATTGTAAAAGCTTTAAACTTACCTCAATTTGTAACAGATGTAAGAAAAAGTATTAACATTTGAAGTTTAACACGGGCTATGACATAAATATGAAAAAAAATGTATGACGTAAATAATCAACTGAAATAATAATAATAATTAAAATTGCACATCGCAAATTACACACAAACACAAATATGATTTTACATGTAATTGTAGAGAAATAAAATTACATACATTTATCATATAAATCTAAATTACAAATAGACAAATAAAATTAAAATATATTGAGATCGTGCCCGTAATGATCATTATACAGATTATATAAGAACTAATAATAATAATAATAAAAAAAAAAATGATTCAAATCATTCGTTTTCGATGAAACAATGCGTCGACGCGTCGCACAGTAACGAATACTTTGGGCATTATTGTTTTAAAACGCTAGGACGCACGTCTTATCAAACGTATGGACGATGTCTTCTTATTCTTAATATTATATAATGATAACATTTATCTTCAAAAATAATTAATTACATACAACTTGAAACTCAATTATTTTAACATAAACGCATGTCAAGATCAAAACTCTCGTACAACCTTAAGATCAATTTAAATTAAAAAATATTTTTTCTCGTAATTAATTCATATGTAAGCGTCAAAATATTCGCATGATACGCATCGGACTGTACGTGTAAAACGGATAAAAAAAAACTTTAGTATTTGTCCTCAATCTCACCGAATGGTAAGAGAAGATGTAACCACCTAAGATAGTAAAACGCCAAGCCTATCTCTCAATTACAGCTGCTGGAACACAACCAAATCCTTCGGGACAAACTTACAACTTGAAAGTAATAGCTAGCTAGACAGACATTAGAAAACGCTCTAACACCATGTTTTAATATCATCAAGATGCTTCCTCCGAAAGTTCGGAACAAATTAAAGAATTCCAACCTACATCCTTCGATGCGATGTCCGAATTTTAAAATAATTTTAATTCATAAACTTATGTTATGTGTGACCCTATGTTATGTTGGTGTCATTTTACTTGATATTGTTTACTTATGAAGCGAAATAAAGTGAATTATAGATTATAACTAGAACCTCCCATTTTGAATTACCATAAAAACTCCTTGGACTAAATAACAGGATCACCTTGCTTGGCCGATGTCTGAAGATTAAAAAATAGCACATGATAACGCTTAAAGGAAATATAACCACCTGTGGCCTTAAAAAAATTATGTGCAATACATATATACATAAACCCGATATGAGTCGAATTACATAATAATCGGTGCACATTAGAAAAAACACTAAAGCGCAGGACATCGGTATACCTATTGCTCAACTCGAATGGCGTTTGGGATGTCCCTTCGCCAGATGTGGTCAAGACGGATGGAGTAGGTTCCTAGTAGAGTGGGGACCGAGAGAGGGCAGGCGAAGTGTCGAAAAGTTACCAATCGGTAAAATGGCCAAAATTAATTTCGAATTCTCATCCATAGGAGATTTTCTGCTGCAGACCAGAGAAGCGTACAAACTATTAATTAACAAAAAAAAAATTGAATAATTTATACCGACGCGAATGCGAATATGTGAACGTCTACGCTTTATCGAATTTATGTTAACGCTATGATTGAAGTATGTATAAAGTAAAATTACACTTAAGAGCGAATATCGTATGAAAGACAATGACGTCATTATCTTTTATCGACGACAATAATCCCTATGTTTAAAAGTTACAAAGTTTTATATGCATATCTTATTTTTCTTATATTTTATTTATTTTCCATAAAAATAGATAACTACGAACGGGTACTTATTCATTTATCTCTTAGAATTACATATTTCCTAACGTGATCGAACATTAACTCGACTATGCAAAATTTTTAATTATTCTCAACTCCACTGTGATACAAATTTGCCGTGACATAAAACGTGAATATTCCAAGAAAATATCTACTTAAAATTTATAAATCGTATAGAGATTTGATTCAACCTACGAATATGAGAAATGTAGTTCTTACATATTCACATATATCTTCCTAATAAAACATTTTTTTACAAAACTTGGATGTATTTCTTTTAAATCTCAGTCACATTTATTAGAAATTATCAATAATTTCTCACAAAATTTACAGATTTTTTTTTGCGTTTTCTGGCGTCTCTAGTACTGAAAACTCAGTCAATCCGATAGTGTTCGGATACTTATAAGATACAATATGAATTGGTATTAAAAAAACTTTCGTTGTGTAAATTACGCATTTTCTTGCTTACGGTAGTATATTTTTTTTCTGTGATCGCACGTCATAATATTTAAAAAATGTATGGACAGTCTCCCATGATTGTTTTTTTTATGTACAATGGGTAAGGTACCAGCCCTTTCTACTCCAACCTGTCTATATACACTATTCTTGTACAATTTTAGATATTAGAACCTATATTCTAAAAACACTATTCGATGGCTGACACTTCAGTATTTTGAATAATCAAAAGCGGTTAACTTAATCTTAATAAGATAGATCAAACCCAAAATTACCGTTAGAAATAAAAATTGTAGAATAAAAAAAACGTACATTTTGCAAGAATTAAAATTGATTATCGAACGTAAAATAAGAACTGGCCATTAAAGAAATGTACATTTTGCAAAAGTTAAAATCAATTATCGAACGTGAAATAAGAACTGGCCATTAAAAAAAGTGTTCATTTCGCTTGAATCAAAGTCGATTATCGAACGTGAAATAAAACCTGTCCATTAAAAAAAGCGTACTTTTTCCACGAAATACAATCGATTTTCGAACGTCAAATAAAAACTGTACAGATAAAAAAAATTTGACGTTTTACACTAATTACAATCATGTCCAACACAAAATATTTAATACGAGAAACGTGTGTTATAAACTCATACATCGTAATATATAACATATATATTTGAGTTTTCCTTAAAAAAAATCCACTTGAGTTCATTTTCAACAATATCATTGAGAGATAGTGCTTGCAGATTTATTTCTAGAACAATGTATCAGATTTATATATATATTTATTCTTGTACCACAATGGAGATGGTGTACCTGCATCGCTAACTGGTCGTCGATGTCGGCTGCAACGTCGCGGATACGAGAGGCGAGTTCACATCTGTTAATTAAAACAATAAACAAATGATTCGTGTAATATTAAAACAAGACAGTGTTTAACGTGTTCGGACACCGCGTCCATCAACGTAGGTTCATATCCTAGCGACTGAATCGGAGCTTTTTGTGAAGGAAAATTTCGTGATGAAACCATGACATGGTAATAGAGCTTGTTCTAAGCCCGCCTTTTTTTTGTTTATATTATAGGGGGCCAACAAACAGGTGGGTCACCTGATGGTAAGTGATCACCGCCGTCCATAGACACTAGCAACACTAGGAGAGTCGCAAGTGCGTTGCCGGCCTTTTAAATAAATGGGCCTCCGGCGCTCTCACTGACCGAACGAAACGCAACAGTGCAAGCACTGTTACTTCACGTCGATTTTCTGTGAGAGTGTGGTACTACCCCGTGCGAGCCGACCCATTCATACTGAAACCAGTAATAGCTTCAGCGTAGCTATACCACCTTTAAAACACCTGATTAACAACCACGCTCAAGTTGAAAATCTGTCGCCAAGCACCCAAAGATGTCTTCCCGCAGCTGAAAACACTCGAGAGTAAGGAAGAAATCGTTTATTCACAATGAACTAATCGATACAAAGTATACAACAGTGGATAAAAATCTGCACATCTTGGCAATATGAAAGGGTATCTAACTCAGCATATAATGCTAGTGTAAAAGAGACATACGTCTCCAAATAAGCAAGTTTACGTTGAAACATATGTTTTGAAGAGATCGCAACGAGGCGCCGTGGCTTAGTTGGTTAAAGCGCCTGTCTAGTAAACAGGAGATCGTGAGTTCGAATCTCGCCGGGGCCTTCGTTCATTGTTTTTGGTGCCCAAAATATTAGAATAGAAATCTTATGATTTTTTCCACACTATAGTGTTGTATAATATCTATATAAATAAAATTATAGAGGTCTCTCGTAGTGCGCGTGTCACACAAAAAAAAACTTACATTGTCTATACATTTTAATTTTACATCTTAGACACTTTGCCGTTATCCATAATCACCGACATCTTTAATTAATAAATATCTACTATGTCTATAACCTCTAACCATTCAGCGATGTGTGAACGGGGTGCAAACTGTATGATTTACATAGAAATTTTGAAGGAAAGTATATTTTACTTTCAAGTTTCCTTATGTATTCCTCTATACATAAAATATATTGATGAAAGAATAAACAACGCTGTCAACTAAACTAAAAGTTCGAAAAATAAAAAAAAATAAAATTGAATCCTTCCACCATATGAGTACCCGGGAATGTGCGCGCACGTATGTGGGGGTTATCTCTATTGTGTTGTTAAGTCAGTGAATGAACATTTTGAGTGTCACGGCATTACGTTAGCAGCGTGCTCGAGGGCTCTACTACTTGAGCCGCTGCTGAGGGGGATCGCGACGAGTGTGCGGAAGCGAATTTCAGCACAAGATCACGGAGGCGTGGTCTGTGATTACGCGGGTATGAATGCGCACACGCTCTGTTTGAAGAGTCGGAGGGCAGCTGATTGGTAACTACCGTTATTCTATCTAGAGGAAGATTTCGGAGAAAGAGATCACTTTAATTTTAAATATAAGTAAACTAGAATGTACATCTACATTTAATACCACCTAGATTTATACAATAAATTACTCACTTGTCGGCGTGTTCACTTCAGAGTGCGGTGTGAGATTAGTCGATTGCGCCATCAACTTCTGTCTCACTTCCCGTATCTTCAGTTGCAGTGACATTTTCGTAGGAAATATATCCATGTGAGAGGCCTGTAATTACAAAAATTTATTAACTTAACTAACTTTTGTTCGCAGTGTCGCTTGCTTTAATGTAGACTTGAAGGAAAACTACATTTTTTTACATGAAACGTAACCTATGTCTTTTTCTGTGTATCAAAGGAATCACGTGGATGCAAAAATTCATACTGACCAGAGTTTAGTAATTCAAGCGTGACAATAAAGTCACATACGCATTTATAATATTAATTGGGATTTATTTAAATCCATTTGTGGTCACAGAAAAGAAATAAAAGCACGAAATATGCGAAACCTTAATTAAACCAAAAGACCATTAAAATTTTCATCTCGAATGACAAAATCTAACCAAAGGACCTGAACTATATATATATATATATAATGAAAGATATAAACACACTTTTGAAGGCATTTCTGTAAAATGACATTGTTACATATCCACTGTGAACCACGAAGGTACGAACGAGTACTGACCTGGAAACTGGTTGTGGCCTGCGTGGTCGGGAACATGCCGTGCTCCTGGAATAGCTTCAGCACGAGGTGCCGTCGCTGTTCGAGCATGCGCCTGTGTCCGGCCTCGCCGCGCGCCCCCGCGCTACTGACGGCGCCAGCGCTCGCGACCCCCGCGCCACCCCCCGCACTGCCCGCGCCTGCGCCCCCTCCCACCGCGCACGCCCCGCTACCGGAACTCGGTGTACGCGGTGACATCTCTTCCAAACTCTCCGTCACTATAAACATCCATCACACATAACCACATGTCACGTCTATACACAATCATTAGCTGTTATAACCGAATGCTGAAACATGATAAATGAGTTGTTACGTATAACATCAAATTCATTAAAAATGTCACATCATGACTATTTACTGAGATTATCTGGAATAATACACCACTAAACAAAATATAAAACGAACATTAAAGATTCGATAGAAACAAATACGTGTAAAATGTCACAGGCACAATCAGTGTTGTCACGTAAAAAAGACAAAGGCATACATTTTATTCAGTCAATCTATAAACATATTTTCACGCGGTAATAAACAAGAAAAAGAAATACTCACCTCTATAGGTATCAAGATTGAAATCAGGGCCAAAGAAAGTGTTGCCAACCAACTTGTTAGTCGAGGTGTGAGGAGTCGGGATGCCGTTGCCGTTCAGCACCTCCGATTCCAGGTGCGGTGTCAACACTGTGGCGTCTTCATCTATGATACAATATTAATGAATCTATATATAAATATGCAGAGACAGAAGAGTTACGTTCTTCTTTCTCCTGTGTTTCTCAACGGGTTTCATTCTTTTTTTTTGTAAAAGTTCATTTTTTCCCCTCAGAATAGAAAGACGAAAAATTAATAAATTATGATATAATTGCGACCACAAGACAACCACTGTTATTTTAAACGCTTTAATCAAATACTTTCATAAATAAAATTTAATTGTGTCCTTTTCCCGGCTTGTCACCCGAATAGCTGAACAGAATTTGACGAAACTTTCATGACAAAATATTATCTAGTCTACATATTGGCACGCTTTTCCGAAGGACTAAGCAATTATGATAAAATTTAACCGAACAATTGATAATAAAGGTAAATTAGTAATGATAACAACAACAAGTAAAACATTAAAGAGAGCCCTCAATTAATACGTTTATAACACGTAGTTATTTTGAAATAGTTTATTGTAAATAAAGATAACTTGAAGCGATTATGAATTTTTATCACTCGGAATCATCGTTATTATTATTATTATTCTCGTCATAATAATTATTCTAATGTCATACCCATCCCAATTTTCTTCTTTCTCAGGTAGAGCTGTGGACTGCGCGGCACAACCATAGCACTGGGACTACACGCTTCCGGCTTGAACTGGGGCAACGTACTGAACTTCTGCTCAAAATTCACCGTTTCCAAGACCCTGTAATACATATATTCAAACTGTTTAAAGATTTATTAAATAATATGAAGCAAATCACAACAACATTCGTAGCGGAAGCGCTGTTTACGTTACGTTACGTTACCGGTGAAATATTAATGGCTAAAAATGTAAAATGTTAAAAGTTAATTATGTCAAATAATACTAAAGTACAAAATAAAATCCAAAAACTGAAAACAAAATTTGAATCGATCACTTTCGATGCTGTAACTAATAATAGGTTTTTCTAAATTAACTTGATATCATCACGGCACTACTAATGCGCATATGCGGTCATGCACGTTTCCATGTTTTAAAGGCTTCCAAAGCTAAAGAGTATTATGGACCTGTTAACGTTATTGTATACATATTGTACAGTTTTATTATCTACTTCAGGACTTGTTTAATGTGTACAGACTAGCTGGTACCCGCGACTTCGTTTGCGTCATTTGCTATCTTCTCAGTGAATTTTATGTACATAGAAAAAAAACATAAGCTTTTGTGGGACTTCTCCATGACAAGAAAACTCACATTGCTGAACGTGCAGTGCTAAAATCATAGGTTCTCAAAACTTCATACTAAATAAAACTATTATATATTTTTACATAAGGACCACGTGTCTAATTAGTAAAACAAAAAAAACTAGCACCAAAATCTGTCTAATAATTTTAGAATAATACGCGCACGACTGCAGACGCCTACCATTTTATTTACATAGACGATCCATAACTCACTTATCTCGTCCATCTTCGTTGCCCTTCTTAAAGAGGCTCTTCTTGTGCGAGGGACTCGGCAGGTTGTCGTGCGCGGAGGGGGGCGCGGGGGCGGGCGACGCGTGGGGGAGCGGCGCGGCGGGCGAGCGCGGCGGCGGCGGCGGCGGGTGCGAGTGCGGGGACGGGACGGGGGGCTCGCCTCCCTCCTGCAGCGACATGCAGCCGCCCTCAGACCGGGGCACTTGCATGTCATTGCCCCCACCGGATCCTACGGAAGTGCCTGAGCACGAACATATTACTTTATTAATAATATACTGCGTTACTTTAAGGTGTATAACGCGTTCGCCTACTAAAAATTTATTTATTCTTCTCTAGAAAATATTCACCAACCGCCTCCCATCTGTTTCCGATTTTTATGCAATCAACGCGTAAATTATTGCAACTCATATGATGGTGAATACTTTGTCCTCACTTATAAATCGTAGTTCTTGGTCCCAACGTCATAAATGACGATCATGATACCTAAATGATTATGTGGCGCAGAATGGTAAAAAGCACCTCTAACTAGTTTTTTACTATGTTTAATTTGACGTCAGAAGTTCATAGATAAACAAAAACCACTATTAAATGCACCTTTACTCCTGATTCTTAGTATAATAACGTTACTTCAGTTAGAAGCAAATCTTGTATATTTATATATTATATAAGTAGTTAGGAAAGGGAACATTGTAATGTGGGTGTATTTGTCTAGGGTCCTTAGTGCACCCACTCACGATTATAGTCAGTTGTAATTGAATGAAGTGATTGTGATACGTGACAAGATTGTTTCTCGATAAATATTATCCAATTCTAATACACATAAAGTTCAATTTTGCAAAAAAAAACGGCAAATGGCAAATTTTCTTTGAACGGCAGCATAAGTGTTTAGAAACAAATTTTCAACTTGAGAGTGGTAGCTAGTATGAAAGAAACCTCCTCCCACCATACAAAACAGTTCTATCACCATGCTAGTATTGAGCAACTTCTACACAGCCCAGAGACTAATGTATATTGTAAGCAGTCACCATCGCGTCGCCTATAATTTTTGTTGTTAGCAAATACACTTTTAGCATCTGACTCGAAAGTATAAGACAATATTTTATATCATAAGCCTGAACCATAAGCAGGAGACACACGAAAAACTCAAATATACTATTAGATATATATTGAATTTACACCTAAAAACGCACCAATATTTGTTCAAGCTAACTAGTTCAAAATATATTTTAAACTTGGAGAACAGTCGAAATGAAACTCGGCGGGAAATGTCTATATAATTTTAATATTTATATAGACAAAAGCGAACACCGACAAAATATAACATTTTTTTTTTTTACAAATTATTTGACGTTCGAACATATTAAAATAGAAAATAAATTAAAAAACTAAGATTAGTTACCTCGACTGAGCCTCTTTTGTAAAGGAGCCCTACCCAATTGAGCGGGAGTCGGTGCTAACGGAAATGGACGGGTTTCTTCTACAGGAGTCTCCCATTGTCTGAAATATTAAACAAAAAAAGAATGAGAGGTCTATGGATCCCCCGCTCGGAACGAGATTTCTGTCGCTTTTTGGTGGGCGTTTGCTAATACAGTCACATACATGGCTGTAACTATAGTGAGAGATGGCGGAAAAAAAGTCTTATTACAGGTTATTCGGTCTCGCTCCCAACCGCTTAGAGCGTGTAACGCGCGATGAGGGACTTCGTTCCAATTGTCACTACAAATTTTCAACGATTTTTTGTGTTTATTGAAAGTGTTCTAGTGAGTGAAAAGCATAATATATATCAATAAAAATCATTTGCCGAATGTATATAAGTGTAACACTTCAGAACGCCTGCACCTATTGTAACTGCCAGGACAAGTTTTGTATGAAAGAATATGTTTGAAAAAACGGACGTAAAAGTGAAAACTTTGGGTTAAAATCCATGAAAAATGTGAGTGAGTGAGCGAGACAGAGGAAAGTGCGACATCTTCAAAAATGTTGACAGAATTAATAGATTGACGTTCAGTGGTTCCCATATAATTTAATTACATGGTAATACTGGAAAGGGAATACTTGGTTTCATTTTTCTTTGTTAGTATATCCGAGCGATGCAGGGACATGAAGCTAGTAATATTATAATTAACCTTATATACAAAACGACAATATAAAAATTGTACTTAAAGAAAACACATTTTTCTAGAAGACACCAGTAGAGTGTGTTTAAAAAAATTATGTAACATAACCGCTAATTATTTTACTGTAACTTGCTTATGCATTTTCAAGCACAGATGTTAGAATGTTATCTAAAGTTATAGAGTACACAGTAAAAAAAAAATGAGTTAAACTCAATCCACATCGTTTAAGGTGTGATACTACTACCTTTTGGCATTTGTGAAAGCAACGGGAATTCCTCTGACATAGATGTTACAGACATTAAGGACCCATTGTTTACCAAAAGATGTGAACAATCGATATCGATATAATCGATGTCTATAAAACAATACGCTGGACTTTTACAAACACGAATTTGGCAACACTTTGAACTAAAACCTAGTTAATACCTAGATACAATAGATATTATAAATACGAACGGCATACGTTAAGTAATAGGAGCATAATAGGATAACTTATACTTACTGAATTGTTCCCTGTCTTGACTCACTTTATTATCTTTAATCTCACAATTTAGTTGCAATTTATCAATTATTTTAAGCGAGTACGAATACGGTGTTTCAATATTTTTTTTTTTTTTACGCAATAAAGCTCTGTTTAACAGGTGTCGCTAGTGCGGCGTGAATCATTCGGTGGTGCGTATTGTTTTACGCAGACATTTTAAAATGGAGGGAAATAATGGAAAAGAATAAGCTTGTCCGCCATATCTACATAGAATATTGAGTGGCTATTATACTCACAAAACGGGTTTAGGCGCTGTCTGACTATTACTTTGCGATACTATCACAGACTGGCTCGTTGGTACGCTTTGAGCGTTTGCTTGAGGAGTCTTGTTTGCTTCCACTTCTAGAAATAAATATCAAATTTTGAATATTATGCGTTAGCATTCTAAACTTTTGTTAATTTATAATGTAACAGTTATTTGATATAATAAGAAATTTATTGGAAATACTTAAATTTTATTACATATACAAACATTATCCCTAGTTTCTCTATGGTGTATAAAATATGGTAGATAATATATGTAAAAAAATAAAAACTTTTTTGTTGTCATTATTTATACGACTTACAATTGACGATATAAATATCAAAAAATATAAACTGGAGATTTTTTTAAGCAATTGAAGATAACCTACAAGTCTATGTTAGTTTCAAAATCTGTCCTTGTCTAATACTGACAGAGGCTGAAGCTTAACATTTCCTTTGTTCCCAAATTATAAGAGATTTTTAAATTTACCCAAAATACACATATTGTGTACAATAGTTCACTGTTCTAAATAAAAAATACCCATGACTTTTACGAAAATAAATGTATTTTCCTAGACAGGACTGTATATGATTATTGATTTGTGTTTGTATATTTAATGTATCTATTTTATGTAGATTATATTTCGATAATGGAACAGCTAGTTATATAAGGAGCTTGACAACCTTTGCAGTTTTAGTTAATTAGCCTTTCGACAGCCGATTCGACGTTTGATTGGCATAGTAATTAATAGGCATGTCATTTGTAGAACCCAAAAAGTAGACATACCTATTATTTTGACAAAAATCCTATATAGTTATAAATGTTTAAAGAATAAGAATAAAAAAGTACCTGTATTGAAAGTAGGCACGTAGAGCCTTTGCAAATGTAAATACTGAAGTTGGTGATGGGAATCCCCGGCCGGACTGTCGCTCGCTTGACTCTTCTTCAGCAACAAGTTGCCCGACGCATCCACTGACAGCGTTAGAGGATCTGCAATTACCAGATTACATTAAAGTTGTATACTATACACAAAAAAAAAGAAACCAAGCGTAGACAAAGTCCGCACTGTTAATTTTCCGCGAAAATTTCGATACTACCGTAGCTCAGGCATATGTTCGCCACTTGACTTTTTAGCTTTTTTTTTTAAATTTCTTTTGATACGAACTTTCCTCTCTCTGATTTGCGTTTTTTACAAATCCGTAAAAAATTACGACTCATATAAGACGTCATCTTTTTTTTTTCTTTTGTTGCTATTATTAACAATATTTCGTTAATTTCATTTATTGTTTCCTTTTGAGTCCTAATAGTGCTTTTCAAATTCTTTACAGTGACCTCTAAATCAACGTGCTAGATGAATGCGTTCTCATGCTATATTAATTTAAAGAGTTACCTATAATAAAAGTCGAAGTTACGATAATAAAAATAAAATCTAAGCTGTCTCGGGACGAAATTTCGAAATTATTTTTTACATGTTATATGTGTAAAAGGATAGTTTAGGAAAGGAAATTAATATGGTAAAGTCTCATATAAATTAGGATTTCTTTTTCAAGAAAAAGACGACTGTTACATAACGACACGTTGCCACGACGTATTAGATGTTTCGTACAATATACAAATATACTGTATCATTATGAATTAAAATCAAATAAAAAGTATTTATAGGAATACACTATTGACGTTCTCAGTTAACTAACAGTGTTGAGACGTCATTGTCAATAAAAAGAAAAAATACAGGACCTACCTACCGTTCAAGCGAACGATTGAGACCGCACGCACGTCGATATCGGTTTTACTATAATATACAATATTTCTTATATTGGAAGAATGAAATTAATGAATGAAAGATCTCGAGGTACATGCATTGCATCTTGGATCTGAACCTAAACTTTAAAAGTATCTCGTAATACCCTTTGGGTCTCCTCAGAATAGCAAAAAGCCACCATAGGCTATTTCGGTGGTGCACATGCTACACATACATATTTATTATATAGCGTCGTGACGCGTACCGTGGCGACGCGTCGCCACGCCAACAGTCGGTCTGACCCGTCGCAAACAGATGATTCACATAAATAAAAACACTGTGAGCCGTCGCGGGAAGCCTGGTAGATGTGAAACATCGAAATTATTGTGTCCAAGTAATATGCATAAAAGAACAGATTCCGAGAGGAACTAAATATGGCATAATGTAATAACCATTTATTTTCATTAAACACAAAAAATAAAAATTAAAAAATATAATTGTGACAACTCAATTCTTGTCGCCACACCGTACACACTACTACATATAGACTGTATATGTAGCTACACGTCGCCACCACATGCATCGCCACGGCAGCAATCGGATTTACCTGCAACTATAGATGTTTCATATGAAAAGACTCACATGATGAATTATCTCCTATAGTCCGTTTGACGAGCGTGACGCTCTTGACGAGAGCGCTGCTCAGCGCGTTCGTAGTGTGCGACTGCGCCAACGTGTGAGTCGGTGCCGAGGCGCCGCTCGATATCACCTGCACGTTACTGGTCGCCGTCGGCGAGTTCATTATCGATGCGATCGCGTTATCGAGCGCCGCCTGAGTCGATAGGTTCGGCGTGTTCAACGATATGCCCTGCACGCTGCTCGTGAGGCTCTGCGTGCTCGCGCTCGCGGACAGGTGCGGCGAGCTCGGCACGTGGTTCGGATGCACCGGTTTGTTCACGGCCGTGAACGCAGTCCACTGTCTGTGGTTATCGCCTGGACATAATACACACATACAGTCGTAGTTAATCTTCCTGACCGGTCTGAATATAGCCGTAAGTAAAGAGTTTAATACAAAAAAAAAAAGTTAAAATATGATTACAGGAATGTAAAATTGGTAATTGTTTATCGTTAAGTTGTCCCGATGGTATACATATAACACGTACTTTTTATACTTAAATTTGTGCTCTGTGTATCTATATTCAGAGCGGTCAAATAGTTCAGTGAGGACACTGTACTTTAAAATACAATGTTAAGGTACTTGATTACCTCTTTGCATACGATGAGAAGTTGAAGCGGTCATTGTCGAAATGTTTTTTTACTTTCATAAAAGTAGACCGTATGATACATAAATATTCCTTAATCGTCAATTGTCATAGAATATCATTAAAAAAAATATATTCATATATTAATATTTATATCATCACTATTGAATCATTTTTAAAATACTATTCGTTGAAAATATAGATAAGCAGAACACAAATTTAAGTATAAATGCGTGTTATATGTACATTATATATACATATATGGTATAGATAATAATTCTGAACAGAATGATTAGAGATGATCTGAAATTAATACACAGTAACGTTCTACTTCAAGTAATTCTTAAGAGTAATTTTCAAACAATCAGAACACTTAAGCTAAATATTTCTATTTTTCGAACAAAATTTTACGCTATTATTATAATTTCGATAAAACATTTCTTTCCGGACAAAATTGAAAATCAGTAAATGATTTTACACATACATTTATTATGTATTAGTTGCAGAAAGAAACCACTTTTCGGACATTCTCCATATAGTAATCAATCACACCGATGACAATCATTTGAAAAATATACTTTGCCATACATTTATAAAACAACATACACTTAAACAAAATCGAACTTGCAGACATGTGAATAATTCTTCACATAATAATGAGATAATTATAGAATGTGAACCGTTTTAGATGAATAGATGCGATAACTAAAAAACATATGAGTTATCGAAAATAGATGTAATATTTAAAAAATATAAATAAAAACAGATTTTGAATTACCATTATCAGAATGTGTAGATTTAAAAGCGCCTCCGGTGTGCTGAAACACCTTCGACCCCCCGGGACTCGATGCCGTGATACCGCCCAGCAAGTTGTCTGAGGAGCCGGCCCTGGCAAAAATACACAACATATCATCATCATCATCATCATCTTACCCTTATCCCACCGAAGTAGGGTCGGTACAACATGTTTTCCTTTTCCACTCTCCCCTGTCAGATGTCATGTCAGTATTCCCACCTATTATTATACACATCATTTTTCACAGAATCTATCGATACCTATTTCGGTTTTCCTCTACTCCTATATCCGGTCCACTTCCAAACTCAAAACTTTGGTTGACTTTCATCTCTTCTCATGCTATAAATATGTTACCTTAATAAAATGCAATCATCGAAATTTCGTGTACAAGTATTGTTAAGCCCTGGACTGTTTAAGTTAAGTTTAAGTTCCATACAAACGAATGTAGACCTCACAAGGCACAGATCAACAGACTGTTGACAGCATAAGCTTAAAAAAATTACCTGATTTTTTACAAAACTTTGAAAAATAATGAATGATGTATTCTGACATTATAATTTTTATTTTTAAATTATTTTTTTATTTGTAGGAAATATTTTTATTTAACTATAAAACTTACAATGTATCATACATGAAATAAAAAAAATATTAAAAACATATAATCCGCCATTTTGAGATCGGGATCTTAAAAAATCAACCGAGGGGTTAGTTGATGAGTCACTAATTGTAGTGTACAAAACGTGCATCAAATTATATATAATATAACGTAATTAGTAAAATATTTTACCATAAAAAATACATTAATTTCTTGAAAAAAAAAATTGTTAATATATATTTGGCAAAGAAAAAAAGGGTTTGTCGGACAGTTAACTGAATTTTGGATTTTATACTTTCATAACTTAGCTTATAATGTATTTCAAGACATGTAGTAGATTAACTAACCTCGCTTTAATAGGTTTCGGTCGCCTCGTGTGATCGTGATGTGAAGGGAGGTAGTCCCTCGGGTCGAGGCCCTCTGAGTCCGAGTCTGTTACTTTCTCCCCGCATTTGAGATCGATCTCAATAGCTTGCGAGTGCATGGGCGTCTCCTCGCAGAGAGTTTGTGGTATCTAATACAATTTTATACAATCTATTATTATTATATATATACATATAATATAAATGAATTTCTTGTCGTTTGTTTCGCTAAAACTCGAGAATGGCTGGACCGATTTGGCTAATTTTGATCTTGAAATATTTGTGGAAGTTCAAGAAACGTTTAAACGTGAGTAACATAATAACAAATAAAGGAAAATCCTAAAAAAGACAATTTAAATTTCCAAAATTCAAAATGTTCCCAACTATGTAACATTTGATGTATTTTATCATTTTAGAAATAAAAAAAAATTACGAATACTAACAGTTGTCTTATTCTAAAGTGTGCATACAAATCTCTCAATATATAACACAAGCCTTTTTTTTTCTAATTGACTACGATCTATTTTCCTTCAACATTTATATATAAGTAGTAACAGTAAGTTTTATTTCGAAAATTGTACAAATCGATCGGCAACCAAAATGAACGATTCGTTGGTTCATAAAAATTACTTCAAGCACTTGTTAATGGCATTAATCTAACGACACTTATGAGTACGTAAATATTTAATAACGTTTAAATGTGTTACAAGCTAACATCTAATCTAGTTTCACAGTTAGATATTCCTAATATTTCTGGCTTTTGCTCGCTGATTCGCTCGTGTCAATATAGACTTGATCCGTCCCTCGGGAACTGTACCAACATTTTTTATGGACGACAGGTATCCTATGTCCCTTTTTGTACTCTTCAGTGGTGTGTAGTTACCACGTGAAAGCGTACCAAACAAACAAACTGACAATCACATTTATAATAATAATTTATCACGTTATTCGCATTTATAAAATAACTGTAAGCCGTCGCGGGACGCTTGGCAGATGTAAAATATCGAATTTATTTTGTACAATATACATAAAAGAACAAATAATGCAACAAGAACTAAATATGGCATAATGTAGAAATAAAATATTACTATTTTTTCCAGAAAATGATGACTGTTTATTTAATAAACATTTATTTTCATTAACTAAACAAAATAAAAATTTATAAAAAACATTTCAAATTGTGACAAATTAATTCTTGTCACCACACCGTACACACTACTACATATACTATATATGTGGCGACGGCACGGCAAGCGTCGCCACGTCAGCAACTGGATATACATGCGGCTATGTTTCACCTCAATAATTTAGGATAGCAAAATATAAATAACATAATAAATACCCTATTTAAAGATTACAGGTCTAAAGAATAACTGGCAAATAAATATGTTTTATATTAGAAAGAAGTGTTGATAGAAGTAAGTAGGATTCACCAAGCCACAGATAAATAGTTTCTAGTTTTCTAAATAAATATATCAAATTTAACGTACGGCGTGTTCATCATCGCTGAGCCGTGGTGATGAGGCGAGGTGATGATGAGTGCAGGAGGATGGAACTACTGGCAGCTCCGAGCCTCCTCCACATCCCGCTTCGGACGGAGTACGCGGACTCTACAGGTTACATACAATTTTAAGACCGATGCTTGGCGCCATGAGAAATCGTATTTATATTATTACTCTCTGAAAAGTTATCTATTAGCCAATGTAAGTCCCATTAACATCAGTTAAGCCGTTTAGGTGATTAACCCGTACAAACAAAAATGATTAAAAACTCCAAATATGAGCTTAAGAATAATCCTAGATTTCGAAGTCAGAAACAGGCACTTCACTTTTATTGAATCGCATAGATTTCTAGACTATAGAAATAGAATAAACGACACCTAGAAACTACCTTATTTAATGCGAATTGAATTGCATCCACCACAGACTTAGTCAAAAACGCAACTTTTTCCTGGGTCTGTTAATTTATTGTCCGAATTCTAGTACAATCGATTTCAAATTTCATCTATAAGTATCGACTCACCTGCGGCATCGAACCCGTCGGGTCTTTACTGCTGGACGATTTCCTTCGATCTTTATTACACCATTTCCATTCTGGATGCGCTTTGAAGTGAGCTTCTTTAACCTGATAATGAAAAATGATATAGTAAGAAGTATAAGACATCGACTCTCATATCGATATAGTAGAAAGTATAAAATATTAACTATTTTATCGACATAGAAAGCATAAAATATTAACTATTTTGACGATACAGTAGAAAGTATAAAATATTGCCTATTTTATCGTTAAAGGAAAAATGATAAAATATTGACAATTTAATCGATATAGTAGAAAGTATGGAATTATCGATGACGAACCTCACTCGCGAGCTCGTTGTACTTCTGCTTCTCCTCGGGTTTGAGGGAGTACCACCACTCGCCGAGGATCTTGCTGACGGTGCGGTTGTCCTGGTTGGGGTGCATCTGGTGCACGATCTGTCGGTGCCGCTTCGAGAATATCATGAACGCGTTCATCGGACGACGGATACGGCGCTCCTTCTATACCAAATAACATATTTCAACATTAAGAATCATATTCAATAGTGACACTACTGAATACATGGCACACTTCATGATGTCCATTAAGTGTTATTTGACTGCCAGACTTAATCATAAGCCCCCAAGTGAAGTAACATTTATGATATAATAAAACCCACTAACATACTTTTTTCCGTCCTGTGTGATGAGACAATTACAAAGTAATTTTTTTAAAACATTATTAAGTAAACATTTCAATTTTTTTTAAATAAAATGTATTTTTTTTTTCTTATTAAAAAAGGACAAAACAATTTTTTGGGTCAAAATGAAAACCAAAAATTTAGTCCTTGAGATGGCGTTTATTAACCTGAAAACTACCATCGATTGTGGAAAAAACCCAGTCATAAAGAAGAAAAAAGTTATAGATATAATAAGTACTTAATATTTATATAATTATTATTGAGTTAAACGCAAACCAATTCGAACGCCCATAGACCATTTAAACCTTGAACTTGAATTCAGATATAGCTCTGTCTATAGTCTATAAGTACTGGTAAGAAATTACATCGAGTTCGTCTTACCTGAAAGAAAGAAATATAACACATTATGTACAATCCACACCAAAATAAAGCTAGTTACAGACGATAAAAAAATATTATTTATATCTTTACTTTTCCACTATCAATTGTATTGCATACTATATTCATTAAAATAAATATTATATGAAAAATTGCAAATAATGTTATATATTAAAATACCTTCTCGTTAGTTCCAGCAGGAGAGTTTAACGAGGAGAGGCTCTGTGAACGTCTCTTATTGGAGTCCTCGGCGCTCGTCGGCTCATCGCACTCGAATACCTCGTCGTCCTCGTCCGTGCACATCGACGTCACCGGATCTATTCATTTATCATTATACTATTTAAAATAACCACTATTTCGCAACGAATTATAAGGGTTGTTCATAACATATGTATTCATTTATGGGGGCGAGAGGGTGTCCCTAATGCTAGTCCCATACCTGCGCAACGAAGCTTCGGTCACTTGTACCGCTAAAAAGTAACCTCAAAATTAATTCCAATAAAAGCGTAGAATAACGTTTGCACCCCATTGTCATTTCAATAGTAACTCGAAATCAGAATCTTCAAGGTCCTTGGATGTGTGTAGAAACCGCGGCGCCAGTTATCGTGCTGCGTGTATCGTCACGCAATCCGATATTTCGTAACGCATAACGATAATGTCTTCCCACGTCTGCATTTAGTCTCACCATAGCCAAAACTGCGTGCAAATACACACAGGTATGAGAGTAGCATTACTGTGATAAGATGTACAACGGAGGGGTGAAGGGAAACATGATATTCGCATAAAACAATTTTGAAAATTTTTCTCAGGACTTTTTTTAAATTGCATTACTTGGTACAATATAAAGTCATACATTTCAAATTTATTAATATTTTTACTTATATATTTGTACATATACTAAGGGAATTATCATTCGTGATGCAATATTGATAAAGGGGTCACAGAAAATGTAACATCGCGTGCCGTTAGCGAGGAAAGGGGTCTAGAAAGGTACAATTTTGTGTCACGTATTATATAAACGGGTCATAACAATGGCACTGTGATCCCTAATACAATTTAAGAATAAATGTTTTTCGCAACCTAGGTATGGAAATTACAGTTATTTTGATACAATTGTATAGCAGTGAAATTATTGTGATATAAAAACGTTCTCAATTTAAAAAGGAATTATGAAAAGAACTATTAATTGAACAACTTTTCGTTTAACCCCTAGATTTAATATGTAGCGTGTACTATATTGCTGTATGAAATATGAAAAATAGGAGAGATACGAATTCATTACTATATGAAAAAATAACTGAGATGTACATTTAAAATTATCATGTTAAAAAATCATTTTTCATTTCATATAAAAATACCAGTGATACATAAAATATTCCGCTCCTATTACACATATTCTATACAAAAATTAAAAATTTCCTTGTATTAATTTACCCAATTTAGTTTTGATACTAATTTATAGATTCTAACAATTCTATAATCAATTCATACATATACTCATTAAAACCAATTTGTGGGAAACAACTTCATTACTAAATTTATGTTTTGTGCATCTATATTCAGAGTGGTCAATAATATTGACGAGGACTGTAGTAATAATAAACTGACCGTTGGCTTCAGTCTTGATCTGGTCCTCGGTCTTAATGTGCGATGCGGGCGTATGTGGAGTGTGCGGCGTGTGGGGCGTGTGAGGGGTGCGCGGCGTGCGGGGCGTGCGCGGCGAGGGCGGCGCGGGGGGTGCGGGGGGCGCGGGCGCGGCCGGCGGGGAGGGGCTCGGCGCGCTCAGTACGGGCACGAGCGACTGCCAGGGGAACGCGCCGCCGGGCACGCCGCCCACTCCGCCAGTCACAGCTGCACCAGAACAAACTGATTATTCATTTATATAACCGAATCCGGTCTGTTATACCGTCATAATAATACATAGAAAACGATAAATTGCAATATTTACATAGATAAAAATCAATTGCCGTACTTATGTAAGCGCATCGCTTTCTTTTTGCTCTGTTTGTAATTTTGCCAGAAGAAGGTTTGTATAAAAAAATGTTTGAAAATTGTTGAAGAGATTAAATTCGGTATAAAACTCCATATGAAAAGCAAGTGAGACAGAAGATAATATGAAGAATTTCAAAGATATTGACAGATTGACGTTCAGTTGCCATATTATTTCATTACACCTTTCTTGTATTCATGATATTATTACTACTACTACATTATTTCATTACAGTACATTTGTACTGTAATAGAAAGATTTGTTTTCATTTTCTTCTTTAGTGAACCCGTGTGTACCTGGGACGAGCAACTAGTAACTTATATCTCTTATAATCTCTTTATGAGGTATACAAAATTACAGTTATTTCGCAGTGAAATGAAATTTAATAATCGCTGTTATTTCACAAACTATAACTAAAAAGCTACTGTATTTAACATGTGACGATTATTGTCACCGTGCCTGCATTTGTTACCGCCTGTTTCATATATTTCAGGTCGTCGACTTGAGAGTTAAAATCAAGGTTAATATACCTTTTAAAACCAAATAAATGTTTAAAAACAAGTTTATCACACAATGAAATCAAATATAATGATTTCATACACTCTTATGTGATAAAAAGCAGGTGTAATAATTCTGTGAACTGTGATACAATAAAACGTGGTCGTAATTGAATCATATATACTAGACATTTGGTATTCGTAATATCAGATTAAAATTATTTTTCACATTATATGAAAAATAGCTGTGATACATGAAATAATTACTGCTCACGGTTTATTAGTTTTCTTTACTAAATATCACATGCGATACACGAAACTGTGAGAAACAACTAATCTCATTACATTTACTTACCAATAATGGCCGTGTGTGATGTGGGCGGAGGCAGAACCGGCAATAACTGGTTCGGATGAACTATCACAGCGCTACTGTTTACGTTATTCACCTGTTAAAACGATATGTCGTATGTATGTGTATGTTACATAATAATCAGAATACAGACTTAGTACATTTTTTTTTATTAAATAAGTTTTTAATATTAATCTTTACGCTAATTAACTTTACATCGATAGTCTATAAATTTTTGTTTCAATCCAAAATATTTACAAACACTAGACAAAAATATAATTAATTTAACGATCGAATTTAACAGTAAAATAATTTAATAATTTCATTCGGTTTAACACATGTAGTTTAACTAACTTCGCTTTGTAGCATTAAATCATCTAACGCTCTAATAGCTACCACGCTCAAAAAAAATTACTAAAGACGAAGCTAAGCTACTAAAAACTAAGCTAAACTAGTGAGATCTAAACTAAGCTCTAAGCTTAGTCGATTTATTCTGGTAACTGCTCTTGTAAGTTAAGTCTCTGTTTTCGGTATGTTAATATTTTCTTATGTTGTTATATAAATAAAATTATAGATGATAGCAATAGATTTCGACGTTAATTTCGATCATTTTTTTTTAGTTTTTCTTCCTAAACTCTTCGTCCTTATGTATATAAATAAAGTTATTACAGTTTTTATAAGCACTACAAAAGACTAAAGAAATTTAGTAAAGAGAATAAATTTTTGCTCTTCATTTTTAATTTGATTTTCCCTAGAATTATATTGTTAAGATAAACAACACGGACGAAGTCGTGAGTATTAGCTAGTTATAGATAAAATACTAATTATTATCTGAGGTTGTAATGAATGGCTAACGTACAGAGACCGCAAAAAAATGGTTTAAAATAGCGGAGACTTACATGGTCCCCGTTGTCTAAGATTCTATGGTCAGGTTCAGGTTCATTATTGTTCATTTGTATCAGACGATTCACCTTCTGTTCTATCTGAAACATAACGACCGTCGGCGAAACATTTAGTCCATACATTGACAGTTCTTTTTAAGTTATATAAATCTATTTATACGCCTAAAGCTTATATAGAAGTTATATATTTATATGAATATTGAAAAATAGGACAATCTTAGATATGGATGTTTTGTAGGGATCATAAATCAAAATTACGATCTAATGCGACTTTCTCCATTAAAGAAAACATGTTTTTAACATATTTTATAGCATTTTATAGAACAATAATAGCAGCTTTTGAGAGTCTCACTGCTGGGCCAAATGTTTCTGAAGGAAAGTACGAGCGTACTTAAGAGTCCCACAGCTGGGCCAAAAGTTGCTGTAGTAAGATACGAGCATACTCAAAAGTCCCACTGTTGGATTAAAAACTTATGAAGGTACGAGCGTACTTAAGAGTCCCAATTCTCAGCCGAGCCTCTAAGAGGAAGGTACGAGCGTACGTAAGAGTCCCACGGCTGAGCCAAAAGTTTCTGAAGAAAATTACGAGCATACGTAGAAGTCCCACTGTTGCACTGAAGCCTCTTCCTGAAGGAAGATAAGGACGTAATTACCTCACGAGCGTAGGCGACCTACTGGCGATTTCAATTCACAGTTCAATATTTTCCCACAGACGGCGCTACTACAAGAACATTCCTCAGGTTCAGGTTTCCTCACAATGTTTTCCTTCACCATCAGCCGAAAGTTGATACCCAATATACGTGAATTGCTAGATAGTTTTTTAATGATATTTTATACGTGTAAAATAGAAGTGTCCCGTTGTGTGCGCATCACGCAAAAACTACTGGATAGATTTCCATAAATTTTTCTAGTTTTACTTCTAAGAGTCTTATTACTTATCTATAAAAAAAATTTTACACGATATCTTGATTTAATATAAAGTTAATACAGTTTTCAGGAGCCACGATTTTTATATGCAATTGGTTTTCAGCGATTTTCCACACGTAGACAAGTGGGAGTATGCGGTGGGGTAAACGAATAAAAGTGTATACAAATAAATTATATAAGCAAAGTGAGTGAGTTATAATAAATAAGAAAGTTAGTTTGTTTGTTTATGCATACACATTGTTAAGGGTACAAAAAAGGACATAGGGTGCCTTCCATCTGCCTTCAAAAAGCTGGATTCCATAAAAGACCGGCGTGGTCTAAATACTAGAAATTGTGACAAACTGATCGTACTATGCTTCAGACTCAGTAAAACCAGTAACAGTTTTTTTTTAGGTAATATAGTCTTAGGTTTTATAACAAAGTCCCAAAGCATATTACCTATTTGCTGGACTGTAACTTTAAGCGCCATATCAAGCGGGTTTTGTTGTCAAAGGACTATTACAGAGGGGATCAATATGTGAACGATGGTGATGTCTGGAATTGACTCCTCTCTGTGCATCCACTAAAAGCGATTGTAACGTGTAATGTATTGTAAATATACATCTATATATGTTAAGAAGATAAACCGATCGAGTTACTCGCCGGTTCTTCTCGACGACTGGGTTATTTTCCGAACCGGTGGTGGTTATTTTGACGTTCATCAGCGCTTTCTTAGGGTCTAAATTGGATACAGTAGTTTTTCTTTTAATTTTGATTGATATAAAATAGAAACCTTACTTGAATCGTCTCGGCCGGTTCGTTTTTTATGAAAAAATATTTCTTGTCCGTCATCGGCTGCGGTATCACGTAGACAGTTTTTATTGGGGAATCCTTCGGGTCCTGGTTGACGACGGACAGGAGCCGAGCCTGAAGCGGTGCCGGTTTCACGATCCTCTTATCGTCGATGACTCGAGTCTCGGAGAGTTCCGGCGGGCGTCCGTCCATCACGCTCCTCAATATATTGTTCTCCCTCGGTACCGGATGATCGTCCTCGTACTCCGAGACTCTGCTGTTGAAAAAATTCTCCAAATCGTTGCACTCGTTCTCGCGCCGGTACGACTCGTGTATACCGTTCCTCGGTATTGTTGACGGTTGGCTGCGATATATCTGCTCGATATCGATACCGTTGGTAGGGGGGACGGTGCGGTGCATAACCAAGTTCTGCGCGAACTCACCGGTGCTACGAATCGTGTTCGCGATACTGTTCTGGGTAATGGGGTTCAAGTTCAGGGATATGTTTGAAGGTAGCGTGAGAGTCGAGAGAGTGCTGGTCGGTGCGTTTATATTCGACTGTATGGTACTCTGTAAAGTCAATCCCGATGACGGAACCCCGATAACGCTCGGCTGACTCATACTATTCGTTTGTAATATCGTAGATCCGTTTCGGTTTTCCGGCTGTGAAGGAAAAACTGCTCAATATTTAAATTGTATTAACATTAATTTTTATATTCCAGCTAAAATATACTAACACATAACAATAGATATGGTATTTTCCACTACAATTTAATTGAATTACTTTAAAAAGAAAATTACAGATTAAAATTACCGGATAATGGTAGTTCGGTGCTGGAGAGACTCTGATTACACTAGTCGCTACACCGCTAACTGGAGAACTGACTCTACCGGGCCTCACTTCTGGTCTAGAAATATTACAAAATGTATTATTAAATCAATCTAATATTTAATATTATTTATTATAACATTACTTTACAGTACATTTAACTAAAATACTAAAATGTTGTGCCACTTACAAAGTACAATAATTATTACATTAATATTATTGTACATTCAAGTTAGCGCATTCCAGGTTTGACTACCCTTGTATTCTTGTGGATCTATGAAAGTATGTGTAAGTATATCTGATATATTCAGGTTAGTCTGTAAGATTAAGTGATCATTAAAGGCTACATATGTACACCAATTAAAAAAAAAACAAGCGATGTTTTGAGACTGATTATAACAAGTTGGTATTTTTGAGGAGTTGGAGTTGTGTGCCAGTACATTTTGCCAATGAAAAGTGCGGCCATTGTTGCTTGATGGCTTTATGTCTTACTATCATCTTGAATAGAAATTACCTGATGAGATGATGATAGTGCGGGGTGGAATGAGGCGGTTGCGGGGACGATATCGGTACGAAGACGTTGTTACGTAGCGCTGGCGAGCCCGTACCCGCTACGGGGCCGCACGCGCCGCACCCGCCCGCGCCGCCTCCCACGCCGCCCCCCACCGGTGACGCGCCCGGACTGCCGGAACGCGAACTACCCAGCGACACTACACACACACACACATACTTTATCATTATTAGCCTGTAAGAGACCCACTCCAGATCCATAGGTATGGGCATAATCACCACGCCAGCCCACGACATATTGCCGATTTCAAACTCTGAGAAATCCACAGTTCTATATTTTCCCACATAAGGTGGGCCTACAAGAACATACCTCAGGTTCAGGTCTCCCCACGGTATTTTTACGGTCAGCCGATAGTGTTACCAATTTAAATTAGCAATTAGAATTCCGAAAAATTCATTGGTACATGCCGGGGTTCGATTATAATAAGATATTCCACCGGTCAAACCACTAGGTGACCACGACTTATATACGTACAACCTCACTAATGATATATTACATTATCAACACCTGCATATAAAGCAATACAGATCGGTTAATTAAACTTGGCATGTTCACAGCACTCATACCGATGCATATTCAGAATACATTGTGTTGCAAAAATTGTTTCGTTTTAAACAGTACCTGCCATTTCCAAAGTATTCTATATCGATACCCAAGGGTCTACGACGAAAGCAAAGCGGTCGATATTAATGAAAAAAAAATGCGAGAGGGGTCCACGATAGTTGATCTGATTTAAACTAAACATGGGTTTAATTTTGTTTGGTTTACTATTAATTCTTCCTTATAATATAAAGGGCATATCTATCTCCATAAATGATAAAACCACCTTTTCAAAATATATTTAAAATAGAAAAATTTGCCAAAAAAAACAATGTCAAATAAGCAAGAGATTGGCACAACATAACACAAAGGATAATATATCTCTAACACTTTGTAAACATAAAACAATATCGGTCTCTGTCACGCTCATAAGCACGGTCGTGTGAGAAAAAGACAGGAATGTTTTATATTGCGTATACAGTGCGACGTCATGTTGTACTTTTATTCGTAGACAGTACACAAGCGTTATGTGTGTTGTATTGTGTTGTATACCGGTATTAATTAACCGACCCGAACATTTATTTCTATAGTAATTAGAAAACACAGCGGTACACTACTATGTCAAACCCGAAGGCAACATTAATTCAATTTTTTATAACGATTTAATATACCAAGTTTTCAGCTGATTTTAATAGAGAATTGACTTAGATAGCAAGAGTACTCAAAATATGGAACTTCTTGGAAGCAAAAAGTAAAAGGGTAGAAATTTCAGCTTATTTCTGTCCAAGTAACATTTGGTGTAAAAAGAGTAATTTACGTTCACGTACCAGTCCAATAATTTTAAACAAAAAAAAAGCATCCGCTGTCCGTTAAACTATGACACATCACGTCACGACGCGACACAGTAATGTCTAGCTATCTTAAGAAAACATACCACATTTCACCAAATCTTAAGTGGACTTAAGGACTATTCAAAATTCGAAACCGGTCACTAAAAAAATAATCTTTGACGCCTGGATCAGAATGTTCCATATAACCAGACATCAGTAAGATAACTGATACTTTATAGGAAGAATAAGTTTGGTTACTTTTGAATTCGTTTTTAAATTTCAAATACAATAAATATTTATGTTCCTACCGAGCATATTTGCAGCTTCCGTCTCGTCGGGGTCGAAGCGTCCGGTGACCCGATAGTGCGGAGGGGTGGTGTCACTCTCCCGTGACGTCTCATCTCCCTCCACGCCCGTACCGCTGGACGACAGAGATTTACTGCTACTTCTACAAACAAACAAACACCAACACCTTATAATATATTATTGAAAATGCGACACAAGTTTTTAAAAGGAATGCAAATAATTTTTCCAAAAATTTGATGATATTAAAGCTCATATTGAACATTTTTGATGTGAAACTTCTTATGGGAGGGCTTTGAAATTCTGATCGGCAACCTTTTGTGTGACGAAAAGTGATAGGAGCAAGCACTGTGTCGAGTAGAGTGTTGAAAACACCGGATCTCGTCCGATTACCGACGTTAAGCAACGCCAGGCGCGGTCATAACTTGAATGGGTGACCACCTGACGTTGGTTTTTGGTTTTGTTGTACTTTTTAAAAGAAGAATTCACTTCTTTCGTGTGGTCATAAGCATATACACACACTTTTTAAAAAAAAACGAAATATATTGTATAATAAAACATGAATATGAAAAAAGAAATCACATATTTCATGTCACAGACAAGTGTCGAAAGCTATAGAAAACCAGTACAAGACCAGATGACATGACCTAATCACAAGACGTATAAATCTGAGTCCTAGGCAACAAAACGGATGGATGATAGAAATCTGCATTAGAAGACAGAAATGTAAATATTAAAATGGACATATGACAAAACTATAATGTATTAGATTAGGAATTATTATGTTGAAAAGAGTACCACAAGTGAAAGAAAAAATTTAACGAGTTAATGTGATATAGACATGTGAAAGTGAAGAATGACATTCTTATAACTAGAAAACATGGTTGCATGATGGTAGGGTTTTTCTAAATGCACCTGATTAGCTACCACCCTTAAGTTATAATTATGTCGCGTAAGTACCTGTTGGCGTGTTCCAGCTCCTGCACTTTAGAAGCAGTCGCCTCCAGGTTTCGCGTGTTTACCAACTTAGACCACATCGTTATTTAACATCAAGTGAAATTGTAGTCAAAAGCAATAAAGAATAAAAAGGCGTTAAATAAAATGAACTATTATAGAAATAGAGACACTTATAAATATGTCTATAAATGGTGTGAATGTGACAATGTGACAACTTATGTGACACATAAGTTTAATGTGGGAAACAAAGCTTTGTTTTGCCGACATTACTTACATAATTAAGTTAAGGGCGACGAGATGTCAATCTCGGTATATCAATTACCTTTGTTGGGCCGAATGTGTGGAGCCTTGAGCGAGCGGTGTGTTTGATGAACCCGCTACCCCTCTGAGCGACAGGTGACGGGAACAGAACCCCCGGCGCTGACTCTCCTTCGTACAACCATCCTTGGAACAGAGCCGCCTCCATTGTTTCCCGTTGAACTTCTTCCTTATACCAGTAGGGGTTGACACCACGTCTCCTTTCTTGTATTTATGAGGGGTTGCCGCTTGAGACCTGACAGCAAACAGTGATAGATTCCGGTTAAGGGTTGCCACCCGTTTTTTATATTACAAGTATTACATTAATTTGAACTGTTAAGTAAAAAGATGCGTACAAAGAAACGCATGCACATGATCTTCACCAATGGGCCAATTCCAATGGATAGACATCTTGTCGAACATTTTGTTCGTTTTCATTTCATTTTGAACGTTCGTCTTCCATTTTTAATGACTTTACGAAATACAGGTTGTGGCCACCTACGATAATTCCAATAAAACCAAAAAGCTCTGGTACTTTCCAAGTGTCCTGAACTCAACCACATCAAACTGATAAGTGGTAGTGATAATCTAACATGGACAATTATACTCTACTAGCTTCTGCCCGCGACTTCATCCGTGTTAACATTGATTTGTCTTATCCCTCTGGAACATTACTTTCTTCTGGGTGTAATATACGCCCTGTACTTTTTTGTACCTTTGACAATGCGTATGCCAAATTTCATGGTGTATTGAACAGTGAATGTGTGAAAGGGTAACAAACCAACCCACAGTCTCGTTTTAATATTAGTCAGGATACTTAAGGGAATGTAACGAATACTAAGTGACCCATGTTTGACTATTTTTTTTACCCCACCCTCCCCTTGGTAACCATACATTTACATTTTCATATTGCAGGGTAAGGCCGCTAAAATTCTCACTATAACTCAAAAATTACATAGTAACTTCTTATGTTACGATAACATCAGCGTAACACAAAAGTAACCCAATTATTTTGTAACGCTTGCTCCATTTAAAAAAGTATGAAATTCGTAACACAAAAATTGATAACAAGAAACAAAAAAATTATAGTATATTCTTTATAGAATATACCTTTAATATTTTCGCAACATAATTACTTATAACTGCAGTTAATAATCTTATACTGAATGTGGTTTTAACATTAGATTTATCAAACCTAAAAGAAAAAAATCTTCATTGTAAAATTTTATGCCAATGAACGACGCAGTATTTTTGTGCAAACTTGGGTGTCCTAAGTAGCATTTCAGTATATATTTTTATTAACTAAACTAGTTAAATACACTTTATGATCTAGAAAAGCTAGCGAATTAATCATTTCACAAATTCCAGTCACCAGAATTTTGCTCTCGGCAAAACTGATCATTATGGCAACCTTACTCTGCAATGATTTGATAAAATAATGAAAGCGCTAATATTGACCGACCTAGGTGTAGGAGGTTGAGACCTGGGCGTGAGACTGCGCTCAAGCAAGCTGGACGTACTGCCTCGGCTCTGGAGACTGCTGCGCTTGCTATTACTGCAATCTATTCAAAATTAAACGATTTTTATTCCAAAAAACTGATTGCCAATATAAAGTTTTGTTGTAATTATAGGTTAAATATGTAGGATTTCCAGTGATTCAAATAAACCACTTGTTTAAACTTTAAACTTTAATGGTACATGTGATGTACCAAAAGTCTCTAAAAGGTTAAACCACATTGCATATATTTCGATTTAATTGCGTCTCGCAATCAAAGGCGTCTGTTTAACAACAAGAATTTTTGTAAACAAATTGCAATGATTACAAACGTAATTTTTTAATAAAAAGGATATGGGCATATCATGAAAAAGCATGACATTCATATAACCAGATGAATGTTAAGTATGAAACTTAACTGAGATGAGAGTAGAAGAATACTGAAGAAGTTATTGACGGTTTGTGTGAGGAATGATTCGTACAAAAGGCGTGAATACTGAAAAAATAACTAATAAGGGAGCGTCGAAAAATAAAAATACATTATGTTGACTCTACTTAGCGTAAGGTAAGAACAAAAAAAAATGTTATAATTCGTTATTTTAATATACAAATAGAAAATAATTTACGAAATAAAGATGCCTTAAATTATACCAAACAATTATTTACCTTGCTTAAAACAAGTAAGTAATTACAATAGTAAGTTCAAAATACGATATACATATAACCTGATTTCTACAATCTATCTGTTTATCCTTTATCATGCATCTTTTATAATTGATTTTAACATATTAGAACCTATTACCCACGGATTCATGTTTAATATCGTGAGTGTAGAAAAACACTCGATAAGGCAATAATATTGTCATTCCCATACCCATATTAGAGACGTCCGTGGGGAACATGCGTAGTTCGTCGTCGCTCTCGGGGTAGTCGTCGAACGTGCGCTTGCGCAACTCATCCATAGTGCCGTTAGACAGCGCGCCCACCGACACCACTCCTGGACCTGCGCCTGGCATCGGGGATGACGTGTAGAAATGATCACCCCCCATCTGAAAAAAAAAAAAGTATAATTTAATGTTCTGGTTTCAATTGAAATGTAATAGTATCAATTTGGGATGTCAAATTTATTTCTTTCAATTACCAAATTCGATGAAATCTCGGTGGTCGAGGAAGGTAAATATTGTTATGAAACCATAGCATGATGATAGTGTTTCGTCTGACTAATTATTAGAACTGTCACCAGGCACCTCCTATACGTGTGTAGTTGCAGTTGCACTTGAGCGTTCAATGTTCCAATTAGGAAGACAGAACCGAATACTAAATACAGTTCACGGTGTTTAAGATATAATATAAACTTAATACTTGTGAAAAACTATCATTTAAAAACAATTTTTAATTTTTAATGCCACGGCTGTGTGTTAAAAAGTGACCGCGTCAAATGATTCATATTTGATGGAATAGAATATCGCCTTTATTATATTTAATTAAAATATAATATCTCATGTTTCAATGAAGACTAATTATAATTACTGTGTTAATTGTTAGAAATGAATACCATCAGTTTTATCAACATTTCGTAATTAATTTATTTATTTTGATCGTTCATCTATATTATATAAAACAAAGTCGGTTTAGATCCATCATAGCAGAATAACTATGAAAATGTCAAAATATTAACATGGTGATTCATTGAAGATAATAAACCAGAATGTGGTGTTCATGTAGCAAAATACATAGCATCAACAAATTATATGTCTTACTGCTCCATCATTGAAATACTTAGTTTTGTAATGTTATAAAATTTTTGTTTACTTCATATATATTATCGTAATAAAATATTTAACTTGGTAAACTTTTAGTAATCGTTTTATAACGTTAATAAAATCATAAATTAACTTTTGCTAAAAATGAACATGACATTCATTAACTGTTATAGGCGGTACGAAGTTCGCCGGCTCAGCTAGTTATTGTATAAAAATTTAAGACACCGCATTATTAATATTCCGAAATATATTCCAATTTACCTAGATTCTAAAACAATGAAATAGATCACTTAAAAAAAAACATTCACTTATTAACCTGCAGCTTACAACGTTATTATGTTATAAATTATCTAACTAATCCAATTATAATTCATAATATTATTATTACTTTTTTATTTTATTCCAACAACAGTTGTATTTGAATATCAGTGTAAATGAAATCAACGTACAATAAAATAATTACTATATTTACGACATTAAATTAATGCATATTTGTTATATTTACAAGTACAAATAAAGTTACAATGCTTTAAAAGTATTTCGCAGCACCGGGAGCTTTTAGCTGATTTATTTTTAACTAACAGGCCCGGCGGACTTTGTCATGCCCTGATAATAAAAAAATATATACTTATGTACGTATGTCAAATGCTTAAGGTAACTGATGTATTTAATTAGATAAGTATTACTATTGTATCTGTCTAAATAGCCTTCCAATTATCTCATTATATGTGACCATTTTTAGAAGATACATGGGTACAGTAAGCTATCCTAAAAATATAGGTATATGCCATCGTAGACTTTTTGTAGATCTATAAAAGAGGAATATCTTGTTTTGTTATATCTCAAAGGGACTAAGCAGCGTTTTCAACAAAAGCTGCCAGTCGCCAATTGTCATTATATTTCAACAATTTACAAAACAAAAAACCTTGACAAATTATATACCAAAGCCTTCCCTGCGAATTCCTCTATCTATCTATTGATGAAGACCGCATTACAATCCGTTCACTAGTTTTTGAGTTTATCGCGAACATCCAGACACACAGACAGGCGCGGCGGACGACTTTGTTTTATAATATGTAGTGATAGTGATATACAACTGACATGTCGTTCTTTGATAACTTAAAAATATATATTTTTTTAACCTCACAAACCTAGCTCACATTTAGATATTAAGGAGATAAACATGAAGCATAGAGTTGCTCTACGCAAAAACACATCGTAAAGCAGATTAAATATATAAACAAACGTTCGATACAATTTCAGTTGTAATATATATACATTACAACTACACGCATTAACGTGGTTTCTCTCTGAAGGAAATGTTGATAATCTCCGACGATAAGATTAAATTCCGCATACAAAGATAGATAGTTGATTCGATAATCGTACTTTAACGTAGACATTCATTTGTCGATATGATAATATTTACACTTTTCGAAAATTTCACCCGTCAGTTGTTAGTGGATGAAATTATTTCGAATATAACAAGCGTCCTACTCACATCCGCGAATGCGATGCAATAAATATATCGCTAACAAGACTCGCCTTACCATCTGTTACTTGTTTCCCGATCGTTTGCCACGTTCCGAGACGTACCCAGCCAGAGCTCTAAATAATCTCATAAATCCACTTGTACAGACAGACATTTAAAAAAATTCGACATAAACGCTTCAAACCATATTATATGTGCCGAGGGTAGTGAGTGGCATTTGTCACAGTGTGAAAAAGAAAATTACACTTCCAGACAAAATTATTAATTTTCAACAGGCATTCCAAACCATCCGAGTAAAGTCCTGGTCATCCTTTTTGGCCACTCTGAATATAGCCACAAGTACGGGCTTGCACATAGTACAATCAAGTGTTTAATACAAAGTTAAAATATTATTATAGGAATCTAGGAAGAAGTGGCATTTTTTTATATTAATAGACTAGCTTTTGACCATAATCTCATCTGATGTTAAGTGATGATGTGGTCTAAAATGATAGTCATGCTAGAGGGAGCCACGCTCTCAAGTGTAGCTACCGGAACACACCAACAGGTGCTTAGCGACAGATTTTCAACTTGAAGTTTATCACAAGCCAGGCAGACTTAGAAAAAGCCCTACCACCATGCTACGGTTTTATCACGAGGTTTTCCTTCAGCGAAAGCTCCGACTCAGTTTCTAGGATTCGAACATACGTCCTTCGACGCTGTATCCGATCACGCTATCAACTAAGCCAGCATCGCTTCAGCATTTATTTATGCGTAAGTTGCTTCGGCTTTATACATATAATATGTATTTATACCTAAATTTGTGTTCAGAACGGAGCGGTCAAAAAGATTAGCGAGAACTGTAGTTGGGCATAAAGAAAACAACATACACAGAAAAACTTGTACCATCACACAAAACAAAACGAGTGTTTTTAATCGTTTGCTAATAATCCCCATAAAAGTGTCTTTAATATTTGATTAAAAATAAAAGCAAACATAAGTTAAGAATTAACATTCAATCTTGAAGCCGTGTAAATTTTTTATATTAACCATGTGATTGCTCGTATGGCAACTAGCTGATTTGGACACTATGTTCAATGAATCCAGTTATATACACACACGTATGAATATAAGTGTTTTTTTTTATTTTATTATTATAGTGGGCAAACGAACAGGTGGGTCACCTGATGATAAGTGATCACCGCCGTCCATAGACACTAGCAACACCAGGGGAGTCGCAAGTGCGTTGCCGGCTTTTTAATATATGTGGGCCTCCGGCACTCTCACTGACCGAACGAAACGCAACAGTGCAAGCACTGTTACTTCACGTCGGCTTTCTGTGAGAGGGTGGTACTACCCCGGGCGAGCCGACCCATTCATGCTGAAACCAGTAATAGCTTCAGCGTAGCTCTACCACCTACCTACCTACCTGTTTCCGATCTAATCTCCGAAATACCCGACTCAACGTTGACAGGGCGTTTAGTGACAGAAAACATTCAGTGTATTATCTAGGCTACATATCATCACGCTTTTCTACTGTGGTAAAATAGTAACGAGAAAAATGAGAATCAGGTAATTTAACATCAACTTTTTTTTTTACATAAACAAAGTCACAGACATCGGCTAACTTTGCATAAAGTTTGAGCTTCCCATAAGAGAAATATAAACTTATATATATTAAATATTATAATAAATGCGAATATGAATTTGCTTCATTGTTAGTCGTCCACGTCTGTCTACTCAACCGGTCATCATGAAATTGACCAACACCTCGTCTTCTTCTTCTTCTTCTTCTTCCTGTTTTGGCACCGCAGAAGCACTTGCCAGTGTCAATGTTTTGTTTCAAGTAAGTGTCTTGTGATAATTATAATGTTCTAACAAGATGGTGGTTTCCTTGTTAGAACTTTCCATGGAGTTTTGGTGGCATCTCAGAATGCATGCTCCGTGGTATTATTTCCCATCCACTACACTTGTGCATAATAACCGAACTATGTTACGTAAAACACCACCAATATATTACAAAATATAGAGTCCAATAACGCAAGATTATGAATAAAATATAAAAACCACTACATGACAGACTGAGGTCCCGCCAAAAAACCCAACACCTCGTCAAATGTACAAAAAAGGACATATGGTACATTCCTCCAAAAAAATGTCTATGTTATGTCACATTTACATTAACGCGAGATAAACCGTGGGCAAGAGCTAATTAATTTATTATATGGGTAAGCCCGCCTAAATTATCAATTTAGGCCGCAAATAATATCTAAATGTCAACATGAATTTCAAGAGAAACGCAAACATTTTAAATCTCCTGATGGTTGGAATCTGCGAAGCGATTAATTTCCATATCATTAACGGTACTTAGGCAAAAATACAACGTTGTTCATTGATATAAAATGTTATAATTAAGATTTTTATTTTTTTTTAAGTTTGATAAATCTAACGTTAAAACGACATGCAATAGAATTAACGCCAATTATAAATAATTATGTTGCGAAAACATTTAATATTACAGGTTTTATGTTCTTTACAGAACATGCCATAATTTTTTTACTTTTGTGTTATAGATTTTCGTGTTACGAATTTCATACATTCGGAGCAAGCTATTTGGCATTTATATGGAGCGAAATTTACAAAAAAAAAAGGCGACAGCTCAAGCCGAGGTGCACCGAGTGCCCTTGAGATGTTTCGCCTAAAAACAATCGGGTGAGTGCCCTAAGCGCTCCCCTTAGTAGTCCGGTGGAACTGTGAAAGCCTAATAAGCTGGCAGTGTAGGTCAGTTCGAAAAAAAAAAAAAAAAAAAAAACAAAAAAAAAAGGGTTACTTGTGTGTTACGTTGATGTTATTGCATCTTAAAAAATTACTATGTAGCTTTTGTATTAAAACTGGGAATTTTGACGGCCTTACCCATATCCGCCATCCAAGCGCCTACCAACTACGACCCCGAGTTAAAAATCTATCGCCAAACACTTACCGATCTATCGCGGTTACTACATACAAGATACGAGTCGTACAAACTGACCTGTTGCGGCACCTGGTGTATACGCAGATGCTGCAGATGCAACGCGGGGGCGGAGGCAGCATGAGAACCAGCATCCTCCAGCTCGTCAGCCCACGGCGGCTGGAGCAGGCGGATATCCGCACGTTTCACCTCCACAGTTTTCTTGCATTCGCCGTCTACCACCTGAATCACCAACGCCAATCATTAAAGACGCATATCTTTTATTAAAAACTAGAACACTAACCAAAAATTTACGTCGAGCACAGTCCCCGCTTCTAGTTTTTGTACGTAAAGAAAATCATATTTATTTAATACTGTTTGGAGTTCATACTGGTTATAAACTATTTAATAAATTATTTATAAGTAAAGCAAAATAATATATGTCATGTCAACGCACATACATTGCTGACATGTGCCGCTCATATAATAATAATATCACACCTTGTGTCACTTGCAGTGCTGATATTGACATAGACAGACATCTTTCACCTAAGTCTGAGTCGATTTCGACGCGTAGTCTATAAATACAAATTATCATTCTAATATTGTATAATTTAAAATAGGATACCTGTATATGTTTGTATGACTGTATTTTATTTAGCATAGATATGCATGCATATAACTTGGATAATATAGCAGACTAAAAAAAAAAAAACACTATTAATAATAACTGTAAACATGTATACCTATTATCTGTAATGTGTGCCTTATAAAATAAATAAAGGAAAATAGTAGAAAGTAAAAAAATATCGAAATATAAACAGCTTGTAAATGTCGTTTCTTTGTTTACAGGTAAGTTTTTATTATTAAATTTTATAATATAACATAGATTTATATAATGTAATATATTATAAATAAATACTCTTTGTTTACACAGCAACATATAAAAGTTTATTTAATTATTATTATTAATAAACCTTATATAAATCTTATGTGTATATAACATCAGGGCACCTTAAAGATAAAAAAATGCCAATTCGACTTATGTGAAAGATAATATTTTAACTTTGTTCTATATTAAACACTTGACTGTGTTATGCGCCAACACGAACCTAAGGCGTCATACTCACAGCGGTCAAAAAAATTAACGAGTTCTATACTTCGGTCATATTTACTTTTAAACAAATGTAGATGAGAGTTATACGTTCTACTCCCTTTTCGTAATACCTACTCGAAATTTCTTTACGAGGTGATGAGTCATTAGGTATTAGAGTTACCAAATCATGCTCAAACAACACAATGACTAACATGGAATGCATTAATGAAACACAATTTTTTAAATATACAACCATCTTTATAACATTTTGGCTAATTCATACAAGTGTAATAGAAGGAAATTTAACGAGTCCCAACTTTTTCTTAGCTATAAATAGTTTGCATCAGTTTTTTAACGAAATTCCAAAAAGATTTACAATTCGGCCATATTTTTTTATCGTTTGTTACCTCAGAATTTCATCATTAATACGATTTGGAACGTTCTTTTTTTATTGGAAAGGGGATATTTTCAAGAAGGACTTAATTTTTATTTCATTATCTTTCTACATGCACCAGAAACTCCCCAAAATCGATTAAGAAATAGATAGTGACTGAGGTATTGAAATGTTTAGGTATTTAACAATGGTCAAAGGCATTTGTTTAGAATTGATTTTTTGAAGTCTGTTCTATTTTTTTTTTTGGTAAATGTTTTATCTTTTCTCCTTCTTTCTATTGAACTTTTTCGTCAACATATAATGTTTCCTTTTACGGGCATATTAACAATTTCTAAGTTTATGAGACTATTGGCCTGTGGAGAAGCATAATAGTATAGAGACTAGACCATAGTATACTCGGAAAAAAATACTATACTTATAAAACTTACTGTCCCATGCAAGTCTCGTTAAAACCAATCCAGCCATTTCTTAGATTAATCCGGACAAACAAATTTTTAATTGTATTTATATGTATATAAGTACCATTATATTGAAACCTGTACATAAAATTGAAACGTTTGTTGTGTCCAGAATATTCTCTTCGAAACGGCTGAACCAATTATGACAAGAATTTCGCTTGGAAATAGAGAACTTTCATAGAATTATCTAGACTACATGTTATTACACTTCTCTATAAGGGCTAAGCTGTAATAACAACATTTCTAAAAACCTACTTTACCATAACCTTTTTAAGAGTATAGGTTATTAAATGAGAAATATATAATAATAACGAAAAAATAAAATAGAAGACAGCCATCATCATAGTAAATCATCAGCTGGTATAGATTTATATACTTTTAGCTCAAAGTAAACCTTTAAGCTCAAAAATTATTGTATGACAGTGATACGACATTTTAGTAAATAGTCTATACGACCATCTTACTCCGTCGGGAGACGATATTTCCTCTCTAACCTACGCACAACATATGTAAACACAATAAAAATAAAATTACTGGTGTCCTCACCTTGACCCTTATCCTTATCGGAGAGTTAAGCACCTCAACGACGAGTCCTTCGACGAACACGTTCTGCACGTTGTCCCGGCTAGGATCAATAGTCCTCACGACACACGCCGAACTGACCAACAGGTGGATCATTTGCGGGCTCGCGTCACTTATCACGTCATGTTTATTCAAACCGAAAATATCATTGTACTCCACAGACTCGTCGTAACCGTCGAGTTCCACCGTCACCCTACAACCTTCCGCCTGACGTATCACACCGGGCATGTAAAGACCGCGCTGTTTCGCCAACACTCTATGTTCGCGCCACTCCGATAAGTCGATACTCGGATATTGGATATACGGTTTCAACTCCACCGGTGGAGATTGAAGATGGACGATCGGAGACGGTTGGAGCACTGGACGTTGGTAGCACGGCGGTTGGTACTCCATAGTCATAGAAACACTAGTCGGTATCGTATTATTATTCGGGCAAGTTTGCTGCATCTCTTCGAACTCGGACGGGTCGAATTTGCGTTTCTTGGGCAAATTTCGCACCGGAGCCTGAGTCGGCGTTTGCTGCGCTGGTTGCTGGGCAGTGTTGCCGCTGCTGGCGTTACCGAGATTGGTCGGATTCGCCATCGTGATGTTTGGTGTTAGGTTTGTTGAGGATTGAGACAGGCTCACTGTGCCAACGCTGCTTATAACAGAAGCGGGAATCTAAAATAAATAAAAAATTAAGGCAATTTTTTTTTTTTTTTGTATAACTAGTTTACCAAGAGAACATTAAACGCTATCACCTATTCGTTAGTATTGACATTTGTCGCCTTATTATATAACACAAATATAATAAACAGTTTTTCCTCACAACCATATTAGCCGAGATATTCCAACGGCGGTGAAGCATGTAATGGACGATTAATTACCACGGCATTACTACTTAATAACAATAAATTTAATTTAGAACTTGAGACTTTATCACGTCATTAGTCACTAGTAAATGAGAAGCTAATCATTTTCAGTATATCGTTTGGCCCCGCGATCTTTAGCCCCGATGTGATTTCAACATATTAATTAGTATATTGTTCACTATAGATTGTAATATTATTAGCCGTACATAAATATATTGTAAATCGTTTACGTTTCTCGTGTCACGTAATACTCGATTAGCTAACGATTAACCGCGGCTCCGTTCGTGAATATATCTAATTGAATTGTTAATAACGGATATTACATCATACACCTTTATATATATAATTCTTCTGTACGTATGTATGTGACTGAACTCCTAAACGGCTGGACTGATTTTGATGACATTTTTTGTGTATCTTCAAGCGGATTCAAGAATGGTTTACATTCATAATTGGACCTGGTAGATGGCACTGCGGTCTGATTCTAGGATTATATTTAGATATTTTAAAATATAATGTATCCCTGTCTGATCCATTAATTAATTCAAGAACAATTAGGATGTCGAAAATTAAAATTAAATAACGACAGGCTATAGAAACTACAAGAACGATGTAATTAAAGTTTGAAAAATTTAATGTTAAAAATGGAATAATATTACATAAGAAACATCATAAATTATAGAGGAAATCACTTAAAAAATTCAACAGAACACATATTAACTACATAGATCATATTTATTGTCGTAAATCAGCCAATCTCGAATGCTCTTAACACACGTGTCCGTACAGTGTATAGCTTGTTACTACACTGGAGTAATGATAGCCGGGATTACCCGTTAAATGTATTAACATTAGAACTCAAAAGGACTACTAGCACTGCTGGACAACGACCGAGATACAACGAGATGTGCTTGAAAACAGACTTTTAACTGAATGGTATTAATTAGATTCTTTAGAAAAAAACCCTACCACCAAATTATTATCACTTACTGAATAGTTTTTCCTTTACCTAATGCTCGGTCCCATTTATCTAAGATTAGCTACGAACACTCTTAAGGAAGTTTATTATTCCTAATAATCACTTTTTCAAACTAAACCGATAATAATATTTATAAGTTTCTTTATAAATTAAATTCCTTTATACCTAATACATTATAAAAAAAACGACTTTTTATTTTGAAATACATATATTAAATTAGCAACAGTAATTATCACTCATGTTCTAAAAAACCAATAAAGTTGACTCTGACGAGACGATAACTTTACAAAAGAGGAAAACAAAATGTAAATTAGACTCTGTCCCACGTGTTCCGTCTATATTATGAGCACATTTCTGTTAACTTTACCTGTATTTGTTATTTTAACACAATTGAACTGCGAAAGGTACCGTAAATATTAATTACCTGGTCATCTATATCACCGTATGTTGCGTGTGAGCGGGAGAGGGGAACGGCGGCGGCGGAAGCCTGCGGCGGGGGTGCGCCGCCCGCGTGCTCACGCTGCATCACCCCCTTACACTACCACATGTCACACATCCTGCGTTGTAACTACCTGGACAACAAATTAAAACGAATTATTGTAAAGGGATCACCCATAAAAAAATTAAGATCATCATTACCCAAAAGTCTAAATCTGTCATAGCATGGTGGTAGGAAATTAGTCTGTGCCCGGTTGGGTAGCTACTCAAGTTGAAAATCTGTCGCCAAGCACCTGTTGGTGTGTTCCGGAAGCTGCACTTGAGAGCCAGTCTCTCTCTAGGTTTAGCGTGACTACCATCTTAGACCACATCATCATTTAACATCAGATGAGATAGTGGTCAAACGCTAACCTATAAAGTATAAAAAAAATCAAAATAATTAAAAAATTCAAATAAGAACTGAATGTAACCAATTTAGAAAACATTTAAAAAAACTTATACTAAATAGTACATATTATATTAATTGTACTTAGAGATTTTTGTTAACGGAATAGACAGGGTCTGCTTAAGCCGATGTGTCCCGAAGTATGACTTTTCTAGAAGACCACTCATATAACGGTAAATGAGCAATAAGGGTTCTTGGAAATGTATCTTTAAGGGATTAAAAATAATATAATTCCTCAAATGATAGGAAATCCCATCACAGAATAATAAATAATACTAAATAAATATTTTCTAAGACTTTTAAATACAACAGATCAAGTATTCTCTACATACTAAAAATGTGGCCCACTGAGCATTTTCCTGCGGCCAGAATCAATTTTGAAAACAGCTAGATAATGCGGCCCTAGCGTGTTAAAACCAGTTTTGAAAAATGCGCGTTCTGCAAAAAGTCCGTATACGTAACACGACCGACGTAAGTTGTCTGTTGTTCTTGTAATCAAATCCTGTCAATGTTTGCCAGTAATTTTAAGTATGAACAATTGATAGACTCACACTTGAAAACAGTTTTAAAAGTTATTTCCGCCTATAAATTAACACCACAAATAGTGAGATTGAAAAAAAAAGTCCTCATACTTTTGATCCACCAGTGAATTTTAACTTAACATGGCTGACATAAGACTTCCGAAAGAAATTCCTCAAACTGTATGTATCGAAATTCGCTGCGCATTTCAAAATAACTAAAGGCGCATACAATTAGACGCAGATAGCGACTTTGTTTTATATAAATCATTTATTATTGATAATATGAATGCAACATGATATATAATATAATTTAGCTCGTATATGTTATAACTATTGCAGAATTAATATAATTATGTAACATAGATCATTTCTATATATAACAAACATGTTCCTATGCAAACCGGCTATTCATTCTATAATAATACTATTGAAGTGTACTAAATCTACACCTAAAGAACTGCAAATCGCACAAAAATAATGTCATAAAAAAAAAACTTTTTAATAACAATACTTAATTTTTCACTGGAAAAATATACAGAGAAACGAATATAATGATGCTAAGACAAATGTATATATTATAAGGCCTGCATTTTAATTAAAATATTGTACATTCACAGATAATATTTAAAAATATTTAAAAAAAGACCTCAAAACATTTACATAAGAGATACAAACAAATCAATTATAATTTGTTTAAGAACAACACGATACGATATTCAAAATATAAAATTTGACTGAGCTAAACTATTTAATGAATTACCCAAAGACCTAGGGGAAACTGAACCCTTGAATACGTTTAGATTAAGACTAACAATGTATTTAAAAGATAATAATTCTCATGAATAATTTTATACTCTTCGTCTTGGAATTTGTTTTGTTGGTAACGTTTTTATTTTTCTGACATGAATATTCTAGAAATATTGTAAACAATTTTTATTTTGTATTAATAATGGGCGATGTTAAAAACTATTAATTTTAATTAATGTTTTATTTTTTAAAGTAATTCTCATAAACTGAACTATATTCTTTTGAGTAATAAACATCATTAAACCAAAAAAAAAAAAACTGATACAAATATCCATAACAAGAATAACGTCACAATCGCTGTTATTTCACAGAAAAGGATCGTTCACCCTAATGCCATTCAAAACGGACATATTACAATAACGTAAAGATATTTTCCTGTATCGCAGAGTATTAATCGTTTCTGTGAAAACCGCAATACAAACTGAAAACCTTGGACTTGTATTTACTCTCTATGCTAATTATGCTGCGTTCCTCGTAACACATACTCGTACATAGAACTGACTCGTCATCTTTTCGCTCCCTGAATTATTGTCTTTATGTTCCTCACGTTAAAACGTTACGTCATTTGTTTAAAAAAGTTCAACGTGACATGCATAATTGAAGTAACTAGGCTCCGTTTTATCATCATACTAAGAAATCTCTACAACTATAATCACACGGGTCGCACTAAAAATTTCCGTGATGATTAAGAGAAAAAAAATACTAAGACTATAGTCGAAAATTAATTTATTGTTTCTCAAATTATTGTCCCTTAGTTTTAATGCACTTTTTCATACGAATATATCAACTTTGAAAACATTTATGCTACTCCTCCGTGGTGAGCTCGGAAGCATGTTTTTTTATATTCTTGAAGAAAATCTTCTGGTTTTCGATATCATCCATCGACCATGTAAATAATTCTTGATTTTTTAAAACAAGAAGAAGTCGCCTTTTTTTAATTTTCAATTATTGTTGATGTAAGTGGCCAGTTCCGGAAATTTTAACTACGCCTTAAGTATAAAACACAGGGAGCGCCCTCGACTTCGTCCGCGTTTAATTACACTATAACGCTTTCTTCAAAATATTATTAACTTCTCCTAATAGCGAGTAATGTAAAATATATAATGTAAAATCCTATCCAATTGTCAATAGTGATCAATTAAACGGTGTTGCAGTTTATCGATTTCTGATATATACAAAAATATTACATTTTATATTATTATTTAGAATAATATCAGGAGTTTAGTTAATCGGGTTGCCACAATTAGAAATACGAGACCACGAATGCAGTAAACACTGAAATAGACAGAACCCGAGACGTAGGCCTCGGATTTCTTTGACAATCATAATGCCTTCCTTGCAAATAATACCTCTTTATAGATTGTTTTAGAAGCACATTTAGCAGGCAGATACATATTTATAGAAACGTACGTACTCTCTATATTTATCAAATTGAATTACATTCAACCTACAAATACAAACGAAATTATAGCTGTCATATGGTTATTGAAACTGTAATGTAATGTAAAAAATCTTATTTTCTTTTTATTTTAACGAGGCTTCAGTACATCCTTGATGACTATGCCAGCCTTGTAAGGTAACTCCGTTGGATTCATATATCGTTAAAGTTGATTCTCATATTTAGGAATTAAGGAAACAAACTTATAAATTATCCGAGCCGCATTAGACACGGGGTCTCCTAATATAATATTTACTTCTCCAACTCCCCTCCAGGACTCTAAGAGCATTTTTTGCCGCAATTCCTTGATCCGGCCACATTCGCACAACATATGATGAAAATCATCCGTTGATACACAAACTTCACAAAGTGGAGTTGTTTTTTTCCCTATCATGAAAAGGTACTTATTATGAGGTATGTGACCGGACCGAATTCTGAATGCTGTAATCAGTTCCCGTCTAGACAGTCTGGCAAAGACAATCCGTTACACAATTCCGGTGGGACGCTAGCATGAAGAGAAATAATCTTATACCCGTGTCAGAATAATGTGTTGTTCGCCGTTCCACTATCACGATGGAGTTGGATAAAATAATTTCGAGTCGAATAAAAACGTATCTTTAGTAAATCATTGGATATATTGTACACTTACTCATCTATCTACATTGATATATATAAAAACCCAAGATGCACACTCAACGTCTCAAAATCGTCCTCATAAAATGAGCGCACAATTTCAAATTGTGCGCTCATTTCAAATAGTCTCGCGTCGCTCGCGTCTCAACACGCACGTTAAAAATGCCGAAGTGTTCGCTGAGAAATTGTAAAAATCTTACGTCTAGAACGATAAAAAAGGATAGGATATAGTATTTTCGGTAAGTAAAAGAGTTTATGGATTTGTTTATATTGTTATAACGATTAAATATACGAATCAATATACGATTTTGATGTAAATTGTCTCCTAAAAATTAATATGAAATAATACAAAATACCCTGTTCTTATTCAATGGAGTCGTTTTTTTTTATTGTGTTTATTTTTTGTTATTAATAAGTTTTTGAACTTTTTTGTACTTAGTTTATGATAAATATTTATACGTTATATACTAGTTAATATTTGTTTCTTTGATGTACATATGTCCTACCTATAAACCTAATTACGCTCAAATAAAAATATAATTATGTGTTTAGAACACAATTTAACAAATTCTTAAAATACTAACTCAATGTCTTGTAAAAAAAAAATATTCCTCTCCACTCAATGTCTCGTCCTACGGCTAACTGTGGTCGTAAAATTTAACTGCTTTTTGTACACTGCTTTGTTAAAACTACTTTAAACAATTCGAATAAGGTTGAATTTGCAAAAACATATGTTTATAGCATAACTATAACTAATTAGGTATAGTGGTGTGTGTTTTACGGACAGTTTAAAGCGTTACTTTGTGTTCGAGACCGTGCATCTTGGGTTTTTTTTATATACCAAGGTCTATCTATATAAATACAATGATAAGGGTCTGCCTTGTGCACGCGTCACGCAAAAATTACTGAATGAATTTAAATCGGACTTTTTTAGTTTTATTTCTTAGCGGCAACCCTTACCACAAAAAATATCGCGATATCATAATTTAGTACAAAGTTATAAGAAACTACAATTAACAAATAAGCACTACGCGTGCAGTGGGGCAAGAGGTGTGCTGCGCTTGCGTAAGAAAGGGGAAGTAAACGAACACCATTGTTTACAGGGAAATTTTGAAAATTAAGTATATTTTTGTTTCCAATTTTTGTTACATTTTTTTCGCTGTCCATATATTTTTTTTTTCCATTTTAACGAGGCTTCAGTACATCCTTGATGACTATGCCAGCCACGTACCGCGGTACATATAATAATTAATATATTGCTAAAATAAAACGCAGACGAGGTAGCGGGTATAACTTATTACTTATCTATGGTAATAACATTAATTATATGTTACTACAAGCTGTGTCATCAATTATTTTACTGATGGCTGATTTACTTTTCTGTATCGTATTACAATTTGTAAGAACAAGTTGATAATAAATAAATGTTAATTGTTCTTATGGTGGTTTTAAGTGTAAACAATATGACATGTTCTCTCTACTTTAAACTTATTGGTTGTTGCATAATGCTCACTTGTTCGCGCGTTACGATGAAACAGAGAACGACCATTGTGATTGTCAATAATAATGGCTGACAACAGATAATTAACACCTATAACAATTATATCTATACTATATTTTAACATTGCGTTGGAATAAGACATAATAACAACCACTTCCTACATGAACTGTATTAGCTTCCACGTTAATTGAACAAACTCGCGTGTATTTGTATTCAACATAATATATTTTAAAAACTTATCAACAACATATTTCTAGTCTATCCGATGGTACATACATTCTCGAAGCGTGTTTAAATTTTATTACATTCAAATATTATCATAGTGGACATTCATGGTTTTTATATGTATTACGCAACACAGGTGAATCATACCGCTAAATGACCGAGGCGACGAGGATATACCAATTTTAATGATATCACACTATGCTATGTGTACTGGGTATTACCAACCATCGTCCATAGCCTGTGACGATTTATATTTTACTCCAAACCAAATAAATTTAACGCTTCGTGTTAAAAAGTAATATTTTATAATAAAAATATTGACGGTCTCGTGTATCATTTCGAATTAATTGAATTTGAATTTTAACTTCAACGAATTGAACAAAAAGAAAGCCTATATACACATGATTAAAATCTTTAAACACCAAGAATTAATAACACAGAATATTATAGAACCTTCCGAAAATAAAAACAAAAAATAGCAATATTTATATGACACTGATCTAACGTATCTATAAAAAAACTTCTCGAAAGCTCGAATCTTATACAATAAGTGTCCCGCGAATTCGTTATCTTATTTTTTTTTTTATTTCATGGGTATTACCATTTGTTATCTGTATCTTTCAAATGTTATATTGCCGTTACTAATTAGTCTTCACAAAATTTATTATCTTTATTGTTTAGCACCTATGAAAAATCGTAGTGATCTAGGATATACCGCAGATAATACTCTGAAAACTTACCATCTTCCAATAAAAGTATCGTTAAAAACAGGTCAACGGTTTCAGAGATTAACCCCTACAAACAAGAGACATTTCAATTGTATATTATATGTATAAATTTATTATATTTATATTTCATTAGCATATAAATTATGATTTATTAAGCTCACGCAAGAAATTCTTATAACCATATATTACACGGACCGCCAAATAAAATCTAAATTTTCGAATAAAAATCCCCAAACAACTTTGAAATGAGCTTATCTGGCCTTATTTATTACAACTTTAGAAACATATTTAAACTAAATGTCAAATGTATAATAATACATTATAGGTTATATCAGCATTATGCTATCATAAATTCGAAATAACTTCAAAATAAGTAACATATTTTTTTAATCTAGCACGACAAAGTAACCGCGCATGGTATACCTGATATAGTACCAAAAGAGCTACAATCGCAAGCATGTCAATACAAATGCAAACCTCGCGGCAACTAGATAGACAATGGCTGGTACTAAAACACGACGAATTAAAAAAGTCACTGCGATGGATATATCACCATATTTTTTTATACTTTCTAGATTTTAACATTTGACCACAATCCACTTCTGTAGGTGGTAGAGCTACGCTGAAGCTATTATTGGTTTCAGTATGAATGGGTCGGCTCACCCGGGGTGGTACCACCCTCTCACAGAAAGTCGACGTGAAGTAACAGTGCTTGCACTGTTGCGTTTCGTTCGGTCAGTGAGAGCGCCGGAGGCCCACATATATTAAAAGGCCGGCAACGCACTTGCGACTCCCCTGGTGTTGCTAGTGTCTATGGGCGGCGGTGATCACTTCCCATCAGGTGATCCACCTGTTCGTTTGCCCCCTATAATATAAAAAAAAAAAAAACCCACCTGATGTTAAACGACGATGTGGTCTAAAATGGTAAATACGTTAAACCTAGACGGGGACTGGCTTACAAGTGCAGCTGCCGGAACACGCCTGAAGGTGCTTGGCGACAGATATTCAACTTGAGCATCGTAGCCAACCGGCAGGGTTAAAAAAGCCCTACCACAATGCCACGGTGTCATCACGATGTTTTCTTCCACCGAAGGTTCCGGCTCAATTCGCAAACGCGCTAACTACTGACCCAACATAGCTTCATGCTTCATTATTAGTCCGGTGAAACTGTAACGGCCTTAACAGGCCAACAGTGTAGTCAGTTCGAGAAAAAAAAACATGCTTCATGGTGGTAGAGATCCACTCAGGTACAAAAACCACACCACCTCACTTTTTTTTTTTTATATATCATAGGGGGCAAACCAGCAGGTGGGTCACCTGATGGTAAGTGATCACCGCCGTCCATAGACACTAGCAACACCAGGGGAGTCACAAGTGCGTTGCCGGCCTTTTAAATATGTGGGCCTCCGGCGCTCTCACTGGCCGAACGAAACGCAACAGTGCAACCACTGTTACTTCACGTCGGTTTTCTGTGATTCACTTGATTTTTGGATATACACCACCATATACCTGGAGCGTGACAGCCATAAACGTGCAACTATAGCGACTGTACACATGATATGCGCTGTGCGTAATCCGGTGAAGCTGTGAAGGCCGGTCGCGGCATGTCAATAGCGTTAGATAATTACAAAAAAAAATTGTGTGCTGCGCCCTGTTTATCAAACGCTACAAACCTTGAATTACATATATTTTCTCTAGTGGATGACTGCATGTTTACAAAAAAATGCATTTATCAAAACTACATGAGTGTGTAAATTAAAACTGCGAGTGACGTCACTTGTAATACACGTGCTTTTTTACACTTGTACTTGTGGTTTTGTTTATCATAAATACCATCGTAGTTTGCAGTTTGTAATTTGTTACGAAAGAGTTGGACGAGCTTGCGTTGACTCTAAAATAGGTTCTTAACAGACAAAATCAAATTATTACAAAAAATAAAAATGTTTTTAACATTAACTTGACTAGTTATCCTAAAGTAATTTCTATCTTACCGACATATTAACATACTAGAAAAATCATATTGCAATTTAGAAAAAAAAAAATTCTGTAAATTAAAAACTCAAGTTTATAACTTAAACACTACAAGTTTTATACGATTATTTGATAAATGTATGTATGTAAGAGACTCGTATTTTTGATAAATGCAATTTACAAGAGCTTATAAAAAGAAGTTCTTGTTATATTTAACTTGTGAGCTCGTAGAGTTTAGATACACAGGGTACTCTGGTCGCGATACAATCGCAGACAACTGTCATATCTTTAAGTACATGTCTTATATAGGAATGTGTCTTTTCTGTTAATTTATTTCGAACACCGCTTCTCGGAATGTTATTAAATAATGTTAAAGTCAAGCGTAAGAATTCACCACCCGTAACACACATACACACTACAGCTCTTTGATACTCAAAGTAATCAAAAGTTTATTACTTTAAAATGAAGTAAAAAACAAAAAACAGTTTATGATGATCAAGTTAAATGTAACTCGTTACAATGAGAGCAATCAAAAAATAATAGAAACCGATGATTACTAGTCCGTTCGGATGGACGGTGGTGAATCTATCTGTTCATACGTGAGCACGCATTTTGTTGATTTTTTAACGCATACTTTACACAAAAAACTTGCGCGTAACAATCCTTCATTACAATGATAATTGATAATAGAACACATTTTACATTGCAATACTATGTACAATAGAGACATGTCTAAAAATCCAAAGCCAGGATCGTTGTTTCCCTCAAAGAAGCTATAAAATATACATAAGACTACTCTAGAACGTAACGTGATGAAAGAAACTATAGAAAAATGAACCAAATACAAATCGTTGAAAATTAATTTATGTTTTAGGTATGATGATATAAATACGCAATAAATGAGGAGCATTGAAGACGTTTTAACGTGACGACGTCAGCGAATAACTAATCACTACACATATTATAAAACAACAAAGTCGTCCGCCGCGTCTGTCTGTCTGGATGTTCGCGATAAACTCAAAAACTACTGAACGGATTGTAATGCGGTCTTCACCAATAGATAAAGTAATTCGCGGGGAGTGTTTTGGTACATAATTTATCATGTTTTTTTTTTTGTAAATTGGTGAAAATATAATGATAATTGTTGAAAGAATCGGAAAAAGTCAAGCCGCCTTAAGCGTTTCATGCACATAAGTATTTTTTTTGTTATTATCAGGACAGGACAACGTCTGCCGGGCCTGCTAGTCTAGTATAAAATTAATGGATCCACAATGGATATACAGATTTTTTATGTTCTATATAAATAGAATGATACGAGGTCTACCGTTGTGCGCGCATCATGAAAAAACTACTTGATAGATTTCGTTCGAATTTTTTAGTCTTATTTCTCAGACACTTCGTCACTATTAAAAAAAAAGGAATCACGATATCATTACTTCATATAAAGCTATGAAATTTCAAGAAACTACGATTTGTACAGGAACTCTACGCGTTCGACGATGCGTCTTTTCTTGTCGTAGAGAAGTTGTTTGTACAAGCGGTGTGGTGTGCATGCGTAAGAGATGGGAAGTTAACGGATAACAATATTTACAAAGATATTTTTTTTAAATATATACATATTTTTGCTTTCAAATTTATTTTATGTTTTTTCTCTGTACATAAAATATATTGAGATAATAAATGACAACGAAGTCACGGGTATCAGCTAGTGATAATTAAAAACGACTTTATAAAAAGGTGGTATGGTATATATCTTGTCGCCATTTTTATGTTACATAATATATAATTAGACGTAATGAACTGGTCGTTAAATTGAACGTTACCGATGTGACAAAACAATAGGAAAGTCAATATATGTTCCCAACTATGTGTAGATAGATAATAGGCGTAGTACGCATTCGCAAAACCATCAAAGCAGCACACGATGACATAAAGAATAATAACACAAGGAAACAATCCTATTTTACTCATTAGGATTCCATTTCAGAATCTCATTGATGTTGAAAATAAATTCCGGCTACAAGCTTTACCAATAAATTAAACGCCTGATTTACGAGGGAGGCGGTGTACCTTATTCCAATTTAGACGATACGAAACGTTTTTGAATTCGAAATAAAACTTATTCCGACAAAAATGCATTCACATTTGCAACTATTTTAGGTATAAAATTTAAAATAGACTCGACTTGGATCAATAACCTGAAACTGGAGAGGTATAACTTTTGTTTAACTTTTTTTTTTTTGATAAAACAGACCGTGTAGTTATTACATATTATCTCACACGTTTACAATAGATCGTACACTCGATTTTAAAACTTTAGTTGCACCACCGGTTTCGAACGATCGACATCGACGTGCTTTGCTTTTGAATTTAAGTGACGGCATAAAAAAAAAACGGGTTCACTATTATAGTAGGTACACGTCTTCTGCCTACGTATTTTGTTTTTCTTCCAATACCAAGAATTAGTTCTATGACGAAGTTTTATTACTTTACTTCATTTGTTTTAACATCGATATTTTTGTGTACATATCTACATGTCCTTATATAAATTAAGTTAAATTACTTCCGTTCCTTTTTCTCATTTCTTTCTCAAGTATTTTTTTTTTTTGTTAATAGCCCTTGACAAGCTTTAATGTTATGAATCAATTTGGATAGTTTCTTTATTCCTCACTATCGACACATCGAGTCTTTTATTTACAAATGTCTATTCGTCAACTTCACGACATTTACGTTTACACTCTACAATATTTGTACATCGATAGAAAAAAAGTCAATTACGTTGAAACTTATAAAAATATTATTATGGTCGAATCTCGACCACTCGACGACCACAATTTTTTTTTTAATTTATAGTTCATCTACAGCAATTTTTATTCTATAGTTTATAATTGATATTTTATTATACTTAAGAAAGAACACTGACCGTGAATATGGCAATTAAAATTTAACGTCTGATAGTATGTATGGATTTCAGTTAAAAACAGCTTGACTGGACCCTTATGCGTTAGACTATAATGAATATTCAATAATATTTAAAAATATTGTCAACCATTTGTTAATACTCAAACTCATTTTAAGAAAATTTAGTACACACGAATCATATGTTATTCCGAAATCGATAGGCTGTATAGGATATAATTAAATATAAAAACGAAACTAATATAGTTAGGTGCGTAATAAACGCATGCTGTATAAATAGTATTTCAGAGACTGATCTTGACTGGACATCGATGAATTTTTATCCCTTAAGTGGCTTATATCGAGAGGTTTGACCGGTGAAATGTCATTGGTCAGCAGCTTTGAACCCCGGCATTTACCAATGAATTTTTCACAAATTGTGTACATTGACTACTCATTTCAATTGGTAACACTATCAGTTGAGGCAATATTGTAAATATTTTTGAAGGACATAAAATGTAGAGTTGAATAAAGAATATTTTATTAATAGAAAACTACGTTGAAACCAGGAGGGAAGCTGAGGGCTGAAAATGTGGAAATGTGAGAAATAAAACAATGTAATGTGTGTGTAACTGTATCTAGATATAATCCGTGTGGCTTCATAAATACAATATAAAAATCGGTAGTGTTTGGGAGGAAAATAATTACAAAGACACGCAAACGTCAATGTTATATATTATTAGTATTTGATGTATACTACGGGTACAAAATCGCAAGAGATTTTTGGTATTAAATAAGTAACATATAATAAAATACTCATAAATACAGTTAAAGTGATATCTACGCATTTATTCCCTGATCCAGTAATAGTTCCTATTCAAAACTGCGAACTAATCTAGTTCTGAAATACAAAAATGTCATCCAAGTTTAAACTTGAATCGGACGTGGCTCGTGACCTCACAGACTGTCGCTTAGCTGACGCTACACTTCCGGCGACAATCAGCGAATGATCATAGACTACGAGTACACGTATAACAAAGTTTTTTATGCTTCCTACAGCAGAGTTTAGCCGCCAGGCTAAATATAGAAAAAAACTACACACAACATAATTAGGTACCACTAAAAACGGTTTTAGAATCAATTTTTAAATAACGAATGACTGACTTAAGTTAATAATAATAACTTACTTACCATTCGAATATTACGTAAGCACTAAACGGGGACGGGGGTATTTGATTTGCTTATTTTTAACGACATCAGGAAGGGGTTTTTTTTATTCTTTATAGGTAAGCATTTCATCTGATGTTAAGTGATGATGTGGTCTAAGATGGTAAGTCATGCTTAAAACCTAGGGGGAGACTGGCTCCCAAGTGCAGCTGCCGGAACACATCAACAGGTGCTTGTCGACAGCTACAGCTACATTTACCAGAACTAGTTACACCATGAAACGTTTTGTAATAATTAAAGTTATTAGGGTTACAACGTAAATAAAGCAATTAGTCCCTAAAATCGAAGAGGATAACATTTTTTACTTGACCAGTCTTTATTGTATCCCTCACCAGATGGTTATTGCGCACAAAAAGTCAATGTGTTAATAACTACTATCCTTTGTTTTAAAAAACGAAACGGAGTAAACTTCGTATCTCTTTCTGTGAAGTTCTATATTAGATATTTAAATATTTATATATTTATATCAATGGTTAATTCGGAAAAAAGCAATACGTATTAAGTATATATATTTTTATTACATGTTTATTGTATATTGTTGTATATTATTTTATTCTATGACGCATATTCTATTTAAATAACGTGTAAACAGAACAGTACTTACTTCATTGTTGGCGGCCTTAACAAATGATTTAAGTGCAAAGTTAGTGCACCTGCAAATTTTTTTGACACCCGTAATCTCTTCAACAATATTTCTTTGCCCCATTTAGCGAACCGATCAACTTTAGGAATATAAATTTTCCTCTTTCTAAAACGCAAATATCTTCATACGTATTATTTCTGTTCGTCAGAAGAATTATTTCGAGTTTCCCCACAGGATTTCTTGCAGCAACTACATAATACTTTAAAGTATTACTACTAAAACTGACAAGAAGTTCAAAAGTCGACAATAACAATAACGTAAACCGGCCAATATCGACCGGTAATTGTTAACGTTAAATCGTAACGTCATTTTAACCGTTGTTAACTGGTGCAACCTATTTATCGTCTAACAATTACTTTAACCGAACTTTTGACGGTAACTTTGACTGGTGCAACTCAGCCTTAATATTACTAATAAAAACTTTGATCTATATCAATTTCAATATTCCCATCGTCGCGTCGCGTCGGCCATGTTTGTTCACATTTTGTTTGAGCTATACAAAAACCAACCATTTATACACTGTTAGCCTCCTCACATCCTTTGTAAAATATTCTCAAGAACCTACACTTTGTTTAAAAATAATTCTTCAAATACGATCCTAGTCCAGTAGACGATCGCCCACAAAGCGCAAATACAATAACCTCTACCGTGTGCATAACGCTCGGTGTTTCTGATTAGCCGTATTGAAATTTCAATGGATCACGTCTCGTTATATTCTATCGCATAAAAAACAGGGTCAATGCCGCCATTAACTTGAGATCGCGTAACTTTTATATTACTTAAAATAGTTAAATCTCTTCGCATCTGCACATATAATAATAAATACACCCCAAATGTTCAAGATATATATATTTATGGGTATTTTAGTTACATTTGTTAATCTAATTGCAATACCTAATAAATAGAATTAAACTATCTCAATAATGGTTGCTAATGAAACATAGCAAAGAAAAATAGAGAGGTACAACAATAAAAGTCACAGAAAATTATGTTTCCGACGTGCTTTGAACAACATTGTTAACAACATTTTTTTTAAAGTAGGATCAAGAGATAGAACATCCGTCTACTCTGTAATAATGAGAGATGGCTATAAACACCAAACTAAATCACAATTCACAACACAAATGATGAAATATCATGAAAAGCGTCTCGGTTCGGTGAACATATTCTGAATAGAATCTCAAATTTGAACGGCCGGTCGACACTATTGCAACTTGCAATACAATCATTTACTGATACATTAAAAAATCTATACATGTATATATCATTAAAGTTTGTAAAATTGGTTGAAACGATTTTAACGAAACTTTTTACTAATAAATTTTACTTTTATTAATAATTATACTTTTCAGAGTATTGTCTTACCAATATATCATTACACTATCTTGTACAGGCGCTAAGTAGTAATGATATAATTTAACAAAAATAACTTAAAGTGAAAAAAAAAACCATTTTAGGCGTTACGCAATAAACACAAAATTGCAATTAAAAGACAGTCAACAATTCCAGGTAAAATACATAGTTCCCGTTCCTCATGTAACAGCAAAACAATTTAGCGGGAAAGAGGTCGCGAAAACCAAATACTTAAATATAAATTTCACAGATACAAAACAAAAATAGAATAATAACCATAGATAAATAGTAAGATAAAGTGTTAAAACGACGAACGCACGAAAGGATACATTATCTTAGTAAAAACTGCACGATAATTATCATCGCTATGGAATCTGATTTCGATTATTCATCGTGCAGATATTTTTATAGACCTAAATACGTACCTACTGTAGGTCTCGGAACTATAAATATATGAATTTACGGCTACATGTAATCCATCATATATCCGATGGCGAATGATATAAGGTAATTCGAATGATTAAAAATTATAAGTGTTCATTAATATCGCGAAAAAACAGTGTTTTTACAAACTACATTCCCTAATCGAAAAAAGTTATAAAGTCAAGCTATCTTCTACATTTATTTTAAAAAATATTTTGTACAGAATTGCTGTTATGTGCTTATCACACAAAAACTATTGGATAGATTTCGATATCTTATTTTATTTTATTCAAAAACACTTGGTCCTTAAATAATATCACGATAACTTCATTTAAGTTAGAAAAAAAAAATAGACTATACGCGCTTAGCGATGTTTTTCTTAAAGTGCAAAAATGGTGCAAGCGGTGTGGTGTGCAAGCGTAGGAGAGGAGAAATAAATGGATAACATTGTTTACAAACACATTTAGTAAGCAAAATATATTTATGCTTTAATTTTTTTTTTCCTATGTATATAAAACATATTTTTATACGATTATAAACAACGCAAACGAAGTCGCGGGTATCAGCATGTTTGTATATAAATGCGGATCTTACTATACGACATATACATATATATACATCTGAGATTGACAAACTCGAACACCGTTCGATTGATTGACATGAAAGTTAAATAAAATTAAAATACTACATTGTGTACATACACAGTCAGGTACATAATTAAAAAATTATGTATACCTACTCGTTTGAATAATAATTTTCTATACAGATACAATAATTTGTGATCGCCTTGTATTATAATTTTGAAGCACAGCGTCATCAATAATTAGTAAAACCTATTTGGTCTTACATTTATACTCTGTTTAAACAAAGCGTGAAAGAAGGTCATCGACCCGGTGGTTAATTGAGATTTCAGAGTTAAAATAGTTGTGACATAAACGTACCTAGTCTATTAGACTTTTAGTTTGTGATAAAAACTATCAAATAATCAATGCTGCAGGCTGGCTATACGATGTGGACGTCACACCGAACATTTTTAAAACTCTTACTCGCACTAATAGAATTCTACTAGAGAGTAAGCGAGATAAATATAGTAAAATTTCTCATAACTTCACACTTTTGTTTACAGTAAATATTATTATTATTATGCAAGAAAATACGAAATTTACTTACCAAAAATAACTTTTAAAACGTGTAAACAAAACGTTATGTTTATGATAAAGTTAATTGAAAATCACTCGTTCATTATGGAGCCACTAATAAAATACACTTAGGTCACAGTTGGCACCACCGATTAAAAAATATCACCGGGACGTCGTAAGCATTCCAGGGATTCTGAAGTATAGACGGAGCATGTTTGAACATGTACGACATAGAGCAACCTTGGTCAATGGATCTTTACTCGCAACGCTAAGTATGTAGGCTGAATGAGATAACACTACAATTTACATATATTTGTATACAAAATAGTATATTAAATACATGACTCACGCTTATGAACCGATGTGGAAACATCATACAAAAGATTTCGATTACTTACGTGTGGGGACTAGGTTCAAGCCGCGGGATGACTCGGATAGAACCGGTTCGCGTTTAACGCATGATTCACTACTTAAGATTCCATTTCTTACTTTCATATTATGTAAATTCTTCAAAAGTATTATAGTTAACAATGCCGCTGCTCACTTCTCATGCACACGATTCGTGCTCAAACATCATTTTAAGCTTATTAAGTACAGACTTATCAACATACTAGCTTTTGTTCTCAGCTTCGCTCGCGTTAATTTATTAAATCTACAAATTTCCTCGGAATAAGTATATATATATATAACTTTTTTATACTTCATAGTTTAGCGTTTGATCACAATCTCATCTGATGTTAAATGATGATGTGGCCTAAGATGGTAGTCACGTTATAGAGGGAGACGCGCTCTCAAGTGCAACTGCCGGACACACCAACAGGTGCTTGGCGACAGATTTCCAACTTGAGGGTGGTAGCTAGCCAGGAGGACTTATAAAAGGCCCTATCACCATGCTTATGGTTTCATCACGATGTTTTCCTTCACCGAAAGCTCCGACTTAGCTGTAAGAATTCGAACCTACGTCCTTCGACGCTGTGTCCGAGCACATTACCAACTATGCCATCATAGCTTCATTCACTTCTGGGTGAAGGTACCTTATGACCTTTTCTGTACCCCTGGCATAGTGTATGCAAAATATTATGATAATCGATTGAGTAATTAAGGTGTGAAAGCGTAACAAATAAACAAAGGCACAATCGCTTTTATAGTATTATAAATGATATTCAAAATTATATATAGTAAGTAAGTTACAAGAATTAACTGTACAAATGTGAAATGTGCAAATCCTAGAGTACTAAAAATAGTTTGAAATTGTTATGTTATGTTGTTATGTTGTTTTTATGTTGATGCTATGATAATATGAATCTAAAATTACTTTCTTTTATTCAAAGTTGACACAAATCGTTCACAGCTATAATTAAACCCTAGTACACAGTGGAAAAGTCATTGGTTCAATTCCTGTGCATCAACAAATTTTATATGATAAAATGATTGTCACTTTTGTATCCTACTTTATAATATTAATTCGACGGTCGCAAAAAAATAAGCGGTTAATTAAACAGAGTCATAATTTTTTACAGAAAAGCGTTTTATATGCATAGATAAAATAATTCATACAAAAATTTAGTTAAAACCTTTGTTTTTTACAGTACTTACTTAGTAAAAATAGGAATTAAACAAGAAAAAATGTTATAATAAAATAAAGAAAAATTAATACCAATAATTGTTTTTTTTTTTCCTAAAAAGTTCACTCCCCATTTTGTTTATAGCTCATGAAACTATTTGAGATTAAGGCAGTACATGCTACACATTTTAAAATCTATTATTATTTAAGAGTTGAAGTTAGAGAAAAATAACAGAATGGCAACTTGTAACATTCAAATCATACGGGACACAACATAATGAATGCACTAGCTAGTTTTCGTTTCACAATGATTATAATAGAAACCTAAAATACCTATCACCGGAGTGTCATACAAAAAAGTTGGATTTAGGGTTGCCACTTACAATAACTGAATAAATGAAAATACTATGGGGTTACATAAAATTTCTAAATAGAATTTCTTGAAATGTCAGTTGTTGCATATTTGTACCTTACTATATATAAAAAAAAATGTATTGGCATATAAGTGTATTATAAACTCTAAAGGATAGCACCAGATAATTACTACACAAAAATATTATTGTATATATTTCTATATTCTGTATGGGGTCTAAATAAATAATTATTTCAATTTTTTACATCAATGGGAGGCGCTGAAATGATTTTCATTCTTCGGGGCAGAAATATACTTTAACACTTTACTGACTGGCAATTTTACACAGAACCTATATTATGTCACCAGCTATTTATACAAAAATCCATTTTCTAGCTACTTCTAGTAAAAACATTTTGCATCTTAGTTTTCTTTGTAATTTACAAAGTCATTTGCCCTCTCTGAAGATTCATGGACTTTTCTATTAGTATCACTTGCTCTTGCAATACTCAATATCACCTCAGGTGTCATAAATTGAAATAGTAATGCAAGTTTAATGACATATTAACTTGTCACTGATGAACAAAGTGTTAAGAAAGCATATAACTTTTTAATTTTTTACACCATAATCATCCTATAACATTTCATTTGTACGAGTATGTTAACTAAATAAACTCCCTTACAATATTCTACATTTACATAATTGTATATTTATGCTTTATTACAATATACTATCTCTATTTATTATATACTATAATCGTACGGTTATTAAAATTCAAATTACTAGCAACTTGTACCACATACTATTTTATACATCCATCTTACTTTATTGTGCACCACTGCTGGGCAAAACTTTCTACATAGAGCGATCAACTAATATAACCATCTCTTTGGCCCGTGTCACTGTAGTACATACATGAAGTACATAGTACATACAAGTACATAGTGGTACTACAAAATAATCCCAAGGAGGGTTGATCTAAGACAGGCAGCCGATAGTAAAAATTATGCCAAATCATACTTATTCACAACATGACAAATATGTATTACCGGCCCTGCATCGGTGGGATAAGGGTAAGAAAAAGACGATAGATATGATATGACAATAAAATTGGAAGGCTAGGCACATTACAATTAAATAAGTTTTCATTTCACTGTATTAATCATAAATAGTAGCATGATTAAATTGTCCTTTTAACTAAGAAATAACCTATGTATAAAATTACCAAACTATATTATTAAAACAATACTTTTTCATTTACAATGATAAGAGATATTAAAATCAGATCCATGATATAAAGTATATATTGTTTTATGTACTTACTATAATGATAAGTACAAGAAAACAAGTATTAACACATCATGTATCACAACATTACATGTTCAAAAATGCTGTTATACTCTATTTTATATGTGTTTTATTTTATTATACACAATGTTTGTACAATAATGAATATAGTATGCATTTTATTGTTTATAAATTAATAATGTAGAAATAATTATTCATCTCTGTCAATTCATAAAAATATTCACATACTGTCTAGCCTATTTGATGCCCTGCAGTCTGAAAATACCTGGAGCTATACTAAACATTACTCATATATTTCTTCTATACACAAATAATTATACATTTTCATAACACAAATCAATAGTGTTTTATAACATTGATATATTTCTTAATATTCTGCAACTTCATTTGTAAGAATATCATTTAGTTTTTATTTTTAATTGTAGTATACATCATTTTAAAATTATACTTTAAATTATAGGAATTATTCAAAGTCCTCTTCTTGTATAACCAATATATATGTATTATGTTAGGTATAAATGGTAAAAAAAAAACAATATATTTTTAGTTTCAACGAAATAAAGTAGTTATTTTAAACAAACCTACACAGATACCCTATGTTTTAATTCAATGTTTAAAAATAGCTCTTCATCAATTTTCCTCTATGTATATGTTAATTAGTAGCTAATTTAACATAAAATCACATCAGTTAAATTAAAAAAAAAAATCAATATACAAGGTAATGGTGGTAGAAACTGAGTAGTAATCATCAATTCGTTCGATTTACCTATGTCATAAAATAATATTGTTGTCGCTCACCGCTTTGCACTGGCGTAGTGTAATCAGCTGATAAGAACGATGTAAACGCGTCGAGAATTGTACAATGTACACAGGCGAGGTGCATACGATCGGCGCATGCTTACATATTGAATTGAAATCAATTAAGAACTAGTGCCGCACATTACAACGGCTGAGCGGAATCAACGTGCGGCCCTAGTGCATTGAAGCAGCACACCACACCGCCGGTCCCGGCTACCACGGCTGCGCCGCACGTTGCACAAAATCGAATGCCATTATTAATTCACTGTTGCATGTTTATTATCATGTACGCCCTATATGCGCACACATCGTATGTTATTTAATGTTATTATACATAGCGATGGGTCCTGATATTTGTACTCACCGTCACTTTCCATTGTCTTGAGTGCGAAGCACGCTGTAAACAACCCGACCACATAATAAAGCAAAATGGAAGTCCGGACTCGCCCGAGCCGAGATGAAAATTTTTATGAGCGCTCTCAAGTAGTAAAACGTCGTTACTATCCTATAGTAGTATTTCAGCAGCCCCCCCTCCAAATGATTATCTGCCTTCAACAGATTAGATCGTTCACTATCATAATGCAATATGTTTAATTGTTCACACTTCGTCAGAACACAACAAATTACCAGTCCAATGATGATTTACACTAAATTTAATGTCCACTTGAAAATAATAATCATTGAAGCGTTTGACGTCCTGAGACACAACACCCACATCGAAAAATTCTACATGGCGACTGGCCTGGCCCAGCTTTCAATAATTTCCACTCGAACATATTCCTGTTTCACTCATTCACCATTCATTTAATTATTTCTCAATACGGGCGAGAGAGATAGCGATATATAAATATTTCCTATGTATGAATAGAATCGGTGTTGTGAAGTGTCCCTCTCCCCGGCGATGGCCGAGCCGAGTTGAATGGACCCGAGAAATGTTCAACTATTGGATCGATGATGATCACGTGACACAAATATGTCGTGCTGTCATTCGCCCGGGAAAATTTAAAAATATACTATTGTACATAAAACTATACTATCATTATATGCATCACCGAAATATGTAAAATATTTTAGTACATATTCTGTGTCAGAATACTTTGTGAAAACAATAACAAGGAATGTGTAGTTGCAAAATTACCACCTCTACGACGCAACTTTGTGATTTAAGTATTCATTATTAACAGCGAAATATTAAAGTATGTTACAAGATGTGTCTTACTTTGTTCCATTACAGAAATTTTGATACATTAGTTTATATTATTATTATTATTACTAATTTACAAATATTTTACCAATTCATAGGCGATTTCCAATACACAATTTAGTTTATATTCTCTTTCGTGTTCACTGAATGCAATCACTATTGTAATAAAATGTATATAATTATGTGACTAGACTGAAATAATGCTTTTGTGATGAGTTTGATCACCTGAAATTACAATATTTAAATAAAATTGTTTTCCAACTATATCTATCTCTTTCTTTGTTATTCATAAATTACACGTGATAAAATGACAGGACAGAATTATTAAGATAATTTTTAAATTCTGCAATATCAGTGAAAATGTTTGTTACATGGAAGGGCAAACCTAATATCTTGCGTCCAAATGTTACCTTAAATACTACAGATTTATTTTGTTATACGTGTAAGAAAATAAAATTATGTTTCTTAAGACTAAAGAACATAATGCAGACCTCATTTTGTTCAAAGACATATTAATATGGGTATATATGTTATTAATAAAAACAATCGTAATAAGTTATGAAAGAAATCAAAAACAAGTGGTAGGTTTATAAAATATTTATTTATCTGTTGTTGACCTAAACCACCTAAAACATTGAGTAGGAATAGAATTACATTTAATAGGATATATATGTTTTCAAATAACACTAATAAATGGTAAATAAAACAAAATAAAGAGTTTAGAACTATTATTTATTGCATATGAAAATATATCCTACTTACTTAAAATTAAGTAATAACCTATAAAAAAAAAAAGAAGAAAATAGGCAAAATTTAAAAGTGTTATACAAAGACTAATCTTTAATATTTTCATATTATTTACACATATCATATATAATTAATATGATATACTGGAATTGAATCTAATTTATATCTAGTACTAAATAATTTCAAATCTTGCTTCAGTATTTAATTACTATTAACTAAATTCATGATTCAATACCAAATTTATTACTCATTAAACAGTATACATATTACATAAATTTAAGCAAATATCACCAAACATATAGGTACAAATAGATTAGCCTTTGTATAACAAAACTCACACATTTTTTTAAAAGTAATTTAATGTAAGTGCCACTGTGTCTTATTGTATTTTTGTGCTTTTTTACATAAAATTCCATAGCATAAATAAAAATACTTATTTCTAATTTTAAGAGCACATAGAGTATACTACAATTTTTTTCTCCTTTTCAAATTAATAAGCCAGCTATAATAAGTGACAGTGATTAATTAGTTTTCTTGATTTAATGATAGAATTTAGATCCAATATATAATATTATATGCCAAGGCCGAAGACGGAGACAATGCAATACATTGTTTTATTCTCCCAACGCACAGTGCATGAGCCATCAGTGTTGTTGTCCCAGAAACATGAAGAAGCTGTATGAAGTCCAGCACCATTCTTTTGCATTATTGTGCATGTTACTGAAAGTAAATATGAGTTTACTTGATTGTACTATTTTGTAAATATCGCTATGATAAATAACTGTAACCTAAAAAGAACTGTTACGGTTACAGTAGCTATACAATATATATCAATAATACCTATATATTTGTAAGGTTTCTGTAATTTTGTCAACTGTCCCAAACAAGATTCGACAACAGCGGAGGTCCATTGATTTACTTTGTTGTGTTGGTAAGCTGTACCTCCAATAGAATTTTCAATAGCCTCTTTGATTATTTTACTCACATCGTCGACAATGAATTGATTCTGAAACACGTCATGTTAGTAAAAAAAACAAGAATCAATATTTCATTGCCTTTTTCTAAGTGTTTTAGAAAACTTACTTCTTCAGCCAAATCGTTACATTCTTTCACCTCCATAATTTAAAACGAAACGATTTAAAACCAAACTACAAACCCTAAATATCGTTTGGATACAAAAACAACAAAATTTTTGACGCCACCTAAAGACAAACTACAAAACCAACATTTAATTTTATGAGGTTGGTATTTTTGAAAGCACAGAGGTAAGATTAGTGATGGGAAGCAAGAATCGATTTATAATAATTACAATATAACAACACGTGCTCGTTGGGCCATACGGGTCCGCGCAAGTGAAAGTCGGTAGTATTTAAATCAAAACAAAAATACTGCTAAAGATAGAATAGCTTGATCAATTTTTACCACATTTAGTCTCAATGGATAGGTGTATCTATCTCATATAATATATTTTCGGCTTTAAGATTTGACATAGAATTTTTAGACCTATTTCTCCTCAAAGTATGTCTCTTTTTATTCTATAGTTCTTGTTATGAAAATTAAATGCTGTAAAGATTATGTGTTACAATAACTGAAAATACACATTTTTCTTATTTTATTTTGGTGTAAAATGAAATTATTTTATTTATTTATTAAATCTTAGAAACCATGTAACTGATATATATGTTTTTCAAAGTTAAATTTTTTGTCACCAGAAAATTTACGAATATGCTCAAACGTCTATTTGTGAGAAATACATTGCAGATTATTGCTCTGGGAAGTAATATTATTGTCATTTAGATAATATTTAAGTTATACCTGGCAACATTTTTGGCAGTTTACAGCAGAAACAAATTTAGAGCTATAGCATATATACTTCTTATTGAATTACAAACCACAGTTGTCCTTACAGATGCTAAAAGCGCTTTATAAGTATTAGATAAATCTCCATTACAAAACAAATACAATTTTCCATTGTCCCTTGGTATGTGTTCTAAGCTTGATCTATGTAAGGAATTTATAAGTTGTTTACTTAAAATTTCCTTGGATCTATGTTACCATGAAAAAAAAAAGTTTAAACATTGCAGATATTTATAAAATATATTCAATTCATGGAAAGCTTGACTTAACTGATTTCTAGAACCAATATTTGTAGAAATCTTGAATTTCAATGTTTTTGTTCATATCTTTATTATAGCAATCTTCATCATCATCTTACCCTTATCCCACTTAAGTAGGGTCGGCAAAACATGTTTTCCTTCTCCACTCTCCCCTGTCAAATGTCATCTCAGTATTCACACCTTTTATACACATACATCTCAGTATTCACACCTTTTATACTTTGTTCGGTCTTCCTCTACCCTTATATCCGTCCACTTTCAAACTCAAAACTTTTCTTGTTACATGACTGTCATCTCTTTTCATACTATGCCCGTACCATTCTAACCTATTACACCTCAACTTCTCTGTCACTGGTACTTTTTTCAAACTTCCTTTGATATACTCATTATTAATCTTATCCATTCTAGATATACCACTTATCCATCTTAACATTCGCATTTCTGCCACATGTAATCTTTTCGCATCCGTATTTAGAAGGAATATTATCGATATTAGAATATCAATATTTTCTCTTCCGCATGTACGATAACTTAATGAATATAATTGTTCGCTTAGAGCTATTCTTTTTTATAAGTTCAAATGGATAAAAACATTTTGTTTTTAAGCTAAATGCAGTCATTAAAGGTACCTACTGCAAAGTACCAAAATCCGACAATCTAACACCTTTTTCAACAGTAAGTGAGATAGCAACACTTGTCATTGTCACTTTTATTTCTGTGCTTTTATTGTCATTTTGCAAGATGAACATTGATAGTTTCTTCAATTTTGATAAATTGTAATAAAATAATGGCTTCATCAGTGCAAAACAGTAGAGTGTCGCCGTCTGGATACTGTGTGTGCTGTCGTGTTTGCAATATGTGGTGTTGGAGAGCTTTTAAATGGCTCCCAGTGTTACTGATAGTGTCCATTGTAACTTGGTCATATTATGCCTATGTTATTCAGTTGTGCATTTGTTAGTATATGTTTTATTTAATTAGTTTTTTATTTATATATATTCTTTAAATTACGAAAAACAATTTACCTTGCAGTTACAATTGAGAGTGTTGCTCAACAGTGTGTTTATTTGGTGCTGTATCACATATTACTAATAATGTTTGCCTGGTCATATTGGAAAACAATATTTGCAGAAATAAAACCTATTCCAGATAAAGTAAGTTCCTGTTGAGTATATTTACTTATATAGATGTATTACATCTTCAGCATTAACTTTATAATTTCTTAAAATGTATATAGGTCACAGGTTTCAATTAATATTACTTATCTATTGAAATTGAATTATATCAAACTGTTCAATATCTATATACAGTATTCAATTATAGCTTTAAAAATTAATCAAAAGAAGATGTATCTTTTAATAATATTGGTTTTTTTTTAACTAATAATCTAGAATAATAATGTAAGTAATGATCTGTATTTAAATCTTAATATGTTAAATTCAAAAACAATTAAGAGACACACGTAATTAGTAAATATGATTATAATTTATTTGCAGTTCATATGCATCCCTAAATTTAAACTAAGTTACAGTTATTAAAAAAACTGGGTAATAAATAAAGATTGATAAATTAGCTGTATGCTATTTAAAGTTGTAAAGTTTAATTAGTCAAGTCTTATTTAACATCAGATTATGTTACGTTTTATAATTTAAAAAAAATAATGCAATGTAGAAAAAAGTGATTTCTCTAGACTGCTCTATGATATTTTTTTATTTATTTCAATTTACATGAAAAAAAGTCTATAACATTGGATATGTATATAGTATACAACTTGATGTGCTATAAAGCACCCAAAACTTTTATTCTTCCTTGAGGAAATAAAAAATTATATTTCACATGTCTGTGTTAATAGTCAGTGAGAGGCTATATCATTTAAATGTAATCTAAGATATTATGTCAATGAATCATAATAAATAATCCTATTCGTTTTGTTAGTTTATCTAGTTTTAGTTTCTCAATTTAATTTGTTGTAACTTTTTAGACTCTTAGCAAAACTTTTTGTGTTTTCCATTTCTGCAGTTTTTAACATATTAGTAGTCAGTTTGTGAAAGTTAATCTGTGTTCTTGTTAATTTGAAACTTCTATATATCGCTTAATTTCTTTTGTCCATCTATTGCATGTCGCGTTACAACCAGCTGTGGAGTATGGGTAAAATAGAAAGAGCTTGGCAGACCAACCAAGACCAATATGGCGGCGACCATTGCTCAGTTGAAAATGATTCAATGGCTTAAATAAATATCATGCCAATTTTTGCTACGATCCGAAAAAAATGTCACTTGCATCATGGTTTTATAAAACCACTTTTTTTTAGTTGATTAAACTGTTCTAGTTAACTTTGCCAATATGTCATGTATTGATGTTTTTTTTTATTAATTTTTCTTTTGTAAAAGCACTTTCACTTGGGCTTATGTCATTTAGGACACAGGGTGCTTGTATTATCTGCCCTCTTTGTTTCCTAGATAAATATGTTTTGTGATTTAAAAATATTATGATACAAAAAGTCAGTACTGAGATAATAAGATACATATTATATATTCTATTGATAACATAATGGGAAGAGTATTGATTCTAGTCCCAGATATAGATTAATCAGTCTAAACTCTAGTACATAGAAAATTAACGTATTTAATATTTTGCCACTGTTTTCATTGGTGTATAAAAATAGTTAATATTTGTTATTAATAGTTTGATATTTGTTTCAGTATAAACTACCCGATGTGGAGATCGAAAAGTTGCTTAGTGCTGACTCGGAAGATGGACAAAGGACAATATTAGAGAATTTTGCTAAAGATCTTGTTATAGTCACAAGGTGAGGTACAAATATCATTATTATCATTTGAATAATTCATCTTTTAATTGCATAAAGTTAAGATTATTTGTGTTTATTTGCTTGAGATGTTCAATATTAAAGTTTTAAATAGTGTATACTATAACAATAATGAAAAACTGATGAGGTCATAATGTCCGAGTATCTTGTTGGGCCGAATATTTATTTCATAGTCATGGGTTGAACGTCGACATGAACAGTGAAGGAAAATATTATAAGGAAAGCTGACTCGAAAAACTTGCTTATGTTTGTGTGTGTGCAAAAAACATATAATTGTAGATTTATCAGTGTTTAAAATCATGTCTCTGGACTGGTATGTCAGTTATACCTGTGCAGTCCCGATGGTGCCTTTGTCTTTTAGTAGACACTTAGGATATTCTTATTTTATCAATATCTGATAAGAAAAATTTCAATGTTACTGTCACTTAATGAAGGATTTATTTTTGTACTGAGTTGTACAGAGTTTGTACTCGGTATAATTATTATTTATCATGTTTCTAGTTTCACAAACAAATGACTGTTGTACAAACTCTTTTTGCATATGTCAATCCTGTCATAATTAGTTTAAAAAGCTATAAACCGCACTTCCCATTGCAATAAGACTTCTAACGAACTATGAACTCATAGTTATATATGAGGTTTGCAACTTCTTCACTAATTTTTGAAGTAGAACTTTCATAAATTCAGTTTAATATTACACCCCTGTTACAAAAAATCTAATTATTATGTTTGATCATTTATCATGGCCACATATACTAAATGAGAGCTCAAAATAAAAAAAATACTTTATTCAATTTAGGCCCTAAGAAGGCCCTTATGAATGTCAAAATTACCACCGGTTTGGAAAACAAACCAGTCATTGACAAGAACAGGAAAGAAACTTGAATGGCTTGATATTTTAAGTTCTCTCAAAGACATTAATAATTATTCATTTATAATTTCATGCAGAATTACTTTAATTAAATAAATGATTATTTAAAAATGATGTTTAATAGTTAATAAATAATGAGTTCTGACTGTCTAAAGATGAGTTTACATTATCGAGTAAATTTTGTCAATTGTAGAATCAAAATAATGATAAGAAAATACTGCGCATTTATATTTGGCATGGAAACTAAAAAAGAGATTTTAGAGAATTTCGCTCATACTATACCAGTCTTAACAAGGTTCGTGAATGTAATTCTGTGCAATTTTTTAGCTAGAATTGAGAAAATATAGTTTTTATACAAGTATATTTTACTTAGCCTCTTTTGACCATGTAATCATAGAAATATAATTAAATAATATATATTGCTATTTGGGAAGTATAATCATAGAATATCAGATCTATATAATTTACAAAAAAATAATGCTTATTAATAATGTGAATTTAGTAGACTTTAGAAATTATTTGTTGAAAAATATTAGTCAAGTGCTATTAATATTTAGCTTTTGAGTTAAGGAAGTAAAACAGTTATATGTATAATAAGTAATCCGACGTTCCAATTCTGTACTTTGGACGTTTCCAAATTCAATTATCTACATTTACTAATTTGAATGTAATTAGTTATAACATTGTCTTCTTAAAAAAATGTACTACTCTTTATTGTCCTTTCACTTCAAATTGTCAATATATTGATTAATGTACTATGCTAATGCCTATTTTTTTAAATTTAATTGACGCGTTTGTTCAGTACGTATTCTTAACAGTATAAGCAAAACATGTAACCTCATTCTAATCACCTCATATTGATTTCAATATCATCATCAATCTTCGACATCTTTTATTTACGACTATGTATTTACGTTAACCTTAATTTCTTTGTGAAACTTTCACGCCTTAACTAGTTATCACGTTCTGCGCCACGTGTACCAACGGTGGTACACGTTAAATTCAATTTTCAAGACACGTGTACCACATACGGTACACGATGTGACAACTACTTGAAAATGAAAGAATTATTGATTTTATATGATAATGTAGTTTATAGTCAAAACATAATGACCTTAACAACATGTCAGGCAAAAATGACTTGTCACGGAACGTGTTAACATGTTACCTGTCATTATGAAATTCTGCATAAACGTTATCAGAGGTACAGAAAAGGACATGATACTTTCATCTTTTTTTTTTTAATACGATTGGAGGCAAACGAACAGTCGGGTTACTTGATGGTAAGTAATCACCGTCGCCCATAGACACCTGCGACACGAGAGGCATCACAGATGCATTGCCGAAACGTTGCCATCTAGTAAATTTGTACTGTTTCCGCGGGATAGATCAAATCTTCATTAATACGAGTGAATTCGCGTGCAAAATCTAGTATAAGACAAATACGACTAAGATCTAATGAATTTCGGATTTTAAAGTTTGAAAATCGTATAATTCATCTTCTTTTTAAGGTTGAAAAAAAAAATATGAATCCGAAGAAAAATGAACAATAATAATAGATCGGGGAAAAACTTTCAGCAAATCTGAAAGTAATTTTAACATAGGTATTGTTAATACTGCTTACAATGGATATGAGTTTGCTTTAAAATCCGAAACGTTATTCGTTCTTTGTCCGACTTAAATCGGTTAAAGTTCGTGTCACATAATTGGAATACATAACTATATATTAAAGAGTGAAACTTCAAATATGTTCCAAGTATATACAACGTGTCCTACTGGCTTAGTAACCTTTGTAAATATAGTTGGTGTAAGCTAAGTAACTAATCTGCATATAAATGAGCTATTATAATGGTCACGCGAAACGAATTTCATTGTTTTTTTTTTTTTTTAACATTACGACCTCAAGGGTATTTTGAACATATCTTGTCCTAACGAAAAAAGTAACTACATACTTCCGACTATAAATAAGAATGACAAGGAAAGATAAACTAGTACTTTATCAGAATATACAAACTAAGAATAATTTAAACATTTATCGTAAAATTATCTTTTTTAAATATTATCAACGTTATACATTTGTGATAATCAAACTGATTCATACATTTGCTGTTCTTTGTAATTATGATCTGTGTTATTTTATCAACATTTAAAACAAAGATACAGTTAATTATAACGTAATCGTTATTGGCTTATTATAATTTGCATGGCGGTAGGGTTTTTTCTAAGTCCGCCTGGCTAGCTACCACCCACCCTCAAGTTGAACATCGGTCGACAAGCACCTGTTGGTGTGTTCCGGCAGCTGCACTTGAGAACCAATCTTCCTCTAGGCTTAGCGTGACTACCATCTTAGACCACATCATCATTTAACATCAGATGAGATTGTGGTCAACGCTAACCTAATAAAGTATTAAAAAAAAACTAAGCGTGGGACATCATTTTCTAGCTCCTAGTCTCTGTTACTTTTTAATTCTACTTCAATATTGAATTATCTCAGTTGTTTTAAACAATTCTATTTTTTATTTTATTTCATTATCTTAGCGTCTTTAATTTTAAAGTATTTTTTTTGTACTCTTTCTTATTAATATGACAGTTATGTGCAGTATTGATGGCGTTACCGAATGTCAATTAGTCTTCAGACTTAATGAGGCTGCAGCAAACTACAGGGTCATTGAGGTTTATAAACTATCCATCCGAGGATATAGATATAATTTTGCAGTTAATTTTTTTTTTTCAGTTTTGTATGGTAACCCCGCATAACTTTCTTTTTCAATAACCATATTTTACTTGATTTTGGAGGTTTGTAATTAGAACAAAATTTTTTGAATTGGAAGTGAACTGCTTACAAATTGTATTGCTGAAATAGAAAAAGTTTAAGATCGCCAAATTAATTGCATTTAAGTGCTTGAGTTTTATATATAACAATTACTTATTTTAATCAATCACATGATGGCACGTTACAAGGCTCAGTGCCTAATTCAACTTTAGCGCCGCCCCTGGGTACTAATAAAAATGTACTAAGGTTTATTATAACTCATAAATTGAAATAGTAATGTTAATATTCTCAGAGACAAACGGGTCTGACTTTTTGATTTGCAATTTGTTCAATGAATCCTTCACAATCTAAGCGTTGATGTACATTTTCTTTCTCACCCTGCATATTTTGTCGCCCTGAGGGATTAGTATCGAGTGCCCATAAATTCAGCGCGGACTAGACTATAAGTGTTTCTTTTTGCCAAAAGTTTGTTTAGGGAGTTACTTGATTTTGTAGATTGTGCAGTGTGACTAAGAGCTGTGGTTGGTTTACTAGTAAATGTACTGGAAAATCTTGGTGCTGCACTGGTTAAACTGGTTAAACATCTTTAACTGGTCCCTCAAAGATGTCTTAAAGCTTTTTTTTATCTTTTCCTATTACATCTATTTACCAGTGTTTCCAATAATTGAAATAACCTTAAAGTTAGCCGAGTTTGCGTTGCAACTGGTTTTGGCATGGTTAATTATTTTGTGTGGACTTGGAAAAATTGAAATTTAGAAGAAAAATAAAAACATATTTCAATCAGTCACAATGACTAATAGTATAACTCTATATCAAGTGATTAGTACTAAACTCTTAAATAAATACTGAATTGTATATGACAATGATATTTAAATGGGCAAAGCAACATTTAATATATTTTTCTAACATTATAAGATATGGCCAGCTATGATAAAATCATTCGAACGGTATGCGTCCGTGGATTCCCATAAAATTGAATAATGTAAACTACAGCAGAATAACCTATTAACATTATTACAGTACTGGTTTGATTACTGTGCTGTTCTAAAATTAGGCTTTCTGAACATTCACCCAGGCACACTGTTATGGTCGTCAATAATGAATACTGTGCAGACATTTGTAGCAATAACGTAGCGGTATATTTATAATACCTGTATCATAAGATACTATATACCTTATACTTCTATAAATCATTTCTATAGCAAGCTACACGTATTGCCGGTATAAATGTTAGATCTACTAAAATGTATAGTTTTTATACGATAAATATCAATTAATATACAGAGGAAGATTAATTCAGCGCGATGCTCTGGGTTTTATTTCGTAATAAAATTAAGCACAACTTTTCTCAACATTAGTGGGACTAAACTTGAAAACACTGCGGTAAAAATGTCCCCTATCAGAGGTTACCATACTTCTTGTACTTACGTTGTCCTTATTTAATATCCCATTTTAAAACTAAAAGTCGTGTGACTCTAGAATCACTTGTCCCATAATATTTGTCACTTCTGCTATATGTTTAATCCCACCATTACTATACGAGTATGTATTTATTGATAGATGTATCGTTGCATTTCGAAATACGCTATGTGTAATTTTAGTCGTTCATAAGTTTTAAAAAATCATAAAAAAACAACTTTATGAACTGCAATGTTTTCAACTTCGTTCATGGTGTATAAGAAGTGTACATCAAAAATAAATTAAAGTTCTTATATGCACGGTTACAATTGGACTTGGTTCGTTTTGAAATGTAATGACTCATATATCACCGGATTCTGATTGTAATTGTAAAACTTTAATAGACATTAGAGAGTTCAATTCTTCTATTGTTTCACTTCCTAAAAGGAATAGTTGTTAAGTTAAATTTATATTAGTTACCAGTATTAAATCTCGATAACTCGATCGTCGGTTATTCAGTTAACTATTACTGAAATCATCCCATAATATTTCCGGTGAGTGCCATAAGCGCTCCCCTTAGTAGCCCGGTGAATCTGTAGAGGCCATAGTGCCAACAGGGTATATCAGTTCGAAATAAAAAAAAAAGAATTTTTCTTAATAATAAATTTCTTATTCATTAACTGCTTATGTATAGATTTAACAAACGAATAATAATTATTTTAGAACAATGTCCGGTTCAATTCGCTACTGCAATCGTTGCGCTCTTGTGAAGCCAGACCGGGCACACCATTGCAGTATTTGCTCACGCTGCGTGCTCAAAATGGACCACCACTGCCCTTGGGTGAACAACTGCGTCTGTTTCCACAACTATAAGTACTTTATGCTTTTCCTGGGTTACGCGCTACTCTATTGTCTGTTCATCATGGCGACCAGTTTGCCATACTTCATCAAGTTTTGGAAGGTAAATTTAATATTATTCTTAATAGTTTTATTTCGACTATTTTAAAACCTGATTCTTTGAGTTGTCTAATTACTAAAATTACAGAGTCGTTAGTTTCAGCTGAGATAATTATTTATTTAATTTTATTGCTTTATACTAGACTTCATAATAAGGATTTATATAGAAATGAGGTTAATTTTAATTTACAGATGTATCAGGATTACAAGCATGCCCACTGCGACCATTTGATTGAAAACGGTTCTTATTCTAAATTTTGCATGGAGTTAATTAATGTAATCCAATTATTCAAATCTATGTTATTAGTGTAGCTTAATTACAGATCTAGATAGTATATGATAGACTATAATCAAGTAAAATATAACGTAGCTTATGTTGTATGCTTTTAATAAAACTTGTCCGTACAAGGAAATGAATGTAGAAGTTCATTCAAATTACTCAATTAATTTTATAATAATTAATTTTAATTGTCTTTTTGTTTTTGTATTTTGGTAACCAGAAGTTTGAGGTTACATTAATTACGCTTGTTATGTACGATTTCGAAGGAATAAAACATTATAATACTTTGAAATAAATTTAGTTGTAATTAAATCAAATGTACCTAGCATTTTAAAAAGGATTCAATTTCCAGTTATACTGTATAGTTAAATTTGATGCCATACACACGAAGGTCACATAAACATACAAGGCTCACGCGCGAACCATTCCTATGAACTATTCATTACACATTGTATTGGAAGCCTATATAATACATATAACAAGTTTGTATTCGGCATATATAATCCAAACCGAGGCTACTAGTATCTGTGTTACAGTTTGTTACTGGTACAGATGTGGCAACAAAAAATAATCGATGTTTTTATTATATTTATATTTACCGGGTACAGAAACCACTACTACCTCAAACGATAATTCTAGAAAATTAAGTACATGTTTGATTTGCAATTTGAGTTTATAAAATTTTCGAAATATATCTGTGATATGAATTAGACGAACGCGTTTAAAATATTTTAATATGAAACTTATTTTACATCGCCTTAATTTTTTTCGTCCATCTACCGCATGTCGCATGACAACCTTCTGCGGAGTACGGGTAAAGTGAAAGGCGGTCGGCTGAGCAGCCAATGCCAATATGGTGGCGCCCATGGCTCAATTCAAAAGTTTCACTTGCATCGTCGTTTCATAAAAGCACACATGTTTTTTAAGTATTAATTTTCAATAGAATCCAGTCCATCCGTTTCAAGTAAATAATAAGACAAACTTCCAAGAAGTAATATTTTAAAATTTCATACTTTTAATCAAAACTACTATTATTAATACTAAAGTAAGTTTGTTTTTTTGTTTGTTATGCTTTCACGCTCTGGCTACTTGACCGATCGTCATGAGATTTTGCATAAATGTTGCCATGGATACAGAACATAACATAGAGTATCTTTTATCTAAAAAAAATAGTACTATTCCCGAGGGATAGGTCTTCATAAGTGAGCGAAGTACGGACAAAAACCCGGTAATATACATATTTTGCAATAGGCACAATTAAGTATTAATAATTATATAAATATTTTTAGTACCATTTGCAAATCGCAGCCTAATGTAATGTAACCTCTGCCCAATCTGCAGTATTCGATAGTGTGTTGTTGACAGTATCTCTATTCATGCATAATCAATAAAAAATACATTGAGATTATAGATAAAAAAAAATGATGTTTAGAATATTTTGAACAGTTTACACTTATATGCATTAGATATCTTAGCTGTCGGGTCGGAGTGAATCAAGTGCAATAGGTTAATAATATTAATAGTTCTGTTGATTAGATTATTAAATGGTAAAGTACAAGGTATTCTCTCTCTCTCTCTCTCTCTCGTACTATAGAAGAAATATTTGAATGCATTTGTAGCTTTTAGCGACAATTATCTGTTTTATTTTTATCATAAACTAGTTTAGGTTATCGTGTGCCGTCACCGAACAAATACATCGAGTATTATCTGATAATATATAGATAAATATTTTCATAAACTCGATTCTTGATTATGCTACTTTTACCAATTATATTTACCATTTTTTTTTTATTGTGTTCATAAAATTGTTTGAAATAATTGGCTTTGCTTCACATTGTTTAAAATCGGTATCGCAGTGGGAATGTCTTCATAGGGTTTTTGTACAATTCTTTTATAAACAATGTGGATCTAAGCGAATTAAAATGTATAGTAGTTTTACGATTTCAATTCGAATGAAAGATTTAGAGAACAAAAATGAGCAGTCTTTATAAATTTTATATAAGCGTTTTAAATGTAAAAGTCTCTAGATAATATGTATCGCTGTAGTAAGGCAGTTCCTTACTAACTCTCTTTAGTATGAGTGTTTCAAACTAGTCGTAAAACTACACTGTCATAATTTACTCAGTAATGGAGTTTTTCATAAACAGAAACGAAAGTGATTCGTTGATAAATGTTATTAATGTAAACTAACAAAATATAATAGGTCTTTGTTATAACGTTTTAGCAGAACTTTCTAGAATGAAGTTATGGTGTTATTTGACCTAGTAATGTTATTTCGTCAACGAGTCTTCTCATGTAATTCTTAAAAAGATATGATGCAATGGGGTTAATATATTCGTATGAATAAAGTCTACGTACTCTAAAGAGTATTTTATTTAGGGTTCCAATAAAATAAATGTATAAAATACCGTTAAACAGTTTAAGTGTTCATTGTATTTTGTTTATACTTTTATAGAACAAGGAAATGTAATTTTCCTTATGACGTCACGGCGTAACGAACTGTCATCATGATGACGTAACCAGTGATTCAAAACGATTACCAAAATCAACCATCTTCCCCGAAGTTTGATGGTAAGAAATAATATTAGCACAAAAAATAAATATTTCAGGGAGACTTCGGCCCCGCGGCGAGCGTCGGCCGATACCACATCGTGTTCGCTTTCTTCGTATCTTTAATGTTCGCGATCTCGCTCGGATCACTCTTCGGTTATCATTGTTACCTTGTCGTCAATAACAGAACAACGTTAGGTATGTATGTGTTTTTCATTTTCAATATCTTTATATTATATTTCAGTTGTGGGCAGGGTCGGATTCCAAGTTTGGGAGAACCAAATCCAAAATAAAAATTTGGGGGGCCTGAAATTATTTTGGACTATTTAGAACATGTTTTAGGCTTTGAGTGCTTCATGAATGTTTTTTTTATAGGCTTTTTAGCGTTCGATTGCAACCTCACCTGATTTCAAATGACTCGAAGGTGGTAAACGCACTAAATCTAGGGGGAGGGACGGGCAACGGGGGCGGGGGCTGGACTGGCTCTCAAGTTCAGCTGCCAGAACACGTTTATAGGTGTGCTTGGCGACAAATTTTCATCTTGAGGGTGTTAGCCGTAGTGCTACTAGGCAGGGTTATAAAAAGCCCTACCACTATGCTATTCTTTTATAAATCGGGTGAGTGCCTTAAGCGCTCCCCTTAGTAGTCCGGTGAAACTGTGAAAGCAATATTGCTGGCAGTGTAGGTCAGTTCGAAAAAAAAAAAAAAAAGCTATGCTTTTATCACGATGTTAACTGTTATCCAAAGTTTCCAGCTCAATCGTAAGGATTCGAACTTACCGCCTATTCTAACACGTTAATTATTGAGTCATCGTCGCTTCATAACTTAGCCATTTTTTTTTCTTTATCAGCACTGGCTTTAAATACTCAAACGCTGGCGCCGTAAGGAAAAAGGTCGCATATAATGAACATACTAATCGGAGAAAAGTCGAACAGTGTGCCTGCCTTTACTAAATTACTTGTAATTTCTTTGTTAGTTAAGTGTAATTTAAGAACAGAAGCTCCATAGGTTACATTGATCTTAGCTCATAGGAAAACATACTATTAGAATCACCTGTTTTCCTGATTCCGAAAATATATACGGGCCGCAGATCTGTAGAGTCCCTTCTCGTGTGAAATTTCGGGGCTGGACGCCTTGTTCCCTTCCGCAAATCTGATCCTGGTGGTAACAGTCTCGGAGGTCATTGCGATGGTAACGCTGACGCGTTATTTTTGTTATTGTGAAGTACGACACACTGTCCACGGCCCACAGCTTTAGTGCAGTCGTTGTGTAGACTCCGTCGCTAACCCACGTATAACTTTTCCAAACTAATAAATTGTAATTCTGTGTATATTCTGTACTATTATTTCTTCACCCTACACTCGGACATATTAAGAACAAAGGAACTATATAAATAGAAAGAAACCTACATTCCTACACTATATTGTCCGTGAAGGAAATTGTTTCCGAAGTAAAGCGGTGAACATTTTATAATTGTCACCTAACCAGTTGTCAGTCTCATCTGGGAAATACATTTCCAGTCTTATTGCTCATTTCACGCTTACAATTGTATCTTTGAGTAATTCAATTTATGATTTAGCGTTCGGTGTGATTGTGGCCAACGGTTAAAGACGCTTGTCCTCAATCACAGATGATAAAAAGCGATAGTGGATGCTATGAGTTCGTTCAGTAATAAAAACTTTTATATCAATGAAATAAAACCGACTTCAACAAAATCTAATGTAATCCTACTTATGGATTAGAACGTTTTTGACTAGAGTTATGTACTACCTAGTTTTGAATTGTCATAAATCTCAATTACTATACGTATGTTATCCATTCGGTTTTGAGTAGATCCCTGGGGTACCTTTAAAATCCGAGGTCTGATGCTAATGAAACTAAAGTGAAATATGAATATATCCCCTTTCCAATACTAAAAATCCAAATCAGTTTATTAATGACAAAGTTCTGAGGTAACAAGCATAAACGGTCAAATTGAGAACCTTTCTGAAGTCTGTTGAAAACTGACGCTTTTTTCTTAATCACGTTGTAGGTGGTAGAGCTACGCTGAAGCTATTACTGGTTTCAGCATGAATGGGTCGGCTCGCCCGGGGTAGTACCGCCCTCTCACAGAAAGCCGACGTGAAGTAACAGTGGTTGCACTGTTGCGTTTCGTTCGGTCTGTGAGAGCGCCGGAGGCCCACATATTTAAAAGGCCGGCAACGCACTTGCGACACCCCTGGTGTTGCTAGTGTCTATGGACGACGGTGATCACTTACCATCAGGTGACCCACCTGTTCGTTTGCCCCCTATAATATAAAAAAAAAATCACAACCGTGAAATAAAATAGAACGAAACGCTCGAATTTCAAAATTTCTTCTCTGTCTAGAGATTCATACTACAGTAATTCAGAATTAAGAAGTTTTTAGCATTTCATAAAGCCATTAGGTCGTCTGTTAATGAGGTTATTAATCCCGTGCCTGTTTTTGAAAAATATCTTCGCAAACGAGACTTTTATACATACATACTTTTTATTGTTATAAGATAATATTTATAACCTTAAACTAGGTTATATCCTATTAATTCCACAAACATTAGTTTGTGTCTATCAAAACTTAGCTCGGGTCAATACACTCGGGGAAACGACGCGAAACGCACGAGTACTATCTTATGTGTAGAAAATAATAAGATATATGTATATATAATCAAAACAATGTGGGTGATAAGTGTATTGCTCTATATCAGTGTCTTATGTAATGTATGCGTCCGTTAGATTCAGAGTAAAATGTATCGATATCTGTATGAGGGCATCGAAATTGTTAGAAAAATATTGATTGCTATTGTTATGTAACAATTAATATTAGTATTTTGAAATACAGAAACGCTAACACTATAAAAATTGGAACACTTTAGCATTTAGAACTAGATGGCGTTGCAATGTAACAACATGTATATCTTTATTATTCGCCGTGAAAATTGATTACAGATATTTGAATACAGACAACATTTTCACACTGTATATTTTGGTATAATTCAACTATTTATTGGAACAAATAGTAATTATGACAAATAATGTATAATGCGCACGGAGCCGAGTGTACAACTAGCATATAATAAATTCAATGCACATTTCGACGCCACTGTTGCATATACGACACAAGTGAAACGGCATTTAGTTGAATACACGTGGACTTTGTTATAAGAAGCGACAGTGAACTCAATTATTAATATATAACAACTATCAACCGCCTCAATTCGCACTAGAATAATAACAAATCATGTAATGAAATAAAATAGCAACTGAACGTTAATTTGTCAAGATTTTTGAAGATCTCTGTACTATCGTCTATCTCACTCACTCACTTTAAATATGGGGATTCTTTGTACCGAAATGTTCACTTTCATTCGACTCTTTCTCTTTTTGAGAATCTGACAATTACAAACACAATACAAAAAGAATTAGCTAAATTTGTGCAGCCGTTCTGAAATTACGCGCTTCCGTACATTCGAAAATTGATTTTTATTTATATAGATCAGCGTTGGCCAACCTTTGTCAAAGCAAGTGCGCATTGAAACGTTTTTACAGCACGGTGGGCGCATGTTTGTCTGTGTTTTTTTTTTAGCTACGTAAGAGAGAGATTAAACTATGCAATTCTAGTTCGGTCGATGGAAACAATTTTTTTTTATAGATTTGCAATATACTCAAACCAGTTTAAATAGATGAAAATAAAAATATAATTACTTATTTTAAAATATTTTTCGTATAATTAAGAAAATATGTTACAGCGGCCGCGTTACAAATCAGCGCTATTGGCCACTACTGATATTGATTATACCAAAAATCAAATTGGCTTTTCGTATCCAATTTATTAAAAGAAGGTTCTAGATTACAATTATTTCTCATACAATATTTGGAAATGACTGCAGTTTCATGACCTATTTCATTTGGAAATATTTTCTCACGGAATCTTTATGGCTCGAATGAAATTTATGTTTTACCCTTATTAAAGATGCGTATTCGTTTCAGATATGCTTATAAGTTATCGGCGCACGGGAAGCCCCACGGGGCAGATACTTAACAAAATGCTGACGAACTTGGTCCACGGTAACCGCAGTCACTTCCCATATATTATTAACATATACATACAAGGATAATAATCATGAAAATAAGTTATCGAATTAGTCATATCAAATATGAACTTTTATTTAGTTAAAATATTGTTAGTTAGTACAGAAATAGATTGTATTAGCATTAGGAATAGTTTTCGTAAACAGTAATTTAGATAAAAATTAAGACTAATAGTTCTGTATAGTCATTAGATCAATAAAAACGTAGCCGTAGTGAGTACTCGCGTTTTGTTCGATATTTACATATATTCTAGCTACGGAGGTCCAGATATGTGTAAAAAAATGTATTTTTTATAACTTTCTATGTCCAGTGGTATTAAATAACCATTTGGTGTAAGATGATAAACACGTCAAATCTAGATGTCTGGTTCCCAAATGCAACTGTCAGAACACTCTGTATAGATGTTTGGCGACAAATTCTGTACCTGAAAATGTTTGATCTAGCAAAATGAATTTAGAAACTTTTACCACTATATTATGGTTTCATCTCACAGAAAACTCCGGCTCAGTCGCGATTATTCGAACCTACATCGATTGGTGCGTTACCGGAATACGCTTTTACTGATCCATAATCGTTTCCACGACCTTCAATTTTTATCTATAAACGGCTCTGAATGTATTAATATAGGATATATGAAGTGTTCCGAGATCTTAGAGAGATTAATTTCGTATTACGAATAAAATATATGGTTTTGGAAATTTTATCCTTATAAAAGGCAACTTTTCAGTCTCTTTCTAGCCGTAGGTGTACTTATAACCTGTTAAAAAACACTTTAACCGATTTACATGATACCTTTTTTTAATCATGAGTTTATTCTGTCTGTAAGTTTTAGTCTATGTTATATTACGTTAAGTGATTTTAGGAACAAATTCGAAGTTAAAAGTAAATTAAACCGATACAAAATTACTTCTACTATATTTATTATTAGTGATCGTCCAGTGATCGATATTCGACTATGATTTATTAATATTCAAGTTTCCGTATTAGGGGACAAAACGAAATTTTTCCAATTTTTCTTTTAAATTATAACACTAAAAATCGTCGAAATCTATTAAAGAGAACGAAAAAAAGAAAGTCGGTTGTGAAATATAGTAGGAAGATGTACTTAACTGTTTTGTCTAGAGAACCAATAAAGAAAGTAGGTTGAGAAACATAGTAGGAAGATGTACTTGACTGTTTTGTCTAGAGAACTAATAAAGAAAGCAGTTCGAGAAACATAGTAGGAAGATGTATTTAACTGTTTTGTCTCTGCGTTGAATACAAATTATTAAAAAAAAACGACAGTACAACAAATGATACTTCTATATTTAAATCACAGTGCCATATTTTACGTGGTAAAATAAAACTAAAAACGTTAGACGCTACATACTATTTAGTCAAATGAAACAATATCTTCCATCATAATGAAATTTCAGTCTTTTATGGCGCATAATTTTGTTCCCATCGTATACAAAAGGCCCTGCTATAGATATTTAAATGTAAAACAAATCATGTAATGTTTTAAAAAAGCAACATAATAAAAAAACGCCTTAATAATAATGCTAGTGAAAAGATTTCCCATAGTAAAATCCGTTAAATGTCGGTTGAAATGTGTAAATGTATTGTCATATACAATTTAATTATTTATTATTATGTATATAGTTAGTACTAGCTGTTACCCGCAGCTCCACATGCGTTTTTTTATGATTGTAAATTACTTCTTATAACATAAGCTATCTGTTAGTGAAAGTTCCGTGAAAAATGGTCAATCGTTTTGGAGATAGTTCTGTAAACGAAGCCACGGAGGACAGCTAGTCTAAAATAAAGTAGCCTATGTCACCCGCTGTAATTTTAACTACCCCTCAGTGACATTTCTGTCAAAATCGGTCCAGCCGTTTTGGAGATTACCCGGAACAAACAGACAGATAACAATGTTAAAAATTGTATTTTTGTTATCAGTATCGTGTATACGTTCATATCCAATCAGTAAAAAGTCGTTATTTTTATACTACATTCAGACACTTCATTTTTATTATATGTATAGATTACCGGTCAAGAGTTGGTAAACAATTTCATTTACTCCTATGGAAGATGGCAGCTGAGGTTAGGTACTATGTCTGTATTATAAAATGGATAATTCGCGCAATTTACGATATGGGACTTTGTGATTAACTTAAGAATACAATTTCAAGGATTTAGTATCTTAAACGAGCAGACTGTAAAATCTTAGCAATTTAACATATGTTCTCTAAAACATTGATAAGCCAAATTTTGTGAATGAACGATCTAATCTAATCTTTAGTTGTGCATATAAATGCAACATTTCCATCTTTTAGACTCACAAAGACCAATATTATTTTTTTAATTAGGTTAAGTTGTTAGGTTCTATAACAAGACACGCCATTAACTTATCAGGTAGTAAGTTTATCGCATAAGTTAGTTTTATTGTCAAAAGGTTATTCTGACGTCCAAGAGAAGAACGAAAGAAAAAAGGGGTGCATTTATTGAAATATTGAATTTTATATATTCGGAATCAGGACTAAAAATGTACACCTCATCGAACAGTATTTTTTGTGTTCACCTATAACTTCTGCTTTCAAATTACACATAATCAGAAAACAAATTGAAGGTAAGAAAGATAGTTCTTAACGGCGTCAGCTACAAACGTTTCGATTTTTCTCCTATTGGTGTGTTTGTCTTAACAAAAGCACTGCGCTCCTTTTCCTCACAGCCGCAGTACTATAGGATGGATCATCGTCACAAACACGACAAGCACGAATCTAAGTCACACCTGTTAAAAATAATAGAGTGCATTTGTTTTTATCGATTTTTTTTTATTTCCAGGATTTTGTTTATAGGATATTTTTGAGAATATGTTGTATTTTGGACACATGTCATTTTTTTTTATTTTCTAGATTTTAGCGTTTAGTCACAATCTTAATTGATGTTGAATGATGGTATGGCAAGTATAGCAAGATGTTAAACACACCAAACCTAGAAGGGCTGACTCTCAAGTGCAGCTTCCGGAACAAACTCATGGGTGTTTGTCGCCAGATATCCACTTTGAGGGTATTAGTTAGCCAGGTGGGCTTAGAAAAAGTTCTAGCACCTGCTCTTCACATGTGTTAAAATTTCAGAAGCGTTCCGGGCGCCAATGTTCAGGGGAGGCGCAGATAAGAATGGATTCTCGATGGGTGCTTACAATAATTTCAAAGAGGTTTTCGGTAACAGCCCCAATCTGTGGTTCGTTCCAGTATTCACCAGGTATGCATATTTCTTACATATTTTTAAGCTTCAAATCCTCATTCATTTATGTGACGGCTACTATAATTTGACTGAGTAACCGTCTGTGACTAATGAAAGTGGTTTCATTAATTGGGGATTATGTACATAGCATGTTTTTTTTTTTATTTTATATTAATAATGTAGCAGAGATGTGCACATATGAATACCTTGGCCGTAGCCAAAACGAGGAAGTTTGTATCGACAAATTTTACTTGATTTTTATACCATTCAAATAATTCATAATTATTTTAATTTAACTTTTTAGATTTTACCCAAATCTTTATGAGACCAATTAAATTGTACTATCAATTTTTTTAACTGTCCCCATACATGAAGCATATCCTAACTAAGCGTTACTTTAGTCTTACTAAATACGATTACATTTAACTAGTTTTATTATTGGAAAAATCTTTATATATTTTTTTATTCATAACTGTATGCTCATAAAATATAATAATATATAATAAAATATAAACATAAGAATACTTTTCTTAATACAATTGTTTGTGATTAAATAACAAGACTTGTCGACTTCCATTTTTCAAAACCCACTTATTCTGCGCAGGTCTACGGCCTCGGTAAACACAATTGTAAATATCACATAGATAGAATATAGCTGAAACTGCTATCAATATTATTAAACAAAGTTGCACTAGAAGTGTGTGGAAAAAGAAGTGAATGACTAGTTTTAAACTAAATTATTTTTTAATGTAATGGTGTTTGAATACTTTACACCTGAACAAATACTAACTGAAGATCGCGTTTTTTTTCCTCTCCATACTAACGGTGTATATGTTTGGTTGATTTATTTATCGATAAATTTACGCAACTTTGCGACGTCCCTATTCATATAACAAAACTCACGTGCTCACAATGTGGCTTTTTTAATAATAAGTGATTGAAAATATCGACTACTTGAATGCAGTTTTGATCGATTAGTGCGGACGAATGTTTGGTATCGATAAATAATTATCTAATTTAGTGCACTTTTTTATGATACCTGTAATTTAGCATGCAATAACTCAATTTCCTTTCTTAATGAGAACAATATGAGACTTCATTAAAAATAATAATAAAAATGGATTTTCTAGTATCGGTTACAATAATTCGGTAAATATTAATAAATCATTGTGACTTAATTTTTTTAATATATTTTAAGGCTTTTATCATTTGACTACAGTCTCACCCAACATTAAATGAACATGTGGACTATAGTGGTAAACATGCTAAAACTAAGAGGGGAGCTGGTTCTCAAGTGCTACTTCTGAAACACACCTATAGGTGCTTGGCGATAGCTTGTAAACTTGAGGGTGGTAGGGACTAGTTAGTCGAGCTTAGAAAAATCTTTACTACTATGCTATGGCTTAGAGATTTTTCTATCACTATGTTACCCTTCTGCGGAAGCTCCGACTCATTCGCAAAGATTCCAACCTACCTCGACCGACGCTGTGTTTTGCATGTTGCAATTCGAACCCAACAAATATATTCGTTTCCAAGATACCAAAGGTTTGTCCGTGGCACGTCCACTTTATAAAACCGTGGTCCGTTTCATCAGCCTCGGAGACGGGTGCGAATTCCCGGTGCGTCGCGAACATCAGCTGCAGACGTTCACCACTGCGCAGGAGACGCACGGGTACGAGTCTATGGGCACTACGCGGTCCAGGTCAGACGGGAACGATGAACACTATTCAGCCGCTTTAGGGCACATACCTTGAGAATATACTACCCCATCCTTAAATCCCTTACATTTGAGTATTCTAATCATTGACTATTATTATTTAATATATGAAATCTTTTAGTTTTTTACACTTTACCAATTAGTTGATATTCGTCGTTTTATCGAAATCTCAGTATACAGTTGCAATTAAGGTTTCCATTAACAGCATAGTAGTATTATAAGATCCTAGTATATATTAGGTTTCATTCTTTGTCGAATAAATTATTACATACCTCCAAATGTTATCCCTAGAGTATGTAATTAATAGTTTTATTGAGTTTATTTGGGGGTATAAAAAAATGTTCTCATTTCGATAAATACTTATTTTACAACGAATCTACACAATAATGCTTTAAATTTAGTTGTAATAGTAGGACATTAAATTAATTGAAGTATTTATTAAATATGTATATGCTCAAGATATGTTGCCTGGTTGACGTGTATCATTAAAACAAAAGTTTCGTGTTCGAAACAAGTTGGAATTGATAAAATAATATTAAAAAAAAAATAATACTCGAATTGCTTTTTTATGCATTTATTGTTTCCGAGCTATGTATATATATACAACACACAAGACTGATAATAATTTTAGAGAACTATACATATATTGTAAGTAGGTTGTGTGCACAATAAACTGTTTTGTTCTTTTGATTGGTTTTTTATTTTATATTTGTTTATAAGTCGCTGAGAATTTTGCTATGCGCGTTGTGACAGCGAAGGCGCTTTTTGGTAGAAAGGAATAGATTTACATAGTAATTCATGCTTTTTGATATATATTTATATTTCTTAGTAAGCAAATGGATACAAGTTATTATGAACATTAATAAAGTATCTATGGATTTTTTGTAATGTATAAATTAACGAATCTTCACATTTCTGCTGTGTGTTGTTCGTGGTGGTTACATTAAATCAAATATCAGTTATCATAAATTATTAAAGCGGTCAAACTTTTCTTCCGATAACAAAATCGTCTGTGTGCTGTATATTAAATTTTCTATAATTTTATTTTCACTACATTCTATTCTCTTTTTCTCTCAGTCTATTAACACTACGCATAATTTCGAGTTTTTAACTTTTGTATGACTATGTTATATATAATTGTGTACATATATTCTGTCTTTTCTTTTTCAAATTATTATATCTAAGAATTCTCTTTACTAAATTCAATTTAGGGTATATTTTCTAGCATCGAGCTGGGCCACGAGACTGAGAGATGGAGACTCTGCTCACGAAAGGGCAGAACCGTCCCGCAAATTGTATAAGGATAATGTAATTTTTTAAATCTTTTAAACTTTCCATTTTATTGAAAGATTATATAGTTAAATAAATCGTGTTCAATCAAACGTGCTTTTCATTCATTTGGAACATCACCCGTTATGAAAAACGAATACACTAAATTTACAAGTCATTCACTTCTTTTTATCGATGTGTTGTTTATAAATTAGTTTGGTTTATCGATGTCCTTTTGCATGCTCTATTTCTTTAGCAGATTATGCAAATGGCGCCGGTTTTTTCGTAGCGCTTTGTACTCTAGTTGTGACGATGAGTAACACATGCTTTATTTAATGATAGATTATTGTTTTAGAAATAGTTGTATTTTAAATTGCACATTAGAATAAATGTATGTTTAATTTTATTATTTCGTATACTCATAATAATGAAAATAGTATTTTATTTAAATTATATAGAATAGCCAATAAAATATACAGATATATTAGTTAAAGCTTTGATTTTAGATAATGCTGTTTTTTTACGAAATCTTTAAATTTTTTCTTGAATTTATATCCATCTTGAACTTATATTTAGTTAAAAATTATTATTTAATTCGATACCATTTGACTAGAAAACTTTAAATGACCGTATAAAATCACTACGTGACAATATTGTCTGTATATTCTATACAGGGCCAGAATTAAAAAATGGCGGCCCCCAGGTGCCGAAAGGGAGAAGCACCTAAATCATTTTTAATATGAATTATGGAAATATTTTTGGATGTTGTAAAAATAGTTTTTTTTTAGCATGAATGTAATTTCTGGGTTTTATTGAAAAAAAAAAGAAAATTTATATTGCTGAGACATTTGTCGTCTGAGAGCCTCGGATTGAAGCTCGTCATCTTTACCAAAAGACGGACGCAATTATTATATAATTGGTTCATATTATTCAATAGTGTAGAGAGATTTCCATAAGAAGATGTTCTTTACTTTAAACTAACACCCGCATTTACATATGAGTAAATAACAATTATAATGGACGGTATATAGCTTTGGGGACGGCATCGTGTACCCGACGCCCAGACAGGAAGAGGAATCCGAGTCGCTTCTGAGCTCGGAGCGCTGGGACCGGTGGGGCGAGCGCGCGAGGCCCTTCGACGAACGCGAGAGTTCCAGCTTTGACGAACTATGAGTCTAGAGATAACTATGAGACTATTAGTGTCACCGGTGATCGTTTAGGAAATTTCTAATACATTTTGTTATGTTCACAATACTGTATAACGTTTTTAATTATGTGTTGATTATTTATTTTATGTTAAATTGTGGTCGTGTGGTATCAAGAATGAAAAAACACTTGGTACACACACGACTAGTGTAGTACAACCTGAATACTGAATAATAGTAGTCATTAAAAAAAAAAAAAAAAACAGTTAAATACCTTACTTTTGTATATCTGTGTTAATCTTTTATCTTTATTGTCATGTAGAATAATATAGATATGTAGAAATTATTGTCTGTTTGTTATTATGTAAGAAACAATATTATTCTAACTTGCATTTCCGAAGGCTCTCTTTTAATTCAGTAGATTATAATTCAAATGTCGACTGTGTATTATTTACAAATTTTCATCGTTTTACTTTTGTGAAGGTCGTAAATAAATGCAAATCAATTTTACTAGATGTAGGTCTCCGCTAAAATTTACATAAAGCAGGGGAGAAAGATACTTAAAGGGTACTTAGGGGATGTATAAGGACTAATAAGATATTAATCTCCTGGGTGTTTCAAGTCTCTGCGAAATATATAAGTAACAGAAAAACATTTTTCTCTTACGATTAATTTAAATGTTTATAGTATTTTGTGGGTCTCTAATAGTTTCTAGAAAAGAAAAATTAAGAGCTATAAAGCTATTATTTTTTTATTTTTTTTAACAAGGATGTAATTTTCTTACAATTATAAATCTATTTTTTTCCAAACCTTATATATTTACTTACAACACCGTGAGTATTTAAAATTCGTTTTTTTTTTCTGTTTTAACATATTTTGTTTTTTCTCGAAAACCGGTTAAAGTAGAGATATGAAACTTCCATGATCTTAATGTCTTATTAGTTTAATTTATATTTCTCTGGGACCGGATTTACTATGCTTATGTACCTATGGCCTTTACGAGATTAAATTTTATTATGACAACGTTGACGACATTTTCAAATGCAATCTGCGTGAATTTTATAGTAAAATAGTATCCAACCTTCAATGGGCCCTGAATTTTACAACTCAACTTCGATTTGTTTATTATCTGTTCTGTGATTTTTACTATTTGCTATGAGAGTCTTTAAAGGTAGAAAATGCATTCCGTAGTCATAAGTTTTACACAGTAAGGACACTAGTGTATGCAAATTTCTTCAAAATTGTACTTTATTGTTGTATTTTCTTGTGTGTATTCCGTAAGGAAGGTTAGTTTTTTTCAATTTGACAAATATATTAATCAAGCCGACGTCGACCTGTAATTTAACAGTGCCATTAAAAGAAATGGGTAAATTAGGTGCTGATTGACTATGTATGTACGAAATGAATAAATATTTATAAATTAACTTATTTAAAAAGATATGTATATACAAAGGTGCTTAATTTATTAAAGTTTAATAAAAAAACATTGGAGAGAATGAAGAATTTATATACGCTTTTTATATAATAACATTGTAATGTCATTAAGTAATATTATAATATCTGGTTTTTGATTTGACACATCGAGAAGAAGGCCGAGACAGCCGGCTAAATTCGGTTACGTATACCGTTGTCTTCGTCTATCGCAGTCATTGCGCTGTGCGATAGAGAGAACGCTTTACACAATTGAAGTAAGCCGATCATAGTCTGGACGGCTCACTCTTCTCCCCGACGTACAAAATCAAATGCCGAATAATGTACGTTGGTACACTTACGCATCACTATGCATGGCAAAAATAACGTTCAGTTTATACTAAATGTGGGTTTAGCAATAATATATGATGTAGTGCAAACTAGACATCGTGTGCGCGTCAGATATCTATAAAAATTAGAGAATATAATAAGACTGCTTTGAAATATTGTAAATCGATAATAGATTACAAAAATGCTAAATTTTAGTAGCACATTTATCAATGTTTTTAAAAAAAACCGACATCTTAATATCTACTCTGAAAATGCATCAGAACATATAGTCAGGTGCCTACTCAGTCTTGAATTGTCATGAACCTACCCATATCTGATATACTATACATTTCCAATTCGACATTGAGTCGTTACCTGGTCTATCTCCAAAGTCCAGTTGTAATGATTTTCAACGTTTTTCAATGATTAATGAAAGATACTGCAGATTAACTAAAAAGAATATAATATTAACTAAGGCAATGATAATTTTACATTTAATGATTGTAAAACCGAATCCATGCGTGACAAAAAATTTCGATTGTTGCTGCCACTGATATATAAACTTAAGTATATCAATGTTTGCTGAAAAAGATACTGCGTAAAGTAATATTGGTGTGAACACGGCTTTATAGATTAATCAATATTCAAAATACTGTAACATTCCGAACTTTCCCGATTGTTGGAATTGAAACGATAACCGTTTAAGTAGAATTCGCATAACTGTGTACAAATTTGCAATACAACTTATATTTAATTAAAAATAGGAACTAAAGAAAACATGATTCTTAAATTGAGTTGATAAGAAAATCTTAAATATTATAATGATTATGTATATTATTATATATTAAAAACATATAATTGAAGTTATTTTGACATTAAACCATCACAAAATCTAAAGACATTTGACATTTAAAAAAGTATTTTTTCTCACAAGTAAATATCATCTTTCAGATATCTGTGCTCTTTGTTGTAGTATGTTCTGTAACATATTAACTTTTTATAAATTGAACTAAGGCCTTATATAACGTTTGCAACCTTTATTTTATTTTCAATGGCAAAAATAAAAATCGCAAATACGAGAACGTCGAGAGTTAATGTAGTCGTTAGATATGAATTAGCGTGGATATCTTGATTCAAAATATTTTACTAAAATTAAACTATAATTTGCACTGGTGTTTATAGCCCAATTTAGAACGGCAATATATAACGTTCATGAAATTGAAGAAACTGAATTTAAGAAGAAATAAACGAACGCCACTTATAAGATTTTATTTTTATATTAAATCATTAACAATTTTGTATGTAATTTTGTTTATATTTATCTATATTGATTTGGATAAAATATATTATAAAAATTATGTTGAACAAAAATCTAATATGTTGAGATAACATACCGGCTACACTTTTTCCTTCTACTTGATTACCCGCGGAATAAATATAAAAATCGATTCTTAAGGAGTATACTCCAAAAATAATAATTACGAGACAATTTATTTCATACATGTTGATTGCGTAAAGCAAATTTAGAAATAATTTTGGTAATTAACTCTGTACACTGATGAGTTTCAACTTAAAATGTAGTCTGGGTAAAGGCAGAATTATTCCTTATCTATTGAATACAATTTAATTCACTATCTTACTAAAACTCAAGTGGATAAAAATAGTCTTAAGGAATTTATAATAATAGAAATTATTAGCTCTCGAGTATAGTTATAACTATTGAACCCTATTATTTCCGAGGTCTGACACCCTTTACTTATGAACACCGATTTAAAGTTTTTGAGTACTGTTTTACACACATCACACTCATTATAAAAAAAGTAATGTTTGTCGTTCGATTTACAACAAAAAAAAATGTAAATTCTTATTATTTATTTTTATGTAAAAATGTTTTGTGGCTTTTATTTCTCCTTCAAGAGAAAATGAGTTTAATCTATACTGCACATAAGCATCACACTTATTAGATTGTGATTATTAGATACTATTTTTTTTAATTATGTAGTTACGAATTCAAGATGCATTTATATTTTATTGTATTTCTGTTAACATTCGTTTCATAATAAGTTTTTGAAGTTGTTTCCTTTTTTTTACTTTTTTTTTATAATTGTTACTTTGAAATAATATGTAATCATTAATTAATATTGTTGACGTCTATGTGAATGTTACATAATAATTATTTGATGAAAGAATAACAGTCAAGTTTTGTAAGAAAATGTATAAATCTAAATTCAGTTGTCGCTTTAATTTACTTTAAAATTTATATGATAAAGTTAAAATAGAAATTTTTTGCTTTTTCCCATAATATATTAATGTTTTTAAATTCATTTTATAATGCTATATATAAACAATTATTTCCTTTGACATACATTTTTGAATACTGTAAATAATCAAATACTGTACAAGTTTGAGAGTCGATGTTAAATAATTGTGCTAATATTTAAGTAAAAAGTGTGACATATAATAATGTAATTTGACAAAGTGTGTGATGATATGTAATTTCGAATGAAATAAAACATCCTTTTAAATGTTTTTTTTTTAATATAATCACATGGCAATTACAATAATTAATCCTGATTAAAATCACAGTTGACGCCGTTTACTACAGCAAAGTTAATTATATCAAACACAGATGCAATATTTATATGGAAGATATTAACCGTTTCCCTTTATGAATTTATATGGCACCGACTTGTATCTCAATAGACTTATGATCTTCATTTGGCAACACAGAGATCACATGTATATGAGTTTCTGTAGGAGGGAAAGTGAACATTATATTTTTTATTAAAGATAAAAATCTGCTTTCCACATATCTATGCATACCTTTAAGCAATTGAATAACATTTAATGTAACTTATAAAAACAATTAATACAAAGTAAATTTTGACCCAGTCGTAAGTTCAAATAACCAAATCGGCCAACAATTCCCTGACATTTTTCCCGTCGTTACCCATTTTCATTATATTTCTAAACGCACGGACACAAGTCGCCTCCCTCTCTAAGTTCTTCGATATCTGATGCGCTCTTAGTATGATCTCTCTGGGGACGCCCGCGAGTCGCGCCGCGTTGAAACCGTAAGACTTCGGGCAAGCCCCGGGCGATAGCTTGTATAGGAATGTTATAGTCTCTTCTGGGATGTGGTCTTCGTTATCCGGAGTCGACTCGTCAGTCTCCACCATACATGCCTGGATCATGGGAATATTCAAATATTTCGTGTTAGTACTAAATAACTAATTGATACCCGCGACTTCGTCTGTATCGTTTATTATTTGAACAACATATTTTATATACGATGGAAAAAAACATCAGCACTACACCGCTTACCCCACTTCTCCGCGGCGAGAAAATATATAGCGTAAAGCTAAATTATCAGACAGTAACATGGAACTGAATTTTATTTTTAAACTCCTTATTAAAACGCGAAGTTGCGAGCAAAAGCTAGTGTAAGATAAAGAACACGCAAATGGATGGAAAATAGACAAGTAAGAGTTGGTTACCATGTGAGCGAGCTGGACTCCGGGATGTGAGGCGAGGTGGTGCACCAACGAGTGGTAGTGGGTCGAGAACAGAACCCTGCACTCGCGTTCAGCTAGCTCCACACACACACCCGACGCTATCGCTGTACCGTCGTACGTTGATGTACCACGACCTGCAAAAAAAAAAAGAAACCAAATCAGCCCAGGAACAGATGTCCAAGATGGTGGTAAATTCATACATCTAAAAAAAATTGTAAGCAGTTCACCTGCAGTAGAAGTGAAATCTTCAAAAAACTATTACATATTTACATAAACAACACACCACGCTAGTTATGACGCCTTTTCCCAAGGCTTCATAATTTGCAGCGCACACACACACAAACAAACAACGAATAAAAACATACACATGTACAACGCTCGACCCAGAACAAATATTAAATGGTGCAATATATAATGAGGAAACTGCGAATATAAATAAGTAACATTGTGTGATATAAGCTATCTCAATCTCTAGCACGTTATATCATAAAAATGTATATAGTTGTCTTTTTTAATGTCGCCTCTTATCACCATACTTAAAAAAAAAATAAGCTGGTATATCTGAGACCGATAGACTCTAAGCTGTTTGACCGATCACTATGAGAATTGATAGACCTGAATGTTTTTTTTTCATAGATAAGATTTTTTACTACTTTACTATAATTCACCCACAATCAACAATCATCACATCAACTTCTGTATCGATCCGAACCGATCCTCGTGACAATTGATATGTGTAAAAGAATGCTTATACGACATCCAATTATTTATTACAAGATATAAAAATAGTAACTAGTATGTAAACACAGTTATACCTATTTCAAGCAACTCGTATCAAGCAATAAACTGAATATGTATACATAATTACATACCCAATTCGTCAAGGAGAACGAGTGAGTGCAGAGTCGCGTGCCGCACTATAGCGGCCGTCTCGTTCATCTCGACAAGGAACGTGGACTGGCCCGACAGGATGTCGTCGGAGGCGCCCAGCCGAGTGAAGATACGGTCCACGAGGCTCAAACTGCACTCTTGGGCCGGAACATAACTACCCTGTCAATACCAATATTACTAACGTAACTACCCTGTAAATCCCAATATTACTAACGTAACTACCCTATCAACTGTAACATTACAAACATAACTACCCTGTCAACCTCAATATTACTAACGTAACTACCCTGTGAACTCCAATATTACAATCGTAACTACCCTTTCAACCTCAACGTTACCAATGCAACTACCCTGTCAACCCTAATATTATTAATAAACTACCTTGTTAATCCTAATATTACAAAGTAACTACCCTGTCAATCCCAATATTGCACCGTAACTACTCTGTCAACCTCAATCGATCATTTAGTATTTAACTAAAATCTCACTTGATGTTAAATGAGGATTGCGGTCTAATGTTGATATGGTAACATGTTGAACCTAGATGGGGTGCAGGCTTTGAAGTGTAACTGCCGAAACATATCTATAGGTTAGTGGTGGCATATTTTCTACTAGAGGATAACTGAAGTATCCAGATTAGATAAGAAAAAGTCCCTTCACTGTATTTTCCAACTTACTGCAAACATCCGAACCTAAATCGAGGGACGCAGTATTTGAACATGTTAAACCATTGATCCATCATCGTTTCCAGGACATCAAAATCTTAATAATAAAGAACTCATAAGTCCTATGTTTAAACATAATGTATTACCTACCATCTTAGGTCACATCGTTAATTATCTTACAATTTATAGAATATCGTGGATTAGAAAAATATCTTAATTTACATTATCATATGTAAAACATTAGAATCAGTTTTTAACCTCTGAATTGGATTACTTATGAGAATTGACTTCACAATCGAAAATAAATAAAAAATAAAAGAGAGTTAGTCTTGGATCGTTATGTAACTTTGCACTAAATTAAATTTCGTATATTAGTACTTAGTAAAAGCGATTATAAAGTTTTATATAGCAGCAAACAGACACACAAGAAAGCGTGTTAATACATTGTTGTCTATTGGCGAGTTAACTGATATTACAGTCGTACTATTACCTATTTGATTTTATGTAGTATTATTGCTTTACGCAATTGTTTCATACAATAATTTGCTTAGTACTATTGTTTTTATCACAATGTTTTATAATTCAACATTTTATGACATGAATTGTAAAAAAAAAAAAACTGAATATAAACTGCCGGTCAGCGAAGTGTTAACGAATGATAATGGTAACTTACCAAATGTGCAAGTACAGTGAGCAATCCGACTTGTCGCATGAGTGTGGACTTCCCCCCCATATTGGGACCAGTCAGTAACAGCAAGCTCGCATTATTCTCAGTACCCAAACTCGTGTCGTTTGGTATGAAATCGTTTATCATCGATATACATGGGTGCCTGCCCTCTACTATTTTAATGTACGGCTAAAATTTCAAAAACCATTAATTTAAACTACATGGTAACAGTGATCGCATACTTAAACCTATTATAATTTTAATTTAACCAGCCGTGGCTTGGCATGGGTGCAATGTACTTACATATGACGTCACAAGTATCTAAACAATCGATTCATTTATTGGCGTTTCGATTTTTAAATCAAAGTCATAGAATAACGTAAAAATCTTCAAGCAGACAAGTTTTTTTTTTGTTATGAGTAAATTGAAACGTATGATGTCTTCTAATATATTCAATTACATTGAAGAAGACAGAAAGAAAGAAAATATATTTATATTGTAGCAAATACACGGATAAACAATAGTGAAACAAAAAATAAGTTACATATATATTAAACGCTGCAAGACATTAAATTATGCCATAGTATTGCTACAATGTCGCTACAACTTATACAAATATGCAGTAAAGGCCATTTGGCGAAGACCGCATTACAATCAGTTTAGTCGTTTTTGAGTTGAACGCGATCAGACAGACAGACGCGGCGGACGACTTTGCTTTATAACAGGTATTGATTTTGTATAATATTGTATATATATACTAAGAGACAAGATTACATTTTTTTATGCCAAAGAGTAGCAAACAGGCAGACGGCCCATATGATGTTAAATGGCTACCGTTACCTACAGACAACTGCAACACCCAGGGGCATCACTGTTATTATGTTGCCGACCGTGAAGAGGATAAATTACGCTCAGATGGGCCGTCTGCATGTTTGTTGACTTTTGGCATAAAAAAAATTTAGGCACTTAGTTGTATATGAATATAGAAGCAATAACATATGCAAATTTTCACAATTTGGTATTCTGTCAGAGATAGTATCAGATACCGTGCCTTTTGATTCTAAATAATTTATCGATTTATGAACGAATGAGTTTTCAAATTTACTTATTCAAGTTCTAGCTACCCACAATCTAATTGAATGACCGAGAAGGGTGTACAGATAGCAAATCTTAACTAAATGTTTGAATGGAAAACATATATTACAGTATATATTACTTGAATATCAACAATTTTTGAATCAAATTGGACATGAGATTTTCTACAAATTTTATTATTGAGAAAGTTAGTTGCACAATAGCGGCTTAGAGAAAGTAATAACAGAGAGTAATTTTATTTACTGACCTTACGTTCCTTATGAAATGTGACATCAGGCAAACAGATATCACCACTTTGGTTTTTGGCAAACTCTGTAAAAGCCAACAGTATGTCCAAACTCGCAATACATTGTACGGCCGTTTCCCACTCATTGTAGTTCGATGAGAACTTCTCAAAAATCCGACGACTGAGGTCCTTAAGAACCGTTTTCTTCTGTTCTTCTGCTGCTATCATTCGTGACAAGAGATCCTGATATCAAAATAACCATGATAAGGTATATTACTGTCCACTAACTATTGGCCGCGACTTCATTTGTGTAACATAGGTATACGTCGGGAGCGGAATTTTTTTTTTTGGATGAAAGTACCCATATTCTTTATGTCAATTTAATTTTAAAAAGTAATTATACTCTAATTATTCCATGGCAATAAACCACACAATTAGTGTTTTTAATTGCAATCATCATCATCTTACCCTTATCCCACCTAAGTAGGGTCGGCACAATATGTTTTCCTTTTCCACTCTCCCCTGTCAGATGTCATCTCAGTATTCAAACCTTTTATACACATATCATTTTTCACACAATCTATCCGCACCTTTTTCGGTCTTCCTCTACTCCTACATCCGTCCACTTTCAAACTCAAAATTTTTCTTCTTACATGACTTTCATCTCCTCTCATAATATGCCCGTACCATGCTCCATACCATTACTACTCAACTTCTCTGTCACTGGTGCTATTTTCAAACTTCCTCTGATATACTTATTTTTAATCTTATCCATTCTTGTTACACGACACATTTCTGCCACATGTAATTATTTCTCACCCGTCTCTTTCGTAGCCCAGCACTGGAATCCATACAACACGGCTGGTCTTATTATAGTTTTATACACCTTCCCCTTGAGTTTCAACGGCATTCGTGGGTCACAAACCACCCGACACCTTTCGCCAATTCCTCCACCCTGCATTTATCCTATTCCTCACATCCTTGTCTATTCCACCGTCATTTTGGATCAATGAGCCGAGGTACCGAAAATTGGAGCAGGCTGGTAAGAATACACCGTTTAAGGTAATATGACAAAAACTGGATGGACCCCCGAAGTCACAGAACAAATGTTCAGTTAGTGTTTTAATTTTGCGTTACCATTAAAATTAAATAAAAATTACAGTTAATTTTTTTTAACACTTCTGATAAATAGATTTCACATTTACACAGGCGTAATTATAATATAACAAATACCTACTTTTGTTTCTGCTGTAGAGAATCGTTTATATCCCTTTCTCGCCCCCTCCAGTTGATAATCGGACCCGGCTTTGGACGCGGCTTTCTCTGGTATTTCGATTTGATATCGCTTCTTATCGCTGCCCACGTATGCTAACTGGAAAATATTAATATATACACATACGATTTTACTTTTATCTTTTTATTATAATATTCATGGACTAGTTATTAGCCGCGAATTCGTCCGCGTGGAATTTATCTAAAAGTTTATAAAAAAAAATCAGTGTAAATGTGTGTGTGAAGCGCGCGCTGTATTAAACACTGCTTCATTTGTTTATTATATTTGTATATAACCTTAACTTTTTCTTAAGTAAAAGTAATTTGAATTACTCCCTATATTATCATGTATCTACCGACCACCCGATTCGGACATTAGTAAAAAAAACACAAAGATACAAAAACATTTTTTTTTTTTGTTATAAGAACTTTAGTTTATTATATTTGCACGGAACCCTAATTTTTTCTAAAGTAAAAGTAACATAAATTACTCCTTATAATATCAGCTGTCTATCTATATATCTGTCTATCTATATATCTGTCTATCTATATATCTATCTATCTAGTATACTAGAAATTCTAAAAAAATATATGAACGTAACTCACACGACATCGAAAATACTTCTCCTGTTCAACTAAATACTCTTTCAATTCTTCTTCTATCTCCTTTATAGAGTTTATCGTCGAATCATACTCTTGATCGACACCAGCCCCTGGTAAAATACGTCCTTCTTTCTCTGCTTCTTTCTGATCAAACGCTTCCTAAACAAAATGTAAAAATATTTTTGGAACCGAATTACTTAATGGAGCTTGCGAGTTAAAAAGTAGAAATAGTCACGTAAGGAAAAAGCGTTATGCTCTTCTGTCTCTCTCCCTCTACGCGACTGATCGCTTGAGTTGAAAATATGATTACAATAACTCTTAGCATTATTATAAGCGTTTCATATAAATACCTTAAAAAATTTCAATGTATTCATGTAATCAGGATATTTTCCTTCGGGACTGTGTTGCGTTATTCTTTTCAGCAGCGTCGAATCGACGTCGCTGAACAATTGAACCAGTTTCAATGCGGCGGTGAATCCGTTCAAAACCGATATGAAATCGAGGACCTTCCTTTTTGAATATATCTTATCTTCGTAAAATATTGCTCGTGAATCGGGATGCTGTTTCGACTTGTTGAAGTTACCGAGGGCGTGAACTCTGTTCAATGAAAATACTTTTTTTACACGCAATTAAAAAAAATTGTTTATGTGAAGATTTTTACGAAGATTAGCTTTTGTAATTTTGATGAACTGTAAGTATCAAAACCTCAAAAAACGAATCCATTGGGGGAAGCCGGGGCGGGCCGCTAGTATTGTTACTTTACAGTACTAACATTTACTGGATACTGACAATTCTAATTAAAATAATAAAATCCTTAATACCAACTAACAATTAACAATAATATATAGGAAGATATGGACTAAGTGTGTTTTGAAAATACGATCCTAAGGTGTTATTGGTAATTTTATACAGGGCTATTGGTAATTCGACGTATTCCCCTTTGAAGGTGACAGGGGTGACTATTTGCGATAATTTTACCTCCATTGCATTATGCAAAAGTGGACCCTTTTTTGAGTTATCACGTTTTTTAGTTTTTTTTTTTTCAAAATAAGTCAAAAAGCAATATCAAAAATGTAATAAAAAAAATCAGTTTAAATCTCATTAAAAACACGCGTTATCTATTAATACTAAAATAACAATTATCGGTTCAAATTTAAAAATGTGAGACGAATAACAATATTATTTAAATTGAGATATTTTTCCAACAAAAATCCTTAAAAACAAAAGAAAAAACGTTATGAAACTAGGCCTGCAGATTATTTTAAAAGCATAACCGGTAACAGGAATACGTCGAATTACTAATAACCCTCTGTATTGGATGACTGATGAATGAGAAATCCTACGCAGTATTTACATTTTTTTAAAATTCCTATTCAATTAGCTCACATTCAATCAATAAAAATATATATACTATAAATAACTAAAAAACAGACTCACTTCGCTAACAGCCTTTCCATATCTGGCAATGTTGTTAATACATTTTTCGCATCTTGACACACTTCTTGGTTTTCGAATAACCTCTTCACAGCTTCCTGTCTCTCCCTTATGACCTTTAGATTACTACTAGGTGCGCAGACCCACTGATAAAGTAACCTTAAAATAAATAATAATGTACGACTTTTACAGAAAGAATCCTAACACCAAAGAAAAATCTAGAAATATCTCAATCATCACGAATAATCTGGTAGTAACAAATAAATTAAAGTGGTGATTCATCGATGCGTGGGAACACGCACACATTGTAATCTTATCGCTCCGGATAAAATAAACAATTATATGAGTTCTAAAAGTAACACGTCTCGTAACCTTTTTTTAATCGATAACAATGCCATAAACTAAGTTTTATTTACACTCTAGAAACATCTACCCTTTATTCTTAATATTATATAGCCGAGGTACAGTGCGGCTATTGACAGTTCTTTTTTGGATATCGAAAAGAGCACAAGGAGCTTAAATCTATAATTAGAAAGTGCAAAATACTACCGTAGAATTGTACAAATTCTTTTGTCTATAAAAGTGAGTTTGTTCCACTTCTATTTTTGTGTATAAAATTAATTAAAAAAAATGTAACTTAATACGGCATTTGATTAGCCACGACTGTAACAATATATAACACTTATTCTTTCTGAAGTACAATCGTATAAGAATGATATGAAAACTATATTGAAATTGGCTCAGTACGTTATGAATAATAATGCTATTATGGGCACAGTAAATTTATGATTTAGTTATATATACTAATAAACATATTGTTACAGCCTGTATGCGATAACGTTGTTACAAATAAAAAAGGATGACTCATCCAGTGACCTTTAGAGCCAGAAAAATGAATCTTCTACAAACAGCCAGTCTTGAATATTGTCGAAACGTTCGGACAATGACGTTAGTCGTCTAGAGTTTTCCACTCTCTGTTATTGAAAGATATATAAAAGCGCCGCGGTACGTCCGAGTGGAGTTCTATTCGAGAATATAATGTCATATCAAGACATCGGAGCGAATAAGACGACAAAGAAACGGAGGAAAGCTTCAAACAGACTATAACTACAGCATTATAAGTGTAATTGTAGCGCAATAATGTTATAATAAGTTTATTTAGTTTTTGTCTGTATGTGTTAATACCAAATTAGTTTTAATGCAATCGACATTAAATAAATCCAAGGACGTAACAATATTATCTGAACTTACCTCTTACCCATTGCTGTTGAACAAAAATTCAATCTGTCATACAAACATCCACTGTCTTGTACTATTCTCAAGTTTCTCAGTGTTATCGCGTCCAGCACCATAGTATTACCACCTTCCCATCTATTATCGACTTTAGTCTCTTGTGATAAGGTTCTATTTAGCACGTCCGGGGGAGCATATGACGAGAATTGAGACATGCCTAATACCTGAATGTCTAGGAGACAATCGGTAAGGTAGGAAACACAGCCTCCTAGCGCTTTTATTGCTAGATAAGAGTTCGCAGCTGGTGTCAAACCTAACGCATCACCTGTAAAACAGAAATTATTGTTCATCATTAGCCTGTAAGAGACCACCCACTCCAGGTCCATAGGCCTCTTCCCGAAGGACGGTATGGGCATAATCACTACGACAGCCCACGACGTATATTTTAAACTCTGAGAAATTCACAGTTCTATATTTTCCCACATATGGTGGTACTACAAGAATATTTCTCAGGTTCATCAGGTTTACTCACAACGTTTTCCTTCACCGTCAGCCGATAGTGATAAACAGCATACACAAAGTCTCGAGTATCAACGAGTATCTAGTATATTTTTCAATTAAAAAATCTAGTACTACCTTCATGTAAAAATTCCTTGATCCCTTCGGGCCAGTCTCCGTCCGCATTCGTTTTGTAATATTTCTCAGCCAATATTTTTAAGGTTTTGTCCGGAGACCACATATTTTGGGACTCTCTACGCGCGCTATGGCAATGTGTCGTAAGCAGCTTACTAGTTCTCGAAGTAGTGGTTTTACGATCGAATACGATCTGAAAATGGGGTCAGTCATTAGTGAGAGTCAATAATACGGACGCAGGTTAAAAGTAATCCCCCGATATGTAATAACATCGAGACAAGATAAATAAGTACAAATTTTAGATTCATATAATAATATTTTAATTATATTTTGTATTAAACTCTATTATGCGCAATATTCGACACGGCTATATTCAAAGCGGTCAAGAAGATTGACGTGGACTGTAATTCTGAAAGTAATAAGCACATGGTTACATTATATTATGTTTATAACAGTTCCTTACCAACGCTGGTGGGTAATGCGCCAATGTAGTGAGCAATCTCGATGAATGTTTGTCGTCAACAAATTGCCCAAGATGAAACAGGCCTATAGAAGTGTCAACGAAGCAAACCCCGTATGTACCGCACCCGTTAATTTCCTGCAAAGTTAAGAGAAAATATATAATTCCTTCTAAGAAGTTAATTAATAATTAGGGGTCGTCCGTTAATTACGTGAGGAGATGAGGGGGAGATCAAACCTAATCTCACTAAATCCCACGTGGGGGTGGGGGATTGGGGAGGAGAGGGATGATAGATAACAAAAAATAAGAGTATTTCTAGACTGAAATATGCCGAAATTCGATACAATTCATCAATACATTTAAGTTGTTCCCGTTTAAGTATTGTTTAATGTTATCACTGTGATTATAGAGACTATTATCTAAACAATCTTAAATACTAGTCTTTACTAGTCTTAATAATAATAATAATAAAGCAAATCGTGTTTTTTTTTGTCTAAATCCAACGCATTTACATTCAAAATACAAATTTTGAACGATCTCACGTGAGATTTAGGGACGGGGAGGGTTTTGAGACAAACCTCACGCCAACTCACTAGTGGGGGGAGGGGGAGGTCAAAAAATCTTCAAAAACGCGTCACGTAGTTAATGGACACCACCTGTTGGCGCGTGTTACATACTCGCTTTAATTTCCGAACGAACCAAAAACCACCCCTTCCGCCCACCTCTTTCCCCTTCCTACTTCCACTTCACTTTGCCTCCATCGTTAACGCGGACGCACACATATCATTCAACGCATCTTAAAACTCTACCAAATCCGTCGCAGTGTAATACATATTGTGTATATAAAATATCACAATCGCCACGAGTGAAGTGGCACACATATCATTCAACGCATCTTAAGAACCAGATCCGAGTCACTATAATATATTGTGTATAGAAATAATCACAATCGCCGCGAGTGAAGTGCACTTAAAAAAAAAAGACGCAACATACAGACCGGTAAGTCCGCATCCCCTTCACAATCTACTATATCGCCCAGAACCAGCACCTACACCACGCATCACCACCTTAGTATAGGAGACGGTATTGCTCTCAAAAGTGGCTGTCAAATCACACTAATGGATGATTTAATAAATTTAAATGAACAGTAAAGGACTAGAGAAGTGAAGTAAAAAAAAGAAGAGCATTACTTGAAAAACTCTTATCACTATGTAATAGGGATAGAAGCACAGCATGGTGTTAGGGTCTTTTCTGAGTTCGCCTGGTTAGCTACTCTGGTTAGAAAATTAGGTAGGTTAGAAAATCTGTCGCCAAGAACCAACCCCCCTCTATGATTGGCGTGTTTACTACCATCTTAAACCACATCGTCATTTAACACCAAGTGAAATTCAGGTCGAATGCTAAACCTATAAAGTAATAAAAAGGCCAATGTTGAAATTTCCTTTTTTTTTCGTGATAGTTCTCGACTACTCTACGAGATCGGTGAATATAAATAAGTATCCAGGAACACTACATACATATACTTAAGCATGCAACTATGACAGGTTTTCAACCTAATATATGATGAACATAATTTAGTGGGACACTATATCCTGCCACTCGGATTGAACTATATTTTTCATTTTTATTTTAGTTTCTTTATGTGACACTATCTTTTGCTCGCAGCTTCGCTCGTGTCAATATAGATTTCGAAAATAAAATATACTCAACATGGACTAACACACTGTTACCACAGCTTTGTATATTTATAACAATTTTTAAAATCGGTCAAATATTTTTTAAGTTTATCTATTACAAACAAAAACTTTTTTTTCTTTATAACAGCAGTATACATGTATTTATAAAAGAAAAGAAATTTAGAACAGCAGTAGTTACCTCTTCCGCAATAGCCATCATATAAGCAGCACTTGCTTCCCCGGGACCCGGGTCCTGCAGACCACACACCTGAGTCCCCCGAACTGTCACTTGACATATCTCACGACGAACCACTTTGTCGAATTTCGTATTCTGTCCAGCTGATAAAACATTCAAACATTTTTTTTATTTCAGTCATACTCTATAGAAATAAATATAACACAAAAGTTTGTTTGTAATCCCAAAATAACAGCTATGAAGTGTACTCATTAAAAAGTTCAGTAAGTTTCCTAAACTTATTTAACCCTTAAAAACATATTCTTGCCAATTGTCTACATTCCACATCAACTTAACTTTATTCAAATACCTGAGTGTATATATGCATTTGAGAAAACACGTTACAAAATACCTTACGTGTGAAAGGAAAAGTTGACTTTACTTATAGTGGGTAAGTTATATATTTTTCTGTTGTTGTTTTTAAAATTAATTACAAAATTCAAAACAAAAATCATGCATCATTTAAAGGTTAACTAAATGGATATAAAAGTATATACGGTTTTCTAACAGAAATCGTATTTTTAAAATTTTTGTCTGTCTGTTTGTTTGTTTTGGTTAATCCCCGAAACAGTTGTACCGATTTTTAACTTAGTCCATTTACATTCTCGATAACAAATTAGTGTTCCGTGTAAATGTAATAGAATAAAGAAACTATTTAATACTGTACAACTCAAACGAACGATTACACTGTACATACATTTTTTTTACAAAATTTCATGCGAACAAAGTTGTGGAAAACAACTATTATATATATACTTATACAGGATATTTAACACCGAGACACAAAACAGATAATTATGTTTATAACATAGAAATTTAACATGTTTGGAGAGTGAAACCGGGACCTCTCGGCTTAATATTATTCATAGTAAATACTAATGTATATGAAACTTACTCTTTTTACACCTTTCCTGCATCATATCAGGTGTCTCGGTCTGCTCAACGCGAGCCACTTTGTAACCTTTCGATACTAAAGTGGACGCCATTCGCCCGTAAGCGCTCTCTGGAAAACCAGAGTGTGCAAAGTCACCCTGAAATAATTATAAAATACATTACAAAGATGTATATGAATTTAACATGGTTAAAACTATAAAAAACCATACCTTCATATAAGAAAACCCTAGTTCGTTGACACCCACAGCGGCGTCCATATGATAAAGTTCATAGAATTTGCCAACTTTAAAGAATAACACGCAATCATAGTGAGTGGATTTCATTTCCCACCATTGTCTATGTGCCTGGAAATACAATCATAATTTATGTTAATATTTATTAATAACTAGCATCCTCTGGATATACACCAGTTGATTCCGGAACAAGACACGCCTAAGTGTATTTTATTTTATTGATGAAGGCGTTATTTTGCAGAAAACCATCATTAAATATTAAGGTGGATATTACTTTGCACTTGGTTACTTTACGAATAGTTGTTACTGTTATAGTAAATACTTATTGAATAGAAAAAGTTTTGCTCTTTTCCCTTTTATTTACTGTTTTTGATTATTATTATTTAATCCTAATTAAATTTAAAATACTTTTTTAAATCAATGTTTAGTATTTAATTTTGTAATACTTTTTATTATCAAAATCAAACTATTATTATGTATCCATAATAATGAAACATATATTATTATATGTGTTATATCGATCAGAGTGGTGGGCTACGAAAGAGACGGATGAGAAAAGATTACACGTAGCAGAAATGCGAATGTTAAGATAGATGTGTGGTGTAACAAGAATGGATAAGATTAAGAATGAGTATATCAAAGGAAGTTTGAAAATAGCACCAGTGACAGATAGGTTGAGGAGTAATAGGTTAGCATGGTACGGGCACATTATGAGAAGAGACGAAAGTCATGTAACATGAAAAATTTTGAGTTTGAATGTGGACAGATATAGAAGTAAAGGAAGACCCAAAAAGGTATGGATGGATTGTGTGAAAAATGATATGTGTATAAAAAGTGTGAATACTGAAATGACATCTGACAGAGGAGAGTGGAAAAAGAAAACATGTTCTGCCGACCCTATTTAGGTGAGATAAGGGTAAAAGATGATGATGAATAATACAACATATAATTGTAAAATGAAATAATGTTACCGGTGTTTGTGTCTTCAAAAAATCTAATGGTACATATAATGTACTTGGATCATAGTCCGGATGATCAGGTCTTCTCTTCATGGCATCCTTGACTTTATCCGGCTTCAACCACTCCAGTTTACAATGAATCCAATTTCCTTCATCTGATACTACTTGTTTCTCTTCTACTTGTTTTACTGGACCAGGTGTAAGTCTAAAAGGATTGAAGTGGTAACACTATAACTTTAAATATTACAAAATGTCAGAGATAACAATATTTCTATATGAACTCTTTAATACAAAAATTTAATACAATTTTAAAGTATTTTCAATCAAGCAAATCTTGTCAGGGCTAACACAACAAAACAAAAATCCAAATCATATGCATTATTGCAGGTACCCCTGAAAAGGTCTTTAAAGCAATGCAATAACTTTTCAATAGGTAGCTTGTGAGTAATTTAATTCTAAGGAAAATTATCAAGTTATAACAAAGTCACAGACAGAAACTAGTACTTTATAAAAATCATATGATTATATAAATATATAAGAACTCATCTTTGTAATAACTATTAATGTATATGTTAAAGTTTTAATAACAATTAATAAATACCCTGTGTCAATTGAGGACTTTCCTTTTTTAGCACTCTTAGGTGATTGAGTTGGTTCGTATTTGAAACTGTCTTGTAGTTTTTTCTCTAAAACCGTCTTTTCTTCTTTTGTACTATCTACATTATTGTCTACTGAAAGTAAACAATTAAATATCGATCAAATTAAAAATATTTTTGTATATGTCACCATTAGCACAATTTGTGGATTCTTATATTACATCATATTGCTTTATTAATCATTTAATGGCAATTTTTTTATTTTTGATGAACTACCACCACTGCATCTGATAATAAACTCAACACAATCTAAAAACAATGACTACTGAGATATCAAGTAATCTATATTTATTATAGCAGTAATAAAACTTTAATTGGAAGCAATGAGGACTCAATGGTTAAATGTTTGGATACTGTATCAATAAACATAGTTTCAATATCTCGCAAATGAGCCTGAGCTTACAGTGAACACAAACATTGTGATGAAATCATAGCATGGTGGCTGTGTTTTCTTTAAGCCCACCTAACTAGCTATCAGCATCTAGTTAAAAACTGTAGCCAAGCACCTATGGTTTGTATTCTGGTAGCTGCACTTGAGAGCCAGTCTCTCTAGATTTAGCATGTTTACTGTCTCAAACCCCATTGTCATTTTACAGCAAGTGACATTGTGGTTAGATGCTATAAATTATTAAAAAGTAAGAATAATGATATTGTGGCCTAATTAGTTATTTTAATTATTTAAATATATATATATTTTATATTGGCATGACAAAAACAAATTCTTCACTTTTCAATATTTCTAAATAAATAGTTGTATGATAGAAACTTGTAACAAAAAAACTTTAAAGACAACATAGAGAATGGAAAATATTTTTCTTAATAGGAACAATGAATTGATAAAAATCTAAAGATACAACATTTTTGACTCCGTACTTAATTTACCTTTATTCTCAACATCAGAGTCATCAGAATCTAGAGGATTAATTCTTATCCTTTTCCTCCTCTTGGGAGCAATTGGCATTTCTTCATCAGCATCATCATGTGATTCTTTAAGTTCTGGTGAAGAATTTGGTCTTACACGTTTTTTACCTACAACATTATAAAATAATGCAATTCAAAGGAAAATGAAGTGTTGATAATAATATATGAGTAAACAATAAAAAAACAAAGAATGAAATAGCAAAATCGAAAAGTCAGTTTCAAATTTAAAAAATTGTGTGAATTTATGAAATCATGTCGCAAGTGAAACTATTTTCAGATTGCAGCATTTTAAAAACTGAGCACTACTGAGTTGTAATACGACATACAATAGATGCAGGAAAAAATTTGAAGCGATTTTAAAAAGTGTCACTTTAATATATGTAACGTATATAACTGTAGTCAGTAATACTACAAAAGTTTATGCCAGGATAAGATCACATCAAATGGACCCCCATTTCCTACTTGGTCACAAAATTTAGATTCATGTTAATTTTTTATAAAGTAGTCACTATTAACAATGAATCCATCCCTAAACCAGTTTTTGAAAAGTCTGAATTTAACATTTTTTTTTTATAATAACGGTTTCAATTATTTACATGTAATTAATATCAATCTTAAATCTAATGCATAAAACCAATGACCAAAAAAAGTACAGAGAAGTTTATTTAAAAGTTAATTTATTATATTACATAATTTACATAATATTTAACAATAAATATTTTTACTTCATTGATCTTGTTGACTTGGATTATATTTAAAATTAAGAAAATTTTAAATTTTCATTACAAAAAAAATTTAGATAACATTTTTTAACACTGATTTGACTATTAATTATTGGTAGTGACTATTTTATAAAAAAAAATACATTAACCTAAATTCTGTTATCAAGTAGGAAATGAGGGGTGCACTTGACATGATGTTACCCTCTAGGAAGTGGTTTATTAGACAATATGTATAACACTAGACCTCACATTAGTTTTTAATCCACTTGTTTTAATAATATCGAGATAAAGGAAGTAATTAAATACTTATAATTCAAAATTAGTAACAACTGTAATAGAATATGATATGAAAGGCAAAATTGCAAAAGTTGCATTTTCTGTAATGTGATAGTGTGGTACCTTATTTCACGTTCAAACATTTTAAAGTAATACGGCCATGATAGATTATTTATCCCATATCAGGCTTTAATTTTTTTTCATTCAAGCAATTAAAAAGAAACTAGAATATTCACAAAAGACTTTTTTATATAATTTTATTTTATAGTATAAATAGTACACCAACATATGAAAATATAGAAATGTATACGAAAGGTACAGTATATTTCAAACTTACTCTCAATTACTATTTCATTGTCTTTTTCTTTTCGGTCTAGTTCAGGGCTAGACAGATCGACAGAGCCGGTTTTGATCTTTTTATTAGATGGTGGAGTCTTAGAAAAATAATTAAAAAGCGTATTAGTCGCTCCAGTACTACTTCGTTTCGACATATTTTCAATTCGATATAATTAAAAACTTATAAAATAATAGCAATTTATTTTTATAAACAAAACTCCATATTTTGGCGCAAAAGTTTGCTGTTAAAAACAGTGTTGCTAAGTGATATTTGAAAGCTGTGTTGTCAATGGTTATTTGTTCAAATTCACTAAGATTCGGAATCATATTATCAACGTTTTAAAAAGGTAATGGCTTGATTCCCCATAATTATCTCAAATAAAAGCTAAATTCAGTAAAGTATACAGTAGCACTAAAAGAATTTAAACATGTTTAGTCGCGACTAACGAGTATCTGGATATATTCGGTGACGTACCGAATTACGAAAGTCGAAACAGTTACGCAATTTCCGGTTTAATAAATAAACAAGTATTCTTATAAAATCATTAATAATTAGATATAAATAACAGACTTATTAATGTATTAATTTTGATTCTTTAATGAATTATTTGTTATATAGATAAATCATACGTTTAATAAAAATATATAATTTTTATGGCACCGGAGAAAACCGTATACAAATAAAATGCGAATGTGCAACATGTTACTAGTAATAAAATAACATTTTTGCTTGAAACAGGTTTTAATTTTTAACATTCTACAGTCACATAATATGTCATATCAATGTTAATAGTCTTTAAAATCAATCTCACAAGTCCTGGAATAAAATAAGAGATAGTGTACCCGTATACTGTATTAGTTTTAATATCTTTATTTTTAATCTAGTCTATTTAAGTCACCATCTTTTACTATTGAGATCACTATTTACTTGCAAACCAGTTAGAATCAAGATGTAGTAATATTCTGTCTTATACAGTTTGAATACAAATTAATAAGACCAATATTAATACTTGGTATAAAGTAGCAGTTTCCATTTATATAATTGAGAATTTCGTCAAACAACTTAATTATTTATTTATGTGGAACTGGTTCGTTTTTATGACAGTTGTTTCGACATCACAAGGTATCATTTAAGAAAGGCTTCGATCCATTTTCGTCCAGAACTGCCACCAGTAAACGACGTTTAGCGGAAGTGGTAGTGTGATTACCACTTGCTAATATCAGAAGGTTGATATAAAATAACTGACTCCGTTTGTGCAGACTAGTAATCGCTTTGGCAGCTGGATTACGAATCTCCTTTATTTGACGAAGCAACCATATTTAAATAAGACGGAACACGTGCAAATATTACAGACAAAAATACGAAACCATAAAAACATAAACAATATTATAGTTGTAAAATAAAAGTGAAAATTAGGAACAAACAATACAACTGAGTAACAATAAATGGAAACAATAAGCTGATATAATTCGCCGCATTGTGGGAGCGGTCTATCGTGCGAATACAATTACACCCAGGTAGCATATGGTCGCCACCTGGGCAGCGAGTCTTTTATAATTTCGTTGTTAATCCGACTAATTTTGGACTTTCGTAGTGCCGCTTCTGAGCCTATGTCTGAATTCTTGTAGTACACACATACCACGTTTAATGTAGGTATGTGTGTCGCTACAGACGTATCCCTTCTTTCGGATTTTACAATCAATTGGACATTGTCCAGAAGCTATTCTTCAACAGCTGGTAAATAATAATATAGTGTACTGGTTATGAACATACACTTTGTCTTGGATGATATTACTTATGTTTCCCCACAAATTGGCAACCCTGTATATTCCATACTTTATTGAATAATTTATTTGTATCTGGTATTGGACATCGAAATTACCTGACTTCGGAATTCGTAAAAGCTCAATAAAACTTCATAGAAATGACAAAGTTAGCGATATTGCGTACATTCGTCATACCTCTAATAGCGGCACGTTATAATTGTCGTTTTGATCTTTGTCCGCTCAGGAAGTCTCAATAACTACGTTTAAAGAAGCCAGTCCCTGTTTTTTAATGTCAATAGTAATAGTTTTTGGACAAAATATTAATCTACTACAATAAAATCTAAATTGTATATATGTATAATTATTTACTATATATATATCTAAGTATTACTACATCTAACTATATAATATGCTTTCGAGAACAAATATTTTCATGTTTTTACTAACAAAAAAATAACTCCTTTTGACAGAATCCTTAAGGGATTATAATTATTAGTGCACTTATTTACGACACAACTCGGCATTTATATTTTTCAAAATTCGATACTATATATCTATATCCTATATATGATTATGAATCGTTGGCCAGCACAACTACCACCTCATCGGGTGAGTGCCTTAAGCGCTCCCCTTATCTTTAGTAGTCCGGTGGAACTGTAGCAGCATTGCCAGGCTAACAGTGTAGGTCAGTTAGAAAAAAAAAAACAACTACCACCTCCGGAGAACTTTCTTCAATGCATACAAAACAGCATTTTATTACATTTTTCTCGAAAATAAGTCGATATTTCACGTCACTATGTCACTATTGTAATGCGACAAAACAGTCATCAACGCGTATCGCTATTATACGTGTATTACGACGAAGTTTTGTCTATGGTCGCAACAAATGTATGTGTGTGAACACGTAATCGTCATGCGTAATGAACTATCGGGCCACCTGAAGATAGATTAATTAATTCCGATAAAGGCATATTAATACATTAGCACAACTTTGTCATTCCAATAATAACTTGAAATTAGCGTTACTAAGCTCCTTTCACGTATGTAAAATCGTGGATATACTTATCGTGCTGCGTCTACGGTCACATGATATTTCGTAAAGCATAACGACAGTTTTTTGTTTTTTCAAACTGCCTATGCTATTGGTTGCGCAGCCCTCTACAGCTTTAGCGGACTACAAAAACGACAATGTGTTCTGACACTTGCATTTATTACGACCATAGACAAAAATTCGTGGCGGTACACGCATATATAGGTGTAGCATATGTCTCAACACCTGCAAATATATTTAAAATTTTGAAGTAGCTAAGTATTATAGGTACATAAAAATCACACAATAATTAAAGTTTTATTATATTGATATATTTATTGAAAACTTAATAAAAGTTTCATTATTACACATTAGAACTAAGAATATTAACTTATAAGTCATTCTTAATTTTACGATTTTGGTATAAAAATGGCAGTGCCATAGTTATTACTATATATATTCAACACTTCCTATGGACAACATAGTAACTGCATTTTTTACAATTCCGTTCAATCGGATAATACAATTGTATATACATTTTCATATTCATAGAGTGAAATGAAGACATACTATTACCTAAAAAAATTACTAAATAATTTTAGAATTTTCATTTTGCCATACTACAAATTTTGTCCTAGCAGTAACGATATTGTACATAAGACATGACGAACTATGTAAAAAAATGTATTATTTAACCTAATACCACCTAACATAAAAAAATGGAATGTAGTTGTCTACTGAATAAGACATTCTGTATTATATTTTATTACAATATTTTGGTTATTATATATTATGTCAAAGTTACATAACTAGATACTTATTAAAATGTTATTTTTAGACACCATGTCATTTTACCAAAATTAAATTGAATAATTTCTCATGGACATTGTACATGTACATTGATGTACATGTATGTTGATGTACATGCACGTTGGTGTACATTTACAATTAGGTTTCTAATTCGTAAATTAATGTCTAAGCAGCTACCAAATCAAATAATAGATGTACACTTTGCTAATTTGCCTTTATATGCCACATAGATCTAGATACAAAATATATGTTTGTGTAACATACAAAATACACAATGGAATTCATGAGGCTCACATGTTTGTATACCTGTGTACCTCACTAATTCTTATATATACGATTAGTTTAGCTAGGTGTTTAGCTTACTAAGATTCGCGTTGTTCCAACCAAGGCAACAGCCCAAGCTGAGGTTTACCCACTTTGGCACCCTTGAGCTTGTTGCCAAGTAGCTTAGCGACTTCAGCGTTCGCGCCATCAGTCCGGTGAAGCTGTGAAGGACCATCAGGCCAATAACTTTAATCAGTTTGAAAAATAACAAAAGCAACCAGATCATAAACAGTTTACAGTTTATATAAATAATATATAATAATATTATAAGGCTCAAGATATTTCAAAAAATAAATAAATACTATTTAATCATTTACATATTGCCATTAGGAATTGTCGTTTAAATAAATAGTTTTGTGGAAATCATAATCTAAATTTTATAGTAAAAATCATTTTAGTGAAAGTCTATATTTTAAAGTAAAATTCTAAATTTAACGTTTTTTTTTGTCTCTTAATGTACTCAAAAATAGATAGATAGATAAAATGTGTACTTGTGAAAAGGTTCTACTATATAAAGTATTATGGTATCACTGTTAGGGAACATATCCATACTATGTGACCTGTTCAGGAGGGAGGGAGGTCTTCAAGGTACAACGCTTGGTCACAGGCAAGAGGGGGAAAACCGTATTTATGGATATCGATGACTACATAAACACTAGAAGGGGGTCTTCTCATAGTCACCAAGTTCGGATAGTCACCAAGGGGAGGGAGGGGATTAAAAAATTGTCAAACATGGGTCCACGTAGTATAGGTACTTTTTTTTTTCGAACAGACTACATTGTTGACCTGGCAAGACCTCTACAGTTTCACTGGACTACGTAGGTACGTTCCCGTATGTTATACTCGTATACACAACCATGTTGATTGATTTTTAGTATCTTTATACAGCAATCAATATAATTATTTTATTTTTTGTTTGTATTTAAATTTACAATACATTGTTTATTATCCAAAAAAATAAGTGATTTATTTTTCAACAAAGTTGATTAAATATTTCTCCTTACATCTAACATGTGTCCATTTTAGCAATGTAATATCATACTATAGATAAAACATACTGCGGTATATTGCACGGCAAGAATTTTATATAAACCATATAGAAACAAAACCTAAAAGCGAAAAAATAACAAAAAAAAATATCTCATATAAAATAAAGCACATCATATAATTTAGTCGTATATGTAGTAAATTATGCTTAATATTGCATTCGATCCTATAAAGTATATATTATATAATTCTGTTATTCTATATAATATAGAATTTCATTTACATATATCACTGACAATTTCATTTCCACATAACATAATCTATATATATATATATATATATATATATATATATATATATATATATATATAAATAACTGAGTGATTATCTAGTCATGTGAAAATTTGCATTTGGATCCCTTTTACACTGTACACTGAGGAAGGATTTTTGTAAATTCAACCCCTAAGTTTGTGAAAAAGGGCATGTAAGTTTATATGGAAATCTGTTATTTTTTCTTTTCATCAATCAGTTCATTAGTTATTCTTTGATATATAAAACAAAGCGTCGAAAATAATTACTACATAGGAAAGGAGCGAAACCGCGGGAAATTGTTAGTGTCATATAATTAAGTACCATCAATTCATTACATACTAATTGTACATTGGTATATAACGTAAAGGCACGTTTTATAACATGTTGAAGGAACTAAATAAACAATTCAGTTTTATATTATTTACATCCTCTTAAGATTCGTGCACATAAAAAAAACAATATAGATAAATAATAATACTCTTAAAAATATTATCCTATAGCAAGATTGTGATGTATGTACCTAACAGGCATTACCTGTGTACTATGATATAACAATCACATTATAATCTGTGGTTCAGGCACAGATAGCGCAATAGATTTATGAGGCAGTACTTGCCCACCGTTCACATATAATTCATCTTTAACAATTACATCCTCGCCTAGTACTGTGCAGTTCTCCATCCTCACCCACCTTCCGACCACAGAACGCCATCCAACTATGCAACCGTCGAGCCAGGCGTGTTGTCGAACACACGCCCCGCGTAAGATTGTACTGCGTTTAATACATGCACCTAAAAATAAATAAAGACCCTTTTTTTAATTTTAATGTAATTATTTGAAGACAATCAATCGATCTATCATCTCTAACCTGACCTATAGAATGCATTTTATTGAGCAACAGGCTGAAACCCGCGACTTCGTCTATGTTGTTTATTATCTTAACAACGTATTTTATATACAGAAGAAAAAGCATAAAAAATATACTTTGCTAACAAAACATCTTCTTAAACAATGTTAACTTTTTATGTCCTCTCTCCTGCGCACGCGCACCATACTACTCGAACCACTTTACATATCGCTGAGAGTTTAGTGCTTATAGAAATTGTAGTTTCATATAACTTTATATTAAATGAAGATATCGTAGTATTATTTTTTTTTGGATAAATTCCAAGTGTCTATGAAGTAAAAGTAAAAAAACTAATCGAAAACTATGCAGTAGTTTTTGGACTATGCCTGAACAACAGTAGACCACTTCGAACAGAAGGACAATTCAAGAATTAGCATCAGTACATCAACCACCTGAACTTTAATAGGCAAATAGAAGGATAATGGACCAATTAGCTTGAGTACATATACCACCTAACTCTCATATACAAACAGAAGGACAATGCACCAATTAGCTTGAGTACATATACCACCTAACTCTCATAGACAAACAGAAGGACAATGCACCAATTATCTTGAATACATATACCACCTGCACACTAATTGTACTATAATCTACACCATATTGAACACACACAGAGTTTAATCATATTAGCCAGAATATAATCAGCCTCATAGACAAATTTTAAGAATACAGTGGAATAATATTATCTACAACCCACCAATGAGTAATGCACACTTGTAGCTATGTTATGTTGAATTTCCTTTAAAAGCGTACATTGAAAATGTGGTATATATAAAAAAAATTAGCAACACTGCTGTTCAAATACACGACATTCTGATATTCTGATAGACCTTGAAAGATATACATTCTTTATTACTAATGGTAATTGTATTTTAATCCGATATTAGTGTATGCAAACATAATACAACCTGAATAAATATTGTTTCATATCTCAATTACTTGGTTTAAACTCTCAAGTCTTACTATTATCGTAGATAATACTATTATATCGTTATAAAATGATTCATAAAGTACTTACCATCTTCCACAACTACATTAGGTCCAATAGTAACATTCGGTCCTATTCTGCAACCCTTGCCGATGGTTGCAGACGGGTCAATCAGTACGTTGCCGACCACGCCTTCTCCTTCATATAGTTTATTCGAATTTTTCTGTCTCAAACTTGTCAGGTAGAGGCACATGCCTAAAGGTCAAGGTTATAAACTGTTAGACATGAGAAAGTAACGATATAAAAAATATATGACTACTGGCTTCAGTGTAGAGTTCTAGCCTTACTTTTTGACCTCTCTGAATATAGTTGCGCAGGACACAAATTTAGATATAATTTCGTACTAAATTATATGTACATTTGCAGATTCCTATAATAATATTTAACTTAAACTCTTAACTATATTGAGCAAGCTGGAACTTACGGCTATATCTAAAGCAGGCACAAAAGTTAACGAGAACTGTACTTATCTGGATTAATTGTGGGTTGTCTTTTATTTTCTTTATTTCTACTTAACCATAATAGAAAAGTATACTAATACATAGCATTAACCATCGCTACAATCAATTCAATTAATACTACATTGAAAATATGGAATTTTATGATATACACTGATTACTTAAAACGACACGCACGCCGTCTACTTTACATTTATAATACTATATCAATGGCTTTCGCACAGGTACCAACTATAAAATATAGACAATACGCATGTGCATTGATTTACTGAAACCAATGCAGTCAATATTTTGTTTGTTCAAATGATTATTTTTACCACTCACACCAAAGACAATATTGATTACCTATTAGACCTATTATAATGTGTGAATGTAATACTTGAGCATAAAACTCAAGAGTAAACATCTTTTTCGTTATCAAAATATTAAACATGCATAAATAGTACCTGTTAAGAAATCTTTAGGCTGTCCAACATCCATCCAAAAGCCTTGCAATTCCATAGCATGTAGCTGACCATCTCCCGCCATAAATGGAAACACCTCTTTCTCAATAGACATTGGGCGTAACTCTATTCTGCTCAACACTGACGGATTTAAAATGTACATTCCTGGTAGAAAATAAACAATAATGAGTATCACAAAATACTACATAATTCAACATATTTTTACATTAATTGAAAATAACCTTTATTGATCAAAACTTTCTAAAGGATACAACCACAAATGGAAATTATCATTTCATTTTTATTATTTGATAGAAAGGACAGTGTAATCCAAATACAATGAAAACCATAGAGAGATCTACAATCCTTCGATAATTTCCATTGCCATGCCAAGCTGCAAGGCTCTCGGCCTATGCCCAAATACGATAAAACAAAAGAATGTTCCCTGATCGGTTTCCAGTCAGATACAAATACCCTCCTTGAATCCTTATTTTATATTTACTAACTTCATATATCATAAATGGCTGTTTGTGTGTTACACAATCACACTAAACTACCCAACCGATCATCACAAAATTTTGCATACAACTTGTGAGGGGTCCAAAAAGTGATATAGAGTACCTTTCATCTCAAAAATGGACTGTTCCCTAATTCTTTTCTATATTAACGCGAAAGAAACGGAGAGCAAACGCCCATGCCTGCGTGTATTGCTACAAAGTTTTGTCTATGGTTACACCAACCGCAGGTGTGGGAAGACATTACTTGAGTATCAAACTGTCGAAATGCCTGACGATAACTGGGCAGGCGGTGTTTACACAAACAAAAAGAGTGTAACGGGAGCTAATAGCTATTTTTTTTTCGAAGTGAATACGCTGTTAGCCTGACTAGCCTGAGGGGTTATCAAAGTTTCACCAGATTAACAAGCGTCCCTTGGCAATAAACTCAAGGGTGACAAAGTGAGCGAATGTAGTCTTGGGCTGCATGGCCTTGAATGCAACACCATGGATCCATCAAAGATCGCAGATTTGCCTATGGCTAATTTCGAATTATTACAATGACACAGGTCTAGGAACATTTAACCTTCACATTACTCTGTATGAATTTTGACATTCATTTTATTGCAACGAGTAGTCGAAGCTTCATCACATAATACCATTACTTTAAAATGTGATAATGTGTATATTGAGAAAAATTGTGTAGTTATATCACATTAGCTCATATCTGAATGTTATTTTATCCCACGAACATGTACTCAAATCCAAATCTCTTTAAATTATTATCTACTGTTAATTAAAGCAAATATTTTTAATGATTAACTTTAATCTAGATTGATTAACTTAATTGAATAGCTTTATTCTGATAATTACAAAAGATATATAGACTAATTAAAAAATTTAATCATAGGCACACTATGCAGGTAACAATATAAAAATACCATTATAGATCAAGAGATTCTGCAAATAATATTAAATATTTCTCAAGCTCTTCTCATACATACCAGCATTAATTTTGTTGGATATAAACTCTTGTGGCTTCTCAACGAAACTCTCAATTACTCCATCTTCTTTATAGACCACCACACCATATTTAGAGGGTTCTTCTACTTTTGTCACTACAATTGTTCCTTCCTGGAAATATTACTATTGAATATGCATCATGATCAGAATATTATGGCATAAATGTTTTAATTAATTGTTTTATTAATAGTTTGTAATTTGAAAGATACTGATTTAATAATTATACTATTTACTTTGTTGCCTACTGTAAGCAATATCTTATAATTATTAAGTTTCATATTGTAATTAACATATAAGAAGTGACAGTACATTGCTACTAAATTATGTTTGATCTGACAAATTTGTCTAATTTCATCATTAATCTATTTTTTTACATAATTAGACCTAAAAAATGATATAATATTTATTGTTACATACAAATTACATAAATGCATTTTTTCAAATCAAGATGATGTCATTGAAACAATCATAGTGTAAATATATCAATGTTGTCATTTATATTATCAGATAAAAAATAAGTACCCACTCAATTCTTATTTATTTCAGTCTTCTTAGATTAGTCATAAAGAGATAAATAACATTCTGTGATTTGTCTTTATAATAATCATATTACACTAATCTTTTCTAATTAAAATTAGGTAAATGATAAAAATAATTTAAAAAAAAAGTTAATGATATCACCATTGTCACTAGTATATTTGTAGTTTATTTTACTTTATGGTAACATGGGCATGAATAAGATTCTCATATTTTACATACATTAGTTACGATAAGAGCTAAAAATCATACCTTTCCATGACATCTGTGGTATTTAGCAAGCTCTTTGAATGGGAAATCACAAATAACATCAGAATTTAACACAAAGAATGGCTCAGAACTTGTGCTAAGTAATTCCCTGGCCAGTGCCAAGGGTCCTGCTGTGCCCAATGGTTCAGTCTCATGGGAGAATGTGAGTGATACACCAAGCTTTGACACTTGTTCAGTCAATTCCTTCTCCATTTCTTCTGCTCTATAGGACACTGCTAGTATTACCTGTAATTGAATGTTATCTTAAATACTTAGAAAGATTAATATTATAATTACTTCAGTTTTATTTACATTAAGTACTTCACATAAATTAATATACAAATGTATATTTTTATACTTCCCGTGTCAAAGAGTTTGAACTATAATCTCATTTGATATTAATATAGAATATCTATGTGGGATAATAGCTAGTGATAAAAGGACATAAATCTGGAGGAGGATTAAGTATTCAGTGCAGCTTCCAGAACATATCTGTAGGAGCATGGTGAGAAATTTTCAACTAGAGAGTGTTAGCCCACCTGGGCATTAGAAAAGTCATCATGATGGTTTTCTTCAACAAAGTTAGAACTCATTACTAAGTTTCACACTTCTATTACCCATTGCTGTGTCTAAACAACCTACAACTGAGTGATCATTACTGGTTTATGAAAAAAAAATAAGTTAAGAGTTTGTCAGTATAAATGTAGAAGACAATCTTATCTCCTGAACTACTTATTTGTTTCTAAAAACTCTTTGATTAATAACAATTACCTGTGAGTTTAAGAGGTTTAAGCTACAGGTTACAGGTTTTATATTGTAACTTGTTATTGCTGATGGTGGTGAGAGACCATATTAATATAAATTTAAACTGTCCCTAGATAACAGTACTTTTTTGTGAATGAGAAGTATCTTAAATCAATTTTGAAACTTCTGATAATGGTATGCAAAATTTAATGATGTAAATTTTAAGAAAATGTAATGTAATGTTTTAGTTAATACCTAAAAGTGTAATTAACAAACATACTCACATCCCTATTATAATAATATTTGGGTTAATATATACAAAGTGTCAGTGAGTCGGTAGTATATTAGTATTTAATTTAATGAATTATAAATGATTGTATCACCTTAAAAGAACTTCTGAATTATATTTTGGTCTTTGTAACAACATGTTAGAAGCTACAGGGATTATAAGCATATTCGGCACTCAAGTGACAGGATTATTCTAAGCTTCTCCTTCTCTAATTGAAATATAAGAAGTAGAAGGCTTAAAGAATTTACTAGATAAAATATTTAATAAATTCAAAACCTATGGGTATAAAAGATCTTGTATGCTCTTAGAAATCCGCATCGTTTGCCTGGGATCGAGTTTCATCAGATTGCAGTTCTTAATTAGTAGCATCAAGCAATTATCTAATTATTTATTATATATTTTCCTTCACAAACAAGGAGTTGGAGTTTTTAGCGTCAATTATTTATAGATTGTAAGGTTTACAAACCTGCGTAACACCAGCATCAACCAAAGCTTCAATTTGATGCATGAGTATAGGTTTGTTGGCAAACTCTACAAGAGGTTTCGGCCTACTTAGTGTTAATGGTCTTAGTCGAGTCCCATATCCACCAACTAATATTAAGGCCCGAATTTCACCCAATTTCTTATCAGAACCACACATTTTGTTTTTCACACGATTTCCTACAACAAATACGTCTTCGTTCGACACGTTGCAACAAAATGATAAATCGCTGTCAATAATTCTAAACTATTTGTTCACATATCACAGATGACAATAACAATGTACTTCTCGTAATGACTAAAATTTGTCTTCACACTATTTACTTCGTGAATACAAGAACACGTCACTGGTAGTGCTGCCAACTATGTAAATAAATTCAACTTAAATTTTTTTGCAATTGTAAATAAGAATTCTGCCAGTGTCAAGTTAGTCAAGAAAGTCACTTTATATGTAGGTACTAATAAAATAGTAAGTAATTTTGTTTTTCCAGCTCAGGCTACCGACATATGTAAAGATGCCGAATACAATATATGATAAAAGTACTCACTCTTCGAAAATAGCTAACTTATGCTAATCATATTCCCATAACAAATAAAAAAATGTAAAAAGATAACAGTAGATTGTTTTACAATAATGTCTTATCAGTTATTGATTTACTTTACAACATGAATTACACAAATAAAATTTGAGCTTTCCTGCTGCGCTTCCAATATGTTAAACGCTTAAGCAACTGAAGTTATAAATTATTATTATAAGAATATGTTAATACATATATTGTATACACGTATATATAAACAGACCAAATTTACCTCTAAAAATTTCTAATTGGCTGAATTAATCACCGTCTTTTATAATTATAGGAATAAAACACAAGTTCTAAATAAACATTAAAATAATTTTCAATTACATGTTTTTTTTTGGAAATATTGTTTATTAAAGGGTACCTGTTTAGTCGTATTAGTTTGGTTGCACTGATATTTACAACAATTGCCATTATACAATACAAAAAAGTTTTTGTTGGTTGGTGACACTGGTACGCAATATGCTTATGAATAAAAACGTCACTTACGTAATGGCTGGCAGGGTTGCTTAGGCTGTCCTGTCAGTGTCATTAAATTATTTTGTACCTAACTTTCTTCTGTAGATAATTTTTCCGATTTAAAACAATGGCGGTTCCAGTTCGAATTTTATCGAGATTCAAAGGTAAATCGTTTCGTTTTCAGTACATGCATTTTATGTGCAGTAACGAGGCATAGTGTTTTAGTCATTTTGCACAATGTATGTCGATATTCAACCGATATAACCTTGTAATAATTGATTTCAATTCTATAATAAAATTAAAATGCATATTTGCAATCGAATATTAAATATTACACACATCTAAATATTTAAGTAAATAAATCGGTTACGTATTTTATTACGTATCGTTGTCGTTTCAATTAGACCTAGCGTAACCGAGACCTTCATCTAAAAATACTTTTTCTATCTCGTTTTGATAATATATTTCTAATAGCTCAATGCTTTTTCCCACTAAGAAATGTATATCTCAGTTATATACATTTTATACATGTAGAACTTCATTCAGGATTACAATGGATCAATAATGTGACCTTTGGTACAGACATGTTTTCATAATGTTTTGATATAGTTTTAATATGATTTGCTATTGGTCTTACTAGTTTCCACCTATAACAAAATCATTATTTTTACGAGTACTTGTGTACTTTTCGAATGTTGTTTTAAGATAATTTACATATCTATGGGGCAAATGTATGCTTGTTGCTTATAATTATAATTGTTTTGTTTTGGTTATCAGTAACATTATTTATGAGATTAAAGATCACCTATACTTTTATTACTTCATGTGTATAATTTTTATGTTTACTAAATACATTATGAAATTGACTTAGTGTTGCAATTAAGAATATGGTAAATAATGTTTTTATAGTAAAAAAACTATTATCAATCGATTAACTACTTTCAGTGCAATACAGTGTAAAAATAAAAACAAAATTTATTGAATACCAGCAACTGCTCACTACAGTAGAGTCTCACTACTACAACACTGTTGAAAACCAGAAGGTATCTTATTAATGGAATGTTCGGATTATATGGATTGTATAGAAAACATATATTTATTTATATGACATATTTTGTAATTAACTAATAACTAACTTAAAGTATGTAATCCTTAATTTGTGTCTGCTTTTTTGCAACTTGTAGTCTATGTTTAAAAATTTCTCTCATATGTTTCGAAGAATTATAATATCTTTAGCAGATGCATTGTTTTCTTCACCCCGTGTTATAGAGGTATTGAAACAATTAAATGTTATGTTTGGATTTGTTTTAATAAGTTTAGTGGCCCGTGTCTCCAGTATTTCTTCAAGGCTTTCTTCTTCTTGTACTTCTTCATCTGTTATAATTTAAATTTAAAAGGAGAAAGTTAATATGTATTCCTTATTGTTATCATTTTTGAAGTTATATTAAATACTGTGTGGAAGAATGCAGGAAAAAAAATATGGAGGGTGAGCTAATGCATGAGCTAGGTTTCCCGATTATTAGATTTATCAGAACACATTAATGAGACTCTACTGTTATTTATCCATACTTAATTACAATAAAAAATATAGTAACATAACTTTCATGATGAACTTGGAAAAGGCATTTTAGTTTATTGATTTCATATTCACTTTTATATACATAATATATAAATGAAACTAAACAAAAGTCGTATGTCACTCTTTTTCTCTGTATAATACATATCAATCATTGTATTTTGCAGATGGGCTCAAACTCAGCAATGTCCGATTTGTCTCTGGAGGTGGTAACCCTTACGCCGAGACCCGGAAAAACTTAGTTCTCACAAGTGAAACTAAAGTTATTGTTCAAGGGTTCACTGGTAAACAGGGTACATTCCACAGCCAACAGGCCATGGATTATGGAACCAAGATTGTTGGAGGTATTTCACCCAAGAAAGCAGGACAAGAACACCTTGGTAAACCGGTATTTGCAACTGTGAAAGAAGCAATGAAAGCAACTCAAGCTGAGGCATCTGTCATCTATGTTCCACCTCCAGGCGCAGCAGCAGCTATTTTAGAGGCAATTGAAGCTGAAGTGCCACTTATTGTGTGCATCACTGAGGGTGTTCCACAGCATGTAAGTGCTTTTAATGTCTCAAATTTTTATAGAAAAACTACAGTGAGATTATTATTTGCATCTTATAAGCAATTAATGCTATGCTTGATTCTTATAGATGACACAATGTACTCGTATATTTGCTTGCTTCTTATAATTGAGAGTGTCTATAGGTTGAGGTGGCCACTTATGATCAGGTGAAATAGAAGCTTATTTATTACCATATAGTATATACATTTTTTAGCATACAATAAAATATATTATTTTTTCATAATTGGACAGGTTTGATCCTTTATAAGGACTGATGAGTTATTACATAATAAATATTATTGAATATGAATAATTAAAATTGCTGGTAACTGTGTTTTACCAAGATTAATAGTATGCTCTTATTATTTTTTAAATTATAATGAGATGTCTACTTAAACATGATAACCCTTTTACCAATTTTAAGTAACCTCTGTTAAAGTTTTTTAGTACTATCGAGAATCATAGTGATATGTGGTCTAGATGAAACCTATAATGCTGGTCTTCTATTTATTTTGAAGGATTACATTTGATACTTTAATTCTATTTATGTATACATAAATAGCTAAAAACATACCAAACCCCAGCCCTCCCATTTCTCAATTGATTTTCTTTAGTTTTTTTTTGTTTAGTAGTTATTGAGGAGCTTTACTGTCCAATAAATTAAATGGAAAAGTTCCTTTTTCCCTTAATATTAAAACTTGAGAAAAACATGATTTATGATCAGATTTTAACCCCTAGTATATACATATATATTTATAGATAATATCAAATCTTAAGATAATATCATAGTACTTTTATTATACAGTTTAGTATATAATAATAATAATAATAGTATATAATTTAGTAGTCTTATTTACTTTGTTACATAGGAATTGTTGCTAATTTTTTCCACTCATCATTCATATTTTGTGTTTTTATTTATACTTTTGGGATATTGGTTATTATGATGGGACAAACTAATCTTAGTGATTGATTGAGTCAGTGCTGATATCAATATAGTTTGCCAAATAAAATTCAATCCAACATAATATAATATATTGTATTTTAAATAGTTCACCTTGTATAGGTCAATCTACATATCATTCCGTTCTCTCATTCGGCACAACAAATTATTCACTTAGAAGATAACTGGTTATGCAACAATGACCTCAATTTACAAACTTTGTACAATAGGCAATGTAAGTCAATTTTGTAGTACATTCATACTAATATTATAAACACAATAGTAAGTTTATTAATCTTCCAGGCCTTATATACTCAACTGATCATCATAAAATTTTGAATACACATTCAGGGGTACTGAAAAAGACATGCGGTACATTTCATTTCGAAAAAATGTACTCTTCCTTCCTTCTCTATCCCTCAGGATAGATTAAATCTACTGTTTGCGCCTTTTGAGGCTACATATGTCGGCTTAATATAAAAATAAAATACGTTCGTCGTCTGATATGATGCCTATAATTCGAGATTTACAAAAAAGTGACTGTTAACGGACGTTTTTCGCTATTGGCCCGTTTGCGTAAGGGTCACGCTCCATGTGTTGCGATCTTGATTTTGAGCGTGAACATGTACATTAACGCGAGTAAAAGTTAGTTGTAAAAATATTTCGATAACTTTTAATGAAGACATTTTTCCACAGGACATGGTTCGTGTGAAGCATGCTCTGCTCAGGCAAAACAAATCTCGACTGGTCGGTCCCAATTGTCCTGGTATAATCGCACCAGAAAAATGCAAAATCGGTATTATGCCTGCTGCGGTACATAAACGCGGGTGCATCGGTGTCGTCTCTAGGTCTGGCACTCTAACTTATGAAGCCTGTCACCAGACAACCATTGTAAGTTAGTGAGTGAACTAAACATTATGAAATATATCTAATTCAAGTTCAACATACAATGTGCAAACATTATATAAGCTAGTATAATTAATTACTGAAAAGTTACAAGATAACTACAGGCATTCTTGAAATATTAAATAGTATTTGCATTATTTAGGCAATCATAAGTGTTTTTTATTTGATAATAAATAAAATTACTTGTGGCATATTACGAATTTTATCAAATTGTCAATTGAAAACTATACCGTATAAATAAAGTGCAATTTAGTCACTTTATATTATAAGCATACTTGTTTATTCAACAGACAGGTCTAGGACAAACACTTTGTGTCGGAATCGGAGGTGATCCATTCAATGGAACGGACTTCATTGATTGCTTAGAAGTTTTCTTAAAAGATCCAGAAACAAAAGGCATTGTACTTATTGGTGAAATCGGAGGTAATGCGGAAGAGTTGGCCTCTGATTATCTTACTCAGTACAATACTGTAAGTTTTGATTTATTTATTAAGAGAAATCATACTCCTTATTATTTGTTAGCTAATAACATTCCTTGCTAAGTTATTTTTCATTTTGTACAGAGCAAAAAGGTAATACGGCATGAAGTTCAGTTTCGTGGAGGTTTAATTTATTATTTATTTTATTAGTTTTTGAGTAAGATTAAAATGGTTCTGTATATTGTAAAAATCAATGTATTGTAGAGTTTTACTTAGACCTTTGTAGATTGTTAAATCCATAGTACATATAGAAGTTAAATGTATATATTTTTCTTTGACTTGCATTTAGAAACTATATTAATTCCAAAAGTTATGTTGGCGCATTTAATTTTAAAACCCGATAAAATTTTATTAAAGATATTTTTGAAGTGAAATTTCTTATGGGGAGTGATTTGACAACTTTGACATTCTGATCCTCAATCTGTTTTTGTTACGAAAAGTGGTGGGGGTAAACACTGTTCGGGTAGTGTTAAAAATATCGGTCCTCGTCGGATCATCTCTAGTCGTTCGGTACTTGGATGACTGACTGCCTGGGGAAACCGCGTGACTTTGGTTTTCTGTTGTATTTTTTATAAAGACGTTTTTACTTTTTTTAGCTTTGAAGACGTAGTAAACACACTTTCTCATTTACAATAATATCGTTTTCGATTAATATTATTTTTAAAGGGAAAAGGTTAGATAATTGAAACTGCGTATTTTGTTACGTTTTAATTTTTGCTGCATCTGGTTAATAATATATTATGAAATTATATTATTAATGTACATGAATAAAAAACATATATGTATGATAAAGAATATGTTCTCACTAATATGGTTAGTGACGGGTAAAATCAAGCTACAATCAATTTTATTTAATTCGTTGAGTAGCTTAACCAGGTGCAAGTCATTTTTTTATATTTTTCAATGTAAACATGTTAAAAAATTAGTTTTCACCCGGCTAAACTGCCCTGTAGGCAAAATGTAATGGATCATTACTATATGCTAATCAGTAAATATGGCTTTAAACCAAAACATATATGTTCATTGGATTAATGTTTTTATGTTGTTTATTTAGTGTTGAGTAGTATAAAAAAAAATCTATTGATTTTGTAGGAGACTGTGAAGTAAGAATATTTATTATTGAAATTAAGTTGTTAATAGCAATTGTTTTTGAAGTACAAATAGCACATCATGATTAGAATAAGTTGCTACCAATGTTGAATTCATCCTATAATAGCGACACGCTATGATGGCCGTTTTGACACATTACAATAGGGACGTGAAATGTTGATTTATTTTCGACTAAAATGTAATTAAATGCTGATTTTGCCGGAGTATATATATAAATCAATATATAAATTTGATTTTTCAAAAAGTAAAAGAATTTAGTAGGTACGATAGTAAGTTAGACAGATATGTATTATATACGTGTATATATATAATTTAAAAATCGGTGTACTAAATTAATTTTGAGTCCTAAAATTCGATAAATTTTAAGACTATTTACGGTCACTGTGGACAGTAAAGAACAGCAATTTGCTCCTTCAAAAGTAGGTATTAAAATTTATACATGACTTCATTGAGCGGACAAATATAAAAACGGCCATCTTAGCGTGCCACTATTATAATACTAATATAATGTAGGAAATGCTTAATCATAATTATAAATTTATTTTTGTTACCTGTATATACATATATATGCCTTGGGGATTTATTTCAGGGTCAAAAAGCAAAGCCGGTGGTATCCTTCATTGCAGGATTGACAGCTCCTCCGGGAAGACGAATGGGTCATGCCGGTGCAATCATTTCAGGGGGCAAAGGTGGTGCCATGGATAAAATTAAAGCTTTAGAAAAAGCAAATGTCATTGTCACTCGCTCCCCGGCCAAAATGGGCGTGGAACTCCATAAAGAAATGAAACGACTAGAGATCATCTAAGGAATGTTCCTTATATTTATTGTACAAGATATATGTTTACTCTGTATAGTGTTTTAGTGATTATATTGCAGTTATTTATTTTCGATCGTTGTTTCAATACGACGACGTTTGTAAAACCTTGTCCGGAACATTTCATTTCACGACGTTAATTGTGAACGGTTTTTGAGAATTTTAATTTTCTACATAATTTATTTACATCTTTCTAATATAAGCTGATAACAACAAATGTTATTCCTATTATATACAATTATTGCTGAAATCATGTCACACGAAATTGTTATCAAAATCACTTAGAATTAAGCAATTCATGTTATATTATTAAAATATAAATAATAATTCATCATTATATTCGATGTTCGGAGATTTTATTCGTATATTCTGGATACGCTTATTGTATTGTATGATTTAAAAATTATGTTAATAAATGCATAGTACCAGTATCTATTATTTATGGTCCCCCTATTTCTTATAAAAATCGATTTTACGTCATATTTAATTTTAAAGTATCGATATTAATTTCTACAAGAGAGCATTCGGGCATTATCCTTACGCCTTAGATTAATATGAGATTCAATAATTTTATTAAAACTTATTTAGGAGTAATTGAGAGAATGCAAAAATTTGTGTAACTTCAAGTATGGTTTCGGAACCATATGTGAAATGGATTAATTACACATACGTGACGTAATAAGTACAATAATATCGTTGTATAAACTACTTATAGTATAATTCACCTTAAATGAACCTATCTATCTGGACCAAATCGATTAAACTATGAATATTTATTGTTTGGTTTTATATAAATAGTGAAGACGAGCCCGATCAATAGTATTGTACTTTTTATGCTCTATCGAGAATATATTATTATAGGTACCAAAATATATGTATTAACTATCAGTCCTTTGAAGCACTGAATCTTTTTAAGTTATTGAGTCAGCATTAGTCTTATATATATCATTCATTCTGTAAATTAATAGGATTAAAGCTAGAGATTCTTAAACTTGCAATTCACTGTGCACTAGTAGATATAGGATTTTGCGATGCCTTGGACCAATTACACTTGAATAAAAGTTATCAGGCATAGAAATAAAATAATTTGTTAGTTAAACCATACAAACCGAGGGTTACATATTACATGTTGAAATAATATTTTCGTTTGTATCAACTCCCGTTTTATATTCTTTGTAAAAATTCAGTTTCCAAAAAACAACGAGTACCTTACGATGTTTTTGTAACATTTGTAAGGTCGAATTGGCATTATCATACTCATTACTGCATATTATGTCTACACTTCAGTATACCCTTTTGAAGTGTTGCGACTCCCCTGGTGTTGCTAGTGTCTATGGACGGCGGTGATCACTTATTATTCGTGACCCACCTGTTCGTTTGCCCCCTATAATATATAAAAAAAAAAAAAACGCGTGAGAGTGGTAATATGAGACATTTTTTTCCAACTTATTCCTTTTTTTTTTTTTTTTTTTTATTAACGTGGGGAAATCCATCATGGACACACCACTCTCCCGGGGGAGAGAGTGGGTAGTGTGAGACTCTTACTCACTAAAACCCCACGGTGTACCGTCCGCCGCTAGGTTGGGGCGGCATGGGATCGAACAGTGCTATCACCATGCCACCCCAGCGGCCAGCCCAGCAGAAAGTGTCTGCCGGGCGTCGTCCTAATAAGGAGGGCAAGCTGGGTACACACCAGCCGCCCCCTTCTCGTCAACCGAACCTGTGCAATGGGGAGATGGGCCCCCGGCCCGTCTCCCCAGGTTCGGTTACGGAGGTTGTAGGAGACGGACATAATTCCGCCTCCTCTCACCGACTCTGCGTTGACGGAGAGGATCGCTCAGAGGATCCTCCTCGCGGATCCTCTCCGCCGCCTCCTTTTGCGAGATGACCTCCTCGCAGAAGGAGGCCACTGCATTCCATCTTGTTTCGCTGCCGAGCATGGCCTCAACCACGCTCGGCAGCGATAGATCGCTCCCCACCGCCGCAACCAGAGTACGACGCTGTGACTCCCACGCAGCACACTCAGATAGAGTATGCTGCGCTGTGTCTGTCCCAGCGCCGCACTCATGGCATGCGGCGGTCGGCTCCCTGCGTGCGATCTGGTGCAGGTACCAACCAAAGCACCCGTGTTCCAACTTATTGCTTAGCAATGGAAACTAACATTCATTCACTTCGGTTAAGAGGTCTAATTGTAGATCGGATATAAACGGCTATAAGCTGTAAAAGGTGTAATACTATTTTTTTTTTTTTTTTTTTTTTTTTTTATGCCAAAGGGCAGCAAACAGGCAGACGGCCCATCTGATGTGAAATGGTTACCGTCGCCCATGAACAACTGCAACACCAGGGGCATCGCTATTGTGTTGCCGACCTTGAAGAACGTGTTTCAATCCTTTTTTGAAGAGACCCATGTCATAACTCTGGGGAAACACCGTGGCTGGTAACCCATTCCACAGCCTTAGCGTGCGCATAAGGAAACTTCTAGAGAATCTTACGGTTGTCGCCATTCTACTAGGCTTTAGGGTATGTGGATGAGCAGCCAGCCAACGGCGGGTGGTGCGAGTTTGAAACGGTGATGAGGGCACCATACCAAAAAGTTCATCAGAGCACTCTCCGTTATACATGCGGTAAAGCACACATAAGGACCCAATGTCTCTGCGATATTCTAGTGACTCTAGATCGTATGTCAATTCGGGATCGTCAACAATGCGAATAGCTCGCCTTTGCAGAGAGTCCAAAGGAGAAAGCTGGTAGGCAGGAGCACCGGCCCAGATGTGTGAGCAGTACTCCATATGTGGACGTACTTGTGCTTTATAGAGCACAAGACGTTGCTTTGGGGTGAAGTACTGCTTTGACCGGTTGAGGATACCCAGCTTTTTAGCTGCCAATTTGGCCTTGCTTTCCAGATGAGATCGGAATTGCACATCGCTGGAAATGTTGACACCAAGGATCCCGATATCGCTAGAAACATTCAGAGAAGTGCCCTGAAACTTAGGTGCTTTGACAAATGGGGTTTTTTTCGTGGAAAACGCACAGACTTGTGTTTTTGAGGGATTGAATTGGACAAGGTTTGCCTCTCCCCAATCGGAGGCCCTGTCCAACGACATTTCAATTTCAGACACAAGTTTGGTTCGGTTTTGCTCCACGAGTACTCGAGACATGTTTGCATTGCCCGTGTATACCGCATCACCCGTACTGTCGTCCGCATAGCAATGAACATTAGGGATATCCAAAAGTTCATTGATATGTAGAAGGAATAGCGTAGGTGATAGCACAGAGCCTTGTGGGACACCGGCATTTATTACCATGGCATCAGAGGTACAGCCATCGACTACAACTCTTATGCTCCGCTTGGACAAAAAGCTCGATACCCACATGCAAAGATCCTCGGGGACACCGCAGGACCTCAGTTTGGAGAGGACAGCTTTATGCCAGACCCTGTCGAAAGCTTTTGCGATATCAAGACCAACTGCCAGTGCTTCTCCCTTACTCTCTATAGCTTCAGCCCATCGTTGTGTGAGATATACCAGAAGGTCACCAGCCGAACGACCGCGGCGGAAACCATACTGGCGGTCGCTGACCAACTGGTGCTCCTCGAGGTACCTCAATAACTGTATATTGATGGCTCGCTCCATCACCTTAGAAAGAAGGGAGGTAATCGCAATCGGCCTATAATTATTGGGGTCCGTCAGATCACCTTTCTTGGGTATAGGATGTATGTTGGCTGTCTTCCAAGATTTCGGAACCTGACCAGAAGTGTAGCAAATCCTGAACAAACGTACGAGAACAGGAGTCAACTCAGGAGCACACGTTTTTAAAACTATTGCGGGAATTCCGTCTGGCCCACTCGACTTATTGATGTCAAGGGAAAAAAGAATGCGCCGTATCGCTGTTTGCGTGAAGATTATGTTGGGCATTGAGTAGGCACACCGTGAGATGTTGGGCGGTGGTGCATCCCCGTCATCTAAAGTCGAGTTAGATGCGAAGAGGTTGCAAAAAAGATCTGCTTTTTCTTTTGCAGTATGAGCCAGGGGACTACTTGGTTGTTTGTGACTTCACATAAAAAAAAAGTGAATATCAATGTAAAACAAATGATTACATGAGTAATTTTTATTGTATAAAATATTTCGATTGTGTACTATTGAAAGCATCAGTCTATCACATATTTGTTATGGGAATGGATGGGTGTTTTTCGAGTTATATCAAAATACTACATACAAAATATATCTATAATAGTTACTAGCGAACTAACATTAACTGCTTCATTTTTAAAGTAAATACAAGATCAAACAATATTTTTTAAGAAATTATTTAAATTATAATAACTTATTGAAAAATGTATTCATGAGGGCTAAGACTAGCAAAACATCAGAGGCTTTTGCCACCAGTATATGCTTTACCGGTTAAGGAGGCGAATGCTCTATAATAACTTATTTTTCTATTCAATAATACTGAAAAACTCAATTCTTGCAAGGCACCTATTTAAAAGTTAATCAGGTATTCTCATATAGTCACAGTAGGACTAGCTAGCACTAAGCTGCATAAATACTGTTATTAAAAATAAGTGGACTACCATTTGTTATTAAATCTTTGATGGTCTCTTCCACCTCTGCCACCATATCGACCTCCGCCACGTCCCCTGCCGTCACCACCTTCATTTTCCCTCCTTATCTTCATTGCTTCAAATCTTTGAGCCATCTTTTCTAACTCATCTGGAACTTCCTGATTTGCTTCATCAAGGATTTTAATGAGGCCGCGAGCATGTGCCCAATCTTTCTTAGTAATAAATGAAAGGGCTACTCCAGTTTTCCCAGCTCGACCAGTTCTACCCACCCTGTGAACATACTCTTCTAAATGTCGAGGGAAATCTAAATTTATAACATGTGTCAAATCCTTTATATCAATACCCCTTGAAGCAACATCTGTAGCTATTAATATATTTACTGTGCCATCAACCATTTCCTCCAAAGCTGCTTCACGATCAGACTGATCTCTATCTCCATGTAGTGACTGGCAGTTAACACCTTTTACTGCCAACTCTGATGTTATATGTGTGGCTGTAATTTTTTTACCACAGAATATTATAACCTTATCATTGGGATCCATATTACATAGGAATTCAAATAAAGCTGCATCTTTGTCATCTTCTTCAAGAAACATAATTTTTTGAGTAACAGTGTGTACTGCAGCTAGATCTAACGATCCTACATTTACTTGTATAGGGTCCTTCATGTAAGTTTCAGCAAGTCTTCTTACTCCTGGCGGCCAAGTTGCTGATGTCATTACAGTTTGACGATCAGGCCTAACATCAAATAAGGACTTCCGGATCTGTGGTTCAAAACCCATATCAAGCATGCGGTCAGCTTCATCAAGAACAATGTAGGAGAAATTTATAACATCAAGATGCTCAGCTAATACTAGATCATTCAACCTTCCTGGAGTTGCTATTACTATATCTACACCTTTAGCTACTGTCTGTATTTGCTCTTTACGGTTTCCACCACCATATATACAAACAGATTTGATTCCTTTGTAATAATATTTTGATACTTCTTTGTTTATTTGCAATGCCAACTCTCTGGTCGGTGCCAAAATTAGAACTGTTGGTCCTGCCCTCTGATCCCTAGGAATTGTTTGTCCTTCTATATGAATGAGAGCTGGCAGTAGAAAAGCTAAAGTTTTTCCCGTACCTGTCTGAGCAATACCAATTAAGTCATCACCTCGTAAAAGTACAGGCCAAGCTTGACTTTGAATAGGAGACGGTTCTTTAAAGTCTTGTTTGTATATTTCTTGTAAAATTTCAGGATAATGCTGAAAGGCTTGTTCAAAAGTTAAAACAGGATTCGGAATCGGCCTTAAATCTGGTCTGTCTTTGAAAGTTCTCTTAACTTGTATATCATGGTTTGCCTTACGCCAACGTGTTACCTCTGCAGGGGACATTGCCCTAATAACTGGGTCTTCTTTGTAAAAATCTTTTATAATTGGAGGTAATTTGTCCCATCTATCCTTTTGTTCTCTGTCATAAGAAGCATTGAGTTTATCCCAATCAAGAACTTGAACACCATTTTCATTTACTTTAAAAAAGTCAGCAGATTTACTATTCTGGGATTGAGCAGCACTGGTTTGTTGTGCTTGAGGTTTTTGGTATTCATTTAACTCATTTATGAGTTTTTCTGCTTTAGAAATGGCATCATTAGATCCTGTCAGTGTTACGTCTGTTTCATTACCATTTGAATCACCAATATGTATCCTGGTTTCGGATTCGCTTTGTAATTCACGTATCTTAGAACCGCCTTTGCCAATAATACGGCCGATATTTTGCGACGGTACATAAAGAACTTTCTTGTTAGTAGTACTTTGGTCAACACTGCGTCTATTACTAACACTTTGACCATTTCCATGGGATCTCCAGTTAGATTCATTACTACGTCCTCGACTCCCTCGACCACTGTTGGACTGATACACCCGCGTGTGATAAGTTGGTTGTTGAACAACTACCGGCTCGTCTTCAATCCAATCATCATTATAATCGCCCATATTTTTGAAGCTGAGATATAAGTTGAGTTGATTTAGTCGCTAATTGAAAGAAAATATTCAAACAAAACTAATATCGGTAAGAATTATTTTTCGCATAAAATAAATATACACTACAATCCAAGGAGAACGTATGTGTAATATTATTCACAACAGTTTGTATATACCTACAACACTTCTACAGACTATGTACTCAGTGCTATACAAATCGCACAAAATACCACAGAGAAGATACATCAATATAGCAAACAGCTTTTAGTGTAAAATAATATACAAAAATCGCATTATATATAATTGACTCCAGAAATATCTTAGACTATTGATTTATTGTCTCTTATCTAAAATGAATAAACTAATTATTCATCGATATGAGTCTTTCACAGGATTTTAGGATGTCATGTGATTTGTTATTCGCAATCGTTTTTATGTCATACTATATTGTATAATATTAATAGCATCTTGCTACATAGCTTGGTTACTGAGCACAACTGAAATAGATGAGAAATAATAATTCGGAGTATGAATTACGAAATGCCACAGGAACTCCCAAGAAACCTCTGAACTACCATCTTATTGGAACCCTGGAGCTTTCATAAGGCACGTTGTAAAATAACACACTTGACAAAGGTAGTAATCATCTTCCATAAAAAAATAAAGATAGAAGGTAAAGTAAGAAGAAGAAGTAATAAAATAAACTGCCATATCTTTTATCTATAGTAATCATACCTAAGTAAGCCAGCAAAGGCAAAATATGCATCGATAAATAGAATGTTAATAAAATATTTGAAGTTACAAGACATTCAAGTTCGCGAGGTGCATTGAATGTATCATCCTCGTATGAAGCCTTTGAGGCTTCATCAACGTTAGCATCGAGCTCTCGCGTAAAACGTTCATACACTCGCAGTTTCACTACTGTCAGGTTTCCGGATACTCTGCATGTAAATGCCCCCAGCGTCCCTGGTGTGCTAAGTGCCTCGAGGATCATTCGGTTAAAGAGTATTCCCGTACTTCGGCCTTCTCCGAGCCTCTTAATGTTATGCAGTAAGACGAGATATCCCACGAATTATTGCGGATGTCCACGTGTGTCGCGTACAAAGGTCTCCGGCAGGCTAGGCAGGTGGTTCCAACCAAGGTGCCTGCCATTGCTACTCGCCTAAGAATTCCGTCTCTAATGTCTACAGAGTCTTTCCTTAGACCACCTAGTACTTCCTTGATCATTTTTTTTATGCTAAAGAAAATAGAGTGGAACATTCGATTATTATTATTATTCGATTTGCTTTCTATATATTTTAATTTTTGTGATGTAAATATGATGGGTATTCATATATATAGTTTGTGTGTACAAATGATATATATTTTTTGTTATCAAAAAATTGTAACTAAAATATTTAAGTCTATCTCAGACCTAAGAGTATTGGGTTAATATTTTCCAATATTACCACTGGTACAATCTTATCTTTCCTTTCAATCAACATAGTGACAACTATTTTACATTTTGTTAAATTGATATAAGTTCGTAATTGTGATGTTTGGGGTAAAGTTAGTGCTCCGATGGGCATTCAAAGTTTAGTATTAATATTAGAATAAAGTGATCCTGTATCCCAAACATATTATACACCCAATAGCGTCGAATATTAAATTTATTTTTTACTATCTTCCCATATTGTTTTTTTTTTAATTCAACAATCTTGGTCGTTTTTTAAAACACGGTCGTCAATATCTTTTGTGGATAAAATTGATTGATTGTATGTTTTTACTGTCTACGTTATTTCTTTACTTAGGTTGTTGTTTATTTGCTTTTCTTTCATAAGCAAGATAAGGTCTTCTTGATATAATGAAATAGCTTTCAAAATGAACCTTAGTGTTACATCTATATAAATAAAACAATAATAACAAAGCAAACCCGATTAACCTTGGATAGTTTTTTGCATCATTACTTATACACTTGCTTTTTATCTAAAAGAAAATTATATCCATACTTTCGTTTAATGTAAATTTGCTAATGTTACATGGGGTAACCTAAGAAAAGGAGGAAAGCTAAGAAAACAGTTGTTTTTAAAATAATCTGCAAGCCAAGTTTTATAACGTTTTTTTTTGTTTTTAAGGCATCTTAGTAGAAAAAGTTCTCAAAAATTTTGAAATAACATTGTTTTTCGTCTCGCATTTTTAAATTTGGACTGAAACTTGTTGTTTTAATATTGATAAATTAACAATGTTTAGTCGTTTTTATAAATCAGAAGAATAAAATTTAAATTGATACTTTTTGTTAAATATATTTTTGATGTTGCATTTTTGACTTATTTTGAAAAAAGCTAAAAAACACGATAACTTACAAATGGTTCACTTTTTCATAGTGCCCATATGCACATAAATAAAATTAAAACTAATAAAATAAAATTAGCACAAATAGTTACGTTACGTCTATCATTTTCAAACGGGAATACGTCAAATTACCAATAATCCTGTATAATGACATTAGCCTTCAAAAACAATTTCTTCAATAGTTATGATTGGAAAAAAGTTCGTTTTTATCTGAATTGGGAAAAAATATCTGTCAAATTAACAATAGTTTATTTTAATAAATAACATAATAGGTAACGAATTACAAAAAAATCGCTTTTATGGTCACCTCTATCTGTCATAGTCTCTGGAGCGATATAGAGTAATAAATAGCGAATCGGTTTATATGTGTTACTCTGTGGGAAGATGTTTTTTTAGTTGTTATAAAGGATATAAGACCATGGGGATTACTGTCTCAGTAAAAAATAAATAAACGATTTGTGAAACGACATTACAAAATGCACTCCGTTATACAGCTCTATTAGTTCATAAACTTAATCCCCTGGGGGTCAGTCAAGATGAGTAATTGGGCAAGGAGGATGCATCGTCGAGCAGCTACATTGAGCAATGTGGTTACGTCTTGCGGGCATCCTAATTCTCTGCCGTATCCTCGAAGACTTGAAAAAGTTAAATTCGGTGTTCCATTGCATGAAGTTTGTAAGGAGGACATACCGGGGCCTTTGCTCGTTAGTACCTTCGAAAAGAAACTGAAATGATTTAATTGTTTAATATCTTCAGTACCTATGGAAACAGTGCGATCTATTGTATGCATATTACTGGTTCCTGGAAGCTTTATAATTATGATTGGAATTTTTTGCAGATGCTCTCCATTTGTTATATTTATGCGCTTAAATAAATGTTCGTTATGTTTCCGTGTAGATTGTGAAATATTGTGATGGTGTTGTGTTTTATAGTGTTATGATGATAAATAAATTGTGAACGGTATTCAGGTGCTGATACTGAAGTTGAATAAAGAAGCACCACTGCGCCGCGATGTGTTCAGAGCGCCTGGTCATCAGGGCGCTATGAAAAAGCTGATACATTTCCTTCAAACGGGAAGACTTGTGAATGTCGACAACTATTCAGTATATACCATAGCTAGTGTGCTAAAAAAATTCCTTAGGTAAGTACCTCTTATTTAAAAAAAATAATATTATATTTATAAAGGTACTTATGTACACACTTATATGTGTGATGTACATGTTGGTATTTTATGAGTTTGACTAGTAGCGGTGATAGAATATACATAATTCTTAATAATAATGGATTTTTGTTATTGGAACGGAAGTCAATCTAATAAAAATCAGTAAAATATTACATTTATTGATTATTTTCTCAAAAGTGATTCCATGAGAACTAAGTACTAGTAAATAAATGGTATTGAAATCATTGTTATATTTGTTTAATTAGGGAGAGTTATATTAAATTGTTTCTAGAAAGTTAAGTGTTATTGCATATTGTTTAGTTTTGTCTTATAATAATCCATGTGTAAATCATTAAATAATAAATTCAGTTCAAGTTTAAAATAATAATTTGGAAAATATCCATATTTGTCACTAATACCTTATAAATATTCTTTTGCAATTTATGCTTGCTGTTATCTTACATAATCATCCTTATGTGTGTATTTTTTTGTTCATATAAATATTTGATATATATAAAGTGTTGCTGATTACTTTCGTATATATGGTATCAATTTTATGACATTAATGAACTCTCTAAAGTCTGATTCTATAATTGATATGCTATATGCATCCCTCAGGTATAACTTTAACATCTAATCTACATGGGAAGTGAAAAAGCATAAGACAATTTGTATTAAAATACTGTCCTTTTATCTTAATTGATAAGCAGAATACAATGCAACTTGACAATGTGTAATTTTATTTATCAATATATGTAGATACAGAGAAATATATCAATCTAAATCGATTAAGGAAGTCTTTAATTTTTCCTTATCAATTAATATTTACTTACTTAATAATTTTAAAATAATTATAATATAAACATTTTCTAGTAATTCAGGACAGTTTGCATCAAAACTTTTAAGCAGTTTTAAAAGTTAAGCCTGATTAAAGACTAACAGTTCTATAAATTTTTAATACAACTAAATTAAACTCAAATTTAAAAAGAGATTTATATTTTTTAATAAGTGACCTTTAACAATGATTTTTGAATCCAAAATATAATTATACTATTCATACTTAGTACTCATAAGTAAACAAATTTTGCTTACCACACACTAACTGAAGCTATGATGGGTTAGTGGTTAGGGTTAGTATTTTTTTAGACCGTATCAACTGACATCCGTTTGAATTCTTGCAAATCAGTCAGAGTATTTGGTGAAGGAAAGAATTGTGATGAAATCTTAGGCGTTCCTGGTTGAAGTAACTGAAAACCTTTCACCAAACATCTATAGGTATTTTTTCTGGCAGGTCCACTTAAGAGCCACTTTCCCCTATAGGTTTAAGAAATTTATCATTTTGGACCACATTGTCATTTAACCTCAGGTGAGATTGTGATCAAATGAAAAAACCTATAAAGCATTTAAAATATGTTGGTTAAATTACCTTATTCTCGCATGTAATAGATACAATTTGCAATTACCGTTTAACTGGCCAGTACTTATTTAACAGACACTTGAAATGTATTAAAAGAGTTTTTCTTGTAGGAAGATACCTGGTGGTGTATTCGGGCGTGAAGGTGAAATGCAATTATTCACAGCAGTGGAACTACCTGAACGAGAACAAGTAGATGAAATACGGAGGTAAGTTTTCCTTATTGATACTTAAATATGCCGATATAATTAAGGAATTGTAAAAACATATAGTTTGAGGAGTATATTGTAACAGATAATTGTAGTGTATAATTTTAATAGTATAAAATTTTTATACAATAAGATATAAATTTAGTATAAAACCACACTATAGGAAAGTTCGAAGTGATGTTGGCTCAGTTGTTAGTGTATCCGGACACAGTGTCGAAGGACGTAGGTTCGAATCCTCAGAGCTTTCGGTGAATGAAAACATCATAATGAAATCATAGCATGGTGGTAGGGCTTTTTCTAAGTCCGCCTGGCTAGCTACCTCTCTCAAGTTGAAAATCATTCACCACGCACCTGTTGGTGTGGTTCAGCAGCTGCACTTGAGAGACAGTCTCCCTCTAGGTTTAGCGTGACTATCATCTTAGACCACATCATCATTTAACATCAGATGAGATTATGACTAAGTCTGACAGTCTAACAATAAAATTGACATAGATTTAACTGAGACCTGGAGAAGGATATAGGCTACTTTTTATCAGAATATACCAAAAACTTGAATACACAAACAAAGTCAGGGCCAAAGGCTAGTTAAACCATGTGTATACAATATAATATTTTTTATTTGCTTTGACAAACCTCTTTTGGGAAGTAATTGTCATGCAAATTAATGTGAATAATATAAGCGTAGAACTTATGTGTTAGCTCATCTGTTTGTCATGTGCCTGTTAAGTGGAACAATTGAATTATTGTAAATATGGACTTAGTGAAATGTAGTTAATTATTTTATCTAATTAAAATAAATAGGTTGAAGTGTGATGGAGGTTGATGTGTGTGCTTTCCTTTTTTTTTAAAGTACTTATGAGTAGTATAAAATAATACATGTTTAAATAGAGAAGCATCAACACCAAACCTAGTTCTGCTCCGGAGTAGAAATTCACCCCATTGTGTGAGATGTGATTATGTACAAACACTATTACAAAAACGCGGCTGTCTCTGTGCTCTCTTAGTTCTTCTAAACTGTCTAACGGATTTAGAAAAAGTTTTTATTATAGTTTTGAGCTGTGATTCCCAAAGTGCTTTATATTGGCTCCGAGGATCTATGACAATGAGCAGACGACTCGATGTTTGCGAAAAAAAAAATTAAGGTTCTATGAGATGCAAATTAGGGTCAAAGATAATAATCTCATTGGCCCATCAAGCAGGTTGGGGATTTCATTTTGGCTTTTCATTAATTTAACAGTACATATATTGGCTACTTAAATAATGCTTCTTCATAATATGAAGACATATTTATGTGCATAAATGATGAAACCACTTTTACAAAACTTATTTAAAGTTAAGGAATTAGCAGAAAAGGTCAATATTAGGTAAGCAGGGAGTGTAAATTCTACTAGGAGGTGTGTGTGTGTGTGTAATACATTTTTATTGAATCGATATAAAACAAGAGAAAACTTGACGTATTTTGATGAAGTCGTAAGGAGTTTTCTGGTTAAACTTCATTAAAAATAACGCACCACAGAATTGTATATATTAACAATGTCTTCTAGAAAAGTTTCTAATGGTATTATAAGTCTTATATCCTAAGGATAATCCATTCATTAAGCTCTTTTATCTTTTACATAAAAAAAAAAATGGTTATTTGCGATGTTAGTTTGACGAATTTAGCATTAAATCTTAACTAATTAAATACCTTAAGTGCGTTGGGTTTTTTTTAATTGTAAATTATAACTACTTTTCACAACATGTAATTTTAATAAAACTTTATAAGTTATTTAAAATTGCTCGCAACAAAGAACTAGTTATTTATGTGAAAATACTTACGTAGCTTCTATGACGTTGATGAACAAAGCAGCAAAAAAATAGATCTATTCTTTAAACTCTTATGACGTCGCATATTACACCCATGCGAGCCCTGGACGGATCACTAATATGTAACATTTATATAGGTATATTTATATATGATGATATATAAAAATTTTTTACTCTTCAATTATGGTACGATTAAATTTTCGTCAATTATTCCCATGCACACATTGACCGAAAAATTAATTGCTTCGTGCATTGGCTAAGGTATGCCTTAAACCTATTTGCAATATATTCAAACAGCGATTTTAAGTTTAGTTCGAATACGAATTTCCGCGTGCTTCCTTTGTGATCATTTATTTTTTCAGTTTCTTTGAAATAAATTCCTAGTTGTTATGCATTGTTGGAGAGCTAAGAAAACGGTTGTTATTAAAGTAATCTGCAAGACTAGATTCATGACGTTTTTTTTTTGTAATAAAAGGCATTTTAGCGGGAAAAAGTCTTAATTTTTTTTTAATAATATCGTTAAATTTGGACCGATAATTGTTGTTTTAATATTGATAATAACCAGTGTTTAGTCGTCTTTGAAAATCAGAAGAAGAAATGAGATTTATATTGATCCTTTTTTTTAAATACATTTTTGATGTTGCATTTTTAACTTATTTTGAAGAAAGCTAAAATACATGATAACTTAAAAAGGGTTCAACCTTTTCATAATGCGTATAGGGGTTAAAATTATCACAAATAGCCACCCCTATCACCTCCTAACGGGAATACGTCGAATTACCAATAACCCTGTATAAATGTATTTACCTGTTTGTATGTGTATGTAAGTATGCATGTAAACCTTTCGGAGGAAATTCCCTGTCTAAAACTGTATCAAAATCTGTTACGTAGTATAAATTATCTAAGAGAAAATACGAGAAAAGCAACTTTTTGCATAATATTTATAGAAGAAGAAGTCCTTGATCTAGTTTGTATAGAATTAAAAATCGACTTAAAAAAAATAATTCTAAATCAATCAGAATGTACTTGGCCTATCATCTACTTAATCTTCGAATGTAATAAACCTATTACTATATCAATAACTACGTTACCTATTCGATTTTATAGAGTTTCCTGGTGAAACTTCGAAATCCAAGGTCTAACTAACGTTTTAAAAATATCGCCTTTACATTAAAAATATTTTTGCAAATCTGTGTATAATTATCGTAATTGAGGTAACAAAAATTAAAAAAAAAACCCAATTAGTAACATCCTCCTTTTTAAAGTTTGTTAATGAGACAAATAACATAATTGGCATCAAAATTCTATCTGGACTGATAACTTTTAAAATACTCTGTGAGGTATGTAAATATAACGCATATAAGTGCACCGTTATGTCGCGGTTCGTCGCATCAAGTTGTTCATCAAAATTCCGGTCTCATGTCTATAAACAACCATTGTTCCTATCCATAATAGTGTCCGTATTGTCGTATGTTCTGAAAATCGAAACGTCTGCCGATCCGTGCCGCCGACATACGAGTACAGTGGTAAACTAATTTATTACTGTATGGTGTGGTGTACCTTTATAGTATAAGAACTTTATATTATATATTATAAAGGTACATACACCATAGAGCAGCGGTAGCCAACCTTTTACAAAGTGAGTGCGTAATGAAAAATTATAGCGTGATGGGTGCACGTTTATTTTTAGGTGGGTAATTTTTTTGTAGATTTGCAATATACGCAAACCACTAAAATAGATGACAATAAATTAATAAATGCTTAATTTAAAATTATCTTAATATGGTTAAGAAAAGGTTAGAAAAAATGGTATTTTATTATATTTAGTATTTTGGAAACCTGTAGCGGGCGTATTACAGATACACGATGCGCGCACTTGGGCCACCACTGCCACAGAGTAATAATACATTAGTTTACCACTGTTTGTCGCAGTCGACGCTAAAGATACGGAGTGTATAATAATAATGCCATAAATGGTGTTGTATACCCCTATTTATATATGATTATTGTACCGGGTTTTGATGTCTAAAAACTATTATAAGGTGGATCAATATGGAACGATGGTGATGTCTGGAAATAACGCACCTATATGTGCATCCGCCAAAAATGATTTCAATTATCTATGTTTGTAAAAATATGTACGATGGAAAGATAAACTAGATCGAGATTCCTACCGGTACTTCTCGATGACTGCGTTGTTTTCCGAACCGGTGGTAGTTTTGACGTTCAGAAACGACTTCTCAAAGCATAAATTGGATAAAGTATATTTGATTTTGATTTGTTCATACTAATAATGAAATTAATGGTACAAGTTAACCATCAAATTAAATTCTTAATTTGTAGCAAAATTCCAAATTTGTATTTTATAGTGTGCTAAATTTTCCACGTTACTGCATTCTTGATAATGTAGATTAGAAAAAGGTTGATTTGAGTTATAACTTTGGAAACAGTACTTTTGGTTGACAGGTTAGCCTATGTTTTTTTGCAACTCCGACAACGAGTTTGTAAATTGTGTGAGTATCGATTGAGTAATTAAGGCATCAAAGCATAACAAACAAATAAAAAAAACAAACTCATATTCGCATTTATTCTATTAGTTAGGATTAATGGTTGCCTGCGACTTCGTTGGCGTAAAATTGGTTAAATACGCTATGGAAGTTGTTGGCAAACTCGTCATGCAAAAGAACCAAATATAAACAATACAAAAATGAAGAGCCTTTTCTTAACCTTAAGCTTTGCTTTAATAGAGACATTTTTATGGAAATAACTTAAACATACAGTCTCGAGCTTGCTTTTGCTAAATATGTCTTATTTGCGAGCGATTAGCTGTACTATTGTTGATTTTTTAAAATGTGTCTGTGTACTAAATATTTATTAGAAGTACCACAGTCAATGAGTGAAAGAGCCGCAAAGAGCCCACTGCTCTATAGAACCCATTTGTTTTTTGTAGATTCTTTGTGGGAGGATTTTTGCCTATTTTTAATTGTAGTATTTGTACTACTACTTAGCACCTTGAGATAAGTTACCTTCAAAACGCTGCAAACTTTGAGACAACATTTATGGAGAAGGTCGTATGTAAAAAAAACTTTACAGGAAGATGAAAAAACTGTAGAATCTTTCTCAATTTCATCTCAAAGATTCGTGAACACAGAATACGGACATACAACAACGTTCAATGTTATTTAAGTTATCACGTTCCGCGCCAAGCCAATTTTGTCTGACATGTCGTGCAGGCTATTTGATATTTTGACTAAAAATGTATATATTTGTGATGTTGCTTTCGCGTTTCAAAATGGAGAAATGCATTTATTCACACGGTTTTTACTAATGTTTAGATTAACCGTAATGCTGGCTGAAACTTATTATACACATCAAAATTATATACTACGAATCTCAAAATATCTATGGGAAAGTCACAATAATCATTTTTATTTTTACAAAGTATAACTAAAAATAATTAATCATTTATATTTTTATTTTGATCAATCTAGTGAGAATCTTTATGCAATTAAATATTTTATTTATGCTGGGTTGTTAATTTAGATCAAAAAAGGCACAGGCACAATTTCAAAGGGTAGAGGGTTTAGAAGATATTACAGATTAAAAATAGCGCGCAATAAATAAGTCGATGATATGAAGGTACTTATGTAGAATCTATGACTTTCATAAACTGTACATATCAAAGCGCCAAAAAATGGGTCGGATTGTTTTACAATTTATAAAAGTAGATAACAGTTTTACTTGTATATTTGTACTTGCGTGGAGGAGGGGTGATTTACCATTCGTGGCATATTATTGATTGGCGGAAGGTCGGGGACGCGGAGCGGGTGGTTGCAGAATTTTGCATGACCTATTTTACGAAGGGCGCTTTAGCTTGCTACCAGTCTCTAGTTTTAAATCGGTCGTCAAATTTGGTTAGAGGAAAATATGTTGTTTTTAAACCTAAAAATACATATTATTTTAATAAACTGTCGATGTTTGATTTCTATCAATATGATGTATGGAAATAAAATTACGATTGCGTGATGTAAATTTGCTCTTGAACTAAGTTGCGTGTTGCGCCGTGTACGGTGTAACCGAATATAAATGTTTTGTTTTAGAAACAAATATTGTTAATATTAATCCCGGAGATTATATAAATAACATTAACGTGACCATTCAAGCGTTGAACCAAATTTACCTATATCTTAATACACTGTTATATATATATACTAGCTGTTGGCCGCAGCTCCGCATGCGATTTTTTTTATAATTGTAAATTACTTCTTATAAGATTAGCTATCTGTTAGTGAAAGTCCCATGAAAATAGGTCCAATCGTTTTGGAGATAGTACTACAGACGAAGCCACAGATGAGAGCTAGTCTAAAATAAAGTAGCCTATGTCACCCGCTGTAATTTTAACTATCCGTCAGTGAAATTTCTGTCAAAATCGGTCCACTCGTTTCGGAGATTACTCGAAACAAACAGACAGACAGACAAAAATTTTAAAAATTGTGTTTTTGTTATGAGTATCGTGTATACGTGGATATCCAATCAGTAAAAAGTCGTTATTTTGATATTACATACAGACACTTCATTTTTATTATATGTATAGATATTAATTTTATAACACGATGTTATTTTTATATCCTTAGTTAGAACTCGAGGTAAATAACCCCCTGTAATGTACCAATTTTCCTCTTTATTTTCCTGCTTAATTAGGCATTAATGAGCCATTGAGTTGTAATATCCCGGTTGTTTAATCAATATTTCTATCGCTTTGTATAGGTATATTTATTGGGGCCGTTTCATTCTCTGTATATTCCGTACGATTATTCATTTTAAATACGAGTATATCACAACATTAATCGTTGTTGAATTGAATTGGAAGTTTACGAACTCCTTTTTAATAAAATGTAAAAAGGTTGAATATGTAGAATGTTTTCATACGTTTGAGAGTTGTGTAAATCATGCAATATTGCATACACGTTGTTGGGTACAGAAAAGAACATAGGGATAGGGGTGGGTACCTTTCACCCGAAAAAAAGTGTTGTTTCCGAGGACAGATCAAACCTTTTTTTTTTAACATGGGGAAAATCCGTAACGGATACCCACCCCGTTGGGCAGCGGGGGGTGATCAGACCTACACTGACACGAGCGAAGGCGCGAGCAAAAGCTAGTACGAAAATATAGCTATTTAATCACGCATAACATTAATATAAGAAGAAAGATCTCATTTTCCAGTAATTTGTTTTTTACTGTTGGTGTATTTTGTGTGTATATGAAATATCAATTCGACTTGAAAAGGGTTTTAATTTTGAGTTATGGTGATATTGGTACTTGAAGAAAAGGAAACAAGGGGTTCTTTCGTATTCTTAGAGGTTTAAGAGTTATGAAGCTTCTACTACATAAGATTTAAACAAAGATATGATTTACATTTTTGTTCACAGGCTGCTCTTATCGCTACCGATTTGCACGCAAAAACTATTGGTGCTACTTTTTGGCACGTTCCGGGTGATGGCTTCCAACGCAGATAAAGCAGGTTTGCTTTATATATTGTTTGTTTATATTAGAATCGCTTTAGTAGATGTTTATAACGTTTCTAAAAGTGTCAATATCAAGAGTTGTTATTACCTAATAATTAAGTTGTATCTATAATTAATTCATACTGACGCAAACTGTTATTCGGTTACTTTAACTACGTAACGATTACTAAAGAAAAATCATCATTGATTTGTTGGAGTTTGGCTGTCGAGTAATTTTTTTATAGTTTATATTCTTAATTTGTAGTTGTAATTACATCATTTACTTAAGATTAATGAGATAATTTAACACGTTTAGTAATACGTAAAGTAGCGTAAGTAACGTGAAGACAATAAATCGTTTATTGAAGAGCGTGAGAGATACATGCACATGAAAAAAAACAAAGAGTATCTTCATGTAATTTAAAAAATCGACTTAATGACCTCGTCATAGTTAAAAAAGCGTATGTGTGCTAATGACCACACGAAAGAAGTTAAAACTTCTTTATAAAAAGTACAGCAAAAAGCCAACGTCACGCGGTGTCCCCGGGCGGTCACCAATCCTAGTACTGATCGCGCCGGACGTTGCTTAACTTCGGTAATCGGACGAGGACCGGTGTTTTCAACACTCTACCCGTTACTGAGTTTACCCGAACCATTTTTCATCACACAAAAAGGATGCCGATCAGAATTTCAAAGCCTTCCTTCCCACTTTCACTTTAACTTCAAGAATTCCAACATTTTTGAGCGCCGGAGGCCCACATATATTAAAAGGCCGGCAACGCACTTGCGACTCCCCTGGTGTTGCTAGTGTCTATGGACGGCGGTGATCACTTATCATCAGGTGACCCACCTGTTCGTTTGCGCCCTATAATATAAAAAAAAAAAAAAAAACTGAAGTTGTTCAGCAAAGAAAGACATAAAAAGAGAAGATAACGATGATATTGTTATGCGCTTGTTTGTATAATACGAGTTTTTTTTGTCATACTTTATTAGTTTTTACCACAATTTCATCTGATGTTAAATGACAATATGGCCCAAGATGCTAAACACGCTAAACCTAAAGGGGGACTGACTCTCAAGCACTAGTTCTGGAAAAAACCTATAAGCGCTTGGTGGTAGATTTTCTACTTGAGTATGGTAGTTTGCCAGAGCGGGTTTATAAAAAAAATCCGTACCATCATTTCATTGAATTTTCATTTACCTAAAATTTCGGCTCATTCGCAAGGATTCGAACCTACGTCGATCGACGCGGTCTTTGAATACGCTAACCAGTGAGCTATCATCGTGAAATTACTTTAATCTTCCTTTAAAGGCTTGCAAGTGTCACATGATTTACGCTTGTGAGTGCCTTAAGCGCTCCCCTTAGTAGTCCGGTGAAACTGTAGCGGCCTTGCCAGGTCAACAGTGTAGGTCAGTTCGAAAAAAAAAACATGATTTACGCAAAATTAGTTCAATCTCTTAACGAAGAATGGTTGATGTTCTTTTTATGAAGGGAGTAAACCTAAATAACGCGATGTTATTAATGATATCTGGTACCGTCTGTTGGTATATTTGCATAGCTGCAGAATAGTTTGAAATAAAACTTTGAAGTTATATCTCTGGTCTTATTTAACCCTATTGCGTAGTGAAGAGGTATATAAACGACGATAGACTATGACAGCTCAATCTCACACAGATAATATCACACTACGATTACAAGAAAATGATGACAAGTGATATCGCTCCTTGTGAAATTGTTTACCGCGTGATTTATTCATTGTGATTTTTATGTGACAATTTCGCCATCGAATGCTTTTTTAATTTATATTATATTTCAGTTAGCTTTTAAAAGTTGGGGATTCATATCAGATATTTTACGTATTCAAAGAACTGTAAATGAGAAATAACTTGACTCTCTACACGTATTTATTGCTCTCTATTATTATGGGTATGATTTTGGAATATGTAAGAAGTAATTTTTTGAGGCGTATTTTTGAATATATCATTTACTACAAGAATATTTCTCAGAGTGACGTTTCCTCACGATGTTTTTCTTCGCCGTCAGCGGATAGTGTTACCATATTACACAATAAATATATATTAATAATAATAATAGCGTGAGAAACTGTAGTTACAACTAGTATTTGATGCGATGATGGCTCAGTTGGTAGTGTGTTCGGGCACAGCGATGAAGGACGTATGTTCGAATCCTATTAACCGAGTCGGAGCTTTCGGTGAAGGAAAACATCGTGATGAAACCATAGCATGGCGGTAGCGCTATTTCTAAGTCCGCCTGGCTAATTACCACCCTCAAGTTGAAAATCTGTCGCCAAGCACCAGTTGGTGTGTTCCGACAGTTGCACTTGAGAGCCAGTTTTGCTTTAGGTTTAGCGAGACTTAGACCATATTATCATTTAACACCAGATGAGATTGTGGTCAAACGCTAACTTATAAAGTATATAATAAAAAATAGTGTATGATATGTTATCACGAATTATTTTTTATTAATGACTTTGTCCATGAAACCTAATATTATTCATGTCTAAATGTGAAAAACCGAATTATGAAACGAATGAAGATATAGAAATAGATAAGAAGCCATAAAGAAAAAATCCTAGAACTGTAATCATTTTATTTTAAACATTTTTTCAATCTAGCTAGTTCATTTGTACTCGTTTACAGCGGGTATCTGGTTAGTATAAAACATGTCATGTGTATTACACATAAATGTTTGTCACATCTGTTATAGAACTCTTTTTAAACCTTCCGATAAAAATGGTCGCTGTTTCCTGTTGAACGGCCCCCCTCCAACCGTGACATAGATTAGCTGACTCTATGCTGTGTATGTATATACTCTATACTTTAGTTTCAGGGTTTTTGAGTATTTATATCTTTACTATAGATATAGTCTCTGGTAACCATAGCGCGGGAAATCTGTTCCGAAGTGATATTTACGCTATATTTGTCTTAAGGATTTTTTAAATAATTTTTATGCACTGTTAATTTATTTCAAGCGCTTATTGTATTTCGTTTAAGAGCTTTAAAGAATTTTTTAAACTTAATACAACCTTATATATTAGGCACGTAACTAGCTAGTGATGTGGTAAAAGGTAGAAAAAGCCAAAATAAATACTGGTTTTGTTTTCATAAGTGAACAATGACAATTTTATCATGCTCGTGAACAAAATGTATAATGACTCGCATTGAATCATAATCAAACTCGCAACCTTCAGGCTCTGTAATGATTACTACCACTGCACCACAAATTCTTAGTATCAAATCAAAATCAAAATATACTTTATTCAATTTAGGCCCTAAGAAGGCGCTTATGAACGTCAAAACTACCACCGGTTCGGAATACATCCCAGTCATCGAGAAGAACCGTCAAGAAACTCGATCGGGTTTATCTTTTTAAAATATACTTATATAATTAAAATTCATTATACATTACAATCGATTTTAGTGGATGCACAGAGAGGAGTCAATTCTAGACATTTCCATCGTTCACATATTGATCCACTCTATCATCACACTTTGACACCAAAACCCGCTTAACATGGCACTTAAACTTATAGTCTGGCAAATCGGTAATATACTTTGAGACTTTGTTATAAAACCTAACACTATTACCTAAAAAACTGTTACTGGTTTTGCTGAGTCTAAAATATGGAACGACCAGTTTGTCACAGTTTCTAGTCTTTAAATCATGCCTGTGTTTTACGAATACAGATAAAAAAGTATATAAATAGCACTATGATGCCCAGCGTAGTTTTAGGGGCGTCATTTTTTTGGTATCAAATATCAAATACGAATAGAAAATACATATAGATTTAAGACCGAGTTTACGAAATAGTGGTTTCTAATAAATTTTTATATTTTATACATTGGTGGCATTGTAACATATTTGATATGTGAGATGTAATATCGGTGATAAATATATAGAGTAATCCGGTGAAACTGTAGAGGCCTTGCCAGGTCAACAGTGTAGAAAGTTCGAAAAAAAGGGGTGATAAATATGTCTTTCGACACCTAAATATCGTACTGCATTTACTTTAAAAAGTGTGTATTAATACTGTAAATTATTATTTTTTTTTTTTTTTCGAACTGACCTACACTGTTGACCTGTCAAGGCCTCTACAGTTTCACCGGACTACTACTGGAAATTATGTATTTATGACACGTTGCATTTTTATTTATCTGTATCCTTTTCTCTACTTTTATTGCTTGTGCCTTATGTATATAGTACAGGAAAAAAACACGATTCTCCTATATATGTGATTTGTCTCTATGTTAGTTAGTGTATATACTACATGAAAGGAATGTTCTGTATCAATAATGGACAAGATATATCTTAAGATCCTCAGGGTCGACGCGTTAGCGATTGTACTTAACTAACATTGGTGTATAGAGTATATCGTAGAGGACAAATAGGGCCACGCAATGCGTGCGACATACACGTATGCGTCACCGTCGTCGTACAAAGTCACTCACAGCTGTATGTTACAAATATTAAATAGATAACAATAAACACGATTACTGTTTATTTATAAATATTGTTAATAGAATTGCATCAATCGTTTTTTATTGCGTACCTCAACTGAATTAGAATCTCAGATCATCCTTTATTTTTACTATCGTTTTATAAAACGATTCTTTATTGCTTCTCAGAATAAACCTATTTACGTTAGTTCTTCTCGGATAATTCTTTGACTTTCGCGTTATAGACTTTCTATAGGCTTATGTAATAAATTAATATTCGTTAAAAAAAAATTATTAAAGGATTTCTTTTTCAGGATTGTATAACTAACCTGTCGTATATATTATAAGCTGAAACGTAATTTACTATAATGAAATAAGTTGATCATTATTCTGTTTTTTAAGATCCAGATCTCAAAATGGCGAAATATAATTTTTTATATCACTACATCGTACATTGTTAATTTCATGGTTTAGTAAAAAAAAGTTCATAAAAAATATAATTTTACATATGTTTTTATTTTTCAAAGTTTGGTAAAATAAATCAGGTTTTGGTGCCAACAGTCTGTTGACCTGTGCCTCATGAGATCTATATTCGTTTTGTATGGAACTTAAACCTTTATGGTTTTGGACAGTTTAGGAGTTAATAAAATGAAAAAAAAAAACATTACCACGGTTACAAACATGATTTTTGATATCGTTAAATCCAAAATAAAACCTTGGGGTTATTTAAACTAAAATAAGAATATAATGTACTTTTTTTTTACATAGTGCCAACAAATGACAATATGACAGTCATAAACGCATAGCGCTAATGGTTGAGTGGTTGTACCGGCGTTATATTGATTCCATGTCTGCAGGTTTGAACCCCGATGTATAGGAACGATTTTTACGCACCGCTAAATATGAAAGAAGACATCCTGAGGAAACTTGAATTTGAGAAATGTTTTTATACATTTCTCAGGGGCTTGGAATCGCATACTGGTGTGGTGTTTATGCACATAGTGCTCATACCTACCCTCGGGAAGAGGTTTTAACCTAGTAACGGATTTGTAGAGGCTAGCATTATTGCTATCTATGTGGTTTTGTTACAGATATATACCCGTTATTTTTTCTTTTTAACTTACATTGACTTTGAAACATTTTATTTTGATAGGTAGTAAAGTAGTTATGTATATTTAAGGAAGAATTGATATTTGGTCCACAACTATAGCGTAGTTGATAAGCAGTTTGTGGCCTACATCTGACTCTGTCTAATATGTGTATAACATAATTATTCAAGTACGTGTGACATAGATATTTGTGTATCGATGATGGTGATGAAGATTAGGGAGTTTAAAACTTATATAATTATGTAAAAACTATAAAAATAAAACATGTATGCCGAATGTATGTCTGTAATTTTGTCAATGAATACTCCGAAAGGTTTATTAATTCAAGTCAATATACAGCGATATACTTGATACAAAATCCTAAAGCCGCGCGGATGAATTAAGTTTTACAGTCGCCAACGTTAAACAAAAACCATTGTACTACAAAATAATCCCAAGGAGGTTTGTAGTAAGGCGCGCGCGGCCAATCGTAAAAATTAAGCCAAATCATACATCACAACATGACAGATATGTTGTGCCGACCCTACTTAAGTGGGATAAGGGTAAAGAGATGATGTATGCCGAATGTATGTAAGCGCAACACTTCAGAACGGTTGCACTTATTTGGCTAATTCTTTATAGTGGTTTTGTACTTAATTATATGAAAGGTTTGTTGTATGAAAGAAATTGTTTGAGAACGTGATCAATTTTTGGTTAAAACATTTTTATACACAAAGTGAGTGAATCGGTGAGACAGAAGACACTAGAGAGCCTTTCGAATGGTTGCCATATTGATGTTCAGTTGTCCAGTCACAATTTTATTTTATTACATGGTGGTATTGTGAAGGGAAAACTTGGTCTTGTTTTTTTTGTTAGTACATCCACGTGAAGCCGGGTTGGACGGCTGGTTTTATCATAAAATTGTTCCAGTAGTTCTTATATATAGAAAGATAACACAAACCTTGAATAATAATGTCCAAAAAGGTTTTAATTAAGTTGCTGGTTAATAGCGAGAATTTGGAATGTAACTATTGTATAAACTTGAAAATGCCCCTAATGGTAAAGAGGTGTTTTTGTGCAATATGCTTTCATCGTTTTTATGTGTATTTCGTAACAACACTGTTCATTTACGCTCCTTAATTACTGTTTATCGCGTGCAGTAATACAACGTTATATTTTTATACGCCTTCACTTTTAATTATAGCTGTAATCGAATTAATATTGCTGCTTACATATACTGCCAACCTTTTTTACAAGGTTGAAAGTGTATGGAAATTAGAATTGCTACAATAACTTTTTGTAGTGACCAAATGTTTGTGACTTCTTTTTTCGGACACCTCGACGATGTGTTGAAAGACCTAAATTATGAGAATAAGCTTTTGATGAGATAAATCTTAGGGTGTTTTTTAACTCCCTTATACTTGACAATTAGTCGTTTTTTATGCTATATAGGTTGTAACGTTTGACCACAATCTCATCTGATGGTAAATGACGATATGGTCTAAGATAGTAAATGCTCTAAATATAGAGGGAACGGACTCTCAAGTGGAGCTGCTGAAATACACCAACAAGTGCTTGACAACAGATTTGTAATTTGAGGGTGATAGCTTAGTCAAGCCAACTTAAAAAAACCCTTACCACCATGCTATGGTTTCATTACGATATTTTCTTTCACTGGTAGCTTCGACTCAGTGGCAAGGATGCGATCGTATGTCGATCGCCGCGGCGTTAGAACACACTATCAATTGAGCCATCGTCGCTTCTTTCTTGTAAACTCCATTATCATTGCACTCTTTAGTGTATTTAGCGCGTATTTTTATTTTCATAGTGGCTATTTTTGTTGTTTGTTTTGTAATTGTGGCCACAATGGAGGCAATTTAAATTTGATTGGTTTTTCTATACCAGTGAAAAGTAAGTAGTAATCCACCAATACTCATTCGACTAGCGCTGTAGATACTCGTCCGTACCTTATACATAAGAACTGCCTAGCCTCAATAGTAGAATGCAATAAAGAAGGAAAAGGGAATCTCAGGTTTTTGTTTTTAAAATTGATGTAACAATTCTATCCTATTTGATTGATGAAGGCGTTACGTTGTGAGAATTCATCATTAATAATTAGGGTGGACGTTACTTTGCATTTCCGCTTAGATATAAAAAATATAACGATAATTATAAATTATTGGAAAAAGTCAAGCCATCTGGGAGCTTTCATCGAAAATGCTGTTTAACTCTTGTGAGATATAAAAAAAACAATGTATAGTGAGATATTCCTCTTTTATAGATCTACAAAAAAGTCTGCGATGGCATATATACCTATCTTTTAAGGATAGCTTACTATACCCATCTATCTACTAAAAAATGTTCAAATGTAATGAGATAATTGGAAGGCTATTTAGACGGATACAGTATTAATCCTTATCAAATTATATACATTAGTTACCTTAAGCATTTCATACACATAAGGTATATATTTTTTATTATCAGGGCACTACAACCTCCGGCGGGCCTGCTAGTAATCTTATATATATAAAAATAAATTGCTGTTCGTTTGTCTCGCTAAAACTTGAGAAAGGCTGGACCGATTTGGCTAATTTTGATCTTGAAATATTTGTGGAAGTTCAGGGAAGGGTTTCACGGTGAGAAACATAAATAATAAGTCAAGGAAATTACTAAAAAAATACAATTTAAAATTCAAATATAAAGTGTTCCTAGCTATGAAACATTTGATGTTATTTGTCATTTTTGAAATAAGAAATTGTCATTCGTTTGTCAAATATTTAAAGGTGCGTTCAGAAATTTGTGTTTCATAGGTGTAGTATGAGGTGCGATATGTTTGGTCTGTTTTGTTGGAACTAGAAATACAAAACAGTTCTGTTTCAAAAATAAAAAAAAGTGTAAAAACGATAGTTGGTGGTCGAAAAAAGAAAATAAATAAATTAGCTTGATTAAGTGCATAATCGTGTTGCATCTATAATTTAAATTTTGTATTATGTTTTGATCACATATGTGTAAGTGATAGCACCAGGTCATCTAGTAATATAACAAATGCGCAAAGTTAGTTTGTTTGTTACGCTTCTTTTTTCGAACTGACCTAGACTTTTTGCCTGGCAAGGCCTCTACAGTTTCACCGGACTACAATTACTTGTTACGCATTAACTACTCAACCGATCATTATGAAATTTTGTATGCATGTTGTCAGGATTACAGAAAAGGATACCTTTCATCTATAAAAATACCTGTTCCCGAGGGATATGTCATATTTATATTAAAGTGAGCGAAGGTGCGAGGAAAAGTTAGTATTTATCTATTATAGCAATAAATTGATAACCTGTCAGGAAAGAATATTTCGTGTAAATCCATAGATTTTTCATGAATGTCATGAGAAATTCGATTACTTTGTAGAGCTCGTATCAGTGTTTTATTTTTCTGATTTCTCCCCAATGATTTTTATTTCGTGGTTCGTTCTCATTTAAGTTATATGGTCCTTGATAGAGTAACGAAGCAAAATTGTGTATTGTTATTTAGAATGTTATGTCTTTATTAATGATAATTTATGTTTTGTTGGAAAGCAGAGATAAACATAACACAATGTCTCCCTGTTCGTCTGTCTGATTACTGTGCTTATCATACTAGAACACCTTATCTAGTTTACGTTTTCTATTTTTTTAATATACAGTTATCTTGTGGTAATTGTTGCCCGGGGCATCACTCGCGATAATAGAGATTTGACGTATGCTTTTGTTCTTTAAACCCCTGAAAATGTCCTTGAAAATCAAATGATAGTCGGCTGACAAGCGAAAGCGTAACAAATAATGGCTCAATTCGAAATGATTCAATAATTTAAATAAATATTGTGCTCAGTTTTTAAATTGTGTCTATCATCTGAGTGATTGTGTTTTATATGTATTCCGTACTCTTAATACGCAGATTGAAATTAAAATGTATGGTTGGATATCTTGTCCTCTATTGATTTCCCATTATCATTCCCATTTTGAAATTATTAAGTTACGACTAAAAACGCGGTTTTAATACACTAAATTATTGATATACCTTTTTTCTTTTTATATATCAATACCCTAAATCCAATAATTTTCAGTTAAATGCCTACGATTCGAAAAAAAGTTTCACTTGCGTCGTGGTTTCATAAAACCCACACAATTCTTTTTTTATTTTCAACCTAGAAAATAAATTCGGTACGAGAAAAATTTCAACTTGCCGATATTGGAAAAATCTTGAGCGATCCACCCCTAAACATTTTTTAATCGAACTTAACTTTAGTGCTATTAAAAGATGATAAAAACTAACGTATTTTCACAAGAGACTCAAAGTAGTAAAAAAATATTCGTTTTTTTTTTGGTGTCTTAATGCACATGGCTACCTGATTAATTATTTGCATTGAAGAGAAAAATCAACATAGCAAGATAAAAACAGTGGACTTGAAAACGTCTTGAAAACCTTGGGAATGTTTTCTTGTATTTAAAACGGTTAAGAGTAATTGCCCTTAATACCCCATCTCAGAAATCGATATATAACTCTATGTCTTTATGTATAAACTAGTATGTACCCGCGACTTCGTCTGCGTCGTTTATTATCTTAACGATATGTTTTTTGTACAGAGGAAAAAACGTCCATTTCTTTACTGTAGGAAAATACAGTGATTTAAACCACCTCGCCCCACAATTGAAAACCAGCGTTGGGGTCACATGCTATGGTGGCAGCCAGCTCATGCTGAATTGTGCGCCATTGCATGTAGAACTACTATGGCATCATAACTTTAATATCTTTTAACGTTTTTTATTTTTTATTTTAGGTTATACATATCTTTGTAACTCTCGTGATTTTTTTAAAACTAAGGACCAAGTGTCCTAAGATGGAAAACTAACTAAAGTATTGGAAATGTATCCAGTAGTTTTTGAGTGATATGCGCACAACCACAGACTTCTACCATTTTCTATATATTACAATGTAAATATTACAATGCTTGTCATATTTTCAGGTACAGGTATGACATCCGAAGCCCTAGGCGTGTCGGTGGCGCCCTCATTTTTCCACTCTTGCGTGTCGGACGGGAAAACGGCAACAATGGAGGACGTTCAAAGATTCAAGGTCAGTTGATACCCACCACACGTCGTGTTAGCACATTCTCTACACTCGTGAACACGATGACCGGATCTCCGGTCTATGATATTCATGTCGTAATATGAGATCGATAAACCGCCGTGATAAACATTCTATCTAGTTTTTAGTTTGACCCGTAACCATAGTTTCCTAACGCGATAAACTTATGGAAAGTGGAACACTTGGAAAGTGTCTCCTAAATATTTTTTTATATATAAATTAAGAGTTCGGGTCATGTACCGACAGATATCATTTTACTTTTAGATTGAATAATATTTAAGACTAAGCTGTAAGAGCTACAAAGTTTTAAACTATATTTTATATATTAATCTCATTATTCCATAATATTATGCAAACTGTATATATTATAATTATTTATACTCGTTTCTGTACATCCATGTATTAATATTCATATCAGCGACTACTCTTCTCCTTAATACATGTTGCGTACACGTTGCCAGCGGTACGGAATAGGACATACGGTACCTTTAATCCAGAAAAAATGCACTGTAGCCTAAAGGTAGGTCAAGACTACATTAATGCGAGCGAAGTCGCGAGCGTGGCCAATTACAATATACAACTTAATTATAATAAGTTATTCTTTAACGCCACCTATTAGTGAATTATAGAAAACTCGTTAGCGTAAAGACCTTTCTAACATATCGGTATGCCAATTTTCATGGGGACCGGTCGAATGCTTTGAAGTTTATCGACCTGAGATATACCAACATGCGATTATCATCGCAAGATATGTCTAAATCGTTTGTAGGAGGAAGCACTAAAACAAAACAATTGCTAATATTCCTTATCGTAATTGGAAAGTCAATAAATGTTTTTATCAGTTAACTCTTAAGTGGGATTGTAATACATTTCCTTATCAGATAAGGGAATTAAATTTAAATTATCTTAACGCTGACGTTACTCTGGTTAGTCACTTTGTCGTGTACGTGGATATATCGTTCTCAATACAAGTTTAATATTGTGCCAGTATGTATTTGTTATTGGGCATTTAATCCCCAATGAAGGATTGGTTTTTTAAGATGTCATTCATGTTAACGTGTTGGAATATTCGCCCGCGTACTATTCTATACCGTACTAAAAACTCTACGCCATATTTTAATCAAACCGTTCAACTCTACTAGCGTTATTGATGGACAAACATTCAGAGACAAACAATGTCTTTTCACATTTATACTAGCTTCTTACCATCCAGCTTCTCTGAGGAAAAACTATTGTCTATGTCCTTTTTTACTACTTAACCCCCGGACTATCCAAAATCGTAAAGGTTTAAGTTCCATAATAATGAACGTAGACCTCATGAGGCACAGGTCTGTTAGACCGTTGGCAGCATAAGCTTGAAAAAATACCTGTTTTCTTACAAAACTTTTAAAAATAACAAATGATGTATTGTAAAATTATAATGTTTATATAAAACTAGCTGACCCAGCGAACTTCGTACCGCCTAACAGTCGATTCTTTAATTTTTTTTTAAACTTATTCTGCTATTCGGGGCGCTATATAATGTTAAATGTTACCATCGTGTAAATATTGACAAATAATGACATTAATATCTATATTATGCTAACGTCACTCAATTGTTTTGGGTTCCCGGAACCTTTCCCCTAACGCTTAAACTTTATGGTATGGTATTAAAGTTCAAATGGACTTTTAAGTATTATTACGAATCGTTTGTATGGGAGTATAGAAAAGTGAAGTATTTAGTCTGTTTCTGGCATTTTTTTAAATTTTTCTCTCAGTAAAAACCATCCTCGTACCTCGAGGAATATTCTAAAAAAGGAATTAGCGTAATCGGTTCAGCTGCTGTCGAGATTTGCGCTTAGCAACACATTATGCGATTCATTTTTATATTATAGATATTTTTTTCATTTGTACGAATTTTTTTACACTAAATCATGAAATATATAATATACAATGGCTTGAAATAAAAAAAAAAAAATCCGCCATTTTGAGATTTGGGTCTTAAAAAAACAGCCAAGGGGTTCATTCTATTCTATGAAAATGCTTATTACATACAATCTATCCCGTCGTTTAAGTGTAATTTATGGAGAAATATTCAAACATAATTTCATCTGTATTGATATATATTAGACTAGTCTTCGCTTGCGGCTTCGTTCTCGCGTCAATGTAGATTCCGTATATCCTTTGGGAACAGTATATTTTTTTGGAATACAAATACTCTTTATACTTTTCTGTACCCCTGATAATGTGTATACAAAATTTCGTGATAATCAGTTGAATAATTAAGGCGGGAAAGCGTAACAGACTAACAGACAAACAAACATGATCGTATTCATATTTGTAAGTTAGGTGTTAAAAAAGTGTCTAGTCCTTATATCACATCGAAAATCTACTTATACCAAATTTTGTTAGAAAAAACCCAGCCGGTTTAACCGTGATTTATGGACAAAAATTCAAACAAGTATTTATATTTATTACCTAGACTATTTGCTAAAAAATGTTCGAAGACATAATTGATTTGCATAATCAAATTTCATTGTCATCCTTCCAACCGTTTAAACGTTTGGGTGACGAATATTCAAACAAATGTACTTTATGCTTTACAAATATTAATTAGCCACTAAGAGATTCCCTCCCTCTTTCATTGGGCATTTAAAAAATGGCATATGGTCAATTAAATCCGAAAAATAAATAGCCTAGAAACATCTATGAAAAATTTCGCGTCGAATGGTCATAGTCCTGTATATACAGCGCTCGTGCGGCCTAGGACATTTAAGGGCATCACAGATCTGCTATTGTTCAGTCTCGTGCGCCTCTGAGACGCCGGTTCTTCTAAGAATAATTTTAATACGTCGCCATTGAGTTGCGTGACTGAGGCACGCATACCTAAATGACGAAGCCTATTTAGCAGGTTAGAGTCTCGTTCGTTACCGGAATTATTAACCAGACAAATCGCTCTCCATCAACTAAGAACGTACACACACATATATATATATAGATTTAGATATAATATATAGGGCTGATATTGACTATTATTATTATTGAATATATTTGTAATAACAACAGCATTGTAAATAGCTTGTGACGTGTGTTCAATAAAATTGTCTATAACATGCGGCAAAAGGCTGAAGTCTGCGTAAGTATTCATCAATACTTCTAGAACGGTCACTTTCACTATTATGTAGCTAATGTTTACAATAATCTTGCTTTTGTTACGAGCTTACTATGTTATTTACAAACTGGTTATAATTTGCTTACATGATAACTATATAACACTATTATATTCTTGTAATACTTGTGGTAAAGGCTATTGTTAATATTTTTGTAAAGAAAAAAAGAACACCCTCTTTATTAGTATGTAATGTATTTTTCCTTAATTTAGAGTTTTGTATTTAACACTTGTAGTTTCTACAATATATAGATAGAGTATCCAGCTTATCAGGCCATTATTCTTAGAAATGCGTTATGTTTTGTAGATTTCTATATTAGTTTTGCTTCACCTTATACAGAATTTTGTTAGATAACACGGTTGAATCATAGACTTAAAATCTTATTCATCTTTTACCAATTATAGTTGACTCAGAAATCTCATTATCAAATTTTTGTTGTCGGTATGAATAGTCACGTGTTTTCTATGATTATAATTATTTCAAATATATATTTAAAAAAAATTACAGTTGATAAAAGTGTATATTATTCCTTGAATGTATTTTATTGGAGATTTCCGATGTTCTATTGTAAAGAAAGAGATAAAATTAGCTTCAAGCTTAAACGTAAGGTTCTTAATAAATACATATGTATAATAATGAAGTCTAGGGAAACGAACCCGTGTATAATGTATTTTAAAATGTATTAGTTTTACAGGGAAATCAAACTTATGTATAAACTTTACTATTTTATAAACTTTATATACTTTGTCATATTTTGGTAGTTCACCAACCTTCGCTATGTATGCCACAATTATATTGGGAGTGTTATTTTTTTTTATTTATAACGTTTATGTTATATGCTAGTTATAGTTTAAGAGTAATGTATAAAATAATTGAAACACTCGTCGTAAGAGGTAATTAATGAATTATCAGGTGGCGACTCGTATAATGCGACAGCTGATCGAGCAATTCAGCGCCGGCGATTTGTTCGGGCGGGACAACTACGAATATTACGCAAGGGTCACGGGACGCATACTGCGTGTTAAAGAAGAATGGATTTGCTCGTTCCGTGATCCGCCACCGCCGCGTCATCGCAGGGATCAGGAAGCCTACGCTAGTAAGATATCTGTTTACCTTTGTAATAAAGTTCGTACATCGTTCTATGACTTACTTGTTTTCGATCGCTCCCCAAATGTATAATACAGGTTTTTTTTTCTCGAACTGACCACACTGTTGGCTTGTTAAGGCCGCTACAGTTTCACCGGACTACTAAGGGGAGCGCTTATGGCACTCACCCGATTTGTTTAGGCGATCAGCGCAAGGGCACACGGTGCGCCTCGGCTTGAACTATCGCCGAGTTTCCTGATTTAACTAAGCTAATCGAAGCTATCTATCCATTTCATAAACATATGAATTCGTGAAAAATGTATGTATGACGATGCATGTGAATATATATATAATATAGGTATAAATAATACTTTAGTAATAAATGTCTACAACTCCACCTCCGTAAAGAGAGGTGGCGAATCTTACTAAAATACAAATCGAAGAGAAATCGAAAATGTTCTAGCCTGCGCGCATTATACGAAATTGGCACAGCACTTAAAAAAATTAAGATACCATTCGATAGTGTTTCGTTTGCACCTCGAAGTGAAAAACATTATAGGATTTTCATAATTTGACCCGTATCCTACTTTGAACTATCAGAGTTGTGCTAACGGGGTTCGATACTAAATTGTTGATGTTTATAACCCTTTATTTTTTCTTTTATTTCAAATTTCGATGGAATTTCGAAATTTAAACAAAATTTAGCAGTTTCAGTTTACAACGTATTAAAAATCTGTAAGTGAGTTACGTCGTGCAAACATATGTGTACTCACAGGAAACAATTTGAATTATGAGACTAACTCAAAAGTAAAGAAAAGAACGGGACCTAAATTTTTTGGTGAAAACTTTCAATTTACTTTTATTTTTCCAACATATATCATCGTGCAATTGTGTCGTACCCTCGTTGTATTCTTTATATAAATGTAGCAGTGTCTCTTTAAGGTTTGGTTATGACCGATGCATAACGTGATTTTTCCATATTTTTAAGCTGTTATTTTGCGTTTTTTTTCTTGCTCTTAAGGAATAAGTAATAAGACGGAATTACTATAGGCTTTAATTAGTGTAGCGGTAATTGGTGATATTATTTGGGTTCTTAATACTACTGAAAAATGTATTGAAGTTCAGAGAACCCTATTCAGATTTGAATTATTTTTACTTAGAATTTAATTTTTAACTACCAAAATGATCCATGTAGGTAACATGTTAGTGTTAACATTTCTGTAGTTGTATTACGTATACCTAATTATTTATTTTAAAACTGTTATATATTTTATAAGTATATTTTAATAAATGTAACTATTAAATATTCAACTTTATGTTTCGCAATTACTCGGGGTCATTGTTTCGGAAAACACGGAAATGTGACTTCTTTTATTATGAGAAAATTTCGTCACAATAACGCATTGTTTTATTATTTCAATTCGAGACAGAAGTCAGTGTGACGTCAGAATCGTAATTCCCAGAGACGAATTTATTTTGTGTTTGAAAGTTTTTTCTTACACAATTTATTTGTATTGTGTTTGGTCATTTTAATTGAATCATCTTTTATCATCCAAGACTTAATGTGATATCTATTTTCCTTTTTTTTTTAATATATTTTATAGGCTTTAGCGTTTCACCACAATTGCATCTGATGTTAAATGACGAAGTAGCCTAAGATGATGAATAAGCTAAACCTAGATACCGACTAGAGCTCGAGTGCAGCTGCCGGAACACACTAACAGGTCCTTGGCGATACATGCAACTTGAAGGTGGTTGTTAGCCTGGCGGACTTAGGAAAAGTTCTATCACTATGCTATGGTTTCAACACGATGGTTTTCTTCACCGAAAACTGCAGCTCGGCCGCAAGGATTCGGACCTAAGTCGATCGACGCACTATCCGAACACGCTGTCAGCTGTGCCATCATCGCTTCAATCGCATATTGTGGTTATCTTTATAAAAATCTTTTAAATATATATAGATTTACAAATAAATAAAATAAAATATTTATAACATATTTCTTGTATAATTAAATAAATATGTATATTAGAAAGGTAACTTGAACGGCATTAAACATTGTTATTATAACATTAAAGCATTTTTTGTGAACAAAGGAATCTGTGGGAATTTAGAATTTAAAAGATTTAAAACTATTTGAAAATACACCTCGTATACGGTTAATAAAAATAAGACTTACAGAATAGTAATTGAACGAAATATGTGTTTTTTTTTACATTATGCTACAATAAATAATAATTTAAAATAATGTATTCGTCTCGACTAGTCAAAAATAAAATCGAACAATGTAAACACATTTAATTCGTTGTTTTATTCTTACAGGGCAATTGTCGTTGGAAGCTGAAAAAACATGGCTCCAATGCGAATGTGACCGCTGGGGAAACAAATTCAAATTAGAAGGTATGATGTCTAACGCTTATTATTTGTTGTCTAACTATGCATATATGTACAGTGCAATATATGTACGGTATTTTTCGCAGGTCAATCAAAAGAGAATCGCTTAAATTATTAAAAATATTTAACGAAGTTATTTAATTCAATGTTGTATTATACTGTTTTTGGTGAGTCTTGTTTGAAAATGAAATAATTCATTCATTATATCAGTGGAGATGTGACATTAAATCATTTATAAATAATAATATGTCATTCGGTATTTGTGTATAACGGTATTGGGTTTGGTGTTTGGTTGCACTTTGGTATATATATTTGTTAGGTAAAAACTGTTCCATTGAGGTACCCTAGGCAATAGATTTTTGATTTTTTTTTACAATATTTCTAAGCGTTTTTCATAGTACAAAATTATGTTTCTTGTACATCTTACATCTATATTCATCTCGTATTTTGTTAATAAAGTGTTACTACATTATTCCGTTGATCGTAGAAAATGTAGTAAAATTCATTTCGACTCTCATAATGATTTGTTTTTAATGTCTTTGAAAACTCCTTATTCTCGATATGTAGCTCAGGGGTCGTTCATAAAATACGCTCGCACTTGTGGATCGGGAGGGGCTGTGGCTTATGTTCACAATATGTGACGAGGTGGTCGGAGGGACTTAGGAAACGTGACATTCGCATATTATTGAATATTGTCTCGAAATTACTTAATTTTTCAATATTTTTTTGTTGCCATAGAAACACATTTGTTTCATATTTTTATATAATATATATTTCCGTCAAAACGGGTTAATAACTTGTTATATCTGCTTATGTTTTTTTTAAATAATTTCGAAATTTGTGTACAATGTATGCCTATATGTCATATCATGTACGGGGCAGTCTATCATTCGTGACGCAATATTCGTTCCAGAAAATATAATATTTAATTATTAACTCCGTTTGATTAAGGGGGAAAGAGAACTTTTTGCGTAACGTATTTTATGAACGGTCCCTTGCGTAGGACGATTAATATTGTAATAATATTGTCGGATATACCTAGTAACCATCATATTGGAGTGTTTTAATCACTGTTAAAATATTTTTACTAATATTAGAATTATTCGAACCACGTACGTATTCATGAGCGTGGATTTACGTTATCAACACACTACACTAATCATTGTAATAATTGGATCGGGTCCTCTATAGTTAGATAGGTGTGATGATTAAAAATCGTTGACCGCTTAATGTTTACCTGATTAATAACTGTTTGTATTAGTTACGTGCACTTTTAGTCGCTCTAGTTCATTGTTTTGATGTAACCACAATTTATTTTTATATGAACTTGGTAATTGGTATTAAAATTTTGATATAAAACTTGTATATAGGTATGAAATATTAATTAGTGTTTTGAGTAATTTTGTGTAAAAATGTATATTTTTCTAGTACATATATAAGTTTGTTGGCAATTGCACTTTTTATCTGTTTGATTACAATCGTACTTTTAATTTGATTACAAGTACACTTTTTATATGTTTGATTACAATCACACCTGATGGGAGTTAATCTGAGATCGCTAAATATCGAATATCGTTATGTAGGTCCCCATGTAAGATTGCACACTTAAGAGGTTTTTTTTAATTGAAAAAGTTTTATGTCATTCATTTTTCTGTAACCTACTACTAGATGGCGCTGTCGTAAATAAATTTTAACATCGTTCAACCGAACGCCTTTAAACTATTAGAGTTAACTTTAGACTATGAGAGTGCTATAAACAGTATTTATTACAAAAAAAAAAACACTAAACTTCAGGCATAACCAGGATTTTGTTCAAGGGCATTCGCACAAGTTTATAGATACTAGAATTTAGTAACAGGTGATTGAGAACAGGTTTTTATCTTGAGAATGTAGTAAGGGAACAATAAAAAGCTACCCACTTTCATCATACGATTCGTAATTTTGCACCTACTGGAATCTCGTATTAAAGAAATGAATTTGTTGAATAATTCGTCCGGTTATAGGAAATAGGTATATTGAAAATAACCGGTTATTGATAGACTGTTTTTAAAAATAGCTTCTTATTTAAAACTGGGTGTTAAGGTCGTATTTACTAGTATTGGAAGCAAAAAAAAGACTTAAGTAATTAATGAAAAATACTTGATAAATAATTTATTTAACCTTCATAGAGTGTATCCATTCATTTACGCGAGCCCGATCGCGACAACCAACTAAGTCCCAACGGACCAACCCATGGCGAACTCGTTGTTCTGATCCACGAATTAATTCTACAACGACTATTAGCCTCGACATAGTCTGGCTCAGAATAATGTGGTTTGAAGTGAACAAATGCGGTCTTACTACAAAAACGAACATGAGTTTTAATAAACAGTGTCTAAAATTTTAAACGTTGTTGAACACATGTTAAAAAAACTTTATTAGAAAAACGTGTCTAAGCAGTCTCTATCCTAACATCTGGCTTAAATTTTTCATGCAAGCAACTCTGAATACCATTTATTCAATTCGATTCCAACATTCAAAAATGTTCCATTTTATTTACAGATATTTTGCAAATAAATTGAACTTATAAATAATGTTTTTGTTCAGATGTACATTTAGAAAATGTATTTGTTTTAAGTAAAATTGGTCATTATTATTGTGACACTTAGTTTTAAAGAAAATGATGTCATTGTTGCAATATGCAATATACATATATCTTTAATTATATTACGTCAAAATGCGTAAAGTGGAACAATCTCAGATGAAATACATTGTCAAATGTTAATAATGTATAGTTAGGATTTACTTGTGAATTTCTAAAATTGTTTAATTTGTCTACATCTTCCAAATTAATTATACCAACGAAAGCCATAATTTACTACGAAACGACTTTTGTCGTCAAATAGAAATACAATAATCACGACAATTAAATAAGAATAGTCAACTTATGCCCGGTTTCTGAAGCATTTCTAACTGTAGTTTATCTGTTTAATAGCGCTATCGGTTCGATAACTTGTCAAATTGGGTTTCTGGACACACAATGACACGAGAAATGTCAGTCTACGTCTCATTCTGTATTCAGAAACGCATTGACAGTTAAACGCCGCTTGTCTTATGTTAACGTTATTGAATCAATAGCTATTGATAGTTTAACTGACGGCTTCAGAAACCGGGCATTAGACAACTGTTAGACGATGAGTAAATTTAAATAGTGTCTATCTCTAAACAAGGGTAAAACACTTGCGATCAAACCATTTTTATTCAAGTGTTCAACGTGTATTTAACATTTTTATAATAAGACGGACTATGTTTACGTAGATTAATGTAGGCAATAACTTTATGTTCTGTTTTTTTTTAATCCGGACTCGGTGGATTTACTGCGAATCGTGATATAATAATAAATACAGCATAATCTATTTAGAATGGTCCATCATTAGACCAATCTGGGATTTATCATTGAACCTCATGATTATGCAGTCATCATAAGTTATTAATCATCTTGCATTCGGTTCAGGTCTAACAAAACCCGAGGAGTGTCAGTCGATGCCAGCGCTGATGGGCGTAGCCGGAGGTGGTACTGCAGGCTCAGTGCTCGGTATTATTCCGGAACACAGTCTCCTAGATTCCTGTACTAGGCTCTCCATTTCGCTCGAGGAGAGTATTTTCAAGGTATTGTAAATGTGTTGACTAAACATTTTTTTCTATAATGAAACAATATTACGAGTGGAATTGCTTTGCAGCAGAAATAGGCGTGATGTGATATAGTTGTGCAACCTTGTGTAATTTTTTTTCGGTTGAGTTTATCGCGAAACCTTTAAATTTAGGAAAATTATCATAGTCTTGTAAACAATGTGGTATGCTTCATGATTACTAAAAAAACAAGGTGTGTCGTAAAGACACACGATAGAAGCAATACTTTTATATTACAGATAGACATTTTGATTTAAAAAGTACAACAAAAAAAACCAACGTCACGAATTGTTCCCAGGCGGTCACCAATCCAAGTACTGACCGCGCGCGATGTTGCATACTTTCAAAGATAGAACGAGAACTGCTATTTTCAATACTCTATACGATACAGTTTCTTCACACAATAAGGTTGCCGATCAAAATTTCAAAGTCCTCCCATAAGAAGTTTCATTTTGAAAATGAATTCAAATTGTACCGGAAAGGAATTATAATTCAAAAAGACTCAACTAGCGTTGTTGTCTACAACAAAGAATATTTTAATGCTAGCTCTGTAGCATTATAATAGAACAATGACCTTGTGTTCGATAACCTCTAAGTATACCCACGGTAAATGTTTTATCATCTATTGTACTAAGCGTTAATGTTAATTGAAATTTTCATTCCATGGTCATGTTGTATGTTTGGATATAATTAATTTCAGATATCCGTGAGTTCGTCGTCGCCATCGTCTCGCAGTAACTCAAGTCCTCATATGACTCTTGAGGAATTACGAGCTATCAATAAATATGCTGAAAGCACTAAGAGCCTCTCCTATCTACCACAGGTAAAGTTGTCATGTCATCTCTTACTCACGCAATGAAATACCAAGTGTTCTCATTTCTTCGTGTATATATATGCATATTCACTTTGAAATTTTAATTATCTCTCTTGTTTAAGTTTTTACAGGAATAATATTACTAATTACTATCCAGTCGTGTCATTTTTGTATTAAACGTTGATTCAATTACTCCATATTTTATATCTCATGTTTCCATAAATAAATTAAAGTTGTTCACAATATTTACCTTTTAGCTGTTGTATCCCCTTCTTTTTTATGAGAATGGACAATCATCTCTTTTATCTCGCATTAAAATGAGTTCCTATTAATATTTTGATTACAATTTCTATTTCCAGAGCCACATATGCGCTAAAATAAAACTTCAAAATTTTTTTGCAGTGGTTTTAGCACAAGTTTAGTTCGAATTGGCCTCAAAAAATGCTATGCATATAATGTTACCTACCTGTATAATGATTCTAATAAATATGGGGTAAATGGTAATAATAAAAAAATTCTATTAAGGCGCATGTGTGGACATTTTTTCTAAAAGTGTATAAAAGATCTGTTTAAATTTTAGCGCTCACTGAAGGACGTATTTAATAAGTGATGGTGACGAGGCTTGGTCAATATCCATCTGTAGATTATGCAGCAGTTTCCTTTGTACTGTCTGCCCCTAGTAACGTGGATCATTTGCAAACATTCGACTATTGTTGTCAACAATTTTTGTTCCTCCTTGAAAACCTTTTTTAACTCTGCTATTCATTGATTGTTCTGATGGCCTAATTATGTGTCTTTTTATACACTATACACTCTGGTAGTTCTTAGGAAATAATTGTCATAAATAGTTTTGTTTTTGTTTTTAACTTTACAGAAATAGTCTACAGAATTAAGTATGGTTTTTAACATTAATTTCGGGGGCTATTTTATTTGTCACGAATATATTAGAATAGATGTATTGCTCTTTGATCTATAGGTGTTTATCAAATATTCCTTGTTGTTAATCAAATCAATGTTTACTCAATTAGTAAAACAAAATGTTTGAAGTAACTTCTCCTAAATAACTAGATGAATATGCATTTAAAAAGTATATATTCAATTGAAACTATTAATTAATTATATTCTCAATGTCATAACCATAATTGCTGGATAGTGTAGATATAGATGAAAAATAAATAATAGATTGGTTACTTATATAGTAGAATTTTTAATAAAAACAAAAAAAAAAAACAAATAACCCGACTGAAAATTTCTTAATTTTGGTTCAGAGACATAATCATACTTAAATATTGTATAGTCTATGTCACTTCCACAGTTGAGACTAGTTTTACGACAACTCATATTTAGCTTTAGCTTTAGGTTAAATGTTTATTTAGGTTACACATATATAACAAAAATAAACTTATTTTCGAACAGTCGGGTAATTAATATATCGCATATCAACAATTAATATTTATATCTACTTTTAACATTTCGAATGTAATAAATATATCTTAGCAGTACACTAGCCGAAGGAACATTTGTCCCTGTGAAATAGTCTGTAGGTTTAGAGGGTGTTTAAAGCATTATAGAAAGATAGAGAACTTCTTGTAGCATATCATAATTAAGTAAATATGTTTGCTAATAGTCCACGTTTCATTTCTTCGGCATGCATGAGTGTTTCCCTTCAAACAATATCATTAGGAGGATTTGTGGCTGATCTGTGTTAGTATTTAGTGGTTTGCTCTTACACTTTTAATTTGTACAAGTTAAGAATTTATTATGAAAACTTATTTTGATACGTAGTAGTTATTTTTAATATTAGGTTATTGAAACGGTGTGGTGATATTGCACATGTATGTACACTGAAGAAGAAAAGAATGTGAGGATTGGTTATTGGCAGAGTTGATGATCTGTATAAGGCTCTGTGTAATTGGAGGAGTATCTTTTTAAGCCTTCACCAAAGGGTGTTTGTATAGAATAAGCTTGTTCACAAAACGCAATTAATATATATTTTTTTCTATGTAGTGGTTAATTTTGTTTGTCTGTATTATTTATTTATTAAGTAAATTGGTTAGTTATGGCAGCGGTGTAAATAATAGTTTCATGTTAATCAAAAATATATAACAATAACTTTCCTCTCGTTTCGTGTCTATTATACATGATTAACCTTTACTTTCATATTGATTAACAATGTATTAGGAAATGGGTACTTCTTCAGCTATTCATCAATTGCTTCAACTATAGTTCACCTTGTGTTTCCTCAAGATAAAGGAGACAGGTATGTCGTTAGTCTATAGACAAAGGATGCGCTCCGCGAAACATTTCTAGCAACTGTTATCAAGAGGAATAGTGATGTGGGTAGTTAAATCGGATTTTATTTATGTTGATATTGACTGGTACGGTATTTTAAATTCCTCGTGAGAGCAGGGTACAATAGAGAGTATGTAGCGGTGCCGGAATTAATTGAAATAGCTCGAGGGTCGAGCGTAAGGCGGAGATGGTGAAGTGATCGGTGGTGGCGTGGTGCGTAGGTGCACGAGCGGCAGCGCGCACGCATGCGCACGCGATCCGAGTGGTTCCTGCAGCCTGCCGGCTCGCTGGACGCGCCGCGGTCGCGCGCCGGTACGCCTCCGCCCCCCACTCCGGCCGACACCGCCGCGCTCGCGCTCGCCCCCGCCGGCGCCGCCGCCCCACGCGCACTCGCACACGCACACGCCCGGACAGTAGTTCGGCCGCACTCGTGCCCGTCGTGTGCGGGGCGACGCGACGAGAGCACGGCTCTCTACGTGCTTGTCGCCTGCCTAGAATTTTTATTTTGATCCTCGCGCACCGGTACTGTCTCGTATGTGTTCGTTAGCTTCGGTGCGGAGGGATTGACCGACGCTCGTCGAAGGTTTTTCGCTAACTTCGCGGTCCCCATAGATACATACGATTTTATTAAAAATGTACATCATATGTTGCTATTTACATTAAAAAAAATTTTCAATACTAATAAAAAAACATGTTTAACTAGGCAAATGCAATGTATATAAACTGATGATAGGATAAGACTCTTGGTTGCGATTTTACTCCAAAATCCATTGATTAATTATACTACCAATTATATTGTGACTTCTCCATTGGTAATGAACTTTACCAATTCGCCATAAGTCATGTATTACAGTAATATGAAAACATAATTTCACATATGACCATTTAATTCCAAACCACGCATAACTTGCATTATTTTTCGAGTAAATCTGTATTTGTATATTTTGAAATACATAAAATTCGAATGGCGTTCGTTTTGATTCGACATTAAAAATAGTTAACATGATGTCCGGATTTATTCTATATTCTAGTGTAATGAGTTATGTTTACAAATTTCAATAATACTTGGTCGTTACATGAGTGAAAAACCTTCGAAGTGTTTAAGTATCAAGGTTCTTTCGCTTCGGTTCTCGCTTTCCGCTTGTGGTGGCATGCGACGTCGCATCGTTCGCTCTTCACGCATGACGTCACTCACGAGGCTCTCATACCGTTCTGCACTATTACTTAACCGATCGTTGCTTTTCATACATCTAGCGCTCTTCTGTCGCCATTCATTTTCACCTATTCGTATGTGTAGAAATGAGGAATTTTATTAATTGTATAGAAAATAATGTATAAACCTGTCTGAATATATAATTATGGATAGGTCGGGTGTGAATAGTAGATGAGATATGCAATGCAGATTTGATGCTGTTTTAATATTATATCGAAGATGGAAAGGCTAACTGACTAACGTGCCATTGACAGTCTTAACATATAGGTTAACACGTTGCGTGCCATGTGTACCACCTGTGGTACACGTTTGACTTACCATTCGGCCGTGTGTACCACAAGTGGTACACGATGTGATAACTACTAAAAACGAAATAATTACTTATGTATTGATGTTGTAATGTAATATTTTAGGGTAATACATCAATTTTTGGTCAAAATATCAAATGACGTGAATAACATGTCAGAAAAAATTGGCTCGGCACGGAATTTGTTAATCAGCTTTATTACAAACTCGTGTCGACGATTTTGTTTCTCATGGGTGTATCTATGAAGAAAATAAGACCGAATATCCCATTTACAGTATGAGCATGTGATGAAATAAAAGGGCGACTGAACAACTAAAGCGATGGTGGCTTAGTTCGATCCGCAATCGGCAATCGACGTGGTTCGGATTCTTGCAACCGAGTCTGAGCTTTCGGTGAAGGAAAACGTCATGATGAAATCATATAATGACTATTATAGAGTTTTTTCTAAGCTTGCCTATCTAGCTGCCACTTTCAAGTTGAAAACCTGTCGCTAAGCACCTATCTGTAGCAGCTGCATTTGAGAGCTAGTCCCTTTCTAGGTTTAGCGTGTTTACCATCTTAGACCACGTCGTCATTTAACATCAGATGAGGCTATGGTCTAAAACTTAGCTATAAAGTATTAAAAAAGAAACTGATCGTCAGTCTGTCCTATATTTTTGATGAAGTCCATGCCATTTTTAGTCGCACTCACTTTTGTATATGAAATATTTTTAACCAAAAATTTTCGCTTTTCTGTACGATATTTTAATCAATTTCTTTCATACAAACTTTGCCCTTACAATTATTATACACGACAAAAAAGAATGTGCCAAATGGGTCTAGCCGTTCTAATAATCGATAATACTGAACTGTACATTGATTATTTGTGCAAAGATATGTTTTAAATAGGACTTAGGGTCTTGAGAATTGTGATTGGGAACTACTGTAGTGACTTAGCCATCTTTAATTAAAACGTTCTGTGTGTTATTAATGCAAGGATTATTTTTCTATTTATTTAAGGGTTTGGTCACAAAGCGGCCATGCCACCATTATTAGAAAATATACACTATGCACACAGTCAATAGTTACCTCCTACTTATAGCTTTTTTTTTCGAACTGACTATACTGTTGACCTGGCAAGACCTCTAAAGTTTCACCGGACTATACTACTTATAGCTATATCGACTAGGCTATACAGTATCCTCGTTGACAATGGTGAAACCAAAATACCGTTACAGACACCAATGCAACGCAAATAATTGATAAATTGTGACGTAGAATCCATAATCGTATATCGTAAAAAAATAAATAAAAATTGTCGTACGTAATAAATTCGAAATTATATATTTTTGTGTTAGTACTGTTTCGAAGGCACAAACGGTCATCTTAGATGACTACAAGAACATAAATTGTTTTTTTTTTCTTATTACTGTCACGCATATTACAACATGCTATGATGCAGTACGTAAAATTTTTGCTCTATCAAGTATAGTCGAATATAATTTCCACGCTGACGAAGTAGTAGGTAACAGATACAAAAATATTTTGACAGTTTGAAAGTCAAATTTCTATTCGCACCCGTTTTCTGTGTAAATATTTTTAATCTATATAATAACAAGTTCTAATATTTTATTATTAATTTATTCCAATGTTTATGAATATATTTATGTATGTAAGAAGCATAATTCAAATTATAATTTACTGTCTACAGAGGTGTTGTAAATATTTTGTAATAGCATTAAAGTGTAGATTGTACAGCATGTTCGGTGTTGTTATGTGTATTTCGGTCATAAATATCATTAATAAAATCATAGGTATTAATTATGAAGGTGGATTTAGTATATACAATAAACATATTTTAGACAGTTATCTAAATAATAATGTGTTGGTATCCTTATTTGGGGCTAATGGGGTCGTATTCACTCTCTTTTTGTTCCTGAATCCATTCTTGCATAATGTTATCGGTAGCTATTGTTATTTCATGGTATATTTATGGATTTGTCATATGTTGCATTTATGTATGTGTGATTCGAGTTGTATAAAACATGACAAAACCACTACATTCCATTGTCATGGCTTTGATAGATTATGAGGGAGTAATATGTACAGATGCAGTTAGGTGTGTGTACTTTTTATATATTATCTGCTTAAGTTTTCGTGTTAATTATAGATAAACTTAAATGTTGTCTTCTATGTGTGATTAAATTTTTTTAAATCCAATATATTTGTTGTTACACGTGACTGCCTGAATTTTTTGCTCCCTTAATATTAATAACATAAAGGTTAATTTATATGACGTCAGACTGATTTGGAAAATTTCTCATTTTTTAATATTTATCAAAAATTAATCTTACGTTTTCAAATGCGTTGTTTTTAGTGCAAAACAATATATTCGAAAACGTAAAGAATATACAAGTATCGTAAACATTTAAGCGTTCATATTCATGATCCTCTAGCTATTGAAATGTTGTGCCAATAGCGATGTTGTTTTTTGCTTATAATAAAAAAAAAATGCACATTGTTACCGAAATGAGAGACGTAATTTTTGTATAAATGTTTTAAATATTTTAATATTAATAAGAAAATTATTTTGCAAATCCTCTTACTGTCGGTAACTTTTATTCTTGTATACACAAATTATTGTAGCATGCTTTAGTTTATACATTTCGATCTGAATATCTTTATTACTCTGAACAAATATTCTCCAAAGTTTAGATTCGCATAGACTCGGAAGAAAATCGTGACTGTAAAAAGCCACCTATTAACTTTGTTATTTTAATTGAGAAACGTCTGTATAAAAGTACTATTTTCTATAGTATGTTATTCTTAATTGTGGTTTGAAATGAGGCTCTTTCGAGTATTTGTTGATGGATAATTTTCATTATTTTTAGTAAATATAGATTATTCTGGAAATAGCTTGTTTCGAACATACACTCTTCAACTGTACATATAATTTTGATTGAAAATGAGATTATTGATGTAAGTTCGCGAGATAAGATATTCCGATCGTAATGTGAGAGTAATCCGTTGGTTTGTTTATAATCTTCGACGATCTTTTTGACCGCTCTGGATATAGATATGCAGAACATATATTTAGGTATAAATACGTACACAACTACACAACTTAACACGTTCTGTGCCAAGCCAATTTTATCTGACATGTCGTTCACGGCATTTGATATTTTGACTAAAAATTGATATATTAATATATAAATAATTCTTTCGTTTTCAGTAGTTATCACACCGTATAAATGTAAGTAAGTAGTGTAAGTACCACATAACAAGTGTATGGTACACGTGGCCGAAAGATTAAGTTTAACGTGTACCATCGGTGGTACACGTGTCACGGAACGTGTTAAGCATAAATAAAAGCCAATTTTAGATGCCTATAATAAAATTTAAATCGTGCCTGAATTAAGGATATATTCCGAGCGGGCAAAAAGATTGATGAGGAGTGTATGAAAAGTGCGGTGAGTGAGACGCGTGCGCTGCGCAGGTGGCGGTGAGCGGCGCAGTTCGCGGCGTCGGTCGCGGCGGTCGCGCGTGTGCTGCGGCGGCGCCGCGTGTCGTGCGCTCGCGCACTCCGACACTGAGATCCCGCTCCCTCTCCAGCCTCGTAAAGTGACCGCTTGATCGACGCACTCTACCTCCACCCCAGCTCTGCTCTCCGTTCACACTATAACTCGGCTAAGTTTATTCATAAATTACGAACTATTGTAGTCTAATTTTTTTAATCATGTTGAGTAAAATGACGTTTCACGTGTTGCTAGTTACTGAGATTTTAAATATTAATCGGAAATAACAGTACGAAACCTTCCAAAAATGAAGATTGAATAAGGTAAACAATATTGCGATTGTCATGGTCCAATGAAATATTATTTTTGTATTTTTTAAGTAAATAGTACCCCATATATAATTGTTTTTTCTAAATTATTATGATCATATTTTATTACAGAATTAAATAATACAAAATATTTAAAGGAACACATAAATGTTCTCGGTTCAATTTGTTAAAATTTCACGATTCAGATAATCTGAATAATAAATCATAGGACAACACTAAAAAAATAAAAATTATGTAGCAACATTATTTCCAAGTTTGTCAAGTTAATGATTGTCAAATTACTCTACAGGATTAATAAAATGGAGTATTGATACATCGATATAAGTATTCCATATTATCATTAATACATGTTGGTTTTTGGATTTTAAAATAAAAATGTTGTAATTAAAAAAAAAATAACACTACCGTTATTGTCTACAGCTGAAGGTGACGAATACTGTCATTTTATAAACAATGGTAACACTTTTTTAAATCGGGATCCAAAAACTGCACACAGTGTAACTTAATTAATTAATTAATATTAGAAATAAATTTATAAACAATGATGAGATATGATGAATTATCTTAGCTGGGTTTTTTTAGATAACGGACGGTAGAAGCGATTATCCCACAGGTAACTTCAAATAGAAAAATTATACCACCGCAAAATTCCGACTACGCGATTGGCTTACACAACGTATTTAGGTATGTAGGTATGTACTAGGTGTATGTTACACGCCGGTATGGAGAAACGAAAGAAAATAGTCTAATATTACTTATACGACAGTCCATATCATTTTAAATATTTCTCAGTATTAATCAAATAAATTTTTCGAGTAAATAAAATAAACGAGATCATTATATCGAAATACGATACATTAAAAATATTACTGCCAATTTATTTTTTAAATATCAATTTGTAACGAATAGTTTTGTCATGGAAACACTAATTGAATAACGTGCAAAGATATTCAAATGCATGATAGTCTAGTTGCCTTTTTACATCGATACCTGCATTATGTATTCCAAGGTTGAATTATGTAATAAAACATGTGCTCTCTGTTTCATTCGAGGCTATATTTTTAGATTTATTTAATTGAAAGTGTGTGCAGCTTAAATTTAATTCAAACACGTTTATAATAAGGCACGTGTTCACTGCGCGAGCAACTCCGCTGGACTGTCCGCCATTTGCATGCGCTAGGTACTTATAGATATGTTATTGCTAAAGTTTGAAAACCATTTATATGCACATTATCTAGGTAAACTGGCGGATTAACTGTTTTGCTCCGTTAACGTGTGGAATTGAAATTTTAGACGTTCGCTCGGCACTTATTTTTATCACAATCCCAACCTAACCTAGCACGTTATAATGATGAATATTACAGGATCCAATGCTCATCGATGTTATGGTCTGCACCACCGCAATAAGAAATGAAATAATTTTCGACACTGTAATAATGGATTATAACTATTTAATCTACATAGCGACTAGATAATCTGTGGAATAACTGATTTCTGTATTTTAGCGGTAACAGTTACATCATGGGAAGTCAATCTTCTTATAACGTTCATTTTCGTGTTTGAGTTTCTAACTATCCATCGCATTGGTTGGACAATAATGGTGATTTTTAAATTTCGGAAAATAGAACGGTGTTATATAATTACTTACTCTTTTTCTATTTAGGAAGATATTGAGGTAGTTTCTTTGGTCACAAAATGATTACACAAGTTGGGAAAAGTATTAATGGATTGAATTTCGATACCGAATTAAAATGTTTTAAAAACCTGTGCCGCCCCCACCATGAAAGTCGAAATGCCCATTAGTAGCCGGTAGCGATTAAATTAATGACTACTGTATTGCATATTTAGTAAATTCATTAACTTCAGCTATTCGGTTTTTTTTTTTGTAATACGAACAAGTAGTGTATATTGTTACTAGCTACGTGGTGTATGTTCAGTACGTTTGAATATACACATTATTATTTTTTATTTCTATAATATTGAATGTGATATTAAACTATACAATTATTTTTGGGTTCATAGTTTTTTTTTTTTTCGAAGACACATTCGTATACTTTGAAGTAATTATGTTCTGATTCGACTCGTCGACAATGCACTTAAGTGAATTTAAGTCAAATAAGAAAACGGGAAGCTTTAACACTCGACGTATTTACGAACTGTACACACTTAAGAGCCCTACGCTGAACGTGTAATGCCGGCGCCGAAACGAGACACTATGACGGGTTCACAAGGTGACCGTCACCGTTATTGTAAACGAGCGTAGATTTATTTAGAATGTATTGGAATGCAGCATTTTTACTTCGATTTTTTCTGTAGACTTCAAAGCTAAATTTCATTTAATAATTACACTACTTTTTAAATATTCGGTTAAATTACTTGAAATATATCGAAAGGGAAAGAGTCGAAGCGAATGAAATAGAAACCTTGATGTAATCTTTGCTTGTTTTGTTTAAATTTATTGATGAAAAGTCGAAGTAAATATTGTCTTTATGCTAAATAGTATACGTATAAATCGCGTTATGAAATGTTCGGTGGTAAAAGTACCACCAGAACTTCTAGGACTACGTTATTTTGAATGTTCAGGCATATCAGTTTCAATGCATTTAATGAAAACATTCCTGTACATAAAATATTTAGTTTAATTAATGTAGTATTCGTTCAATACATTCGGTTTTTTTTTGTTTATTTTTTAATTTATGCTTATGGCTGAGAGTATGTTCTTTATTAGCGTATTTTTTTAATTCACTTTAAAGTCACGTGGGAAATTTTATAAACGATGCTAAAAGTTCGATATAAAGAATTGTATCGAAATTATACATCTATTTATACTAATATATAAATTTTTTCTGTGTTTGAACGGATTTAACTTAGAAAATGATTGAAGGATTTGATATATTTCTTTTTAAATGTTCCTTATGATTCCAAAAGTGCTATAGGCTATTGGTGTACTCAATTTTAACAAAATTACGTCCATCTTAATGGGCATCAGCTAGTATATATATATACTAATGCGGAAGTTATTTAAACACTTATATTTTTAAAATTCAAGAGCCACATTTTAAAGACTGAGGTATCGTTTAAAAGTATTTTTTGAAATATTTCAATATTCGATTCAACGTGTTTGTTAGATAGATAAGTTTTTAGCTCAGTTTTTTTGGAATTGCGATTCGCTAATATTGTCTATTATTGATTAGTACAAATTTCGTATTATATTGTACAATTATAGTAGATGTATATTATTTAAGAAATGGTTGTCTGATAAAAAAATTATATGAATATTTCATATGTATATATATAATTGAATGTTGCGTTCGCTTGTCCCGTATGCGTTACTCCACCCGTTCATCTGATAAAGATGGAACTCGGTGAGTCATTTTGTGCACGGCCGCGATTTTATTCGAGTTATTATAATAATTTTATAATAGGTGGCGTGCGAATCGTTTCATTTTTTTAAAACAACGGGAGCGAAGTCGCGAATGATAGCTAGTAATTCATAAATATGAAACTTAACTAGGTGCTAGTTGCGGTCTGCAACGTCTTATGAATATTATGAATTAAAGATTTTGGACATATTTGTTGTGAAGTAATCATTTGGTGAGTATAATATAAATAATTAATACGGCGCGGTGAGCGAATATTTTTGTTCGGTTTTTTTTTTTAAATATATATTTGTAAAAATTTTATAATTCAATATTCATCATGCACATTCGTTCGCACATTATTTTTGTAATATCTTTATAATTATAACACTTTATAATATTTAAGACTGTTATAGGTTATGTATCAATGCAAAGAAGAAAAAAAAAAACAAATGTATTTTTGTTGTGTAACTTACTTATCATATATGTTTAGAATATTAAGATTCAAGACCTAAAAATATTGCGTTGTGTATATGAGGGGCAGCTCAAAATAATTTTACTTGTAATATATATTACTGTTACATATAGGTGTGTGTGTGAAGTGGTCGGTTACTTTATGCAGCTAATTAATGTTTGTGGCCATATTATTAAGTACCTTATTGTTTTTACGCAATATTCATTGAATATTTTTGTTGTTACATCTAATCCCATAACCCGTGTGAGTGATTTATAAAATAACACGTCACGAAAATAATGAGTAATTTAGTCGAACATTCTAGTAATAATTATGTACATTTTCAAGTTAACGCTATCTCAAATATTTCAATAAATTCATAGATATAGTAATAGATATTGTTGATAGATAGATGCATGTGGAATAAAATAAATAAATGTCTATGTGGTATATAAATGGAAAATATATAGTGTAGGTTTTTCCGAGTGATTTGTTTTACCTACTTTTTATCAGTTGTACTTTATGTAAGTAACTTTGATTACAATTTAATACTCTGATTCTGTTAACATCCTGTGACATGTTAATCTACACGGAACGCATCTTTGATAAAGTTTATTCAATTAGAAATAGATATTTGATTATAATAAACTACGAGAATGCCAACATAATGTATAAATAATATGATACAGTTCGTAGTACCGCATGTTGAATTCATTGTGTAGCATAGACATGTCCGTATCACATGAAATTTGCAGAATTCGTTAATTAATCGTATGCATGAGCATGATGTATGTATTTTACTCCTATTAAAGTGCAAATAAATTGTTTGTGTCACTGTAACAATTACAAAATAGCTGTATTAATAATTGTATCTAATTTTCCTGTATTTACTACGTATTAGTAAAGCTATGGATACTTCCGAGTGTCCGAGCGCAAGCTTTATTATCAAGCCCTTTCTTTTAAATGCATAATCGTTACGTTTCTAATATAGTGTTCTATGAGACGTGTACAGATACATGTATTTTAAAGAAACAGACTACTGTGTTGTGCCATGATGTAACACACTCTTATCGACTGCACCTGTGTACAGTATTGTGTCGTGTCGTGTCAAGTCGTGACGTGACGCGTTAATAGTTTTAATCGAGCTTTTGTAGCGTTTAGATATATATTTTGATGTGATTACGGTATTGAGTTTGATGAGAACTTTTAGTTTATTTTATTAAAGAATCATCTTTATAAAAACAGGAAAATTATAGATGCAATAATTGGGGTATTTATTTCTTAAGCAGCATTCATTATCAATTGTCGATTATTTTGAACATTTTGTTAATCATTAAACATAAACAGTATGAAAAATTCACTACTTCGGTCTCATGAGGACATCATTTTGTGTTGGTTGTGTCGTGACACATCATAACCTCCATTATCGGTACGACTCGATCGAAGCAGAACGTTCTGTGTAACGTCATACGACGTCATAAAATAACACGACACGATATTTTTAGCCACACTAAACGTGTGAATTTATATAATATATAATTGTGTCGTGTCACGTCACAACATTGTACGATCGTATGTATCTGTGTACCCACTTTATCTGTAGAGGATTCATTTTCGTTGTAATAGTATAGTTTTTTAATTTCTTGGGGTCTCGCAACTAGGAGACTATGGTTTTTTAGAATTTGCAAGGGCTTGTTTAATTTCGTCTCGTCACAATAGGAATTTATCGATCTGTATAATTGTGATAGCAACACCGAGTTCTTTTTTATATGTATTTTTTAAATTATATTAATAGTTTTTCATTATAATATTGTCTATGATCGAGTACCACCTGTGTCATATAAGTATATAAACTTTGAATTTTAAATATTTAGTCTATTCATTTTCTCAAAGTGTATTTATGTACCTTTATAATATTATTGAGTAGGTTTTTGTAGTTATCCCTGATTAGTTATTTGTATTTGATACGTTATACAAAATAATTTTCTTAAAGTAGAACCATAGAAATATTTTCTTATATAATGTTTATGTATAGAGTCCACTTAGGGGTGTTATTATAATTTTCGTTTAACTTGTTGATTTTATAAGACTGTAATTATGTTATAACTTGTTGATAACACTCGAATTCATAAATGTTTTATCATTCCACCGATTTAAGTATTGTAACGGCACCAGTTGCATTTGAGTATTACTTTAACTATTGTTATATAGCGTGTTTGTGACTGTACGACAATAATTCGCGAGTTTGTCTGTTTATTGCTGCATTTCAAAATTATATACATATATATATATATAATATGTATGCATAAAATGTCAATATTGATCGAGAATTCATTACTTTTTCTTAAAAAAAAACATTCTAGGATGTTTATTTCAAATGAAAAGAAAAAAAAAATATGCTGCTGAATTATATATTATACAGTATGTTTTATTTTTCTTTTCGTGTAGGATTTCATTGGATAATTATAAAAAAAAAACACGATCAAGTAAGTAGTATTTCACGTGTTTTAATTTAATATCGCATGTACATAAGCACGCTGTATATCGATTGTAGTGGATTACGGAGCTTTAACAAAAAATATGTTATGGTGTTCAGTTTTATTAAATGATTCTGAATTAACAAATTTTATTCTATTAATTGTTACAGTATAATTATTATTCAACGATCAACCAAAATGTATAGACAATTATTCCTTGTATTATTTTTTAATAAGTATTTAATATTAATTCCAATTAGTATTATTATATTCTGTATTCGTTTATGTAAAACAGTTTGTATGTCACATTATATTTACTACGGTTTTCTACACAAATTATTATGAATTAATTACACAGGAATTAAGTTCAAATAAATTGTATTATTTTTTTCACACCATAAAAAATTCCGTGATTTGAATTGCATGTTTTACCCATTTTTTTGATATCTCACTGGCTGTTTTACCCCGGTTTCGTACGGACTTGCCAACGAAGAAAATGAGGTTAATTCTTCCTTTTATAGTAAGACCATATTATGAAATAAAATGGCAACTGAACGCCGATTTGTCAATATTTTTGAAGATCTGTCTTCTGTCTAACTCATTTTTTACATAGAAATCTATGAATCCAAGATTTTCAATTTTTCCTACGACTTTTCAAACATTTTCTTTCATATAAACCTTTTTTTATTTATTAAAGGCTTGGTCGCCTGCGCGACTGTATCGCCTATTGTGATTGGAGGCAAACGAACAGACGTGTTCCCTGATGGTAAAGTAAGTAAAGCAAAGTGAGCGCCGCCGCTCATGGACACCCGCGACACGAGAGGCATCACAGATACAATACTAGTCTTTAATAACATAATACAAATTCAAAATTAGCAATTGTTTAAATTAATGTTATACTATTCTCTAAGCACATTTAGAAGAGGGTTAGACAATATGGAGTTATACAAACCAATATGGAATGTACCAGAAGCATTTAGGATCTTATACTTTCACTTCGAACACATTCTGCCAAGCTGTGTTATATACTCCTTGACATGACAATTACAAACACAACAGAAAGATTATACAAACAGGTGCAGTCATTTTGAAGTGCCGCTCTTATGTATATTCGGCATTTGATATATTATAGAAATTATGCATTTCGAAAGACTAAACCGATATTAGAAATGGCTGAATGTAGGCTAAAAAACTATAAATTCAGATTATGTATTCAAGCCATAATGTAAATAATATACGCGCTCTTCTTCATAGACTTTTCGCCTTAGGTATATAGAGACAGCGATGTCGTTGCGTTATTATTGTTTGACTTATTACAACGGACACATTTTCGATGAAAAGACGAAAATGACATTAAACGCTTCTGTTATCGCTTTGTTCTTCAGGAATACCTAATTAGGAGGCTGGTCAGTTCATTCTTAATGCCTGATCACGTTAACCTACAATGTTTTTAAATATACTGTCTCGGTCTAACCGACTGTCTAAGCTAGAGAAAAGGCTAGCCAGGCAAAGACACTTTCACCTTAAAACTAATCTCTTTTTACTCATTAGTGTATACGGGGGAAGACACGTCGGGCAACTAGTTAAAATAAAAACTTAAAAAGTTAGTTAAAAAGTCTTGCTCATTAACCCTTAAATGCATGATTTTCTTTTTAATTTTGAAATTAATATTAAAACAACAGTATAAAAATATACAACTTATCCTCTAAAAGTAATGTCTGCTTTTTCTTTCACACGTAAGGTGTTTTCTAAGAGATTTAACACATGCTTTCGGAAACGCATACAGTTAGGTTTTTAGATAAGATCAAGTGGAATTGGAATGTACACAATTGGCAACAATATGCATTTAAGGGTTAATATATGCAAAGTATTTTTTACAGTAAATTTGCGAAATAACGTTAGTTTTAAACCCCACATTTGCGTCCTTGGCTTTGAAAAGTTAAACATTCCTTATCTAAACTCCTGTTTTTATATTAAACAGTTGCACACGAATACTTTTGTTTCTGGTATCATTTCGTTCACCATTTCCTAGACAAGGTTGCGATAAAATTGGCATTCGATAAAACACAAAATAATTATCCCCAAGATTTATTAAAATCAATATACAAAAATAAGTACAGTATATAGAAAATATAACAGTTATGCGTTGTTTATTACAGGATAGGGTTGTCAACCAAATTATTCTTCACCAGTTCTCCCTTTACGTAAACTTGTGTTATATTTCTGTCATCTCCCAAATAAATAAATCTTTGTAGAAGGTTAATATTGTGCTCTTCATTGCTCCCGTCCATTTTATAGTCGTATTTATCTATCGGACCTCCATCGACGTAGGCATCAATAACGAGTGCATCAAATTCTTTGCCTACTTCGAAGCTTCCAATTTTATCATCCAAATTCAAGGCTGAAGCAATATTTTTCCCAATTACACTTCTATAAGTTAAAGATTATGTACATTATGACACGTTAAAGTTGATACCTTTAGCTCCACCCAGAGTGGCGAGATAGAAAGCTTCTTTCCAGTCTATAGAATAACCAGCCGATCCTTTTAATTCCAAACACGTGGACACATCCATTGTCCTTCGTATTGCATCCAATATTGATGCACTATCGCCTCCAGATACATCTAGGTTAAAGAATGTCAATATCACTACATAGTATAAAACAAAGTCGCTTTCTCTGTCCCTATATCCTTATGTATGCTTAAATCTTTAAAACTACGCAACGGAATTTGATGCTGTTTTTTTTAATAGATAGAGTGATTGAAGAGGAAGGTTTATATGTATAATAACATCCATTAAATAGTGGAGAAATACTGTTATTTTTGAGGTTTCTAATGTGATGTCGTAAAAAATTACATTTTTTCCGCTTACATTGCAACAAACGCAGGCTGAAACCTACGAGATTTATCAAAATATGTGTGCGGGCCACGTACAGTAATGAATAAATCAAAACTACTGGATCGATTTTAATCATTTTTTCAGTGAATGACATAGGCTATTTTATACCCGTGCGAAGCCGGAGAGGGCCGCTAGTTCATATATATTTTCTAATACGCTGTTACTGACCTTATAAGGAATTCTTAGAAAAAAAAATAGCAGTGGTACATGTATTGCATAATATTTTCTCACAGAGAGAATATTTAGTGTAGGCATAGAGTCCGATTTATAGTTTTTTAGGCTCTGCGACAACGAAGTATTCCACCAGCAGAGTAATTTTACATTTCGAATTATGTGTATGCATGCTTTGTGATATTTAAAAAAAGTTATTCGTGAATGTAAATTTTTAATTGCCATCATAGTGTATTTTTTTTAATAAAATGAAAAAAAAACTCGTATTATAAAGGCTCGTCTGATTAATCCTTGTTGTCCTCGACCCAATACGACACCGTATATAGACACATCTATATAGCGTCAATAGATGTGATTCAAACAATAGTCTGCTTTAAGTAGTATAACATTAATAACGGCGAATATATATTATTATATACTTCAGAACAGCTGCATCTATTTGAATAATTCGTTTTCCGTCGTTTTTATAATCGTCAGGACATGGTATGTATACGAAAGAATTTTTTTGAAAAATCCTACGTAAAAGTGATAAATATGGTATATAATATAAAATCACTATATGTGAAATGAGTGACACAGATACAGAGATCTTTGCCACCTGGTTTCATTACACGGTTGTACTGTAAAGGGAATATTTGATCTCATTTTCTTCGACCTTATATATATTATATCGTCTATCTTATTCTCTTTCAATGTTATATTACACAAACAAAAGGCCATTGGTATATTAAAGGTGATAATTTAAATAGTTTCTTACCTGTTCCTAAGCCAACTGTTATTTTGTTATCAAGGAGTTTCCTGACTGGACACATGCCGGATCTTAACCGAGTGTTAGAAGCAGGACAATGGGCTATAGACACCCCTTTATCTTTCAGTAAATGTATTTCACGCTCAGAAAGATGGACAGCATGAGCCATTATACACTAGAGACATACGATTACATATTATTATTCTTAGTATGCTTTAACAACAATCCGGTATTAATTCTAGTTAAGGTCTCTGTCTACTGTCAGAGGATTTGTATTTATTTCACAATAATAAAAAAAAAAAAAAAAAACAATCCGGTATTGCGATAATAGAAAACCGAACATAATAAGAGGTTCCAATTTGTTTTTAGATCATTATATACATATATTATTATCTATATTTGTTTTACTTTTTTTGTTATAAATGGTAGAAAAAAATATATTGAGTATTGTACAAATATTATTGATTGTAGACGTAATAATCATGAATTATAATAAATAGACAATTATAAATAACGGTTTTGACATGTCGGTGATAAGGAAAAAAAAAATAAGTTTATCCAATATTTTTTAACGAAAATACTGAAGCTTATCAATAACTGCTAAACAGAAAAAAAAATAAAGAAAATAGTATGATAAATAAGAGGAAAGGTACTGAATTGTTTTATTTTCGCATATTTATATGACAACTGATGTCGGATTACTTACTGCTGCTTCTTTTATTGGTACGTACTTGGAAGTAATGGGTAATTATTGTGCTATTGATTATACGTTGGCAGTTATTATTTTACTCAATGACAATAGCCAGCTGATGTTATCGTAACGTGCGAATAAGAAAACATTATGTAAATATGTGTAAAAGGGAGAGAACTACTTACACTTAAAATCACGATAAAAACTTGTAGTTATTATTACCTCAATTATGATAAGATACAAAACAGCAAATTACTCAATAGTAGAGTAATCATTACTATTATTAATTATAATTTATGAATAACAAGGAAGCAGAAGAAACTTACAAAAAAATTATAATCTCCTATTTTTGCGTACATCTATCGATTGATATGTAAACGTGTGTGTAAGAATCAATGAACATAAACCGATTTCTTGTCTTAACCTTCGAGTAACATTAATCGTGTCAACAATAATACGTTTTAACGTGATATCTATCTCGAATTAATGAAGGTAATAAACGATTTATTTACGAACCCTGTCATTTAAAATGTTGCACTTTTCATAAACTTCCCCGTAGTATTTACAACTGGGATTTATTTGTAGTACGTACTCTATTTCTGCAAAGTTTTCACATATATGACTCTGAAATGTATAAAAAAGTAAATAAGAATTGTAACAAAAAAAAAAAAGGCAAGACGATTAAAATATTTGAGATGGATTACTACTGAAGAGGCTTAAATTAGTTAAGGTAATAAAGGTACTTATACTGTTACATCTCTGTCTAAATTAAATACAAACGGTATTTAATTGCATGAGACGAAGTTTAGTTTGTACTCGTACACACAAAAATCATAAAGACCCACTATCATAAATATACTACACTCACACTCGCAGGTTATTGTGCTGTAGTCACAGTACGCTTGAAGATCGCTTCATTGTTTCTCTTTGTATTCTTTCTGATATCCCAAATACAACTCTTTTTGAATGCACCGTGGCGTGCTTGTATACCTTTCGATAAAAGAGGATGAAAATCTCTGGAAGGCTGACGTCATTATTCGAATAATTCGACAACGCTCGCAACGAGCTATTTTTAGATGCCCATTGTTTTTCGTTCCCACGGTCGTTTCTTACTTTATTTCTAGTGAGTTAACAATACCATATTTATCTAATCTTAAATAGACTGTAAAAACTAAAATGTAAGTAAAATCTAGAACTCAACTTGGATGTAAATCACGTTTGGTTGGTGTTACTTATTATTTTCGATGTAGTTATATTAATCAATGTATATTTATCACATTTCCATTTACCTGGATTCTGCAGTCATATATGTTGGCTATTCGCGATAAACCTTTCATAAGTTCCTCATCACAGCTTACAGCAAATCTTGGAGTAACAATGGGATGTACCAAGTCACTCTAAAACGCATAAAACAGAAAGAAAATTTATTTATACATTCCTTTTTTTAATATTTAACAAGAAATTCTTAGTGTTTGAGTGTAATCTCATCACCTGATGTAAAATGACATTGTGGCCTAAGATGGTAAAAGAAGTGCTTAAAAATGGGGGCACATCTAACAGATTTGGCAATGAATACAACAAAAATTATGAACTAAATTTTGCAGATGGTTGGAGAATATGTACTTCATACAGTTTAAATTAATTACCGGTAATAAGCACCTGAATTATTTTCCTTTTGTAAATCAATATGTAACTTAGCATTTCACTACAACTGATGATTTGAATAAAACTTTCATTGATAAATATTAGACAGTATTCCACATAAAAAGGGAGCGTTGAGACAGAATGTATAAAACATATTTATGATTACTAACCTTTTGTTCTAAAACTTTTTTGACAAATTCTTCAGTGTCTTCTAACTCATTCTTTGTGTTGTTATAGTATCCAGCATCATTTCTTAAATTCATGCTAACTTTACCCACAAGTGCTCTTTGTTTATTTTTAATAGCACTTTTTGCCAATTCTAAAGTGCCTTCTAAATGTAGAGTTCCAAAATAACAAGCAGTTGTGGTACCATTATTTAACAGCCTTCGCTAAAGAATGAAGAAGTACTTTTTAATCAAGTTCTACTGCATACTTTTTTCTGCTTCCATGAAATACTACTTTAGACTGTATTAAGAACTTTTTACTAAACCCATTCAAAATAAGTGAATAATAATAATTGGATGGCAGTATAACGTTAATGAAGTTTTTACAAGTTTTAGATACAACAGCATGCTTTTAATGTTTGTGATTACTATAGACCGCAAGCAAATAAAATGGATATGATTAATTATTTTGCATTTGATTGTTTATTATATGAGAGCTGTAACACTCCATACAATTACTTTTATTGATTTATTTTTTGAGAAATACACTACAAATACATATTACTAATATAGAAGTTAATTGGTTGATACAAACTAATCAATCAAATGTTTCTACTAAAAGTTATTGGCTAGTAACAAAGTTAAATAGCATTCTAAAATATTTTTAATTAATAACAACCAATACATAATCATAAACAACATTACTTAAATTAACAATAATTAAAAAATAATATAAAAAAGTAAAATAAGAAGAAATACTGAATCTGTTATAAATAGATATTCTCGAATGTTAGTCTACTACATTAACACAAATTATTATACATCAAAATACTTACAGAAAAGTTTCCAAAGTATCTGGAAGCATTATGAATAATAATTGAGAAATTTCTAAAAAGCTTAAAAAAATTGTAGTAATATTTCAACACAAAGTGAAGAATATACTTTGTGTTTTAATTGATATACTAATAAATGATATGTAAGTGAGTGGAAATAGTAATTTCAGTTAAAATTTTTGATAAAATTAGTAACATTTTTTTACAGAAATTACCTAATCATCAAAGTAACACTAGAAGAAAATATATACTTACCACAACATGATCATAAACTTTAGCAGCAAATTCTATATCATTATATTTTTTTTCTAATGGAAAAGTGTATTTGTCGAGCCATTCAAGTAGTGGTCGATCTAAACCTAAACCAATGTTCGGATATTGTGGCGCATGTGTGTGACAATCTACAAAACCTGGTATCAGGAATTGATCATCTGATAGTTTGATAATGTTGAAATCAGCAAATGCCCCTGATTTATTCAATGCTTCAAATTCATCAACGGATCCCTTTTTGGTTATCTGTGAACATATCGAGTAATAATAACTTTTTATAAATACTGAGATATTATAATTAATTTTTTTTTGCTAAGTAGGTACATAAGTAATTTTAATAAGTATAAGATTTATTTGTTGATACAATTGTGTCAATTTTCTAATATATGAAAATAACAGGTTCTAGTGGTACCCAATTATTAGTTTGGTGGTACATGTCTCATTTGTAAATAGAGAAAAATAATAATAAGTAATATTTACGGTTCCATTTTCCACAGTCAAAAAACCAGTAAATATCGAGAAATTATTAGAATCACTCGAAGAGGCGATTATACCAGTGAAAACATATTTTTTAACCATTTTTATAGCGATTTTTTATTGATAACAATTGTAAACACAGCTCCTCACGAAATCGTGTTATCAACTAACATTTGACAATAGGTATTGACATTGGTGACATTAGAGATGTTCGATTTGTACCTATCGATGTTCACTTAGACTTCGTTCAACGTAAATACAGTATTGTTGTTGTCGTTCTTTTTTGCCACTCTGAATATAGTCTTAAGTAAGGACTAGCAAGGTACTCTGTGCTAGCGAGTCAATTATAATGTAGTCCGGTGAATCTCCAGAGGCCAAAGAGCCAACAACAGGGTATGTCAATTCGAAAAAAAAACCTTAATTATATTTTTTTATCAAATGATCATTGTATTTATATAGTATATTATTGTAGGTTTGCACTCTGCATAAGTAGGTTTGATTCCTTCTGATATGTATTAACGTGCTTGATATTAGTCTGTACATATGGAAGTACCTGAACCTGTTTGAACAATTTCGATCAGGAACTGCTCCTTTAGTCGTGGTATAGATACAAAATCACGACCCTCGTTTGAATTGTAGTTTATTTATAGATTGGGTACATTCGGATTTTGTCCGTTTTGGTATTAACCACTATATTTTGGTTCAGCTAACTAGTAGTATTTTCCGTTCTGTACTAAAGTTGCTTACTGAAGCGTTCTATGTTGTTATATAATCCAAAGCCACTGTTTCATAATATTATAGTTCTGCGGTAAAAGCTGATGCAGCTATGTAATTATTAGTAAGTAATTTTGATAATTGTTTTGTCAACTTATGTGGATTCGACGATCACTATTTCACGCCTATCAATATGCATGGATTTTTACTTTGTGAGGAAGCCTGAATATTTAAGAAAAATTTTCTAGTATAATTTGCAAATGTACAGATATCTAATTCATATTTGAAATTTCTGATAGGTCGGTAGCAGATATATTAATTAAATATGTGAGGTTACTGAAGAAAAGTTGGGCATTGAACAATGTGGCTATTGGATCTTAGCTACTTGTATCATAGCAACTGCATAAATTTACGTAAACTATTTCGTAATAAAGTTGTAAAATATAGTTTCTATATGTGTTCTTTAAGTGGAAACTCAATAGTAATATGAAATAATGACAACGCTTATATATTTATCTTATAAAGTTAGTTATTTATTTATTATTACTTTAGTTTATGTTATAATCAAAGTTTATGCAGATATTCACTTGTTTTATATAGGTATCGTTTATCAGTCTCCCAAGATAATAATACAGTATAGGTCTACCTACCTTATTACATTTATATTTGTGTGACGTGCGACCAATTGAAACACTCGTTAATAACATTGTATTTTATTTATCGTGCGTACCACGAGTGAATTAATAATGAATGTTGAACACATATCAAACGAAACCAACGCCCTCATTAATTGTTTCATTGTCCTAATGCACATTTCAAATATTTATTTTGACGTACCATTGCTTCGGTATATTTAAATTATAGTTAAAAATGATTCAAGGAAAGGCGTTTTTATTTACTGGAAGTATATCGGTATATAATATTATGAAATACTTCAATATAGTAGTACTACGAAATAGTGATGATGGTTTCCGCGTTAGTTTATTCATATATTAAAAACTTACCCTCTGTTTATTTCGAAATATAAAGAACGTGTAAAAGCAATGATTGAGGTATTTGTAAAATTAAGTATCATTAAATTCTATTAAAATCGTTTAATTTAATACCATAAACTTAAAAGATTCTTATAACTATTAGTTGAAGATCTATGTATGCCCAGTATAATATACATATTAGTCAGTTATATCCTTTATTCTTAGTATTTTATTACAGTCTATCGATTTATTCTGAACGTAGTAGATACAGTAAAATAAATTATAATAAAAGCTGTACAATATGAGTAAAGGTTCAATATGTTTGTTCCTTATATTAAAATGTTATTTTCTTTTCCAGTGTTAGAAGTATTCCGTTTTCATTATCGTGTGGTAGTAATTTTGTACATGAGCTGATGCCAACAAGTGCGTGCGTGTTCAGCTCCATCTCGCCAATTGATGAAACCTCCTGCCCGCGCGCTCTGGACCCAGAACATTGAATCAGAGAGAGCTGCCCTGGTGAGAGACTCCTCAAGCCGGTTATGAATGCGACATGACTCTTCCAATGCCTAACATGATTAAGTGAGTGGTTTTAATACTTTGTTTCTATTGAAATCATTGTAGAAATAAAAACAACTTCTTATCTTACTTGATTGAATAATGTATTAGCTGGAAGTTGACGACCAGATAGTTTTAAAGAGTTTGCCTTTAATAAGACCCAACGAGGATACAATGCACGAAGAACTCGAGCATCTTTTTCAAGTTTTGTCAGTTCCCGGTCTGCTATAGAACGTAATTCCATTAAATCCACAACCTGGAGCAGTTATAACATTAAATTAGATTATAGGAAATAAATATGAAATGATTTATTATATAGTGGTTCAAATGAAGTAACTTAACTTTCGTAAATCATCGACTTTTCTGGCTAAGCTTTCCAGCATACCTTCAGCTAATCTTAAAGCGCTTATTAGAGTGGTCATACATCCATCATCATCTTCATTTGATGCCCAACCCAATGCTTCAGTTTCGAAACGTTTAGCTTTCTTATCATAATTTGCACGAAGCCAGTACGTCCACAATCCCACTACAAGACGACGTCGACTGGGCCCCGCAGATTTACCTGAATCTAGGGAATATTCTGCAAAATGACTTATTTCGTTGGGTGATTCCAGTTGAAAGCCAGCATCCAAAATCATGTCCATACAAAGTGCATAGTACCAAGTTTCACTGTCAAACGATACATTTTTTTGGCTAAAACGTAATGCCAGTTGCGTTACATCTACTGCTTCCTCGATACGGCGTCGGGAAAGTAGTATATAGAATAAATCAGGTATTATATCTAGGGATACATTATTAGCTTGTAGGAAACGACTAACAGCAAGAGCGCGGAAACCTGAGCGAACGGTAGCTGCCAGTTGGCCTCTTGCCATTCTAGCTCGAAATGTTGAACTAAAAAGTCTACCAATAGCATAAAGTTCGCTTGCTTGAACTGCACTCTTTAATTTTTTTAACGATAGAATTGCGAGTCGTTCTATTTCTGCTGTAGCTTCAGGTATCCCTAGGTCGAGTTCCACATGTATGGCATTACTGTATACATCACATGTATCAACCAAGGAGCATTCTACTGTTTGCACTCTATTGAGTGCTTTGTATGCTGCAAACTTGGAAATATTATCTTCCCCTAGAGCAGAATACACTAACGTAGCTACTTTTAAATAAAATACGGAATCAATTTTCATCAGCTTTTCATGAAGACGATATTTTCGTCGTCTTATTTTGATAGAGTTAATTATACGCTTAAATTTGAAGAAGTCGGACACTTTATGCAGATCGATGTGGTATATTCGAGATGCGCGTTCTATTTCCAATTTGGCAGCAGTCAATTTACCGCTCATTAGACACGCAGCGGCTTTTAAACAATAAATTTTACCTAGGAATCTTTTTTTATCTAATTCATTAACATTATCAGAATTTTCATGGCAGATGTTTTCGGCTTCTTTCAAATGTTGGAAAACGTCGAAATTATTAGATAGAAGGTTAAGATGGCTGTATTGTATTAGAAAGTTGATTGCTTTTGATTTAAGTTCAGCCTGATGTGCGTGATAAATCAGTTGATCAAAAATCATTATATTCAATTCAGCGCATGTACATTTATTAAAATCAGTTAGTGAAACACCTTTTTCTAGTTGCATACTAAATGATGCGCTATTTTTACCATAGCCTTCGGTAACGATACCGTCTTCACTATCTACTGCCCCCAAGTTGTGCCAGTCACTTATATTTTCTGCTTGTGTTACAGCGCGAAGCCTATCAAAGATTTTATGATAACTTATTTCATCAGAACTTAATTTTGTTATATTCAAATTAGTCATTGTAACTCTTTTAGTAGATCTCCGTCTTTTTATAGAGTCATCAGTGCTACTTTTTGCTTTTAAAATGGGAGGGTATACTAAGCTGCCTTTTTTCGAGGGCAAACTTTGTGAAGGGTTATGGATAGGCAAAATGTCATTATCAATTTCTGATACTGTAGTATCGGTTTTGTTATTTTTTATGAATTCCGAGTTACAGGTTTTCAATTTATCAGCCGTCACAGTATTATTTGTTGACATTTGTGGTTTGTTATTTGAGCTATCTGAATCATATGATTGAGATTCACAATTAAGATTATTTTGTTTAATTATCAATGTATTGTCAGAATCTCTGTTACTAAAAGAGTCATCCGGATTTATACTTAACATCGATTGAACTACCATAATAGTTCCTCCACAATTTGGGCATTTTTGTTTATTGCTTTCCAAATAATTGACGACGCGAGTGTGAAATTCTTTCTTTTGATTGAGAGCTAATAAGTCATAACACGTTTTTCGTGAATTTTTGTTTCTAAATTTCATTACTTTACAGAAAGCATACTTTGGTAAATTTTCCTTGTTCTCGGAATCATAATCAAAGCAGCACTCACACACAAGGTTTCCATGTACAGACAAATTTGAAGATACTGTAATGGTTGAAGTTGCTTGACGATACCATTTATTATTGACGACATTCGCACAAGACAATATTCTCATGCTAAAAAGTCTTTTCACTGCTTTTGCTGTAATTAATGAATTATTTTCATACATTATATTCTCTAAGAGGTCTCGTGATATTACATTTCCTATAACTGAAGCGATTTTAAGAAGTAATTGTTGATATGGCGTAAGGGAATCAATTTGTATCATAATCAGAGCATCTAAATTTTGTACATTAATATTTGTTTTTAGTTCCTCTTTTTGTGTAACGATACAAATTTGTACTTCTTCTGTAATATTATCTATGATTTGTTGATCTAGAACAGCCTGATGTTTTGTATTGAGTGCTTGTGGATGTAATAACTCTGAGGATGGGAATTGTAGGTTTTCACTTGCCCAGTTGTTTATTTCGGTCTTATAAATCTTCTTTAATTCTAAAGCTCCAGAAGAAAATAAGTGTATGATAAAACTTTCTACGAGACCTGGCATACCTTTGCATTTATTTTTTAATACTTTACATAAGTCGTATGGTACTGCGTTTACGTCTAATATTTGGCATGCCAATGCAGGTATCCAAGTAGAAACCAAGGGTCCTAAAACCATTTTCCTTATATTGTCGTTTATGAATACGTTATAAAGCCAATTATGGACAGGACCAAATTTTCCCCGTGTCACAGAGATAACTGTGAATATTTTCAGACTGTTAAACATAAGAGATACAAATTCCCAAGACGATGAGTCTAGATTTTGTAAGTCATCCAAAAATATTACGTGAGTATCTGTGATAGACATGAGTAATTTAGTAAAAACGTGTTTAGCTTTCTCTTTTCGTTTCTGGTCATCTAAACTTTGTACACCATCATGATAAGCGAAACGAACTCTAATAATTTTATTTAAATAGCAAAGATCTTCGTTGTATACTTTTAATAGTTCCACAATTTTCTCTTCTTTAGCGAATCCAGTGATAGGTTCTTTAAGATTTAAAATTTGGTTAAATAGTTGGCTTAATGCTAAATATGATGTAGCAGAATGTATCGAAGTTAAATTAATATAACAAATATGATATCCACGATTTCGGGCATATCGAGCCATCCATTCAAGCAATCGACTCTTTCCTATCCGTGATTCCCCAACCAATAAAAGTGCATCAAAATCTCTATATGCTAAATGACTATCATCTAGCCAGTTCTGATAATACTCCATTTCATCTGTGCGATTTAAAAGCGGTTGAATTAAAGGTATATCATACATTTCTTTTATTCTGATTTCTTCTGTATATTCATAAATTTTACCAGGATGAACAATACCTTTCAATTCAGTTTTTGGTTGCAAAGTAAATCCGTTACTCGACATTTTACTTTTTACAAATGTAGTCTCATCGCATGTGATTTTGTGACGAAAATTGCACATGAGTCTTGCAGCTTTATTAACTATTGCACCGATAACTGTAAATTCTCGTCGTAACGGATGGCCAATAACTCCGCAATAAACTTGTCCAGTCGTAACACCGATCGAAACTTCCAAGACCCCATCAAGAGCTGCGACAGACTTTTTAATACTGCATGCACATTTTAAAGCTGCTTGTGCTTCCGATTCATGTTTGAAACCTCGTAGACCAAAAATTACCAGAATCATAACATCTTTATCAAATAGGATTATTTTGTTAACACATCCCATGGATTTATAAACAATTTCGCATGTTATTTGGTATGAGTTATTCACAATCGTTATTAATTGTGGGAAAGGACATTCTCTAGGCTTAAGTGTTATAAATAAAATCGAAACTAGCCTCATTTCAGTCAGATATTCCAAGGGCTGATGAGCATCAATTTGTGTAAGTACTGGTCGTATCATGAATTTACGAATTTCAGATCCTATATTCTTCTCTTCAGCTAATAGAATTGTTTTGCGAAGATCGAATGTGTCATTGGTTTTAAAAGCATCTACAATACTAAGCGTTTTAGAAGTATCCCAAAAAGTATTTGGAAGAGTTTCTATAGAAGTAAATTGTTTTTTACATTGTCTGATCATAGAACCAAAACCGACAAATGGTTTTGTGACATCGCTTTCATGAGGATCATATAAAATAGCTTTAATAGTGACATGCCCGTTATCCTGGACCACGTGGTCGTAATTTCTTGAATAACAATGACCCCAAGCAGTCGGAGTTAGCTTAACCTCACCTGAAGAGCATTGGCTTTCAGCGATTTTAGCTTCTAAAACTGGTAAACCAATTAAAATGTAATTCATATCGATTCCAGTACCAATTGGTGTAAAAATAAGATTCCCAGCTGATATAGCTAATTTCACTTTTAGATTAACTTTCACATCGGTCTCATAGGATGAATAAGAATGCTGTATTATAAGAGCGCAAACAATTACTGTGTGTATAGTGTGACATAGAAATGTTTTCTTGTCAGTCTTCCAGAGAGCTAAAAATGCATCCCCAGCAAATTTAATAATGTCTCCACCGTGACTATAAATAAGTTCTATTAAAGAGCCTAGGTATGTGTTGAGTGTTGCCGTTAAACGATAGGTGCCACCCTTTCCAGTGTTATTGTAGCGTTCCGATAGAGCAGTATAACCAGATACATCTGCCATTAGAAGAACTCCAACGAAGCGTTTAGGATCTATGGTGTTAAATCTAAAACAAAGTATAAATAAATTTATATCGGGCTTCATGATGTAACGGTTTCCATCAGGACATCATTGAAAATTATTTAAAATTGTTATATAAACAATACTTATAGAGTGCCTAGTCAATTAGTGGTGTGTACATCACCCGTAATAGTTATTGATCATCTATGATCACTGATATGATGGATTGTGTTGTTTATGGTTTATATTGTGTATTATTGTTGTAATAATATTACTGCCTTTAAATACTTCTTGTGCACGATGCATTAATTCCATACAATTATAATTAAATAGCCCTTTTAAAGTTTGATACAAAATTGGATTAAGAATATTACTTGTCAACTAATAAGAGTTCGTCGGGAACCAACGTCGATAGTATGAGTGTTTGTTTTCTCGTTAATTGTACTTCTACATCTTGATCATGTTTATCGACAAAATCATTTTTTTTCTCGAAGAACTCTTCAACCCAATCTTTGATTTCATTGTATTTAGGTTCGTTATCATCGTCATCGTCTGAATCTTCTGGGAGTTCGTTTGTGCGCTTAGATAATCTTTTTCCATAGTGCCTCCATTTTTCAGTGTTTAATATAACATTCATGGAATTTTTACGGGAACGTGTACGTGGTCTTCGGAAATTCATTTTGTTGTTTTTTATTTTTTTGATAAATATTACATGAATTTTGGTTTCATTAGGCTAAATAAACTGTCATTATCACTTAAACTTAATATAATGGTCATTTATCTGAAATCTATTATGCCATGAACCTTCCAGCAGTTATTATTTATATAACAAACTTATTGACCTTGGTTGTCATTATCCTTCTTTTACTTACATATAGTATTATTCGTCGTAGTGAAATATGTTGACAGTCTCTGTGACATATTAGTAGATATTTTAGTTGTTGTAAAAATATGAACTAACCTTCTTGGTATTCTTTATTCGTTTGTTCGTGAATATGCAAATATATAGGTAAAGCATAAAACAAATATAATTGTTTGTTAATCTATGGCACGAAATAACAATGATAACTGTGGTGTACTTTCTGGACAATATTTGTTCGTAATTGAGAATGAATGCAATATAATGGTTTTTTGTTACATGAATACGTTTTATAATTCTTGTAACTTCTAATCAGATCCATTTACATGTATCGTCACCCCGTTTTTAACAAATGTAAAGGCTCTGACCATCTGTCAAAGGAATATTCGGTAAATACGACAAAGTAAACTTTCCATTTCAAGTTTAATCCTAATTTCAATTCAATGTTATGGTAAATGGTAACGTTTCCTAGATGTAACATTATGTTAATTTCTATTATTGGTATGATTTTTTTAAATTATTATAGTACTGTAATTTTTTTCATTTATTAACTTCATTCTTATAGTGATTTATAGACATTTTTGGAATCGTTTATTGGTATAAAAATGTGATATATAACGCGAATATAATATTTTTTTGTATTTCATTAAATTATATTTGTGCGTATGAAACCCTGAAGTGTATTTAATAAAGGTATTTTTAGAACATACTCTATTTTTAGAAGCAATTATAATTTCTATCAGCAGTTTGAGTGGATCGTAATTTTACTTAATTGTTATTTCCTTTGTACTTTTGTGCCCTTTAAGCTTGTTTAAATATTATTCTGCCATGTGACCCATACGGATTCGTATTTGAACAATGATGAAAACATTCCATATGTAAATTGTGCCCATGGACGACGGGTAACGGTTCGTAGTATTGTTAAATCTTTTAACTTGAAAGCACATACGCTACGTTGCATATATTCTGTACGTGTTTTTTTTTTTGTAAACCTTTTATTATTTAATTATGAGCTTAAACGGATTTTCGTTTTTGGATACAGTGCTGAAATTAATAAAAGACGAGAGAGATAAAAGTGTACCTTTGATCGAATTCAAGCACCCTAAGGAACTGGAGGTACTCGTGTTTGATTTATTATGTGTAATTTTGAATTGAGGAATGTTTCAACTCATTTAAATAAAGCCAATTGTTATTCTTTGACTGACAAGGAAGTGAATGTGTTTGTCGAGATTAAAATATCGATAGAGATACCGATGTTACGGTACGATTTACACTTTTATATTACAATGTAATATAAGATTACTTTCAAATATCACTACAATACTTATAATGTAAATTTATAATCTATAGTTGCTATTACGATTTGTTTATCGAGGCATAGGATTAGGGTATGCTAAAATGTCGCTACGTTGTTAATACATCTGTGTATTCCCTTATATCTGAGCTAACTTGACTGCGGATAATGCCGCTCTGTAACCTCCGTCATCGAGAGCAATACCCTGATCCAAGACTCTTTTGTATGGAGGTTTCTTTTTATCTTATTCCATCTGTTTGATGCGAGCGAAAATAAATATATTTTCTTTTCAAAGCGGTGGTAGGTTAGTTAATAGTAAAACGAGTTTGCTTTTTTTTTTTCATGTTGGCAAACTGCAATAGATCATAAAGTTCACAAATATTTAATTATAAGCACGACTTTTCTACATTCCAAGCTGTGAACAAAATTGTTATGAGGAAGCCAATACCTAAATCACTAATCCAAGTAAATAAAATTGAAGTGTCTGTTTGTAATATCAAAATAAAAGATTTTATTAAATGAATATGAGAGTACCTATGTACGGTGATTATAACAAAACATCAATTTTTATAATTTTTGTCTGGCTGTCTGTTGGTTCCGGCCAATCTCTGAAACGGTTGGACCGAGTTTGACGGGAATATCACTGCCAGATAACTGATTTCATTTGCAGTTCTTTACACTTTTATTTTTTTGTAATAATTAAGGGTCCTTGCCGTACCCAGTACCGTGTGGTACCTACGCGCACTAAATTCCTCGCGGACCAAGTCACGAGTAATAGCTAGTATAACATCATACTGACATAAATATATACCTTGTAACTTATTATATTATCTATATACAGGTTCGCAATTTTAACAATATAATTTGTGAAACGAATGACTTAAAACTTGTTTTTCAGGCTATCCTAGACTTGGATATAGAGAAAGGTGTGCCGGATGATGAGTTGGAACGGTGTGTTAGACAAGTCTTACGGTATAGCGTGAAGACCGACAAAGGAACGTTCAGGAATCAGCTGTACGGTGGCACTGACATATATGGACTTTCAGGCGCATGGATTGCCGAGGCCTTTAATACGAGCCAGTTAGTATTCATGTTATACTACTGGAAATTTATAATAATACTATGTACAGTACTCGGTTTTGGATTTGGCACGTCTGGGAGAAGATAAAGATAGTCGGATAATTCGGTTTCGTGTAGCATTATCTTTGCTTAACACGGTCATTGCGCTGTACGATAGAGCGAACATTTTACAATACCGAAGTAACCTGATCTTAGTTGCACGTCTTATATTCCTGGTGTGACACCTAGTGTGACAAATCGAGTGCTGAGTATTGTACTATCGTAATTCATAGCCGTTGATATACGGAGAGTAACATCACAAAGTTTTGTTGTAAACATTATGGAAATCCTTATTTATTTATGGCAAATACCTTATTTTATAGCTCCCATTCGCATTTATAATATCTATAGTTGGATTTTGGTGATTGTAAGTTTTTTTCCCTACTTAAATGTAAACGCTACGTTTGAAATGTTAATGGAGTTGATTTTTTTTAAATGTTTGTCACTTCATAATGTTTAATAATATGGTATGGATTTTATGTTGGTACACAGGTAATTTGTTATGTAGCGTGGAATTATTTTTCTAATATGACCGTGGTTTATAATCATTATTTCGAATGTTACGTATAAAGGTTATCTCTATAGGATATATAAATAATTATTATCTTTGGAAACATTATTGGCGGAGTCGTATTGTATTAAGGTCGTTATAGAGATGAATAGAGTATAAAATATGGGTTTTACAAAAAATAAAAACTAATTTTAAACCATTTAATTTTCGTCATTAAATAAATAGATTTTAGAAATTGATAATACAAACATAATGTCATTGTCAACTTGAATATTGTCAGCAATATGTACCCAATGTGTACCCATGGCAAGCGTTAAAACATTTGAAGGTAGGAACAGCTTCCTTTATACTTACCACCTTTATACTTAGCAATTACTTATTTGACAATCGACAGCTTTGGCTTACATTACATTTTATAGAAAACTAGCTAATGCCTGTGACTTCGTCTGCTATTTTATTATCTTTAAAATACGTTTTATGTACAGAGCAAAAATTAAAAAAGTAAAAACATATTTTACTTATAAAATTTCTGTGTAAAATATGTTATCCGTTTACTATTACTGTCCTACGCATGCGCACTACACCGTTTACCCTACTTCTCCACTGCGAGAAAACGCACATCACTAAACGCCTAGTAATTATAACTATCGTAGTTTAAAAAAAAATATAATTTTATATGAAATGAAGATTTGATGATATATTTTTAGATAAGGATAAAGGGTCTGAAAAATAAAACCAAAAAATATGTTTGAATCTATTCAGTAGTTCTTATGTGATAAGATATGGTAGCCCTATAATTTTATTTTCATAGATTTATAGAAATGCACGTTGCATACTAAATTTTTTCAGATACACGTTTGAAGTGGCACCAGTATTCACGCTTATAGAATTAAAAGTTCTAAGCCATGTTTTGAATTTATTCGGCATTCCTGATGGTGACGGCATATTTAGCCCAGGTGGTAGTATATCTATGTTGTATGCTATCACTGCCGCAAGATTCGAAGCGTTCCCACAAGTTAAGACGAAGGGCATGAGGAGTTTGCCCGAGATGGTCTTGTTTACTTCTGAAGATGTAAGTAGTTATGACAGTCTTTTTTTATACTTGCTCGACAAAATTACTGGGGAAAAATGACTGGAAAGTACGGTACAGTAAAAAATCAAAGTTGAGTGTGAGTGTTAAATACGTAAATATTTAGTTATTGTATAAGTATTGATATATTGTAATATAGTATTTAGTGTTAATGAATATGCAAAAATGCCTCTTCATGCCTCGTTTGAAGGACCTGTTATCATAAGAGGAACGGAACACAGTGGCCGGGAGGCGATTCGACAGTACGACAGAGATAAGAATTATCGTACTTTATTGTCGGAATGGTTACCAAAGTTTGCCAAAGTTAAATAAATTCTGTGTAAAACATGAGTAGAGACCTGTTAAGCGACTGTGTCGCGAGACATGGTACTTCGCTGACATAGGCATTCACGGTTCGGCCATTTTTGGCTTGTTTCTCGTCGGGCAGTTAACACATCTTCGCCATGTACGAATACCATTTCTCGCTAAAATAGGTTATATTATGCAAAATTAATATAAAAAAAGTATAGAAGATGTAAAAAATAAAATTAAGGCACCGTTTTAATGTATAGACTTATGTCATAATAATTTTGTTTATTTTTTTCATATTTGATGGATTCAATTTGTTAATTTTTAAACTTATTTTGTTATTTTTTAAAAAACGTGTTCTCATTTCTTATTATTATTATATATGATCTAAGGCCTCTCTCTTCGTAACATTTAACTCATTTATATGCTATTCTTTCGCTATATGGTATTAATGGCTCAAGATAATATCCCTTGAGATATCTCGGTCAAGCTTTAATGTAATTTAATTTTTATCTTCTTCAGAGTCATTACTCTATCAAAAAAGCAGCGCATTGGTTGGGTTTCGGAACTGATAATATTAGATTTATTAAAACAAATGAAAATGGACAAATGGTAATAGACGAATTAGAAGCAGCTATCAAAACGGAGTTGGAGGCTGGAAGGCACCCATTAATGGTAAATGCCACCGCTGGAACCACTGTTCTAGGAGCTATTGACGAGCTCAATGCCATTGCTGACATATGCCAAAAGTTTGATGTTTGGATGCATGTTGATGTGAGTTTTTTTTTTATATTATAGGGGGCAAACAAACAGGTGGGTCACCTGATGGTAAGTGATCACCGCCGTCCATAGACACTAGCAACACCAGGGGAGTCGCAAGTGCGTTGCCGGCCTTTTTAATATGTGGGCCTCCGGCGCTCTCACTAATCGAACGAAACGCAACAGTGCAAGCACTACCCCGGGCGAGCCGACCCGTTCATGCTGAAACCAGTAATAGCTTCAGCGTAGCTCTACCACCAATAAAGTATTTAATTTCTGTTTGTAGCTAGTTATCTAATAAAGAAGAACAAGACTTCTATAGAGTACTGGAAGTTTAGAAAAGTGAGGAAGGTGTGGTAAGGAAAGAAGACTAGAGTAGAGTGAGATATGAAATTGGTGTGGTTATTTTGGGGTGACGCATAAATCGGTTATTTATAACTTATATTGCCTTATTTAAACATGTTACTAAAGATACGTTATATCAAATCAGAGACTTTTACATTTTTGATTGCATGATTAAGCCGAGTCAGTTTAATTCCAAGTGTAATCAAATGACACCTTATAAATTATATTTTAAATGTTAAAATTCTTTGTCATCACGGTAATCTAAGTAGGAAAATTGAAATCCTTCATGTAATATATCTGTATAATTATAAAGTGAAAATAGGTTTTTAAGATTTTTGGTAATAATTTTAGGCTTGTTGGGGTGGAAGTTTAATACTATCGAATACTCATAAATATAAATTACAAGGAATTGCAAGGTAAATTTCAACTTACAATACTGTTTAATATTAACAAAGCATAACTACAGTGCAGATAACGATAGTTTGAAGGAGATACATTTGTTTTCCAGAGCTAATTCGTTGTCGTGGAACCCTCATAAAATGGTAGGTGCACCATTGCAATGCTCGATATTTCTCGTTAGACAGAAAGGGTTGTTGCACGAAGCGAACGCGTCTGCAGCACAATACCTGTTTCAGCAGGACAAGTTTTATGACGTATCTTACGACACCGGAGACAAGAGCGTGCAATGCGGGAGAAAGGTTGGCTTAATAATTTATGTTCGAACAAGTTTTTAATAAAGATGTCTACAGGTATTGCATGGATCGTTTGCAGAAATAAAAATAAATCGTAAGTTTACGAGTGCAATGAAAAATTGTAATGTTTTAAGTATTCTGCATAATCTATACATATAAATAAAATTGGTGTGTCTGTCTGTAATATCAAAATAACGACTTTTTACTGATTGGATATGAACGTATACACGATACTGATAACAAAAATACTATTTCTAAAATTTTTGTCTGTCTATCTGTCTGTATGTTCCGGGTAATCTCCGAAACGACTAGGCCGATTTTGACAAAAACTTCACTGACGGATAGTTAAAATTACAGCAGGTGACATATGCTACTTTATTTTAGACTAGTTGTCATCCGTGGCTTCGTCTGTAGTACTATTTCCAAAACGATTGGACTTATTTTCATGGGACTTTCACTGACAGATAGCTAACGTTATAAAAAGTAATTAAAGCTTTTTTATTTAGAACTAGCTTTACCCATGGCTTTGTTTGCAGTACTATCTACAAAACGTTTGAAGCATTTTTCACGGAACTTTCACTAACAGATAGCTGATCTTATAAGTAGTAATTTACAATTATAAAAAAAACGCAAGCGGAGCTGCAGGCAACAGCTAGTACTAAATAAAATTAATACATTCTACATAAATATTATGCTAGAAAATAATAGTTACGTCATTCAGAGAAGTATATACATATTTATAAATTTTAGATAGATGCATTTAAATTATGGATGATGTGGAAGGCCAGAGGCGATGCTGGTCTTCACCAGCTAGCCGATCACACGATGAAGATTGCTCTGTTCTGTTTCGAAACAGTAGTTAAAAGAGCCGGGTTTAGATTAGTGTCGGACAAGTTGCAGTGCCCTAACGTGTGTTTCTGGTATATACCAGAATTCATGCGGGGTAAAGACGAGAACGAACAGTGGTGGGGTTTGATGCATAAGGTAAGAAGGAGTTTGTTGTTTACATAGTTTTATTGTCTACGTAAATTTGCTACCATGCGATTACGTTTTATATTATTTCCATTATTCTTTCTATATAGTTTCTTTAATTTGTAATTTTTATGATGTTAAAGGATTTCATTTACATATTTAAAAAAATGAAGTGATTGTCGTTTGTCCGTAATAATCTCTGAAACGCCTGAACCAATTCTGACAAGACTTTTACTGGCAAATAAAGAAGTATTCCATGTATTATCAAGGTTGCATATCACTATTGGTTGATGTCTGGAATTGGCTCCTCTCTGTGCATCCACTAAAACGATTGTAACGTATAACGTGTTTTAAATATATAATTGTATGTTAAAAAGATAAACCCGATCGAGTTTCTTGCCGGTTCTTCTCGATGACTGCGATGTTTTCCGAACCGGTGGTAGTTTTGACGTTCATAAGCGCCTTCTTAGGGCCTAAATTGGATAAAGTATTTTGATTTTGACTATATTAATTGATTTCATAAGGGATAAGGAGTAGAGCATTTAATAAAAGTAACATAAAACCGGTAAAAGGGGTAATATTTAAAAAAACAGCACAAAATTAATTGAACTGAAACATTCTCAAGAAATCTACTGCGACTTCTAGCGCTTGTTAGACAGTGGTATCATTTATTCCGTTTCTATTCATAAAGTCATCAATATAGTATTTCTAAAGTTGGAATATATACGTTTATATGATTTTAATATTACAGATAACACCGAAGATCAAAGAATTGTTAACTCTTAATTCCCAATTAATGGTAGCATACTCTCCTCTGCGTCATCACAAAAACTTCTTCCGCCTTGCCTTTACTTTCCATCCAAAACTAGATGAAGAAGAAGTGCTCGAGATGTTACAATACATACAGGATTGCGGAGAGAAAGTTACAACTGAGATGTTATGATTTAAAATATTTAAATTGTGACCCAAATTTAAGTATTATGTAAGAGTAAATATTACGGGGAACATAAAATAAAATGCTGTTAAAAATTAAAAATACATATTTTCATTACATATCGTATTTAATTATTTCAATTAAATGACTCTATACAACTTTCCTTAAAAGTCTATCGTATAAATCTCCATTTAATTCAACTATAGAATGTGTATAGTAAATCAATGCTATATTTTTACATAATATGCTTAAAAGCGTGCGTTTCTCACGATCCAGTCGAGGTATTTGTCAACGCGAGCGTAGATACCAGGATGGTTGGGTTCCCCACAGCGCAGGCCCCACGAGACTACACCGATAACTGACCAACGGCCACTTGGCATTTGGTACATCAGTGGACCTCCGCTGTCACCCTGCAGAACAAATTAAATTAGGAATATGTGTAAACATTTTAGTGAGCTATATGTAGCCGCTATACTTCCATTTTATTTTATTTATGCGACGTCAATAATAGGTAAAATATTGTCGTACACATTTCTACATGCTGGCTGTAATCTAAAATTCCATTAAAATTCGAATTTAAAAAATAAATATCTTACAATTTTATTTTTAATGTCGTTTTTTTTTATGAAGACACTTCTTACCTTGCTAAACATAACAAATCCTACAATTCTAATATCAACCTGCTTCTGTCACAACCCCTTATAAAGAAAATAATTACATATCGGTTTATTTAGATTAAAATTGACGGGAGAACTTATAATAATTTGTATAAAAAATTACTTGACAAGCGTCTTTGCCACCCTCGTGCCCGCCGGCGCAAATAGTCTCTTCGAAAATGGAATCAGAGAAGCCATTTATACAGGCCTGTTGTTCCCACACAGGGACAGTTACTTCCATCAACACATTGCTATGAGGACCACCGTACCACTGTGTGCCCCACCCTGTAACAAATAGATATTAAAAAAATAAAGTGTATGCCACGAATACACGTACACATATTCTGTTACATCTAAAGAATTTGCAGTTTTGAGTAAATAAAATTTTTAAGATATATGTTATTAGAAAAATCAGTTTTCAAAATAATGGCACTCAATGTGATATTTTCCAGCCCTCCAAATATTTGTATGTTTTCTCCATTGTTCCCGCTGCAAGGAAATTTAGGTATAACTGTGTACAGTTCTATTATATTTGATTGATGAAGACGTTACTTTGCGGAAATCCATCATTAAAAATTAGGGTGGACTTTACTTCGCACTTCCGCTTAGAATTGTTTGGTCGCTGCAATTTCTTACTGCAACAGAAAACGGTTGTGAAACAAATAAAAATAATTAAAAGGCGTCCTTGTTCGGCAGTTAAACTCAATGTTGGCAGATTTAATAGTTTTTCAGTACAAATTCAGTCGCAATTTTTATCGTCGACAAGTTCAACCATCTGCCAACATCGAGTTGAACTGCCGACCAACGTCGCCTTTGAATTATTTTTAGTTGGTTCACAATCACTTCCTGTTGAAGTAAGAAGTAACAGCGGCCAAAGATTTTAAGTGGAAGTGCGAAGTAACATACACCCTAATTTTTTAATCTATTATGTAATCTAATAAGTCTTCCTTTGACGGTTGTCAAGTAACTTATTCCTTTTTTAATGTGATGAATAAATCTAACTGTCGAACGTTTGGATGAAACATTTGGTATACATACATCTACATACATTATCTACATATACGAGTATCTATATCTTAGATATCTAACTCATAGGCACATAATTGCAACTCGCATGAAATGCAACCCTGTATGAAATTGAATCCGTATATGCAGTATTTCTTGGTAAGGCATTTATTGATTATTAGTTTGCAAATCACGTTAGTTACCAATAATTGTAGATGATTTCTCTGTTAAATCTAAGCCGACGGGTGGCAGACAGATTGGCCAGACGTATGTGTTGAAGACGGCGGGCCTGTGCAGCTTCAGTATAGCGATGTCATGATGATAGTTTGCTACTTCGAACCCTTCGTGCTGTATCTTCTCAACTACATTGAAGTTGTATGTGCGGGAATCGTTTGTACGATGCAAGTCGTATTCGCCGAGACGTACGAACAGTTCGCTTGCTTCCCATCTGCAAAATATATTAATGCGCTCTTGAAGATGTTTTTTGTTATGTCAGTATTAGATGTAACTAGCGACCAGCTCCGGCTTCGTACGGATGCAGTGTATACTAATATGGTTTTGTAAGTGTCTACACCATTGCGCTCCATTTTAGCTCATTAATATTTAGAGTTGTACAAACAACTTTTCTTATTGTTTGCTGTAAGTTTAAAGTAAAGTGTTTTAAACATTTTCAATATCATTGACATATTGTAATATATGCATTGAAATGAAATGTGAACGGTAATTTTCGTCTAAATAAAATTACCCAAAGTAACTATAGAATTCAATTAGATAACGATTAATACTATATTTGCCAAAAGAACGTTGCAAATAAGCCAATATTTTTTAGTAACATGAAAAAGATAAAAATATTTTCTGCCAGTTATCCTTAGAAGGTAGATAAAAAGCTTTAATATCTATAATTTCATTGTACATCATTTTGATTTATCTTACAAGGTTTAGTCAGCGTTAACAACGCGAGCGCCCGAAAAATAGTTTTTACGACATCTCTTTGTATGAATCTTCATTCTGGAAGAAATTCTTTAAACGATAGTGGAAATCGTAAAAAAATTCATTATTGAGTAGTTTTAGGGAAACTCTCGACTGTTTTTTATAAATACAGATACCAAAATGGTGGACCATATTTTTAAATTTCGAGACAAATTGTCTATTGACGGTCTACATCCGTTTATATGGAGCTTAAACATTTACGGTTTTCGACAGTCATGGGGTTAATAGAACACACAGACAGATGCGGAAGGTGACTTTGTTTTGTACAATTTTATTGATTTTTATTACCTTCTCGTACAATGTGCGGCTGTAAGCACGTGCCTATCAGTAATAAGAACTCCACCACAATATTGTTCAAATCCATACGGTGTGACAGATGCCATCCACGGCCAGTCACGAGCATTGGCCGGACGGGATCCACTCACGCGGCCTTGTGCGTGAGTACTCAACCCGCAACCTACAAGACATAAACTTTAGATCCTTCAATAAAAATATATACATCTATAATTGGGTACATATATTGTTCAGTAATGCTTGAAATTGTAATTGCGTTATATTTATTAAATGTTACACAATTTAACACAAGCGCTTTAGTGAATATTAGCTTACCTCTGTTTTCGGCTCTACCAACTCTTAAGATAGCTTCACTGTCTTCTTCTCTAGGTGCAACAGAAGGTAAATCTCCTGCTAGGCCTTGAACACCATCGACGTTAGCAGGGCAGCAGGCGCCTACAGCTCTTAAAGCAAAATGATAATAATAGAACAGATACGTTGTAGGTGTTTTGAAATTTGAGGTTGTTTAGAGTTCAAAATGACTCATCATCACTTCATCTTATTTTACGTATAAATAGAGAAGTAGAAAACGGTCTCCCACCATAATTTAATTGCATCAAAATGTTTTCCTTGTATTATAAAACGTGGCGACTAAGTGCACTTTCATTTATAATTACTTTTACTCCTTCCTGCAGTATGTTAGCTAAAATGTAATCCGACAGTTTCCGTTCAAGAAGTAGTGTCTCACATTAAATATTGCAATATATAAAATTCATTATACAAGTATAATGAACACTAAAGAATAACAAAATAAGTCGGTTACAAAAATGTTACAAACACTTATTTGTATCCTTTTATTTTTTAGCTCATAGATAGTAGATTCATAGATAATTCATACTTTAATTATTATTATATGCTACTCCCATAATTTAGATCAGAGGTTCCCAACTTTTCATAGACCCCTTTTTAAAATTTTACTTGTTCCGGTGGACCCTCTGCAGGTTCAATACTGCCGTATGAAGTCAAGTTAACATTGTTAGTTCTGCACGCTATCGAAAATAGACCAATTTTCATAGACCACCGCTTACTAATTGTGCATCCCCATTTCTTTGTCACGCCAACGTACACCCCCATCGAGTCTCCCGTGGACCTCTGGGGGTCTATTTGGACCACTTTGGGATTCACTAATTTAGATGAATACATACATATTTCATACACCATATAAGTTAAAATCCATCAAACTATCTAGATCCCTGGTCGTAGTGACCCGTGACCGGGATTTGTCGTAGCAAACAATTTTAGTAGACAATTACTATCAAAACTGATTTAGCATTTGAAGACAAAGTAGAGCGAGGGAGTATGACTATATCTGTGTAGTCAAAAATAAAAACTATTAATATACCTTTTATCTTTGTTTGTTATAGATTATGTATTCGCGCCCACTTGCATAATGCGTCCTGCGTCGCTAATATAATAATATTTAAGTAGGTAGTTGATACCTTTAACCAATAATTCTAAACCATAATACAATTTATCTAAGATATACTTTATTTTAAAACTGCAACTAACCACATATCAGAGTGTTTTTGCAATCAATTAATTTATAATTACCCAACTGAGCTGGCTAATAAATGACGTCACAGGATGATGACGTCTACTGCCATTCAAAGTTTATAGGGCAGTCAAATTTTGACAAGTCATAAAACATATACAAATATGTCTGAGTCAATCACCCAATCTATGAGCGGCCCGCAGTTATACTTTGCATGGTGCTATATTGCTCTTGGCCAAAAAAGTATGATGACCTCTGATATAGACTACATATGTATGAAAAACGTTATCCTTATTCGACGCAGTCGTGTAAATTTGTTTACTGTATTTATCGTAATCCAATAATTTATATACTGTCTAAAATAATGCAAATTCTTAATTGATAGCTTACCTGTTCGGCAATACACACATATAGTCCATGAATTTGATAAAATCCTGCCTAAATTCTTCCTGGATACAGTGATAGACAGGCCTGCATCGACCGTTCTTGCCGTTTGGCAGTGTACATGGCTGGTATTGTTCGTCTACCTAAAATATAAGTACTTAGATTTATAAATATTTAGTCTATCTATCTATTTTTTTGTAATTATTATCGATTAATCACATCGAAAAAAGTAAAAGAATCGTAATAAGTTTATTCAGGAAAAAGCGTATAATTCTGTGAGATGTTATTGGTATACATTAAAATACATTCGAAAAAGCACAGCATTACAATAGTACAACAGTGCAGTACATTATATAACATAAAAATTAATCAATTACATTACAACGACCAACGTCATAAAACTTGAACTATATTCTGCTTAATTAAATTGTAATTATTATCTTTTCACATAATGTATTTTTTGTAGTTTATCTTCATTTAATTCGGATTTTATGTTCAGTTATTATGACTATCGCTTGCCGTAATTTCCTGTAATAGAGAGAACCCATACATAGCTCATACATCTGTAAAAACTAAATGTATCTTACTCATTTAAATATTAATATAAATACACATAATTTTAAATAAAAAACATATTATTTGTTTGTTTGTTACGCATTCACATCTCAACCATTTGACCGATTATCATGACATTTTGCATACCCGTTGTCGGGGGTACACAAAAGGACAAAGCGTACTTCTTTATTTAAAAAATAATATTTCTGAGGGATAGGTCAAATCTACATAAACGCAAACAAATTCACGAGCAAAAGTTAATTAGAAAATACAAAAAGACTATAAAAGCGTAACTATGACAATAGTACGTTATTTGTGACTGATCCTGAAAATGTATAAATCGTTATGCTAGATTTTTGACTATGATTTGTAAGATAGTTATAGAGTCCGCAGTGAAAACCTACCACCAGTTGCAACTATTCCATCGCATGTATCGATTATACATTGTGTATGGCACCGCATACTTGATATTAAACCTCTCAGGTAACGTTTTTACATCACTCTATAAGAAGTATCACTACCAAGGCTTCAAATTAATTATTTTTCTAAACGCATGTAATGCAGAAAGATTAGCTGTCTGAAGTCATAGATAAATTTTCACATGAACAAAGAACGAACCTGGTTAGAATTCAATTGAATTAATCGCTTTGTCCTTGCGTTGCTGATGTGAAGACCTCTGTTTTGGATAATATTCTTCCATTCTGGGTCCTCCAGTTCAGCTGAAAAAATTAAATAAGCAGGTACTTGTATTCACAAGTTTGGTGGATAAAATTTTACATGATCCTTCAGAACAATCCCTATGGAAGTGTTTCTACTTTTAATATTTACTATATATAATTTATTTATGTCTGTATTTTAAAGTCTATGGGTCTACAGAACGATAATTTATACCTCTGATAACTGGGGATATGTACTAATTAATAAACAACGTGTCAACTAATATTTGGAACGATGTTCTAAAATCCAAGCCCTTTAATGCAGTGATTTAAATATATATACATATTTTTAAGCTTAATTTTTAAGTCTGAACAAATAGATATTCTTATAGTGAACTTGTTTTAATGGAGGGATGAATTTTAGTTGAAGTAATGTAGAAGGGTACTTACAATAATCGCTTTCCTTCGTAGCTGTAGCAGTCACAATTAGTAACAAGAGAAGGAGCAACATTCTTGCTTAATAACGAGCGTACACGAAAACTACGCTCTATGTAGTGATTTGTTTTATATGAATACAGGAAATGACCGATACCGAATAATCCGCAGGATGTCGACTGTTGATAGTGGACATATTAATTTTTGATACAACAAAAAAACACTTCACACATAACATATATTTCATATCACTTGCAAATTCTGTCAGGGGGTTTTGTTGAAACTTTTTATCAATAGCTGTTTTATTTTTAACACAAAAAATCGTGTACGTTTCTGAGTTAAATTTTATTGAAAATTTTAATATCACTTTCATAGATTCATACCAGAGCTATTTATTGCGTACTATTACTTAAAGTATTTATATAAAGTTACATAATACGTTCACAACTAACTGCTTGAAATACATTTTGTCTAGTAATGTTATCTAGAGACTTCTGAAAACGGAAAGCTTCCCTATTTTCCACGAATATATGCATTTCTTGGATTTTCTCATAAACTAAACGACAAATTTTTAAGACGAATAGTCGTCTAGCTGTCGAAATACAATCATAATAAGAGGTACAAACTTTTTTCTTTACTTGTATATAGATATTGTTATCTGATTCGTTAAGAATTGTACGAATATTGGAGATTGGGAACGTAAGAAGACGGCGTCTTGAAGTATAACGAATAGAGATTTATAAATAAAGGCCTGGATTCATCGACGGTGAATATCCGACCGTCTCATCGGGCGTACTTGAGGTTGCACGATCCTTGAAATCGGATGCCGGAACGGTATTTTCCGTATATAAGGTTATGACCTCTTGCTCCTGAGAACGTTTATACAAAATTTCATGATGATTTTGTTAGTATTTTTTTTTTCAAACTGTCTACACTGTTGACCTGGCAAGGCCTCAGTATACATTGCTGGTATTGTTCGTCTACCTAAAACATAAGTGTTTACACAAATAAAGATTTGTAAATGTTAGTCCATATTCTCTAATAGGCACGCGATAATATTAAAGAGACCGTTTTTTTTTCAGTAGACTATCAGTGTTAAAAAACTACATTCATATAAAAGTGTAATAATATTTGTAGGTTCCGTTTATCTTTTGATCTTCATTACATAGTATAAAACAAAGTCGCTTTCTCTGTCCCTATATCCCTATGTATGCTTAAATCTTTAAAACTACGCAACGGATTTTGATGCGGTTTTTTTTTATTGATAGAGTGATTGAAGACGAAGGTTTATATGTATAATAACATAAATTAAATAGTAGAGAAATACTGTTATTTTTGAGGTTACTCCAAATTTAACGCGTGCGGGCCACGGGCAGTAATGAATAAATCAAATCTATTGGATCGATTTTAATTATTTTTTCAGTGAATGACATAGGCTATATATTTTATACCCGTTAAGCCGGAACGGGCCGCTAGTATATAATAAATAAAATGAGAGACGTACTGCCGTTGTGCGCCAATCAAGTACTGGTAAAAAGTACGAAATACTTGGATTATGATCAGTTTTGTTTTCGATTTAGTTCTTAGACACTCGATCCTTATATAAAAAAAAAACAATTACCATGCACGAACGTTTCATGAAATATAAAACTATAATCTTTCATAAGTTTTTTTTTCTAACTGACCTACACTGTTGGCCTGGCGGGCCTGTACAGTTTCACCGGATTACTCTTTCATAAGCACTACGCGTTCAATTATAGATATATGAATTTTCTTGCCGTGGAGAAGTTGTGCAAGCTATGTAGTAGTGCTTATGTTTTCGCCCTGTACGTAACATGTATTAAAGACGGCGTCGCAGGTATCGGGTAGTACTTAGATAAAGAACACAAGAATTTATTATAGAAGTAATTGGAAGAATAATCTATTTTATTATTATTACATATATATAAGAATACATTGCTGTTCGTTTTTCTCGCTAAAACTCAAGAATGGCTAGACCGATGTGGCTAATTTTTGATCTTGAAATATTTGTGGAAGGTCAGAGAAGGTTTAAACGGTGAGTAAATAATAAGTAAAGGAAAATACAAAAAAAGACAATTTATTTTTTAAATACACAATGTTCCTAGTTATAAAACATTTGATATCTTTTGACATTTTAGACATAAAAAGTTATCATTCCTTTGTCAAATATTGATAGGTGCGTTCAGAAATTTATTTGTTTCATAGCTGTAGTATGAGGTCCGATCTCTTTGGTCTGTTTTGTTAGAATACAAAACAGTTCTGTTTCAGAAATAAAAATAGTACATGAGGAACCATTAAAATTGTTTAAGTGCATAACCGTGTTGCATTTATAATGTAAATAAAAACATTGTATTTAGTTTTGACCATATTTTACATTAATATATGTAAGTGATACGAAGTTCATTGGGTAATCTAGTTATTTTATATATTTTCAAGGTATGGTGGTGATATTTTCAATACCGCCTACCTTTTGAGGAGCGTTATTACTAAGATTTTTGTAATTACATTTTTAACTTATGCAATGCAGTAACATCATTTGACAGAAGTCTTAGACAAATGTATATATTAATAAAGAACGAACCTGATCAGCTTTAAATCGAATTAATTGCTTTGTTCTTCCGTTCCCGATATGGAAGCTTTCGTTTTGGATAGTATTCTCGCATTCTGGGTCATCCATTTCAGCTGAAAAAAAATTAAATACGTGTAATCACAGCTTTGAGAGAAAGAAATTTGTAGAAAGAAAGTCATGCGTTATTTGGGTGTTTTTCTCGATTCCAATTAACTCCTCGACATGCATATTGACAATATTGTAAAAAAGGTTTTTAGGGCGCTTAATACATTAAAGATATTAATATTGTAGTTATTTGTGTTTGTAGTAACTTGGAATATGCATCGCAACTGGTATCCTAGATAACATTTATACAAAAATCGATTAGAACATATCCAGAGAAAGTTCATTAAATATCTATGTTACCGTTTGCATGATAGAGACAAACTTCTTAGCATTCCATGGATTCAGCGTGCGGGTGCCGGGTCCATCGTGTGGCAGAGGGAGAAACCCAGAGTAGTTCCCAGGACTTGCGACCTAGGTGTAGGTTTAAGGAGGCCCCCTTTGAGATGCGCATCAACCCTCACCTTCACTGCTAGAGTTCCCCGCCCTGCCTAGCCAAATTTGGTAGGAATCTGTTAGTGCAGCCTTTGATACTCGTTCTAAAATTGAACTTACTGCAGTTCTCGACAGGCCAAGGTCCTTCAGAAGGTTATAGAGAGATTTTGCTGGTAAACCTCTCGCTCCTACTTCTACCGCGTATAAATTAACCACATAGCCATTTTTATTGAATTCATCCCATGATCCCAATAATTACAATGAACTTTGTTGGAAACATCATTATTTGCCCCTTGTGAAGTGACGAGAAATAGCAGATCTAATATACCTGTTCAAAATTTGAAGAATGTCCCGAACTACTATCGAAGTTATGCAATACTATCCCGACCAAGCATTTACGTACAAACTTCCCTCCGTCGCTGCCAACCGTTTCTACCAATTACCAGCAAAATTCATTATTATGGGGAGCTAGTCTCTCCATCGATATGAGCGAGGTTAGTGATTTTGTTCTCTTTAACGCTACCGTAAGTAAGTCGACAACGTTTTTAAATAGAATGTTCTTCACTGTTGGCGGTTGCAAACATTAATATACTATGGATATGTTTGCATTTAATATTATTAGATTCACTTAATACCCAATAATGCAAGCGACTCTATTTTGTTATTGAAGTGAAAACTTCTTTAGGCGCGTTGAGTACTTTTTTGGGTGAACAAAAAGATTGAAACTCGCGTCATTGTTACCGCACACATCCCATAAGCTATGTATACTGTGTACATAACAGTGTTTTTGCTGCCATCTAGTGCTCAACATTTTCAATTTACAGTACAAACAATCATAAATTCAATATTGTAATAAAAATAGTTAGGCCACTATGATTCTCATGGCTTCGATTGATTTTAAGATTTAAAAAAGAACACAATTATTCCATTGTTTCAAGTTTTCAATTCTGTCGATAATCCTTATGACTGCCTCGACTTTTTTATGTGCAAGAACTATTAAATAGCTTGATGTGTCTGTCTATTCTAACCATTAAATACTGTATATTATAACTGTTAGTCTTCCAAGTAAATAAATTATTTAAAATTAACTTTTGCACGCGGTTTCTCACACATTAATTTTGATTTGACCCAAACCTGGGAAACAGTACTTTTTCTGGATACATGATTCCCTGTGTCTTTTCCAATGTCCCAGATAACGTGTATACAAAATTTCATGATGGTCGGTTGAGTAGTTAAAACGCGAAGGTTACCAAACTCCCATTAAAACTTATAATATGACTAGCAAGTCCGGCGGACGTTGTCCTGCCTTGTTAATAAAAAATATATACTTATGTATATCAAATGCTTAAAGTAACCAATATATTTAATTTAATAATGATTAATACTGTATCCGTCTGAATAGCCTTCCAATCAACTCATTTTAGAAGATAGATGGGTATAGTAAGCTTTTGTAGGTGGTAGAGCTACACTGAAGCTATTACTGGTTTCAGCACGAATGGGTCGGCTCGCCCGGGGTAGTACCACCCTCTCACAGAAAGCCGACGTGAAGTAACAGTGGTTGCATTGTTGCGTTTCGTTTGGTCAGTGAGAGCGCCGGAGGCCCACATATTTAAAAGGCCGGCAACGCACTTGCGACTCCCCTGGTGTTGCTAGTGTCTATGGACTAATATAAAAAATATAATATAAAAAAAAAAATCTTTACACGATATGTATATGCCGTCGCAGACTTTGTTGTAGATCTACGCAAGAGGGCTATCTCGGACAGACGTAGCGGACGACTTTGTTTTATAATATGTAGTGAAGTGATTCTTAAATTACATTGGATGTCTAAGTTTTAAAGTATTTTGTTTACACAGAGACTGTTTGTACGTTTGATAAATGGGGCACAAATTAGTATTAATAAAAAACCAGTAAAGTATTACTTTGTAATATATTTAAATTTAAGCCTTCATTTTGTGATTTTTTATAACATTGTTAAGATTGTAAGAAGAAATATTCTTGCGTGGAACTAGATTTTTCAATTCAGTCGACATTCTATACGATTGTAGCTGGGGTAAAGTAGAAAGATTTATTTTTACAACTGACTTAACTGAAGTTCTAACAATTTTTATGGGTGACAACAAAAATGTAATATTTGTTATAAACTTATACATACTATTCAATTTTCTCTGGTTAAACACTTGCAGAAAGTTATTTATATAAATCATCGACACTATATATTATTTAAACAATAGAAAGAATTGTTAACAAGTTCTCCAGTGAATGTGATAATCACAAGTACGAAAAGGCGAAGTAACAGTTGTGTTGTTAGAACTGTTGCCATTGTGGAACCGTGTGAAGTATTTCTATTTGTAAAAAGCAATAATATATCGCTCTTCTCTGTAACTGCATTTCATTACTAACATCTATATACTTTTTATGTGTATGTATTGTAAACCGTAATGTGATTTTTTTTAATTATATATACAACAATATTTAAAAGTTTTTGATTTGTGATATTTCATTAATAATTTCAGCGATCTGTACACATATAAACTATAATGTAACCATATTTTTTTATAAAGTGATGCTAAAGTAATGAGGAGAATTTGATTAATAGCATGCCTTATTTTAAACGAATTGTACCGTATCAACAGTTATTTATAAATAACATTTTCAACTACACCAAAAAAATATTTAAGTGGACGTTAGTTCGCATATCCGCCTAGAATTGATTGGCTGAACACTATCATTTCTTACTGAAAAACACAAAACATTTGATTTTATTTAACACGACGTGTATGTGAAACCGGATATATAAAGAGCGAAATATTATTTGTTGAAAAGACAAAATATAATTAAAGACATCATCGGTGGAGGGTTGAACCCGACGTTGGCGGATGATCGAACCTATCCTTGACTTACACCATAGGTATGCAAGATATAAAAGCTGTGAAATATAAAAATAAATTGAGATATGTTGCAGAGCAGTGTGTAATCGTCACTATTGCATATACGTATTGCGGTCTGTCACGGAGCATCTTCAGTTCGATGTTGACTCTTCATTCGTTGACAATCGTTATGTTATGATTTCGCTATAATGTTTTCCTTCATTTAACGCTCAAGCCTAATCGAATACAAGGACCACCGTTAAAGATTTGAGAACTCGGTTATTTTAAAAGGATTTGTTACATAACCCTAAAAAGACACAATATCTCTCAATGTAGATACAAATCCGTACAAGCGAAGTCATTAACTTAACAGTCTTTGATAAATAATTATCTAGGGTAACCTACTTAGAAATATCTTGAATAATGTATAGCATTAGGTGCACTGAGCTTTAATTAATATCTTATGCAAATACTTAACTTCTTGAACGGTAGCGAAGGCGACAGTAGGTCGCAATTAAAATGGCCGGTTCGTTAACTGACTACCTACCTATGTAAATAACCGGCGCCTGCGCAAACATCGCTATATGAAGTGGCGGCTTCATACTATTTTTCTGTTTGCTTTTATCCATAGACAATATTACGATTGTGTAGGAGAAAGTGCCGTGTATATTTCTTAGATCAATAACGATATCAAAAGTTGAGTAAATATACATTTTATGAACTTTAAAAACAAGACTTACAAAATTTTATATCAATACATATTATAAAACAAAGTCGCCCGCCGCGTCTGTCTGTCTGTCTGAATGTTCGCGATAAGCTCAAAAACTACTGAACGGATTGTAATGTTGTGATCTTCACCAATAGATAGAGTAATTCACGGGGAAGGTTTAGGTATATAATTTGGCAATGTCTTTTTTGTAAATTGGTTGAAATATAATGATAAATGTTGAAATAATCGGAAAAAGTCAAACCGCCTTATATTTTTTTATTATCAGGGCAGGACAACGTCGGTCGGGCCTGCTAGTTTTAGATAAAATAAAACTAATTTAGGTAAGGTTTGTGTGTGTTGTCAGACCTCAGTAAACTAGTAACACGACGAATTTTAAGTGTGTATAAGGTGTTTCCAATCGTCGGGACATGAATACTTAATTGCTTTTTTAAATTAATTTCGTCGTTCGTTTTTCAGGGACGTGTGTAGATGCATGTGAAAGAATTTTTGTATACTATTCACAGCATAACTGTTATCGAACATATACATGAATTTATCACTCATCTATTCTTAGTTTGACTTAGAAACTATAGTCGTTTTGTTGATCTATCTTCTGGTTATATAACTTTTGCACACCAACGGATTCAAATTAAACAAATACTTTATTAAATGTAGGGCCTAAGAAGGCGCTTATCAACGTCAAAGTTACCACCTGTTCTGGAAAACAACCTAGTCATCGAGAAGAACCGGCAAGAAACTCGATCGAGTTTATCTTTTTCATAAATCTTTTATTTTTTATCACACAGAGGAGAGTCAATTCCAGACATCACCATCGTTCACCCTTACACCCTTTAAAGTGAAGTTATGACAAGAATAGAAAATATTTTTAAGCTTGGCAAAATTGTTATATGCGAAACTGATACATTTTTACTATTAAATTTCATTACAATCTTGTATAGATGATGCAAATACTTGTGTAAATTTTCTGTTACTTATATTGTTGGTGTAATGACGATTTTCACAACGAAACGCTGTAAAAGATAATTAATGCTATGAACGCTACAAATAAATTTACACTCAATTAAGATTAAGCTAATTTAGTAATACACAGTCCTTCAAGAAATGCGTTGCTTAGCGTCGTTGGATAACTTGGGACATAGTGAAGGGAATGCGTAGGTAGCGGATTCTGTTACATTGGCAACGGTACGACCCGATTAGTATAATAATGTTATTGAATTTGGTGCTCGAATTCATCTATCAATATATTCTTCGAGTTTTGTAATAACTTATCTCTCTCAGGAGTCAGGAGCAGTACTTTTTTATGGATGAGAAGTCACATATATTCTTTACTGTACCCCTGAAATGTGTCTCGCCGTGACACCCCTCGGCAGCGGCTCAAGTCTAGGTTTGAACCCCCACAGTGGAGCCCTCGAAAACGCAGCTAGCGTGATACAGTACCACTGAATATTTTCACTCACTAGCTTAACACATACGACACATGTCACCCCCACATACGTGCACACACACAGGTAGTTACAAACACATACAGGTGGAATAGTTTTATGTTTTCTTCTAGCATTTGGAACTTGTTTGGTTTAGTTTAGTCGAGTTAATAAATATAAAATACATTTTAGAGTTCGTAAGGCACACATGCTGGTACACATGCATAATTCACTATTTCGTATATATATGATTAGCTTAGCTAGTTTACCTTAGTAAAGTTTGCGTTGTTGCATCCAAGGCAACTGCCCAAGCCGAGGTTCGGCCACTTTGGAACCCTTGAGCTTATTGCAAAGCGGCCATTAGTGTGAAGGCCCATCAGGGCAATAGCGTAAAGTCAGTAGGAAAAAAAAAGTGTATGCAAAAGTTGACGGTGATGGGTTGAGTAGCCAAGGCGTCGTAGCGTAATAAATAAACAAACACATATTCGGTTGTATATTATTAGTTACGATTAATTTTACCTTAAGTTTTTTTGATAGTGCTCTGTCAGGTATTATGTTAATAGACTTTTCGATATTTTTAAGCCGTCACTCGCCCTTGTCAGCGGTCCTCTAAACTCACCTATACTTATGTAAGCGTTGGCATAATTATTATAAAAGGAAGTTTCTTTAAGAGTTTTACAAAAAAAAACTAAAAGTAAATAACTATATATTGCTAAAGTGATCGCCATTCAGATCCACCGTCCCCTATGTCATTAGAAAAAAGTTCCAACTCCTTTGGTGTTTACGTAACACTGAAACAAGTTATATTAACTATATAAGTTCTATCTGTTTTACTTGTGGGTATAATCTAAATGAAACCTAAATTTCCATTCAGGTCTTCACAATTCAAGCTTTTTTCCTCTTTATACCTTTTTGTTATTTATTGCGCACGAGTCTAAGTAGTGGAGATGTATAATTCACATCCCTTTATTTCTGCTTTAAGGCAGTCATGTTTTTACATTGGTATTACCATCTAAATGGTGCGGAGTATAAGAAATAAACGATAACGACATACAACTCAATATTAAATTGTCTTTTTTATCCGAGCACGACATAGTCACTGCACTGTATGTGATGGTAAGTACCTGTGATGCGATAACAAGGGCGGCCATTGAAAGTTTTGCAATCTCTCGTCAACTGAATATATAAAAATCGACTGGTCTAGATATTAAGTGTGTTACGGTGATCATTTTGTTTTTAAATACATTTTAAGTTTTATCAATGTTTTAAGTTTTATCAATCAATCATGTTACACGGCGATGTATTCCAAGACGGTAAACACATGAGTTTTACCAAGCAGTGTCTAAAGTTTGTAACCTTGTTAAACACATGCTACAATTACTGTATTACAAAAACAGTATCTAAGCGGTATTTAGCTAAACATCTGGTTTAAGTTTTTTATGCAAGCAACTCTGAATAGCATTCATTCAATTCAAAACGTTTCATTACATACAGATATTGTGCAAATGATTTGTATTTATGAATAAATATCTTTGTTCAGATCTTTGCTAAGAAAATGTATGTATTTAAAATAATATTGGATATGATTATTGTGACTTTTTGCTTAAAAGAAAATGATGTAATTGTAAAAATAAGTAATATATACGGTTAATATATTACGTCAAAATGCGTAAAATGGAGCAACAGTATAATCTGGCATTTAACACGTTGCCAAATGTCAATAATGTCATATAGTGGTAGTTGTGATTTAATTGTGAATCTCCAAAATTGTTTAATTTATCTATATCTTACAAATTAATAGAAGTTCATAATTTACTATGGAACGTATTTTGCCGGCAAATAGAAATACAATAAATCACAACAACAAAATCAAAACTGTCAACTTAGACAAGTGTTACTTACACCATGGTTAAATTGAAATAGTGTCTGTCTCTAAACAAGTGTAAGACACTCTTTTGTAACCAAACATTTTTAAACAAGTGTTCGACGCGAATTTAAATTTTTGTATAAACACGGGTTAAATCTTACGGTACTGGATCTCAAGTTTACCTGCTAAAACATATCAATAAGTTTGAAGGTGATATTTAACTAAAAAAAGTCCTACCACCATGTTTTCATCACGCTGTTTTTTTCACCGAAAGCTTCAGTTCGTTGGGAAGATTTCGAATATATTATGGTTGACGCGATATCCGAACACGCTGACCATCATCATCGCATCATGATTCAGGTAAATACGATTGTCGTGTTCTGCCACCCGGCATGCAATAAGCAGCTATCTGTGATATGTGAGGTTAGGTGTACTGCCGTCCAAAGAAAGTGAGGCGCATCTACCGGTTATTTTTGCAATATTGATTTATATATACTTTAGGAATCAAGACAACTTACAGAAATTACACTTAATAATCAAACGAATTCGACGTACCTCGCTAAGGCTTACTGACTTTTCGATTATTCTTTGATTTGTATTTTAGGTAGACGCGACCTTTTTCTTACTATGGCCGAATAGATATCAATGAGCGTCAGTGACCACTCAGGATGTACTACAAAACTGCTCCCTACTTCAGTTACATTAAAAAAACATGTTTGCAGTTCTCACACAGTGGAAGTGAAATGTTATAAAAATGGTACAACATTCATATAAATGCTAATTGATTCAATCTCATTTTCTCGTACATTACATACCTACTATAGATGAATATGTTTGTCTCTTTTTAATACCGCTTTTTGGTTTCATCTAGGTTCCAACAACAATGGGGCTTAAAAAGATATAATTTCGAAAATTTTATGTCACGGAATCACTTTTATGATTCGTTTGTGCTTATGGGCTGAGTCAACAAGGTCCTAAGTACACATTGTATTCATTCATAACTTGGGAATAAAAGTTTACAACACCGGCCCTCTGTCATTAGCCTTGTTAGCGTTCGTAAAATCATCACTTATCTTTTTCCGAGTATTCTTAAACGGTATGTAGGTGAGAAATAATTTACTTGACCAGTGTTTTCAAATAATCAACGACTATACATTTATGTATATGTAAGTACTCGGGATAGCGTAACAATCAAACTCGTATTCTCATTTATGATATTAGTTAGGACTAGCGATGCCCTTCGGTTTCATTCACTTTTAATTATTTTTTTTCGTTGTCGGGTCCTAACACTACGCATCGTGCCGCACACAAGCGTTATTCATTTGTTTTCGCTAAATTTCTTTTTGTTATGTAGACTTTGTAAATTGTATAGTAATTATTTCCCTCCTAATGCTTATGGTAATTAACCGTATTGAATAAATTTACTATAAAATGCATAAAGAATGTTTTAAATGTATCTGGTATTTCATAAGATTAGCGCGCTAAAAGAAAAACTAAACAAAATCCCTTGAGATGTCATCATCATCAGTCTGTAAGAGACCCACTGCAGGGCCATAGGCCTCTTTCCAAAGGAAGGTATGCGCGTAATCACCATGACAATCCACGACGTATTGGCGATTTCAAACGCTGAGAAATCCATAGTTCTATATTTTTCCCCCATACGGTGGTATTACGAGCACATTTCTCAGGTTCAGGTTTCCTCACGATGTTTTCCTTCACCGTCAGGCGATAGTGTTACCAATTTAAATTAGTAAATATCGGATCAATATTCCGCCGGTCAAACCACTAGACCACCACGACATTCGGTCCACAATCCACACAAACACTCCTAACTTATAAACCACAATAAAATATGACCGTGTGTTACTTAGCTTGATACATTACTTTTATTTACTACCTATAATGTATGTAATTAAAGCTACATTTTTTGTTTCTAATACATTTAAACTCATTAGAAGATATTTAGCCTCATATATTTATGTTAGAACTAATCATATCATAATAAAATTAAGTATTTTACAAAAGATTTATTAAAGCGATTCTCAAAACTATCTGACGTTATGTCCGCCATTGTGAATCGTGGCGGAGTGCTCTTCTCGCTCCTAACCACATTCACAACAACGGACATTGCTTCCGTTAGTATAAATATCAAAGTACATAATTATTTACAACAATAATCGTGTCCTTAATATATATATATATATATATATAACTAATTGTAATAAATATATAGCAAATTAATAACACTGTTTTATGGAAAATATCACTAGAGACAATCCATAATACGTCACGTCAAGTACGTGACGTGACGTACGTTACTTATTTTAGTTGTTTTATTATTCCGTCTACGTTAGAGTAATTGTTAAATTCAAATAATATAATAATTAGGTAGTAACAGTAATCAGGTAATTAATTTTTAAATCGATCACAACAATATGTAGTCATTATTATGTTGGTTTTTTTTTTTTTTTTTTTTTTTTTTATGAGAATGGAGGCAAACGAACAGACGGGTTACCTGATGGTAAGTAATCACCGCCGCCCATGGACACCTACGACACCAGAGGTATCACAGATGCGTTGCCGGCCTTTGAGGAAGGAGTAGGCTCGTTTCTTGAAGGTCTGTGGGTTGTATTGGTCCGGAAACGCTGCCGCTGGGAGTTCATTCCAGAGTGCCGACGTACGTGGGAAGAACGCACGTGAGAACCGCACAGTAGACGACTTCCAACCATCGAGATGACATTGATGGAATTTCGTTTTATGGCGAGTCGTTCGGTAATGGAACTCAGCAGCAGGTATCAATCCGAATAGTTCTTCAGAACACTCTCCGTGGTAGATCTTGTAAAGGACGCAAAGTGACGCAACATCCCTACGAAGCTCCAAAGTGTCGAGCCCTAAGGAAAGCACCCGGTCGTCAACGATTCTAGCCGCTCTCCGTTGGATTCGGTCAAAAGGAAGTAGATGGCATTGCGGCGCTCCGGCCCAGAGATGAGAACAGTATTCCATGTGTGGCCGGACTTGCGCCTTATAAAGCTGAAGGCGGTGAACCGGTGTGAAATATCGTCCCGCTCTGTTAAGGATACCTAACTTTTTTGAGGCCAGTTTTGCTCTACCTTCCAAATGACCACCAAACTGAACGTCGCTTAATATATAAAATAAATAAATATACATCGACGCGAGTGAAATTGCGGGCATAAGCTAGTAAAAGATTTATTTAGTACAAATTATTTTTAACTATTCCGCAGTAAAGGTTATAAATTATGTGCATGCTTGTAAACGCGAAGATTGCACTGCACACCACCTCCATCATAACTTTTAAAGAAAGTGTGAAAAAAGATAAATGATGTTGATTGGCAGACAGACGCCTTGTTCGTTAACTCGTTCCGCTTTCAATTTGATGGTAACAAGGGTAATAATCATGGGGCTTACCTAAATTACTTTGCACGAACGTAGCCGTTTATCTTTATGTTTTTAAACCAAGGTCAAACGAAATTGTGACTACTACAAACATCCAAATTATATGTACACATGTGAGGTATTTTAATTGATTTTGCAAAAGTATTTTTTTTTTATTGAATGGATAGAATTTCACATATACCCATTACATTTTAATATATGCAGTGTAATCTTTAAGAACGTGCTTCACTTAATAAAACAAAAGAGATTAATTTCATAGTCTAGTGGTCAAAGAAACCAATCGAGCGACAAGACCCTCATGGTAGTATGTAACAAAATAGCTTTCTTTGTATCTAACGAAATCTAAACTAACCGACTATATGAAAAGGTATCGAAGGTTAAATATATATGCGCTCTCAAACAAGGAGTCTTATGCCCGGTTTCTGAAGCCGTCAGTTAAACTATCAATAGCTATTGCTTCAATAAAGTTATCCATAACACAAGCGGCGTTTAACTGTCAGTGCGTTTCTGAATACACAACAAGACGTCAAATAACTATCAATCTAAAAACTAATTATTTGATGTTCACTAGATGGCCCTTTTTACAAAGTGGTGTATAAAATTGATTTTATCATTTCAAATCGTCATTAATTGTTGTTCCATTGTAACAGTTTTTTTGCCAATTTAGATACGTGGTTTTATTTTTAATTATAGTTATAAAATTTGTATGATTATTTGTTACACAGCTGTTTCTCAAAGACTGAAAATTTACCTGTCACTCCCAAAATGTCAACATTATAAAAACTTTTATTTTGTTATTGCTTGAATCGTATTATTGTCATTCATAGTAGTATTATTTTTGTTGATTCAGTTAGATTTTATATTCGGCAATCCTGTCAAAATCATTAATTGTATGTATTTTATAAATAGATAAAAAAATATATGTACGATAATGAAGCACGGAAACGGTATAAAAATATTGTATAGTTGCTAAAGAATTTGTGTCGACAAAAAATAAACATAAAATGATTTTGAAGTACAGAGATTAGTAATTATCTACAGTATTTTTATACTGAATTACGATGAATTTTCGGATCCTTATTCATATTATGGAACAAAATAAACAATAATTTAAACAGCATTTGTCCTAAAATTAGTATACCGACACAAAGAAAAAAGGGTTTCAGGTCAATTTCGGCAGATGAAAAGTCAAATAAAACTTATCGAATAGATAAACGCCCAAATTTGTCCAGTTAAGTTGAACCGAGGTTAACTGACATTTCTCGTATAATTGTGTGTTCAGAAACCCAATTTGACAAGTTATCGAACCGATAGCGCTATTGAACAGATAAACTACAGTTAAAAATGTTTCAGAAACCGGGCATTAGAACTTTGATTTGTAGACAACATTGAATCTTTCGAGCTTTAGCTAAGTTTAACTTTGTCTACATCTTCGCTTGACATAAACTGATACACAATCAATCTGATAAAAAGGAAATTAAAAATCAAAGCCGTTATTTTTACCATTAACTATATAAATACTTCGGATTCGCTTGGATGCCGTGTATAAATAACGGTTTTTTTTTTATATTATAGGGGGCAAACGAACAGGTGGGTTCCTGATGGTAAGTGATCACCGCAGTCCATAGACACTAGCAACACCGGGGAGTCGCAAGTGCGTTGCCGGCCTTTTAAATATGTGGGCCTCCGGCACTCTCACTGACCGAACGAAACGCAACAGTGCAACCACTGTTAATTCACGTCGGTTTCTGCGAGAGGGTGGTACTACCCCGGGCGAGCCGACCCATTCATGCTGAAACCAGTAATAGCTTCAGCGTAGTTCTACCACCTACAAAACGTCGTAAGTGTCTAAATCGTTTACATCAATTTTTAGGCACTTTTATGCCTATATTTCATCAAACACTAAAACTAAGTAATCATCCTGAAAAAAACAAAACATTTCCTTAGATTTCCCCGTCGTTTGAAATATAATATATCCATTAACTTGATATGTTACTAAAGGCATTTTTGATGTAATATAAATGTACAACGTAACTTGAATAAAATATTTAACTGGACAGAGATTAATTCTGTATTAATCACAATAGTCTCGGAAGCCAGTCAATTATTTATGATAACGTGAAATATACATAAATGGTGATGTATCCTTAGGCGATAGACATACGACTTTGTTACGATTTTTGTATGAACTTTTATGTTTTTTTTTCAGACTGACTGCACTATTGGCTTGTTAAGACCGCTACAGGTTCACCGAACTACTAAGGGGAGCGCTTAAGGCACTCACCCGATTTGTTTAGGGCAATCTTTCAGATATACGATTCTTTGGTACATTATTTTATATTGGATTATATAATGTTACTAGTGGCCTGCTCCGGCTTCGCACGGGTATAAAATATATGGCCTGTGTCATTCACTGAAAAAATGATTAAAATCGATCCAGTAGTTTTGATTTATGCATTACTGCCCGTGGCCCGCACGCGTTACATTTGGAGTGACCTAAAAAATAACAGTATTTCTGCTGTATTTAATTTATGTTATAATACATATAAACCTCCCTCTCAATCACTCTATCTATTAAAAAAAAACCGCATCAAAATCCGTTGCGTAGTTTTAAAGGTTTAAGCATACATAGGGACATAGGAACAGAGAAAGCGACTTTGTTTTATACTATGTAGTGATTATGTGGCACTTCATGAGAATACATTGACTTATCTTAAAAAAATACTAGTGGGAATGTATAAAAAGACGCTGCTAAAACACAATAATAGGGTTCTTTATTTATCTTAAAATGATTTATAATTCCAATCGCATACTAAGCAGTAACACAACGTAGAAGGGAATAAAGATTATAAAATATCATTAGGTCATTACTATTCGACTCGTTTCGATGTTACAAAAACTAATACGATTCGGAATCGTCTACAATAGGATGTGAGCTCATTGATTTAATTCCACGTCTCTGAACCAGTGGCACCTTTCATCGGTTCTCCTGTCACGTACGTGTCGCAAAATGAAGGAGTTTTAATGGTAAAAACAGTTGCAGAGCCGCGTACATCTCTCGTTCCACGCTCTCGGTTGCAATGAATCAAAATACCTCGTATAATATCTAAACAATAGTAATAAGAAGAGAGTACGTTTATATAAGAAGAGTCGTCATTGTGACGGGAGTATTATAAAATGATCAGAGGGTACAGTTGGTATTTTGTCATTATATGTGGGTTTTCTTCCACAAATTTAGAAATCCAGAATATATCGGTTTAAAAACCTGTCAACACGTAGCGTAACGGCAGTAGTTAATGTAAATCACTACATATTATAAAACAAAGTCATAAGCCGCGTCTGTGTGTCTGTCTGGATGTTCGCGATAAATTCAAAAACCACTGAACGGATGGTAATGCGGTCTTCACTAATAGATAGAGTAATTCATGGGGAAGGTTTAAGTAGATAATTTGTCTAGGTTTTTTTTTTTTGTAAATTGGTTGAAATATAATGATAATTGTTGAAAGAATCGTAAATTGTTAAGCCTCCTTGGAGCTTTCGTCGAAAACGCTGCCTAATAATCCCTTTGAGATATACCAAAATAATGCATACTGAGATATTCCTCTTTTATAGATCGACAAAAATATTTATAATGTTCACATATAATGAGGTACCTATTTGGAAGGCTATTTAGACGGATACAGTATTAATCCTTATCAAATAAAATACATTAGTTACCTTAAGCATTTCATGCACATAAGTATATATTTTTTTATCAGGGCAGGACAACGTTCACGGGGCCTGCTAGTATATGTATATATCGATATAGGACTATGACCCTTCGATAGTAATCCGATGAAGCTATAGAGGCCTGTTAGGCCAATAGCGTAGTCTGTTCGAAAAGAAATATGACCCTTCGATTAGGAGTTTTTCGTAGATAGTTCTTGGCTAGTTCTCTTATGGATTAGATTGATCCCTTGCTATTTTTCTAATGCCCAAGGAAGCGAGTGGTAATTAGCTAGTAGTAACACATAATGAAAATTGTATATATCCAATTAAACCAATAGCAATCTTTTATGAGCATTTTGCGATAAAGTGCAAATTTGAAGGTAGTAATAACTCGTGTACTTTGAGATACAGGAATTTATCAGGATGCTTTTAGAATTATAGAAAGTTATTTAAATATACAATATCTTGACTAGGTATTAACTTCTCAAAAACCACGGCAAGTTCAGGGAAAAGTTCTAATTTACAAGTCTTTGAAAATATTCTTGAAGAAAGCAGTTTTCATGTAAATAACTTTTTTTATTACTCAACTCACCACAGGTTCATTACTTACTATATAGCGGTAAATACAGTCTTTCCACAAGGACTGACATATACTTATATAACTATTAGTTTTATATTATAAGTTCTAAATAATTACGTTAAATGACTCAAAATCTCGAACCCCTTCAACCCAAAAAAACGGAAAAACGATAGTGTGAATCTGGATCGAATTAATACTTTCATAAATATCTTCGAATTTATAATAACTTTATATAAAATATTACATATATAACGGGTTACTGATTAACTTCAATAATGTTAGACTGTTGACAGTATTTATTAGATGAATGAAATCGGATAAGTTTCAAATTCAATAGAGAAACTCAGGTGGTTGCATACGATTTTGATGCTTTCTGCTGCTGAAAATAAGGTTTAGTTTCTTTTGTTATTTAACCAAAACATATTTTATGTTGATAAAATGTCACATGTATAAAAAGACGTACTGAATTATGGCAATCCGTTGTTACGGTTTTGTGTGAGACCAATTCAAACGCTTGTTAATTGTCATCAATTTTATTGACCACGAATGAATAGTAATCGGAAAGGGATTGCAATTAATGTTGTTGTACTGTTAAGTACCAAGTCCTTGAATACATTCGCGTATCTTCGTAGTCCGGCGAAACTGTAGACGCCTTGCTAGGTCAAGGTGTAGTCAGTTCGAAAAAAATAATAATTCACATATCTTCTATATGATAACTGATAAAATTGTCAATTTAAATCATCACCTCCGCATTAAATTTATGTTTTCTACGTGATCCAGTGGCGGATTTGCCCTAAGGCCCAGGAGGCCCGGGCCTAGGGCGGTCAATCGTGACAAAAAATTCACTGATGGTAACAAGAAATAACTCAACGTACATAAATATTCTAAAGGCTCGCCGCACATTATGGTGGGGTGGCTGGTATTTACTACAAGACTGCAAATCCGCCACTGACGTGATCCTTATTTGGGTACTCATTATAATGTATCGGGAGAGGTAATAACAGTAAGGAGATTGTAATGTTATTTTAAGCTATTGTTATATTATATGCTATTTATTATAATAGTAGCTTTTGCTCGCAGCTACGCTAAATGTAGATGTGGTCGATTCCCCCGGGAACAGTACTTTTTTCCGGAATTAAGGGTAACAAACAAATGTGACTTATAGACATTCACCGTTGTTCTATAAATGTGAGTAAAATATACAAGAAACTCAATAAACTTTACTGTTAATACTGGTATTATTTAGATGTAGAAGCGAATTTCCGGTTGCGTGCACGCTTGTCGTTTCGTTTCATACTCAAAGCTGTCGACTTCCCTTTAACACTCGTAGTTTTACCGGTTACTAAACCATTTGCAAACTTAATATACTTATATTCACATTGAAGTTTTACTTTGTGATTTCGTAAATGTTCTCGTAGTAGAAAATTCCAGAGCTAATCCCTGACATGGTTAATCAAGGATTAAGTGGGTTGTATATATTCTGACAAAGATAATATGCAAAATATCTTCTATATGACATCAGAATGTGTAGAAGGTATACTCCTTACAATACTTTATGTTGAATGTAGTTAGTTTTGAATTACGCTAACAGATGGCGCTGTCACGAGTTTGAATTGGATATCGTATTGTTTTGTATAATAGATACAGGTATTTAAAAATGGTTTAAATGAGTAGCCCGGTGAATATGAGTGGTCCGGTGATTGAGTAGTGTGGTGAATCTGTAGAGACCCCAGGGTCAACAAAGTGTGTCAGTTCAAAACAAAAAAAAAGCTTAAATGGCGTGTAAACCGTAAGAGCCCTGTCGGACTAACAGCATGGGTCAGTTAGAATAATTAAAAGATCAAATAGCGAGTTACGAGTTAAATATTCGCGCTTACCTTGTCCACTTGTTCCCGAAGCGCCATATAATGAGGAATTTACGTTTAGTGCATTTAGACTGAACGATAAACTTCGTATTTTAGAAATTATGATGTAATAAATTATCTATAACCTGTAATCTCAACTAAGACTGTAAACGTGAATGTGAGTTTCCTATGCTTCCACGGGTTTACTATGAGTATTGGTTGAAACTAATCATCATTCAATTTTGTGTACTTTTCGACGAAAAAAAACGGTACTGTGCTCGAGAGATAGATCAAATCTGCATAAACGCGAGCGACGCCGCGAACAAAAGTTAGCCAAATATAATCTCATGCATATCTTAAAATTTCACTTTATATCTACGTAATTGTGTTGCGCACTTGTCACTTACGATCCATTTTTCCCACCCTGAGACCTCGTTACCTCACCCGCATTACATGACCCGTCCCCTCTATTACTTTATTGTCGCTCAGCGTATAACTTTTACAGAACAGGATGTAGGGTCCCTGTCATTCAGAAAAAAAAATGGTCCTCAAGGTGGTCCTTAAATCCAAAGCTATGTGAAGCGGGTGAAGCTGCGATCAATAGCTAGTTATTTAATATATCCTCTATACTTCTGATAATGCCTATATATGTAAATGAATATAAAAGCAATTTATTCATGAGGCTTTTTTAATTGATTTTTTTGGCAAGTCATCCAGCTAACATTAAATTTTAGCCTCGAAATGTATCGTCTTATCTTTTGTTTACGTGATAACGTATCTTCTATCTTTTGTGTTAACAAAGCTTTAGTGCATGACTATAACAGTCTCATATATGAAGTTCATTTATGATATGAATTTTAAATAGTTAATTACTTTTATAAGATAAATTTGAATCAATTAATTTGAACACTACTGCGTTTATAAAAAAAAAAATTCGACCTTCGTAAACATTATTAAACTATTTTTTTTATTATTATTTAAATTGTATTTTTCTATACGATAAAAAAGTTAATACTGTACAAAAATACGATTTTCAGATAGCATTCATGCACAATAATTCGTTTTAAAAAATATAAATGTGATCAAGGAAATGACAACTTTACTGAATGTTATATTCATTCAAAATACATTTAAAGAAAAACCGACTTCATTTGGAATATGTCAATTCTTATAATTTATTACGTTATACATATTTCTTTATTTCAAACAATAAAATGACATTACAGTAAATCAGTAATCAGTTCTCGCGGTGTAAACAAGCCATCTCGAGCCCGGTTTAGGGTCCGTAGGCAATTAGAGGAATCTTTTTGCTCGGTGTGTTTACTGTTAGTGCGTCCAGGTCGTCTTCCCTATATGGAGACTTGTCCTGCGCTCGACAGGAATGCGTCAGTATTGCGCTGCGCTGTTCCGGCTGGGTACGCCAATCGACTCGGCTTTCTACCTCATTGATCACCTTACCGCTTACCGGTTTTGGTGCCTTTTTGTTCCAACAAGTAGATATTATTGACAACCAATGGTATTGTATTTTCTGTCTAAACGTCGACCATTATTCAGTGCACTATTTGTTTGCATTTGTTTATTTGAATTTGTAACAAACCTTCGCAAAAATTCGTATAAATATTTTTAATTCATTTTATCAATTATTAGCTGTTCGCCTCGGCTTATTTGATGTTGCTATTCTTACTTATAATTATTATTTGTTACAATGAAAGGTTGAATTACAACGAACTCGCTATTGTATAAATATTCCCCATGACTCAATATCCATGCATATTCAATTTCATGGCAGTAGGTTGTACGGTGTAATAGTTGCTCTTGGGTAACGCTGTATAGAGAAGATATAGAAAAAATTTGTTACGAAAAAACACTTACTTGTGGCAATTTTCATGGTATTCGGTCTAAACAGTGCTCAAGTTTGTCTATCTCAGATGCCTACCTTTCATGTGCAACTATAATAAAACAAGAGCAAATGAAACTGGTACACACTTAAAATTATAATCAATTTAATGATTTTCTATACGCTATTCAGGGTCTATATATAAGGTAAAATCGTCGACTGAAATAATACTGGTTGAAAAAAAAATCTTTTTTTTAATATTAAGTTATGTTAATTAAAAAATGTGTCGTATTTCATTTTGTTCTCATTATTTACGGTCCATTCAGTAACGGCAGTGGAAACGTCTTACGGTCAAGAGTCTCCTGTTTATCGGTAATGATGTGTAACGTAGGCAATCGAGCGCGCTGTCACGTAGCGGCCCGTATGATAGGTGCGCGCGCAACCAGACGGACGAGGCCGATTACGAACTCCAAGAAACTACCATTATGGCAATTGAGCCGTGCGGTGGAGGACAGGATTTCTCTCGATTCAACCTGTACTTAAGATATTACATTTTATAAACAGCAATAAAATGAATAATGATATTAAACAAGCAATAGGAAAATTAAAACGTTTATTGGATTGTTTCGGTTATAAAGTGAATTATTTAAAGTTACGGAGATCAATGAATTTATATTCAGTTCTATTAAATATGTGATCTTAATAAAACATTTTTTAAGTAGCACGGATACCAAGCAGAACCACAATTCTGTTGCTAATTATAATAGGCCACCCCAGTGGGTGGCCACGACCAGTGTTCGTCTGAGGGTGTCCCCAGTATCGACCACTTAGATCGCATAACGGAGACCCTTTACGAGGAGTCGACATTTGCCCGATCGAGTGGATTCAATGCTCACACCATTCCCGCTCTTTAGCCAAAAATATATGTGAAGAACATCAAGGGGTTTTAGTCCGTGCAAGTCGGACAAAATCCACACTTAGCTGCCCGGCGCGGTGGGTATGCATAAGCAATTTGCCCTTGTAAAAATATGACTTTAAGATTGAAGACTGAATTAGAACGTCTAATGTAATAATATATGTTACCAATTACACTCTACCAATCGGAACACTGTAATACGAACACTAATTCTTTGTGGCACAAATAGGTGCGTTGTTGCATCTATATCTGTAAGAGAACTTTGTACGGGTTTGCCATTCTGCTCTCAATTAATCTGTGATAAATCAACGGATAGGCTGACGGTTAAATTGTCTTGTCAAGAAAAGCAGACAAATGTGTTTTTTAAGTTTCTCGTTCTTGTTGTTAAAATTATAAAAAAAACTTATGTTTACACCTTATTGGTTAGCGTCTGACTACAATCTCATTTGAGGGTTAATGAGGATGTAGTCTAAGATGGAAAACACATAAAAACTTAAGGGTGTTAGCTCTTAAGTGCAGCTGGTTAGAAAAGGTCTTACCAATATGCATACACTTTTGTTATTAATTTTAAAGAATGGTGTAAAATGCGTCTTGCCTGACCAGTGGCATCTTGTTCAGATACAACGTATCAACATAGTGTTCCAATCTTTACAGGGAGCCTGAGTTTCCGTTAAAAGAAAGTGTCTTCATAAAACCACGGTTCCGTGGTCAAATTTTTCTAATACCCGCTTGGATAGCTATTATCCTCAAGTTGAAAAACTGTCGGCAACCATCTATAAGGTGTGTTTCGGAAGGTATACTTGAGAACCAATTCTGTCTAAGCTTTGCGTGTTACCTTCTTACGCCACATCGCCATTTAACATCAGGTGAGATTGTGGTCATACGTTAAAACTTGTTAAGATAATAAACAACGCAAACGAAGTGGCGGGTATCAACTAGTGAACAATAAAATATATTGCTTCTTTTAATGTCTCAATATTTTAGAAAACATGTATAGAGTCCGCGTCCCGTATTAACCAGCATTGAATGGATGCAAGACGAAACTAATTCGTGATTCAGTCCACTGAATGTTGAATTTCTTCTCAATTCATTGTCAGTAGGCATTATTATAGATGACTAAGTACGTGTCAATCAAATCTTATATCTCCGGTGAAAGTGGCATCCAAGTAACCTTTCATTACAGGTTATAACTTAAGTGATAATAAAAATATGGTAGTTGAACATTTAACGTGTCTATTATCATGGCTGAGTAATTATTATAGTATATTATAAAATATGTCTGTGAATCTAACAGGATGCGAACAACTGATTAATGTGATATTGCATCTAAAAAAGGTCAGAGCAGATAAAACTGGCTAACAATTTTTTTTCCTGATTTCTAGTTCTTTGTTAATATACTTTTTTATAATATCATTACAGAGTAAATAAAAAATACCGAATTGTAAGCACAGTAACAATCTAAGAACGCAACCGCCGAGGGATCTAGAATCCCATCGGCAGCTAGTGCTTTTTTTTCTGTCTAATCACTATTGGACTGACGCGGACGGGCCCATACATGTATTTTGAAACTGGGGATTGGGTAAAACTAACTAATCAAAATCGAAAAAATAAGGGCAAAAAATAAAAACTCTACCACTATTTGTGTACCTACGGTGTGTGTGTACACGTGTTTGTAGTGCAGTGTGGTGTGTGTGTACACGTGTTTGTAGTGCAGTGTGGTGTGTGTGAAAACTAGTGATTGTAGTATCACTACATCGCGCTAGTAGCGTGCTCGAGGGCTCCAATCCTGAGGAGCGGATATTGGCTTGAGACGCTGCCGAGGGGAACTGCCGAGATTGTGCGGGAGTGAAAGGCAACCAGCAACGTGATACCAGCCTTTAAGTACTCGGCTACTGAGTATACTGGCCGATCCCGAAATGCGACAGACTGAGTCACTGTGACGTCACAGTAAAGAGTTTTAAACGCGTGTTTAGCATGCATGCATGATGGTGGTGACCCTGTCGGGTACAGATCTCTCCCAAAATATACTCTTGTTTTGTTTTGTATACCAATTCATAGGTTATACTTTTTTCAAATTAAAAAATAAAGATGTGGTGGACAGGAACAGAAAATAGTACTGTGTTGTGGAGGAGGGTCAATGATGATCTCCAGCCGCCGTAGGATGGGTCTACAGGTGATGGTCACGGGCAAACCCTTCACCATTGCAGGAAATGCATATGCTCGAAAGGGGGTGCGTTCGTGTCACGCTTGTGCCTCTCACCAGTTCGTTTGTGGTTATCTCTTGCCACCCTCACGCCACCGAAGGAAGCACCTTATGAGGAGCCTCCGTTTTGAGCGAATAAAATGTCGAAGTAGTTCGCGACTCCGTATATTTTATTGATGAAGGAACAATGTGGGGTTCTAGTCAGTATAAGGTCAGCATAATCCATTCACCTTTGCCCGGCGGAAGTTTTGTAACAAATGATGATGAAATACTAAAAAGGCTTTATTTAATAGGAAATTAGATTATTTCCGAGTACTTGTTCTAATTAACGGAAGCCACGTAATTGGGGGCTACTAGTGCTATAATAGAGAAGTAATATGTATGCATATGTTTGTAGGAGGTAACCTCTGGAACTACTGATGCGTTTTAGAAACATCTTAAAATTATGTGAGAAAGCTCTTATTTTTAGCAACGCCAACCGTGACCACATTTTGTTACAATTTGTGTCGTTGTAATAGGAAATGTGTTAAATATTTATTTTCATGAGACAAAATGTAAGCAAGTAATTATATGGGCATGTAATAACTATGTAACTTATATTAAATCCGTATAGAGTATACAATGTTTTAAATTATTATAAACTCATTAGTATTCTGCGAATTGTTTCAACAGTTCGTTAAAATTATGGTCGAATTCGTTGCCCAGGTGTACATGCATAATATTTGATTGCTATTTGAATTGCTATAGGGTTATTTGTAGACTTTGTGAATTTTAAACAGTTCGTTTGTATCCATACGAGATATTACAATTTAGTTATACCAGATAACTCTCAATCAGCACACGAGTCACGCTCGACGGTTTAAAAATGGATTTTTTATTTCCGTTCTGAAGTAAAATAATTCTGCCTATAAATAACATATTTATTTTGATATTTGGTTCCACAATTAATATATTTGTAGTTCTCAGAGATTTATTAAAATTTAATGGCTCAAATCTAACAGTAATTATATATTTTATCTAAGTTCAGTTATTATAATAAAAACGAGTTTTTCTTTTGAACGCACTGCACTAGTCTGGAATTACCTATCAAGTTTCTTTGTTTTTGTGCATGTGATAGCTTATTTATTGAGGAGCTATATAGGTTACTTAACATCATACACATAGTGTAGATCTGAATGTATAAGAGAGAATAAAGAAATTATAGGTGGAGCTGTGTGACGTAGCGCGGTCTGTTCTAGGGCTGAGAGCAAGTAGGCCGCGCGACGAGAGCCAGCCTTTACTGAGAAGAGTCGAACTGTGAACACATATGTCAATCTTGCGAATCAGTTGGCCTTTGTATGAAATTTGTTTTTACCTATGTGTGTAGAGAGTGAATTACACTTTAAAAATAAAACGCGAGTGAAGCAATGGGTAACAGTTAGCATATTGGTAAAACAGTTATACTGGTCATTATTATATATTTAAAATGTAATACTAATTAACTTGAATACCAGTACAGTAATTTTGTTACAAGAATATTTTATAATCACGAACGTCCAAAACACTAGACAAGACCGGACGAAGAATTCGAAATCTTCGCAATAGCGTAGGCGTTAATAGTGAAATAAGGCTATTAAAACAAACATGGCGACAAATTTAAGACCAAAGAAATTTATTAATAACAGTGTTATAGAATAGAATTTTTATGTCCATTTTGTGTTTCGTATAAATAAGAACAGATTTAACATAAGAGGCGCCGGTGTTCGGCGCCGAATGCAATAATTTAAGATTTATGTCCCTTTAGATCTGTTGTGTGTAAATTATGCGGCGAAAGTTTTTTTTATGTTAACAAATTCTAAACGGTATCTGATGTGCCGATTTTTTTTTATCGATTTCTGAGATATACGTTTTTAAAATTTTAATATAGGCTAGCTTTGACCAGAAGTACACTTGATGTGACCTAATGACGTAGTTAAATTATAAACTATGACTTGAAACAGTGTCTTTTTAAAATATTACCTTGGAATAGGAACATCTAATTTACATAGTAATAAGTCTAGAAGAGGGCTGCCACGTGAAATAGTAGCCGAAATGTATTGATTGATATAAAGTCTTTGTAACAGATGTACGTCTTAAGGTTGTTTCTTAATAAGCGAAATAAAGAAGAAATGTTTCAAAATATTATATTTTGTAATTTTCTGCTTGTTTAGCATTTAGAAGTTAATATAGTGATATCTTTTTATTTTTACTAAATACAGTATAACGTTATGAATTTTATTGTAATTTTTTTTATTATGTCGCCTACGGCTTAACTATCTTGCAGACTTCAATAAAGTTTCTGGGTGATTTTACATCAATAAATCATAATTTTTTTTTATATTATTGAGGGCAAACGAACAGGTGGTTCACCTGATGGTAAGTGATCACCGCCGTCCATAGACACTAGCAACACCAGGGGAGTCGCAAGCGCGTTGCCGGCTTTTTAAATATGTGGGCCTCCGGCGCTCTCACTGACCGAACGAAACGCAACAGTGCAAGCACTGTTACTTCACGTCGGTTTTATGAGAGAGGGTGGGACTACCACGGGCGGGCCGACCCATTCATGCTGAAACCAGTAATAGCTTCAGCGTAGCTCTACCACCTACAACAATCAATCAATCAATCAGCATGTTTTGCAATTCAAACGGCTGCGGGTGCTTGAGTGCGCTTATGACTTTTTTTCACACAGAAAATTTATTGAAGTTTGTGAGTTAGTTATACTAATGGTAGTTTTTCCCGTAAGTTACCAGTGTGTTCTTGATGTATTATTTAGTACGAAAAGAGCTACAAATCGTTCTCCAGATTTCAAACTACGTCAATTTTAAATTCATTGCATTTAGTTGACAGATTAAATAGAGAAAAATTAAAGAACAGTTTATCTTCAAATCAACAACAGTTACTTTTGCTTTTATGATAATAAGTCTAAATTGTATTTATATCTTCGAGCGGATGTAAGAACTTCCATTAGATTACTCACGGTCAAACACATTGTACTGTACTTCCCGGTTTAAATACAAACTCAAGAAAAACCTCGGCCACTGTTCGATACAATCATTTTAGATAGTGCGTATATGAACTTAACAATAGATTGATTGAATTGTATGAAGTTAATTTGTAAAAAATTTATATATAGAGCTTTTGGCGGTCTTGCTTTTTTTTCCGAGCCGAGTAACGCGGTTAGCCTGAAGGTCCTTGACAAATTTACCTGGTTTGATAACCAGCGTAAAAGTGTTGAGGTGACAGAGGGTTTTGTCTCTTGTCGTGCATGTAGCTCTGCGAAATTGAATATACATATATACAAGTTAACGAGCTATACATGCATGTAGCTCTGTAAAATTGAATATACATATATACAAGTTAACAAGCCATACATATATACATAAATTCGTACATATACTTCGTTTACCCGATAATTTTTACCAAGTTTAACTAGTCAAAAATGAAAAAAACAAGGTTTCTTACGGAACTTATCTATGTACTGTATGGGTGTGCACGTCCGAGATACAGTATTGTGCGTGTTGTTAGCTAATGAATGCAGTATAATCTACTGTTATACTTACAGTAGTAGCTGAGGATTTATAATGTACACATTGGATAAACTGATAATTTCAAAGATATGTATTAGTACAACCTATAATTGTTTGGCTTTTCAACTATTTAGACCAGAGATCGTGAATGCATTTTCTATTAGTGTCACTTAAATTGTAGTTAAGGTAGTTTTATAGAGCTCAGCTACTAGTTTCCTGTTTACTCAGCGAAACGTTGTGGATGCGAGGCTATATATTTTTAGATATCCTTAAGCCAATGATTATAGGTCTTACAAGTGAAAGTGTAAAAAAATATGCTCAAGTTATGTGTAAATATTTTTCTGGTGTTGGGTTATAAAATAACTAACTGATAGTTGTGACTTCACCTGCCGCGTTTATTATCTTCACAATAAATAAAATTTACAGAGGAAAAGACATGCACAACACACCACTTGCCCCACTTCTACACGGTAAGAAAACACTTTGTTGAACACGTAGTATTTGTAAAAATCATGGTTTATTAAAGCTTTAATAACTATAATAGAGCTATTAAGTTTTTTTTAATGATTTTCTTTTAGGCTAACTGATACTCGCTATTTTGTCTATGTAGTTTTTTTTATCTTAAAAATATATTTATGCACGGAGGAAAAAATAACAAAACAAAGTAACAAAAATATACATATTTTACAAAATTTCTTTGTAAACAATGTTATTCGTTTACTTCTTCTCTCCTGCGCATGCGAATCACACCGCTTGTCCCATTTAACACATTTCTCAACGCATAGTGTTCATAGAAATTGAAGTTTCTTAAAACATTACTTATTTTATATTAATTTAAGATATCGTGACATTTATTTAGATAAGGTTCAAGTGTCTAAAATTAAAATTAAAAAAATTTCATCAATATCTATGTAGTAGCTTTTAATTGATGCGCGCACATTTTTGATAGAGTAAACGGGTTTTAATTAAATTAAAGTTAAATATTACTCCTGGATTATGATGTTTTTGATTACGTTTTATTGTGATCGTCTTGGTGATCCGTGAAAAAACAAACAGACAGACAGAGAATTCTTAAATTAGTTTTAATGAATTTAATTACATATTCGTAGTCCCTTGCAATATATTTTTTATAAAAATGTGAAAAGTACAGACACATTAGGATCGAGTGTCCAAGAAGTAAAACTAAAAAAAAAACATCAAAGTCTATGCCGTATCTTTTGGGCGATGAACGCACAACGACAGACTTCTGTCATTTTATTAAGTTATATAATGTTATTACCAACATGATGTTTTGACAAAACAAGTGCCACGATAACGCACATATACGTAAAGTAATATTGTAAGGTCACACTATCTTAGATAAAATGTGGAAGTAAGATGGCATGTTCTTAATATCCACTGCGAAAAAGAAATAGTTATATGTTTCTTTGTATCTGCCCATAACGACAACAAAGAATAATGAAACAGATGGGACATCTTGCTGTGTTATAATATATGCCTAAAGATTGATTGATTACCGATGACTTATTTTCATTGTATGACACATATAAGGTCTAAATTTTGTCACTCAACAAAAAAAAACTATAGTTTTAACGTTGATATATGTATTTATGACTTTTACTTTAAATCATAATATAAAACAAACCTTGAAAGTAATCTGTCCCTTGACGCGACATATCTCATTACCTGAGTACTTAAGACAATCTCTAAAGAGGGCTATATATTTTGAATGTAAAACGACCTTGATAATAAACGACTTTTTAAAATAACATATTTTTAATGCGAGTTATCTTTCAATGTTGTTGAAATTAAATCTCAATTACAGTGCGATAAACTAAATGATGCACTAACTAATTCATGCCTAGTAAAAGACATATACATACTATATTGTTATTATTTATATGAATTACATACATGTAATTCTTCAAATTAGTTGTCGGCCATTGTTTTATATTTGATCATATTAACGGGTACAAAAATTTGTCTTCACGTGTTAATATGTACATTTTATTATATACTAGCGGCCCGCCCGGGTTCGCACGGGTATGAAATATATAGCCTATGTCATTCACTGAAAAAATGATTAAAATCGATCCAGTAGTTTTGATTTATTCATTACTGCCCGTGGCCCGCACGCGTTAAATTTGAAGTAACCTCAAAAATAACAATATTTCTCCACTATTTAATTTATGTTATTACACATATAAACCTTCCTCTTCAATCTATTAAAAGAAACCGCATCAAAATCCGTTGCGTAGTTTTAAAGATTTAAGCATACATAGGGATATAGGGACAGAGGAAATGACTTTGTTTTATACTATGTAGTGATATTGAGTTTTATACACATATTGTTGATTGTAGACTAAGTATATAAATGCTTCGATTCGTTGATGATATAGTAATAACTATTTCCAACAGTTTTCGCCCGTTATGGCCCGTTTCAGAGTACAGGCGGGTGCGACTGCCTGCAGGGGTGCGTGTAATTGAATTGTACGTAGACGCCGCCAGCATCACTGTGAATGCTAGCCGTGTCTACATACATTTGAACTACACGCACCCGCGCAAGCACCTGCCACCGTCTGCACTCTGAAACAGACCTAAAGCTCGTCAATAGCTACAAAACAAAAAAGGAAAATTGGTTGAGAAACAAAGTAGGGAGATGTTCTTAACTGTTTTCCCTTTGGCTATTTATATATAAATAATTGTAATAAAATGTTATACGAAAGGCCTGTTTCAGAGTGCCGGTGTTTGCGTGAGTGCGTGTAGTTCAAATGTACGTAGACGCCGTGCGCCGTTAGTATTCACAGTCACAGTATTTTTTTTTTCGAACTGAGTACACTGTTGACCTGGTAAGGCATCTACAGTTTCATGGGACTATAACAGTATTCACAGTAGCTGGTGGTGTCTCCATACATTTCAACGACACGCACTCTGAAATAGGCCAAAGTGTAATAGTAGATGTAAAAGCTTTGTAAGATACTAGAATCCTCATAAGTATTCCGATGAAAATGCAATACGAAATTTAATATTAATAAAATATGTGTAGTCAAGCGGCACCTAGTTGTGAGTTACAATAAATTGATCTATAGAAAAGTTCTTATTGAAAAAACACTTACGTATGCCAATTCTAATGATGAGCGGTCAAACGGTATTTGAGTTTGTCGATCTTTGACATATAAATCAAAGTTTATTTTTACCTTTATTTACTTATATATTTATTTATTTGGATGACTAACAACAACTATAATATACAATAATTAGAATAGAGACCACATCACGCCATTTACTAATCCCTACTACCTACTAATTGTTACACGCGACTTTATCTGCGTTGTCGATTATGTAAACAATTTTTTTTTGTACACAGGAAAACACATAAAAAAGGAAAGCAAACGAATATAGCAAGCTTACAAAATTCCATTGTAAACAATGTTATCCGTAACTATCGTAGAAAAACAATAATAATAAAATAGAGAATAGAGTGGGGCTCTTTCGAAAGCGCAAAGTTCGTAGCATTTGCTTTGAGACACGAAAGAGCAGTTAGTCATCTGGGAATCCAGCAGATGTTTTACCTTTCTTCTCGACGTACCCCAAACACTTGCTACTTCTGCTGTATGGCTTATTTATTCCTGTTTGAGTATAATATAACGATTTACACAAGTCCGTGCGGCCTCGTGTTTATGGATCCTTGTTACTTGCTTACTTGTTTACGTTCTATGTTTATTTATCATTACACATTATTATATAATTAGATACATTCATATTTTATCTGTTAGCTCTCAAGTGAAAACAATATTGAAAGTTAACAGATAAAAAAAAATTAGCATTCGATTGAATGATTTATCTATGAATAGAGACGTTAGCACTTGTATACAATGATACAGAAGGCACCGCTCCGTCTGCACACCCACGGGCATCAAAAACATGCCCCGGGCGTACGGCGCGGCAGCGAAGTGAAACTAAGCGCCGACCGGTCTAACTTGATCTTTGGCTTTGGTGCCTAGATTGGACCAGTGTAAATGAAACGGTAACATGAACTAAGGAATGTAGGCCTGTATTACAATATTAGAGATTCTATTTACATACCTGATTTCCTATCAGTCTTAAAAAAAATACAAGAAATGTCCAAAGTCAGGCATCAGTAGTTGAGGAGTACAAAAAAGTGTGCCTGTGCTTATTACCACAAGAAAGAAGTGAAAACTTCTTTACAAAAAGTACAAAAAAAACAACATTACGCGGTGACGATAGGCGGTCAAATATACAAGTACTGACCACACCCGACATTGCTTGACTTCTCGGTGATCGGACGAGAATCAGGGTTTTCAACACTCTACCCAACACAGTATTTACCCCCATCAGTTTTGGTCACACAAAAAGGTTGCGGATCAGAAATTCAAAACCCTCCTATAAGAAGGTTCACTTCAAAAAACTAATGTTCATAGTATATGGCGTAGTTCGTAGTAAATAAGTGTAAATTACTACATATGCATTGCAGAGTGTTGGGATTTTTCTAAGCTTGCCTGGGTAGCTACTCTCATGTTGAAAATCTGTCGCTAAGTACCTATACGTGTGTTTCAGCAGCTGTAATTAAGAACTATTCTCTCTCTAGGCTTAACGTGTTTACTATTTTAGACCATATCATCACTTAGCATCAGGTGAGACTAAAAAAAAATATTTTTATGTAATATGAAAAACGATGATGCAATTTACAATTTCTGGATTATTTTTACATTTACTATATACAGCTAGAATCGATTGCATGTTACTTTTATATTCTCAGATCACAAAATGTTGGCCGTGTTGTGTAGAAAGTATAATTTAGCATATGAAGCGAGAGAACGACCACGCCGGGGCACCGTTATAAATATTATAATGGTTTTATGGATTATAGAGGATACGTGTTGAATTTTATTGATGAGTTTTTGGCAGGATTTTTCATGTAGTGGTTATTATTATTTTTAACTGACTTAAAAAGCAGAATACTCTCAATTCGGTTCTATTTTTCTATGTTTGTTACCTCAGAATTTTGTAATTTAAGAACTAACTTTTACCATTCTTTATTAATTAGTAAGGGGGTACTTTCTAGAGGGTTCCATTTCTAAGATACAGAATTCCTCAAAATCGAGTTGGAAATATATGTAACCCAGATATTGGTAGGTTTATTACAGTCCATGACTAGGTAAGAAATTAAGTAAGGACGTTCTGGAGTATTTTTTTGGAGTGAATTTTATTGATGGGGGTTAAATTTTTGTTAAAATGTTATATCTTATTGTAAACCGTGTTAGTTCATCAACCAGTAGCAGGGACTTTAAATACAAAAACACTTTACGCAGTATTAACTATCAGTCTTATTACAGTACCGTTTTACTTACAACAGCCTAAAGGCGATATATCCCATGTGTTTGCTCTCGATCTTGAATAACGAATGCCCGACATACCTCTGAATGCGCGCTATTGTGATTTCATCCCCACCAATTTACTTGCTTATGATTGGTCGTTGTAGATTGACGGTATCTCGACCAATCATAAGAAGTACTTTAAATATAGAACTTTATAATAATCATTAGCAATTATTTAACCAACATGAAAATAATAATTGATATATTTAGACATTTATAACACTTGCTTATGATTGATCATTTAAGATTGACAGTATCTCGATCAATCATAAGAAGTACTCTAAATATAAAACATTGTTAAAATGTTTAGTAGTCATTTACCTAATATGAAAATAATAAGCGATATACATATTTAGATATTTATAACAGCTCGGCCATCCTTTTTTCAACGAGTCCCTCGTTGGTAAGAAAAAAAAATCGTTAAGTACTCCAACTATTTCATTTAGTTTAGAAATATGTAAGAAATATAATGGCGTCACATACGTTCTGTTTAAAATAATAATCTTTAGGTGTTTAAGTCCTGAAGGAAATCGAACTAATCACGCATTATTATCAATACAACTTTATCGAAGAGGTCTTACCTATAGAACAAGCTGGATTTAGACATGGTAGAAGTTGCACAGACCAAGTGCTGGCCTTGACCACTCATATAGAGACAGGTTTTCAGATACAAAGAGCATCTTGAAAAGACTTCGCGGAAACTGCAATCTAGAAATAACGTGCTGCTAAAACTGACTGGAACTAGTTGGGACGCAAACGCCAATGTATTACGCCAATGTATTGAGAACTACAGCCATTTCGTTGGTGTATCCCATAGCTGAATATTGTTCCCCGGTGTGGTTAGGTAGCGCCCATGTGCAGAAAGTAGACCGTGAGCTGCACATTGCGATTGCGGGGCGGAAAGGCAAACAATCCAACAATCATCGAGGAATGTCCACTTCGACAATACAACGGTTCCCCCGACAAACTGATCAATCTTACCGACGACGCCTTAAAATGGCTGAGAGAATTAAATGTTCAATTGTAATTACAAAAATGGATACTCTATTTAGCCATACGATTAAAAATATCAATATAACTCACTGGCTCAGTGATACATGACATTTAGTATCTAATTAAAGCTCAAATACAATTACTTTACATTATGTCATAATCCATAACCTTAATCAGCAAATCTTTATAATTTAAGGGCGTCTGTTATCTGACATCCCTGGCATCGTTACATTTTTTTCTTTTTTTTTTATATTGGCAGTATATATATTGATCCATGCCTTGGCCAGTATATACACTGTTACACTAATTGCTAAAACGCGAGGCACCCGTTACCTGGCACCTCACACCGATTCATCAGCACGTGACTCAAACCAATGAATCGGTATTTACTGATCCATTACGTTGACCAGCAAATACTTCAGCCATTTAATACTTGAACCATTTACGATGATACATGACACCAATCACGGGTATCTTGACCAGTAGCGTGGGATGACTCACACAGATTCATCAGCACGTGACTCCAACCAATGAATCGGTATTTACTGATCCATTACGTTGACCAGCAACTACTTCAGCCATTTCATACTTGAACCATTTACGATGATACATGACACTAATCACGGGTATCTTGACCAGTAGCGTGGGATGACTATCTCGGAAGACTGCGTGCACGACGTGCGGGGGTTACTCGCACGTGTCGAGGCGCGCGGATCGCGCGCGGTGCAGCTGGTACCGTTAGCCGCGCTTCTAACCGTCTGACACGATGTTTGTTACCGGTGCCACACATTAATTGCCAAAATGTGAGGCACCCGTTACCTGGCACCTTACACAGATTCATCAGTACGTGACCCTAACCAATGAATCTGTATTTACTGGTCGAAGACACTGACCAGTAAATATTTCAGCCATTAAATACTTGAGCTATTTTGCCAAAATGTGAGGCACCCGTTACCTGGCACCTCACACAGATTCATCAGTACGTGACCCTAACCAATGAATCTGTATTTACTGGTCGAAGACACTGACCAGTAAATATTTCAGCCATTAAATACTTGAGCTATTTTGCCAAAATGTAAGGCACCCGTTACCTGGCACCTTACACAGACTCATCAGTACGTGACCCTAACCAATGAATCTGTATTTACTGGTCGAAGACACTGACCAGTAAATATTTCAGCCATTAAATACTTGAGCTATTTTGCCAAAATGTGAGGCACCTATTACTTAGCACCTCACACCGATTCATCAGTATGCGACTCTAACCAATGAATCGGTATTTACTAGTCGAAGACATTGACCAGCACATATTTCAGCCATTAAATACTTTCATCAAAGCCTACAATCGCGTTAACATTGCTTTTATCGGTGTCGGTTACCTGACATCCATCCATAGCCTAGCCACATATTTTTATATTGGTAGTGTATTTATTGGTCCATGACCTTGACCAGTAAACACTGGTAGACACTAATTGCTAAAATGCAAGTACCCGTTACCTGGCACCTCTCACCAATTCATCAGTACGTGACCCTAATGAATCGGTATTTACTGGTCGACGACATTGACCAGCAAATATTTCAGCCACTAAATACTTTAGCTATTTACGATGATACATGACACTAATCATCGGTACCTAGAATCACGTTAACATTGCTGTTATCATAACATCGTATTCTTATTTTTTTTTTACTTTAAGCATACTGTGTAATCATCGACAACCAATTTGATAATCGATTATTAGCCAGCCTCTAATAAACCCGTTTATTTCTGTGAGTGTACAATATCCATGTTCATTTCTATGAATACATTAATTTATACGTCAATTTACAAATCGCCACAACCAGAACGATATGTTTTATCAATAGCTACTATAGCCAGAAACCTCTAACTAGACTTTGTGAAAGTCATATCCTCGACCACGAATCTATCGTTGGGGAGCACATTTTTAACCTGTAGGGACTTCTATTACATCTAGGTTCGAGCTTCTTTGACTGTTCTATACCTATCGCACCTCTTTATACTCTAACCGAATCGCGTTCCTTCTAATTCATTCACATCTTTTTATACCTATCCTACCGTTTTTTTTTTTTTTCTTCACCTGTTGTGTCCTAATAAGGCCACCAGCGCTAGTCCTAATATTGTCTAAACTCCCCCTCACTTCAGGCGTAAAGTCATTTAGCAAAATACCCAACTGTATGTCTGGTAAATGTTCATCCCATTAAGTCATTTGGCCCGTCTAGATTTATTGCTACATTCTTTCGGGGGTGTGGCGACACGTGCTTTATACCGCATGATTTAGTAAAAGTTTTAAATTGTATACTAATGAAACTTGTCGTTTGGGCCATAATTAAACTGGTTGGTGCGACAAAGTAACTAAAATGCTCTCTGAATACTTGACGGGCCATTCTCTCGTCGAATGATAGGGCAGTAATCAAAATACCGTTCATATACATTAATGCGTAAGACGAAGCACAAGAACTGAAACAGATTTGCGCTAGTTAACTCGGATCACCCTTAATTCGCCGTATTTAATGCGCGTTTCTTCCACGAATAAGAGTGCGCAAATAAAATAAGACTCCACGCTTAAAACACCGGATTCCGACTTTATCATTTTGACAGAGGGTCCTTCCGTGACAGTGTAGTCTTAATAGTACCGGGCAATTGTTTAAAAAGTCATCTACTACCAATCTCCACGTAATTTTCTACTACACTCCTGCACCTCGATCATGACATTCGCATTACCAAGTGCGCTATATGGTACGTTACCTATCCCCTTAATAAAGGCACCTCTCCTACCTTCCAGTCTAATGCTAAACGTTGAGCTTCACCGAGACGGACCAAAGTACCCTCATTTCCTAAATCAACCAGATACTCAAAGCAAATATACTTTATACAATTTAGGCCCTAAGAAGGCGCTTATCTTTTTAACATACACATATATTATATATGTATATGTTACAATCAATTTTAGTGGGTGTACAGAAAGGAGTCAATTCCAGACATCACCATCGTTCACTTATCGATCCACTCTATAAAAGCCCTTTCGACACCAAAACCCGATTAAAATGGCACTACTCATAGTCTAGCAAATCAGTAATATGTTTTGGGACTTTGTTATACAAAAAATCTAACACTGTTACTGGTTTTACCGAGTCTAAAACATGGAACGACCAGTTTGTCAATTTCTAGTTTTTGCGAACATACATTAAATTATCAAGAACGTATTGGGAACCCAGATTTAAGACACCGAATTCTTGAAACTTAGCCTTTAATGATTCGCGAGGTCCCTCATTGTACATTACTCGAACTGCCCGTTTTTGCAATCAAAATTTAGTGTCTACCTCAGCTGCTGTCCCTCACAACAAAGCAGCACTTTTTGCAGTCTTCAAATTGTGCTTCTAATCTAACACCACGATCTTCTATATTGCTATGATACAGTCGACTGCACGTTTTCCTCACATTTCACATTGATATAAGAGCAACTCCCTATGGCGTACCTTTTTGTGGAGCATTTTAGTAAATGAGCATAATTTTCCATTCTGGCCTAAAAAAATAGAAGCGAGGGGACCGTGATACCAAGTTTTAGCTACCCCTGTTAATTTTGGTAAGGCGTAATGGACTATTTACTTATCGCTCCACCCTAGATCCGTGCAGATTAGTCAACTTTGTGAAGGCATGTATTAACCGTTTGTTCTTTGCATAAAAGGATCAAAATCCAGGCATTACACTATTTAAGACCTGATACCTATTGCGATCACTTGTATTATACAAAGCCCTAAGAGCACAATCGAATATTTCAATGAACAAATTGTTATTTCACTCGGGATTACGGCGACGTGTTACTTCACAGGACGGTGTGCGAAGGCGCAAAGTTCTGTGCCTAGGTGAATACCTCGATTATGCACGGCGCGTCACCTGCCATTCCAGAACACGTGATCGTGTCCTGGAGCGCCGATGACGACGATATCGTTAGCTCGCCCTTCTCATATAATGCAAACTGGAACGGGACTGACCAATCGCCCGTGGCGATAACCTTACCCTGAACCGCCCGGACTGCAACCGACTGCGAAGACTGCCACAATTTTTTTTCAGTCTCGAGCGCATACGCCCGCGACCATGGATACGGTTTCATGTTGTGTCACGAAATCTTTGTGGAGGCGCCAGCATTTTACGAGTTTGTGAAGGCGCCACCATTTTACGAGAATACCTTTATTCATCCACGTAGTCACAGACTCAACGTATATTACAAGAAAAAAACACTACAATTAATACAGGATTTTTTTTCATTACCTACGGATATATAATTATTGCTTTAACAAAACAGCTTACTATAATCAAAAGAGCTAAATTCGTCAACAAGCTGGGTCAGCACATCTAATAAACGCTTACACTTGTTATTTTGGCCTTAGCAAGTCTTGATGTATCAAAAAAAATGTATGCTCGTAGTTACTACTTTAAACTTTAAAACCGTAGGTCTATACACAACAAAAATAAACTTGTTGTCTCATTTTTACTTCGATAATCACGACCTTACCGCATTTGAAATTCAAATAAAATATTCTTTAGAAGGATCCACGAGGGTAGATAAACATAACGAAATAAAATAATAAATAACCCTTACGTTTTCTGCGTATGTTCACCAAATACTTATGCGTATTTTAGATCTTGTTGTGGGCACTAAGTTGCTAATCCCGCTTCTGAGATGTAAACCGTGTTAGTTCATCAACCAGTAGCAGGGACTTTAAATACAAAAACACTTTACGCAGTATTAACTATCAGTCTTATTACAGTACCGTTTTACTTACAACAGCCTAAAGGCGATATATCCCATGTGTTTGCTCTCGATCTTGAATAACGAATGCCCGACATACCTCTGAATGCGCGCTATTGTGATTTCATCCCCACCAATTTACTTGCTTATGATTGGTCGTTGTAGATTGACGGTATCTCGACCAATCATAAGAAGTACTTTAAATATAGAACTTTATAATAATCATTAGCAATTATTTAACCAACATGAAAATAATAATTGATATATTTAGACATTTATAACACTTGCTTATGATTGATCATTTAAGATTGACAGTATCTCGATCAATCATAAGAAGTACTCTAAATATAAAACATTGTTAAAATGTTTAGTAGTCATTTACCTAATATGAAAATAATAAGCGATATACATATTTAGATATTTATAACATTATTATTAATAGTTTTACATTCTTTGAAAGTATTCTGAAGCGTTGATCGTATTTTGCTTAATGTTCTTTAGTTATTCTGCAATTAATTAATACAATATACAAAGAACATGATTTTTTTATAAGAGCAAGGCAAAGTTACTGTCCAGTATCTGATAGTGCGTATAGCCTCACCTAAAAACAATGGCCATCGCCTAGAAATGTACGATAAATTGCCAGTCACTGCAGTCATATCCGGCTATAAGCTTAGTGATACTTAGATATGTACTCATTGATTATGAAACTTAAATAATCAAAAGTGAGTCACAGTGACAGGTTTATCACCATATGTGTGGTGGTAGTGTTCCAGTGGGATGCAGAGAACCCGTTGATTACTGGATGTCGATTGCTTGTCTAATGATACCAGAATACGAGACGTCTAAGTGCGTCTACGCGTTAGTTTTTGTAATTAAGCCGGACTTAACTGAGAAATTAAATGATCCTTCAGCGTTGTAAGCATTTATAGGCATAACATTAGACGGCCCGCATGCTTGTTTGTCATCTCTGTGGTATAAAAAAAATCAAATGAAAAATACTTTATTAAATTTATGCCCGAGACGGCTCAGTTGATTGTATTGAATTGAACTGAAATTGATTATAGAATATCTATAGAAATAATAAAATCAATTGCCGTGTGTATGTAAGCGCATCACTTTAGAATAGCAACACCAATTTGGCTTATTCTTTGATTTTTATCTTTGTAAACGAATAAGTGAAAAGTTTTATATCTCTTTGTATGATAATAAATTTCTCTTTGTATAAAGTGAGTGAGCGTGTTAGACTGAAAAAGAAGTAAGGAGAACTAAAAAAAATGACCGAATAATATGCAGTTGCTCATTTGCCATTTTATATCATAACAATTTTGTTGTTAAGTACAGGTGTGTAAAACCGGGGCGGGCAGCTAGTTTTATATATATATGTATATATATATATATATATATATATATATAATTATACGAAATAATAGTCACATTTCAAGTTGTTATAAATATCAACATTGGTACTATAAATAAAACAAACATGAGTTAAAGAGAATTGTTAATTTATTAGAAATGTTCTTAACTTTTATCGCCCTTTTTATGTGTGCTTTATGAGAATTTGTGGTGTTAATCGGAAGATTTATATTTTATGGCCTTAAATAGTTTTAACCAAAAGATTTTTCGTTTAACTATTTGAGAAGAATCTTTGAGTATATTTTTGAAATATGATACTTACTTGTAATAATACTAATACGTTCTTTTACTTAATGAAAATGTTCAGTATTGAGAAATAGTAGTTTATTGTTTTGTTACGCTATTACACCTTTTACTTTATAATTGATAAATACAACATTTTGCATACATGTTGTCAAAAGTACAGAAGAGGACGTGCGGTTCTTTTCACCTAGAAAAAAGAAAATGATAGTTTTATGAAACCACGATGCAAGTGAAATTTTTATTCGATCGCGCCGTCATATTGATTTTGGTTGCTCTGCCGAGCACCATTCGCTTTACACCTACTCCGTGGTCGGCTGTAATGCGGCATGCGATAGATGGACAAAATATACAAAATATCTATGAGGCGATGTAAAAATCTTTTCGCTTTAAAAATGTTGTTCCTAAAATCATACATACAAATCTACATTGACATTAATCTTCATTAAAACTGCGGGCACACGTAGTATAATATAAACGTATTAGAAAACATGTTTAATTATATCGTATATATTCTTACATAATAAAGAGCCTTACGGAAGAAATTCTCCAAGCCATAGCAAAAATTATAATGTCTATTTTGTTTTCTGTAACATACAATCTAATAGTTTTTCGTGTTTTTTGAATAAACGTTTTTTCTTAAATAAACAAATTAAAATAGTCAGAGTATTCCGTGATATACAACATTCATACAAATCACTTTCTCGCTTCCTGTATAACTAATTAATTACTTTAATCTTTCGGCTTTTACACCTGTCTTTATTTCGTCGGCCAATACTTCGGCTTTATTACGTTCGGACGGCGTTTCTCGCTCACCATAACAGTGATTCGACAAGACGGATTTGACACAATTGTGACAGGTAAAAGGTAATTGTAATTGCGCAGGTTTCATTTTCTATAACAGATAATGGGACCGATCGAGCGTGTAACGGCGAAAGCTGGTTATTGCGCAAATAATGAATTTATTCAAACGAAAACTGTACATCATATTTGGGGCGTGTATAATTTGTTTTACGAAGGCTACCGCGCGTTGGAATTCACTTCCCATGCATTCTGTTAATGGTCGTAGAAGGTAATAAAGTAGTTTTTTTTTTATAAAAGTATACGAAATTAAATTATACAGAGTAAACGTTGCGTGACGGAAAAGCTTTGTTCGTGTTTTGTACGTAACATTTTGTATGTTAAAGAATTTCAACATTAGTTTTTTTTATTTTTTGTTTATTTGGTTGTGTGAAAAAACAAAATGATTGTTTAATATCACGGCCATGTCTTTTGTAGAGTAAAATATATACGAGAATGCATGGAGTAACGTAATTATATCCTTTGATACTTTTGTCATTGTTTAATTGTTTTATCGGGGTATGAGTGTATTACACCTGCCAAAGTGTCTCACTTGGATGTGTCTTGTTACAGTGGTTTAACTAGTTAGTGGCTAATACTCGTTACCGTAGGCAGCTCATCATCATCATCTTCTTACCCTTATCCCACCTAAGTAGGGTCGGCACACCATGTTTTCCTTTTCCACTCTCCCCTGTCAGATGCCATCTCAGTATTGACACCTTTTATACACATATCATTTATCACACAATCTATCCACACCTTCCTCTATTCCTATATCCACCTTCCTACTTAAAACTTTTCTAGTTACATGGTTTTTATCTGACCTTATAACTTGGCCATACCATGCTAACCTATTATTCCTCAACTTCTGTGTCACTGTTGCTATTTTCAAACTTCCTATTATATGCTCATTCTTAATCTTATCCATTCTACTTACGCCATACATCCATCTTAACATTCGCATCTCTGCCACGTGTAGTTTTCTCTCATCCACCTCTTTCTTAGCTCAGCACTCACATGCATATAGCATTAATGGTCTTAAATACCTTCCTCTTGAGTTTCAAGGGCATTCGTGGATCATAAGCTACCCCAGCCACCTTTCGCCATTTCACCCACCCTACATTTATCTTATTTCTCAGGTCCTTGTCTTTGCTGCTATCGTTTTGGATCAACGTACCGAGATGCCGGATATTGGAACAGGCTGGTAAAGATACACCATTTAATCTAAAGCCATATAAAAAAAATTGGATGGACCACCGAAGTCGCAAAACAAATGTTCAATTTTTTAACTTATCTCTTAAATGAAAGGTGTCTTTTCTTCGCAGCAAAAAGATAAGATTTTCGTGAAAAGTGACCAGATATTGAAAAAATAATAAAATTGAAACCACTATAGGGTCATGAGCTTCTTCTCGAATGAAAGCATGGGCATAATCATCACGCAAGCCCACGACGTATTGGCGTTTTCAAGCTACGAGAAATGCTCAATTCTATAGTTTCCCAGATACAGTGATATTAAAGAACATTTCTCAGGTTTAAATCTCTATATCAACCACCTTATCGAGCGACTGAGCAGTGCACATATCGGCTATCATATTGATAGAACTTGTGTCAACTATGTAAGCTAAGCGAACGTTATGGTACTGTTCAGTCCATCGATGGGCGGGTTGAACAAGTTACTATCGACCTGCGAAGCATATGTGGAGGAGCATCATGGTTTTATGTACAACTCGAAGAAGAGTGAGCATTTAGTATTTAAAGCGCTTATGCGGCAGCCGCCCATTGTTCTGCTTATAAGTCTCAACAGTGTAGTGCCAAATATTTTAAATAGCTTTAGGTACCTCGGTTACATAGTCACAAGCAACTTAAAGGACGATAGAGATATAGAGAGGAAGCTCAGGGCATTATTTGCGAGAAGCAATATGCGCACCCGCAGGTTTGCTCGTTGTACTACTAATGTTAAACTAACCTTTTTTAATGTGTTTTGTTAATCGTTTTACACGAGCGGCCTGTGGCTGTCATACACGCGGCGAGCTTACAGTGTTCTGCGTGTTCAATTTAATAATGCCTTTAGAATGTTGTTGGGACGCTCTAGTGCTTCGCACAGATGGTTACCATGCCACCATGAGAAGGAAAGCGGCCTCTTTACTACAGCGCCTGCATGGTAGTGACAACAGGATTTTGAAACTTCGAAACTGACTGGATTGCTCCTTCCAGAGACACTAGGTGGGGACAGTCATAAATCTCTAAAATAAATAATCTGTTTTTAATGAACAAAACTAACTTAGTTGCGTAAGTACTATTGTTATTAACACTAAAAAGTAAGTACTAACAAAACTATGGACTGATGTATGAGAATAAAGTTTTCATTTATATCCTCTTTCTTTTTTTTTTCTTTTTTTTATATTATAAGGGGCAAACGAACAGGTGGGTCACCTGATGATAAGTGATCACCGCCGTCCATAGACACTAGCAACACCAGGGGAGTCGCAAGTGCGTTGCCGGCCTTTTAATATATGTGGGCCTCTGGCGCTCTCACTGGCCGAACGAAACGCAACAGTGCAACCATTGTTACTTCACGTCGGTTTTCTGTGAGAGGGTGGTACTACCCCGGGCGAGCCGACCCATTCGTGCTGAAACCAGTAATAGCTTCAGCGTAGCTCTACCACCTAGTACTTACGTACTTAGTTACGTAAGTACTATTGTTATTAACACTAAAAAGTAAGTACTAACAAAACTATGGACTCAGGTCTGAGAATAAAGTTTTTTTTAAATATCCTCACGGAGTTTTCGTTCACCGGCAGCTGATAGTGTTCTTTCCTATTTCAATTCGTAAATATGTTAAATACACAGTATTAAATACACGCACAAATATATAGTATATTCAATCAAACCATTCGACGACTATGAATTTACTATTGATTTTAGTTAATTCGTTGATTTCTCAATTATTTAAATTTTAATTCGATATTCATATTATATGCAAAGATGAAACGTTTGAAACATGACTAGATTGTATTCTAACTTCGGCATAAACTGTATTGTTCATAATAATTATAGAAATAAAATTGTCTAGGATTTATTGGTGTCAAGGCGAGTAGCTCTAGAGCTGTGGTTTCGGTCACGACTCGTCTTTGTAACAGTAGATAAAGTTATCCATTTTGCATGCATACACATTTGCTGCTTAATATGATGTTGTTATATGTAATTAAGTGTAATTACGATTGTTAAAACTAACAATTATCTTCAACATTGTTCAAATAAATTGAAATATTGGAAAATATATTGATGTATGTTTTTGGATGTAGATTATTTATGAAATTAGATATATTATACAGGAAGAAAACCGAATTTATAATGTGTTAACGTATATAACAGCATCTTTGTGATACTAAAATCTGCCGTTATTGAAAAAAAAAGTCTATAAATCAAGGGTTGTTCGATGAATGGTGGTGTGTTCGGACACCGCGTCCTAAATACATTTGTAGGTGGTAGAGCTACGCTGAAGCTATTACTAGTTTCAGCATGAATGGGTCGGCTTGCCCGGGGTAGTACCACACTCTCACAGAAAGCCGACGTGAGGTAACAGTGGTTGTACTGTTGCGTTTCGTTCGGTCAGTGAGAGCGCCGGAGGCCCACATACTCGTATATTAAAAGGCCGGCAACGCACTTGCGACTCCCCAGGTGTTGCTAGTGTCTATGGACGGCGGTAATCACTTACCATCAGGTGACCCATCTGTTCGTTTGCCCCCTATAATATAAAAAAAAAATCTTAAAATACTTAGATTTCAGTGAAAGAAAATATCGTGACGAAACCATAACTTAATAGCAAATCTTTTAATAAGCGTTTGATTACTTACTATTTTATAGATTATGTATAAGCTATATTAATGCAAAGTTTTGTCAAATCGTTTCAAAATTCTATATCGTTTTTATATGAACTACGTAAGCACATACACTTTAGTAAATACAGACGAACACGTCAGCGAGAGAGATAAAATAAACTCAGGTGAGATCATTGTTTATGCTTAGTACTCTGTTTACTGTTCTTAGTATTCATAATATGACTACATTTAAACGATTACAGATAATAACTAGCTATTAAGTCTGAGGTAAGACTTCAGGTGTTGATGATTATTTCACATAAATACTTTAATTACTAAACATTTTCGGAACTGGCTACTTACATTAAGAATATTAAAAAAACAATTAAGGCATTTGAAAATGGAAATCTGTTTGGCTATTAGATGTAATTTGTTTAATCTATTTTTTCGTGTTTTTACGTTTTGGCGCCATTTTGAAATATTGGGTATCTACGTTACAATGAAGTTTTATTAGGTAAAACTGGACACGTGGCTACTGTCGCTTTGGAGCACCGTCGTACGCTGAATTGCGACCACGACCATCTGTTAGACGACTGAATTTCTGTAAGCGAAAAAGGTAGATATTATGGGTCACCCTGCTTACAGTTCCAAGCCGATAACAAGCGATTTTGTCCTATTTGCAAAATCAAGAATTATTTACGTGGCCAATGTTTTCAGCACCATAATAAGCTTTTGATGAGTATAAAAAGCATGTTTCCGAGGTCATCACGGAGGAGTTGCATACATGTTTTCAATTTGATTTACTTGTATGAAAAGTGTATTGAAGCAATTAGAAGCATTTTTGACCAGTCATAGTACTTTTTTCTTATTCATTCGGGAAACTTTTAGCGCACTCCGCGTATAATTATTAATTGGCTTTAACTTATACTATGGTTGCCATCACTCCTATTTTCCCAGGACTAGTTCCACTTTTCTGTTCAGAGACGTCTTGGATAATTTTTTCGTAACGGCCTATTTTTTTTTTAACTTTTTAGACCACAATCTCACCTGAAGTTAAGCAAAGAGCAATGTAACAGTTCCACAACTTCTTAGATTCGAAGTTAACTTTACTGAGACTAAAAGGTATGGCTTGATATATCAATTATCATAAGTGATGGGATTTAAAGTTACGGTTGAAAATTTAACGTCTCTAACTGGATTCGCCTAAATAAGACCCGTAATGCAGCGCTGTTTCCGAGGATTTTTTCAATGTAACTTTTATATATATTTTTTTGTATAAAAAACATATAATCCCGAATTCTTAGCCTCTCAGTACCTGTCAATATATTTTAACTTTATTTTTTATATTCACGATTTATTAAAGTCCATGACAGAACAACGTATATCTACTAAGTCTACTAATGCTTCATAAATTTTAAATTTTGACCACAATTTAATATTAAATGATGATGTGGTATATGGCTACAGGACAACTGGCTCTCAAGTGTCCCTGCCAGAACCAGATGCTTTGAAAGAGGTATTTAACTTCGAAGGTATTAATTAGCCCATATGGCTTAAAAAAAGCGCTACCATCATGCTATGATTTCATCACGATATTTTCCTTCACAAGATTCGAACCTGCGTAAATAGAAAACGGTGTTATTGAGCTGTGACCAATTGTTAAAAAAGATAAAGAGCTTTTCATGGATATCGAGTAGCGGTTCTCTTCTATTTTTGTCTACGTCGTTGACTATATAGCATGATGAAACTTAAATAGATATATACACTTTACTGTTTAAAAAAAATCTTACGTATTTTTGTTCGTTCTGGGTCAATACGCACGTCAAAACTAAAAAAAATATTGAAATTGCCGTTATCTAGTATGCTTATAAATGATATCTAGGTAAGCTACATATAAATTTTATGCAAATTTAGACCATGCTATCAATAAATAACAGCAAATTATTGACCGGTAACAATAAAACATGACAAGTTAATATTAAGTTATAATATAAGTATAAATTTTTCGTACTTCTAACAGGAAATAATGCAATAATTTATCAATCGGTGTTACTGTTAGGTATTATATGAAATATTGCCAAACGCCTACAGGAAATACGTTCTATGGTATTTTTACTACGAAATTACTACAAAATAAATGGACGAACGACAAATAATAACGAAAACCGGTTACGCTGCGAAGTGTTTCGATTTCTACGCCAACTGCTGTTATGTGATTCAACTCCTTTTTTATTAATTTGAAGTTGTTATCGTTTGTTTACTATATATTTTTTTATTATATTTTATTCTCAGGGGCTTTTATTGGAACGAACACATCAGTCTCATTGTTTCTTATTCTTTGTTGATTCACATCAGGAGAGCCACTGAATTATTATTATTACCAGGTCATACAACATATTAGCTTCATATGAACAGGGTTCTGCCAAATGCTATGACAAATACCTATGTGTTGACAACTAATACTATTTTAACAGTAACACGTATCACTACATATTATAAAACAATGTCGTCTGCCGCGTCTGTCTGTCAGTGTGGATGTTCACGATAAACTCAAAAACTACTGAATGGATTGTAATGCGGTCCTCACCAATAGATAGAGTAATTCACCGGGAAGGGATAGGTATATAATTTGTCAAGGTTTTGTGTAAATTGGTTGAAATATAGCGATAATTGTTGGAAATGTTGGAAAGAGTTAAGCCGCCTGGGAGCTTTCATCTAAAAGGCTGCCTAATTCTTTTGAGTTATAACAAAACAAAACATATACCTATATTTTAAGGATATCTTATCAATAATCATCTATATTCTAAAAAAAGGGTCACATGTAATGAGGTAATTAGGTAACTATTTAGACGGATACAATATTAATCCTTATCAAATTGAATACATTAGTTACCTTAAGCATTTCATGCACATAAGTATATAGTTTTTATTATCAAGACAGGACAACGTCTAATGGACCTACTAGTAAATACTATAAAGAAAAAGGTTATCTGCAACACTATTTTGACTGATATAGTATTAATTCTCACCGTATTAAGTATTTTACTTGTTCGGGAAATTAATGATATATCTAAATTATCTTTTACAGTAAATCATTTCAATTAATATCTAAGGAGATACTTAAACTTATGCGCAACAAAAAAGTTGTTTGTGTGAAGATTCGTACATAGCTCCTAAACTTTGATGCCAAAGTGGCAACAACTAATCTAAATCATTTAAACATATACGACGTTAAATATTGTATCCGTGCGTAGCCGGGTCGAGTCACTAGTATACCATAAAATGGGGACGTAATTTTATTGACCAAGCGTATAAAGCAATTTAGTTCAGCAACATTTCAACTTGTGCCAAACGGGATATTTTATATCACTGAGGTTTAGTATTACATGTTTGGCTTAAACCGATGGACCACACTCACGCAGCTCAGGGACACGTCGTTCCGTCGGCAGTAATGCGAAATGTTCTCCAATACACTCCGTTGGACATTTTATTCGTGTTTATTAAGTCATTTTTCACGGTACCTGTATCAAATTTGTGTCGGTATTTCTTTTTTTAATTCGTTTAATAAATTTGGATTTGCGAATCGTATAAAATTAAGGTCGGTATGGTTCTTAATAAACATGTCCGGTCACTTTAAAATTTCCTATTTAACTTTAAATTTAATAAGGAATATGATTTTGAATGGATACAATTGTTAGGTATAGTTTGTTTCTTCATTGCACTGGTTTGGTCTTCTGGGATATAGTCGGGGTATACCAGGCTGTCTATCCTCAGCGCGGGGGGCAGGATTTCGCTGGGCCGGCAGCCGGGCTGACATGAGGACTGCAACAGTCATCCCTTGTCTTCCCATTATGACCGTAGAGGGTACACCGTGGGGTTTTATGGAGTAGGAGTCGCACACTACCAACACTCTCCCCCGAGGGGGTGGCGTGTCCATGATCGATTTTACCCCGTAAAAAAAGGTATAGTTTGTGGAGTAACACCTTGGTAATTCAATAAGTTGAAAGCCGCTACTATTTGAAAGAAAACCTCGTAGGTTTTGCTTTAACTTTAATGTCGCCATTACAAAAATTCTAAATCTAAATATTCAGCATATCCTTAGTTACTCTTCTTCTGTTATTTCAAAAAAATATTTGTCTATGTAACAAGGTATTAGGCTACAATTTAAACTGCACGTCGAAGGTTAACCTACAATAATCTTTTTTAGAAGAATCTTTTCTGCTATCTCTTGAAGTTCATCTTTTTGATAACTGCAACTGAGGGTAAGTACAATATAATCGAACAGAAAGAAGATCTTCAGACCACGCATTTCCTTCGAGAGAGGCCACATCGACGTGGGGCTCCACCAAATATAAAGGCCAAATTGATAGGGAATTATATACTTCTTATTTGTTCATAAATTTCGTTGTCATACGATTTAAAATGACATTCCTGGAGATTATTGTAACTTTTTAAGTTTGTCAGGCCAGTAGAAATACACAAGTACTATATATACACTTACAAATATTATAAAACTTTCTTAACAAATTGATAATTTTTTGTACTATATTAGGTAAATCTACATATAAGGTATTTAAGAGTGTCTTTTGTTTCCCTAATACTGCGGTAATGCGCTATTCAAACGCAAGTGGTTAAAACGCGTCCATTTTCTAAACATAATGTACATTCTGTAAGGTGGTACTATTGTTATTTCTGATCTCTATTGTAGAATATTTGCCCACATACGGACACCGTTACTTGAGTTTCTCGTAATGTTGGACAGTAATATAGTGTTAAATAAAATTTCTTCAGCAAATACTTTCCCGGAACATGTTAAGCGCACGGTATTTAAATTCTTTATAACAAGTCTAGGTTTAATTGTGTTGATTTAACGTATATAATCAATAATAGATAGGCAAGGTCACCGAAATTATCTTTTTGTGTGAAGCAAATAATATCAAAAACATATATATTAAAATTATATGTTAAAAACATAAACCCGATCGAGCTTCTTGCCGGTTCTTCTCGATGACAGGGTTGTTTTCGGAACCGGTGGTAATTTTCTTTCACAAATCATAAACTGTACCTAACTAATGATATAAACTAAAATGCCACTTAGGATTCCCAACTTTAGGCAAAAATACAGCGTCGTTCATTGACATAATTAAGTTATAATTAAGATTTATTTTTCATGTTTGATAAATCTGACGTTACAACCATATTCAATGTAAGGTAATTTATTATAATTATATGTTAGTTGTGTCGCGAAAATATTATATATTACAGGGTTTATGTCCTTCACTGAATATATTATATGTTTTTGCCTTTATGTTATTAACTTTAGTATTAAAAATTTCATACATTTTTATAGCTTTAGAAAAAATTTGGTTATTTTTGTGTTACATTAATGTTATCGTAATATAAAAAGTTACTATATAATTTTTGTGTTAAACGTGGGAATTTTGGCTGTCTTACCCATATATATAAAAGAATTACTAACTGATGTATCAACGCATTGCCCAAACTACTGGGGCTAGGACTGTAAAATTTTGCAGACGGGATGGTCTTACCCGGTAGGTTAGCACTAACTAGGCACATTTTTGGAAATTCAACTCCTAGTGATGCGGCGAAAGGGATGACAGTTTGTATGAAAATTTGTAATTTTTACGTTAGCCACTCAATAAGTTATTCTTTTATAAATATAGATATAAAATAAAGAGTCGAAAATAATTATGTACCGCATAGAAAACGAGTACGAAGCCGCGGGATATTGCTAGTTTTTCTTATCGAATTATCGTGTAAAGAAAGAATAGTTACTACAAAAGTGTCATAATGAATTGTTTCAGTAATTATTATTGATCTTGGAAAACTTTAAATTGGATGGACAAACTTTTCATCAATAAGGAAAGATAGATCCTCTATCATTTTATTGGCGATTCTAATCGACGGGTGTTTTTAAGATACACGATTTTAAAATGAATTTAGATTTTTTTTACACTTTATATGAACAGAAAAAATCTATTTATATAATATTTAAAATGGTGTCGTGGGAAATCACCTCTCAATAGACATAGAAACGACATAATTGATTCAAAATAACAAGCTCGAATTTATTTAAATTTATACAAATAATTAATATTACTAATGATCTGGTCAGGTTTGATCTTTATTCGTTGTTGAACTAACAATATAATTTCGTTTACATCTTCTAGACATTAATTAATATTCTTTATATATATATACAATTTTAGCGATCCTCCGTTGTGTACATGTCATTAAAAAATGACTGGAGATATTACCATTAAAAAAGTTTTTCTCGAGTTTAAAAATAAATAAGCAAAATTTTGCTGACTTAATCACCGTTCAAATCAGACTATTTTCATCAAAAATAAACAAAGCATAGATCCCTTTCCCTCTTTTGATGTTTACGTAATTCTTGATAAGCTCCTATGTGTATAGCTACATTGAAACAAATAATAATTTCAGAACCAATAATAAACTGTGGCGACAAAACAACTTTAACGAAATGTCTAATAAACAATAGATAGAAAATTTATATAATGGCAGGGTAATAATATACAATATAACTTACCTTTAATCAATATTCTGTACAAGGCTCGTTATTTAAATTCGGCCTATGGCGCTCGAAAACGAGTCGAGTCAACAAGTAATATACAAGTAATATTTTAATACAGAATAGCTTATTACAAATTGTAGTGGCCATGAGAAGAATATCTTTTCATCACAATTTAGTATAAATTAAATTACATAATACGACGTATACCTATGTATAGTGTGTTCTGTACCATAATTACGTAGTACGATAATATTAAAATGTATGTATGTATTAAGTCATTGATTAAAAAAATAATATGGCTGTTTTATTAAGTTTCCTTTGCTTTTAAAAAGAAATAACTGTGCCTGATGAATCTCAAAATTTCATCGGATTATTAAAATTTCCTGAGGAAAACAAACAAGAAATTACTCAAAAACATATGTATGTGATTATACATATTAATAATTAAAGCTAAGTAATATAAAAATAAAAACTATTTACCATAATTCACGTGACATTTTATATATATTTTTATGAATTACTAGTTGAAGGACTGCGACTTACTTTTCGTAAAATTGGTTTTGCTGGTTCATGGGAACTATATGTTTTACCTGCATTCATTGTGGCCTGTTTTTATTTATTTTAATTTTCTTGTAGTAGCATTTTCTCTTGTAATTTTGTCATTAGTAGTGATCGTCCAATGTTCCAAATTAGACCATAATCAGGGGTACAAAGATGTTTCTTCGCCTGTTAATATATAGATATTATTTACCTGTATTTCTTTTTTATTAGTTTTTCTAAATGGTCAAAAAACGTGATACGCATAGAGACTTATAAATAAACGCTTTTGGTGGTATGGAGAACGCTATTTCCAAATTATTGTTATATACATAACTCAACAAGACTGTTAACAAACAATGGACAATGATAATGAAATAATTATTTATTTTTGGTTCATTTATATATAGATTACTTACGTAGCCTCTACTGGCCTTTTACTGTTCTGTCTCATAGAAAAGGATACCATACTCAGAAGAGGATTTTAGGTACCGGTAAAAGTATCTCCAAAATCAGTTCTCCCGTTTCAGAGATTACCCCGAATAAATAATACTTAAATTTTATTTTTATGCATATATTACATATAAACAAACTTTTTTTTTGGCACATATAGTGTAATTATTTTGAGTATGAGTGGTTGAAAGGTGGACGGATATAGGAGTAGAGGAAGGCCGAAAAGTGTATGGAAAGATTTTGTTGCGAATGATGATATGTGTACAAAAGTGTATATACTGACATGATATCTAACAGGGGAGAGTGGAAAAGGAAAACATGTTGTGGCGAACCTAATTTGGTGGGATAAGAGTAAGAAGTTGATAATGTCACTATTTTGATAATGTACTTAGAGTAGTACTATATTTATAAGACGCTTATAACCATCTAAGAGTTAATTTAAGAAATTATCAAGTAAAACGATCTCTAAAAACTAACTAGGTTTTTGAAATAAATAAAAGATAAAATCGAAATCACGACCAAGGTCGCGATGTCCAACTAAGCGTTAAAAATTGGTATCACATACTGTATCTTATCAGCGTGATGCGTCAGATAGAACTTCAACACAACCAATTCTGTAGTCAAACATCGAATTGACAATGTGTTGAGAGATGTAGGAATCTGAGATACAAAAGAGATGATAAAAACGTGAGGTTTGAATATAAGATTGTTTTTGTAAAGGCGTAGACTCGGTGTGGGTTGTCGCTTGACTTTTAAAGAGAAATTTGCTTAGTGGAAGCATTGTTGTGTGCAGCGTCCTTTGACGTAAGTTCGTGTTCTCAGTCCTGTAATTAGTCGCACTTTTCGTTGCCTGTAATAACCTCTCGGTGGTATCATTACATGGTAGTAAGCATTTAAGTTGAAAAACTTTCAAACACTTTTTGTAATCCGCGAGCTGCACTTCAGCGTCGGGGCTCTTTTAGATGTAGCTTGTTATTATTTTAGACCACAACGTCATTTACCATCACGTGAGGTTGCGTTCATAAAAGAGTTTTTTGATGATTTTTACATATCTTCAAAATTACTTTCTTTACCGAACTTGTCTCATTTTTTTTACATGGGGAAATAACCCTACAGATACCCATCTTAGCCGGGCAGTTGACGGTGGGTTACGTCTGACCTGCACGTACTAAAACTTCCATGGTTCTTACACCTTCTGTGGGCCGGGGAGCAGGTGCTGCCTACGGCACTGCGTCTGCTCCTGTCTCATTTACTTGTATCAACTGTTTGCTAAACAAAAAGCTAATTTTTTATTGCATATTAACTTTTCACCTCGACTTCGTATAGATGCGATGATGAAGAAAACGAGATCCAATCTCCCCTTTAGAATACGGCTATGTGATGAAATAAAACGAAAACTGATCAAGTGAACGTCAATCTCTCATTTCTGTCAATATTTTTGAAGATTTTCTAGCATTCGGTCTCACTCACTTACTTTTCTATATAATGGTTTTTTTAACCCTCATTTTTCCCTTTTCTGTAAGGTTTTATAAAGAATCCTGATAATAACACAGTATATAAAACGATTACTGAAATAGGTGCAGCCGTTCTCAACTGATACAATTGCATACACAGGAAATTGATTTTTATTTCCATATAATATGTATATTAATAGACACTGTATCTCGCTCCGTATGTACTATAGATTATAAGGACACGGGTACTGAACGATGTTGACTAAATTTATGCGCATCCACTCGAAACCTTGCCCATAATCTAATCAATTCGATAAGAGATAAAAATCAACTCCCGCTATCGGTGATTTTCGCAATACCTGGCAGACTTGGAGGCGTTGATTTCTCTTTTGCCTTTATTCTATATTTATAACAATAAAAGTATTACGTCATCGAAATTATTACAAGGGAAAAACAAAATACCACGTTTACGTTTTATTTGTAAAAGTAATATCTGATTTATATTAATCTTTTTACTACTTATTATTAATGCTGCTAAGCATTTTGTTCTTCTTAATATAATTTTAGTTGCTATGATTTTCTTTTTGATAGAACCTCCTTCGATAAATTCTTGTATAAAAATATGCACCAGAACGTAATTGACCGTCATAGTTGGGTACTTGTGTAGATTGTAGTGTTAGATTGTCATAAACCCAACAATATCACTAGTACTATACATATCCTCTTTGGTTTTGAAGATGTATCTCGTGTGCCTGAAATTAAAATGCGACCGCCTTCAATCATCACCTATATAATACAAAAGAATTTTCTAAATCGGTTAATAAACGACGAATTTCTTAAGTTATTAATATACATTAAAGAAAAGAGAACCGAATTGATAACGCCCTTTTTGAAGTCGATTATAAATCGTGCTAAAGAATATAGAGATTACTTTAAAAAATACGTATCTGCAAATTATGTTCCTTAAACAAAGTTTGTGGTCTGTACAAAATGATTACTATTTTTTTTTTCTTTCAACTATCCTTATCTTGAACCATCTTTTATGATGATTTTAAAAAATATTCATACCATATATAATAAGTTCAATAAATAAATATAAGCGATTTTATCTTCAACAGGTACTCGATTCCTGATAAGTGTGCTTGAAAACAAAAAAAAATTTCGTTCAAAATTGTATGCAATTATTAACAGTACTGTATATCGTACTTTTATTAATCAGATTAATAAAGAATGAACTTATATTATTATAAAATCGCAGATACACCACTTGTAGATTTTTAGCTATCGTAATCCTAAGAATCTTCTTATTTTTTAACTTACTATACGCTATTGGCCTGATGGACTTTAGATTCACCGGATTGATGAGACGAGCGTTTATGGCGCTTAGCCGCTTGACAACAAGCTCAATGGTGCAAAAATGGCCGAACCTCGGCTTGGGCTATTGCCTTTGATGTAACAACGAGAAATTTACTAAGCGAAACTAGCTAAACCAATCGTACAAATACGAATTAATGAGGTACACATATGTACCAGTAAGCGTACCTCACGAACTGAAACATTTATTTTGTAAACTAAACTAACCCAGTTTCCTAATGATCTATATTAAAGTATAGCCTGTAATTTGAGAGATATAACTGATTTCATTGCGAAATTAATAAGAGACTAGTACAAAATGAAAATAATGTTAATATTTTGTACAATACTACGATCTAACTAAAAGGAATATAGTAAATAAGCGCAGAATCATATTTTAAAACACAATACATTGGGAGACATTTCGTAAAGTTGTATTTTTTTTGTAATGTGCGTGCGCGGAGTGCAGGTAAAAGGGACCATGGATCCCAAATCGTGGGTTCCAGTAACGTTGTTTTCGGTCGATCACTGTGCAACTTGTGTGTCTAACTTTAGTTCTATTCAACGTAAGTCAATATTTAATTTGCAAATAAATATGACAATGAAACGCGCAATTTGACTAAAAGCGGTAATGAGAGTGGATTGGTGATATTCGTTAGCCATTTTCTATCTAATATTTTTCTAATATTATAAATGCGAAAGGGAGTGTGTTTGTTACGCTTTCTCGCGTTAAGTACTCAACCGATATGATCATCAGAATTGCGGTAGTCCGGTGGAACTGTAGCGACCTTGCCAGGCCAAGAGTGTAGGTCAGTTCGAAAAAAAAAAATCAGAATTGTGTATACACGTTGTCAAGGGATATAAAAGGATATAGAGTACTTTCTCCTAGAAAAAGGTACTGTTCTCGAAGGACAGGTCAAATCCACATGAACCCGAACAAAGCCACGAGTAAAAGATAGTTTCACATAATGTCTTTATTGCCAATGCAATAATATATAAAAATAATAATCAGCAAAATACATAACGATATATATTGTCCATTAAATAATTCTATAAGAGTTACAAATTACGTCAAGTTGTTTATTAATCAACAGTATATATATTTAAATATATTTGTGCCGGTCTCTTGTATAGTCTCTTTTTAACCCAAGTACATGATTATCAAGGTATGTGTTCGTTAAAATGAACTTGTGGGCAAAAGTCGAAAGAATATTACATGATTTTCTTATATAAAAATGTTCCGGCACGCATGCCACCCACTTGTAGTGTTTACATGTTGACGTACGGCAGGTCACATGCTATTGTTATAAAAGAACATTAAATATTTGCATGCTTACACATTACAGGAACAAAATTACGGCATAGTTTTGCTTAAATGCAGCATAAATATATTTATTCTTATGTTGGAATGCAAATACCTTAGATAATATTAGGTAACTGGATATATTGTGCAGACTGGTTGCTAGTTCATCTAAAAACACCCACCCAAGGATCATGATGGCAAATTATCATAACAATAGGTAACCGCGTGTGTGTTAGTAGCATTTTTATAAAGTTGGACTAATAATGTATATCAGCTAAAAATAAATGTTTATCGTGATAACGTACGATAGCGAATAATTTTAGTAGAAACATAGTTGTAAATGATTATTCATTATTTGTTTTTTTCACATTAGCGAATTTAGAATATTTATGTGATAAAATATAAATTAAGATTATATAAAATGTACAAGATTAATAACGTAAATACTTTTTAATTTACTTTTGGTACCTACTAATGTAGTTAAGAAAGAAAGTGTACTTGAATATCTGTAATTTGTTACTATTTTATAAAGTTAAGTAGTAACAGGTAAGCAAGCGAACAAAGCTTAAACTAACTTTTAACTTTATAGCTATGTTAAACCGTAGCATCAAGCACGGCGGTCGGTGCCCGCACTCACAAGGACGTTGGTGCGCGGGCGGAGGCAACGTTCGACAACTTCTTGACCAATCAGCTCACAGTATTTTCATTTGTGAGTGTGTAACCGCGTAAATACACAAGCGTCTTTAGCCTTTAGGCAGAGTTTGTGGTACTTACAGTGTTGTCAGAATAACGCTGTAGATTTGTTAACAGAATATTGTTATCTTTAGTATAACAATAAAGTATCCGAATATTGAAATATATATTACAGATTAATAATCTCAAAGATGAAGAGTGATAAAGAAATGTAAAATTATTTAGGTATTATAGATTCATAAAATTTTTCCTTCACTATCAGTTTGTATAGTAAAATTGTTTCGTAGTGCGTTATATGTATAAGTAAACATCACGTGTAAAATGCAAAAATAGTGTATTCCAGTAATATGATACGGTTATATGTCAAAAGGATGCATACAAAACATTTTAAGTGGCCTTCGATTTTTTTCTATTATATGAAGCATAGAAAATGTCTACAACACGATTGACAATTTAAAAAAAAAACTATACGATCTTTTCCCGTTTGAAACGCGATATATGTAAAGTTCTATTAAAGGTGTTGTATGCGTAACTTTTGTCGCGAACATGGCAATATTACCTAGATGGAGGAACGCATGCGTGCGCGGTATCTTGTTTCTATTCACTCGACACTCACACTGTCGCGTCGTTTTGATTGTGAAGGTTGTGCGCGCGTTGTGGTGGTTGTGGAGAACTTTGTTTTTTTTTCGTACTAAGCCACTTGCCTCTGTATTCACCGTTTACCTGCAAGTGTTCGAAGTTTTGTTAATACATATTCGTCCGTATTTGACTTATAATCGGTGTTTCGTGTTCCATAAGGTCGTAGGATGGATAACAACGGGTGAAATTGATGTCAAGTGAAGTCCAGATGTTATAGCAAACGGCGACAACCTCATACTGTGTCAACAAATAATAATAAATAGTGACCGGGACAAGTTATACTTGCCGTTTGGAATAAATAGTGATTACATAAACAATATGCTGAACACAGGATGAGAATGAGTTTCTTTCGATTAAGCTGGAACAAGGTTTTTATTGCGACATCACCCACATAACTTTTAAGGTAAGTTAAGTTTCGTAACTTTCTCATTATTTCTTATTCATATATTATTTTATGCTTACAATTACTATTTTAATTCGTTATGGAAGTGTTAATTACATTTTAATTGTTTATTTATTTATAAATGATTATGTAAGTACAATGTTTTGAACTTTTTAATATGTGGATCATAAATTTATGAAGCGTGTATATTTTATTATCGAAATTATAGTTTAAAAATCTATGCTCGATGTAAATTGAGGTACTTCAATTGTTGGTTTTTATTATACGTACATTTTCGGATAATTATAATACAGTGTAGCTAGGCCGGCCCATCTGAATGTAGGTTTTTAACCGATTAGTTAGACCAACAAACAAGCGTCTTTATAGTGTAAATTGTAAGTTACGAAAGTATGCCTGACTGGGTAAATAAAGTGCGTTTGGTGCGTTGTTAACATTGCATGTAAAATGCGTAAGTACACATTTTACGAAGTATTTACAGCTTTTGTATGTTTAGTCTGGTTTATGGTGTTATAGTACTATTATGTAGTGTATGTGTAGTGTACTAAATGCCGTATATTCTGTACATGCAAATTTTAAGAAGAACAGAAATCATTTCAATATAATTTTTTAAAAGTTATTATTCGAATTTTTTATATATTTTTCTCTTGTAACAAATATTATCCTGATTTAAGATTTATTTGACATTATCACAAGTCTAATTAGATGTAATAGTAATAATACAATAATTTCTTAAAATTACTAGTTATTTCTCTCCCAGATTTTATAGGTTAGTTTCGGTGTAGTTTTAAGGAGTAGGTAGGTGTTCTAAAAACTTTTTTCAGAACTTACGGCACTTCTGTTTAGTCTGTGGTATACGAGAGTCCATAAATTGTATACAAATGGGTAACAAGAACAATTATAGGGAGACACGAATACTGGTTGAAATATATTCCATAATAACACGAAACTGTTCAGTTTATTTTATAAATATGTATATGTGTGTTACCAATATATGGCCACAACTGCCGGCGCCCAGCGGTCATGGAGTTGTATAAGTGGATATTTCCATAAAGAAGTAGTCAAACAAGATACATTATTTTTGGCGCGCATTTGTAAATGCAAATAGTCTTATTTGAAACAAGGTTTTATATGTACTGGGCTAATACAATTTTTATTTATATTTGTGGTTATATATTTATATTGTATACTTATTTAGAATTGTTTTTAATCAGTGGAATTCAGTACTTTTGTATGTTTATTTTTTTGTCGTTTAAACGCTTACATTACAAAAACAGAACGATTATAGAAACAATTATAATTAGCAGACCGTAAAAGTCCTGTTAGGCAAAGATGTTTCCAGCACCCATTCTAGGGGTTCCCTTAACGTCATCTACAAAATTATTGTTATCGCTTTTTTGGTGCCCGTTTAGTTTATTTTTAATCTCATAAGTTGTTGTATAGCGTACCTAATGCAATAAAACTGACACCTGATTGGAGACCAGACTTGATTAAATAAAAAAAAATATAAATCAGCCCAGTGATTTTCGAGTTATAAGTAATAAGTAAAAGTGGCATTGTTTTATATTAAAATATGTTTGTTTTGTATGCAATAAAAATATAAAATTTTAATTGTAACGTGAAGATTATTTAGTAGAATATAAGTAAACGTATTATTATAGTTGTAGTGGAGATTAAAATATTAGTAGACATCAGTGGTATATAAGTGTCGTCGCGTAGTACCTCGGTCTCCTCTAAGCATAGAGGTCAGATAAGAACAGGCACCGACTTCCGGCAAGTAAGCTGTTTGTCTACCTACTCCTTTTGTGACAGGTTTTATTTTATATATCGCCATGTTTAGATAAAACATAAATTATGTTAATTTCTCTATTATTTTCAAAGGTAAGTATTTCGAAATAAACATACGTATTTAATGTTAATGTATAATACACACATATTTTCTATACAGTGATCAGATAGATATTTTGAAATTAAAATTAAATAAATAGTTGTTGTGTTTTAAGGTTTGTTTCGAATATTAAAATTTATATCGAGTCATCAGAATTGGTAGACGTTAACCAGATTATTCTCGAAGCAAAGTCTCGTAGACGATACTGCGCTATGATGACTCCATGACAACTGATGCAAACATTTTTATTCCCATTTCCAAAGACATTTCATTCAGCTTACTCTATTTCATGTTTTAGGTAGTTAAGAAGTGCTTGGGATAATATTCAAGTGCGTTATGTTAATTTAATTTAAAAAAGGTCGCAAACTGATTCTATTCTGAAATTGCAAATGAATTGCATATTAAAATGTTTCATAACATCGATTCCGTCCATTAAGATGTTAGGAGCAATAAAAGCAAATTGTTCATGCAACGAACACAATGCCCCGAATCATTGGCACCGTTCTAACGTTATTTTGATTAGACTTCGCACATCGAGCCATCAACACCAAGTATATTTACAAAAGAAAAAGGAACGTAGTGATATCGTGAGATTAGAAAATATGAATTGAAATTTCCGTAAAAACAATTCTCATAGTATATTAGTACCGTTAAAGATTAGACGCGTTTTGAGATACCAATTTACGAATATTGGAAATTTTTAAATATGTTTATCATTAACTTGACGAAGGACTGTTGAGGTTTTTGGTTTAATAAAATGTTGGAATTATACGGTATTTCTTTATTAACACTTGTTAACTTACGATTATTAAAACGTCTGCCGGGTCGGGTAGAAGCTTTGCAGAGGCAATTCCTGCCCACTCGGATAAAGGGTGCGAGAAGAACACCGAGAGGGGCTTAGTCAGTACAAATCTAGCATTCCAACCTATGCAGCCCGGTGAGGTGGAGATCTAAGAAGACTCACCTGCGAGAAAAAAGGGGGATTTTTAAAACGTATATGGTTTCAAAACGATGTCTAGATTCTTTAAGATATGTCAAAATATAGCCAGGTATAGAATAATATACACTGTGTAGATAGTTTGAATGTTGAATCAAACCATATTTGTAACGAAAACACTGTAATGGTAGAACTTATTACAATCACAAGAGAATGCTAACGTTTGCTATATGCTAACGTGCTGAAAATCAGATAATCTATGTAAATTATAACAAAAAATATCACCATAATAGTACATTACGCCATTGATTTCTCTAGTGTCAAGAAGTATAAAATTACCAGTAGACATGACAACCAGTTTAAAACCCGTTTTATCTAAAATTTCGTTGAGTTCTCGTTTCGTTTTATTACGGATACATTATTTTCTGTTTTGATTAGGTACCTAATTTTTATATCAACTCACTTTAGCTTAGAAGTAATGGCTTGTCCGATCCCATTTTATCACATGACTCTGCTCTAAGGGCCGTACATTAAACATATTCGGTTTGAATCCCTGCGAATGAGTCGGAGCTTTCGGTCAAGGTTTAAAATCGTGATGAAATCATAGCATGGTGGTAGGGCTATCTCTAAGTCCGTCTGGCTAGCTACCAACCTCAAGTTGTAAATCTGTCTCCAAGCACCTATAGCTGTGTTTCGTCAGTTGCACTTGTTAGTCCCCCTCTAGGTTTTGCGTGTTTACCATCTCAGACCATATCGTCATTTAACATCAGGATTGTGGTCAAAGGCTAAAACCTATAAAGCATAAAAAATGACTTCATTGAAACTATTTTGAACTCCACAAACGACGGTGAGTGCCAGTGGGTGGTCAATTTCTTTGTCAAACGTCGCCGTTATGTTAGCCTGTAGAAATGCGTCTTCACGTCTTCTCTAAAGAAGAATTATAGAAGAAGGGAATATGCCGCGAATATCGGGAGACAATTACACATCTTCATTTAATTTTACTATAATTGGTTTAAAGACCTTGAATTTAAAATCTATTTCTAAAAGATCTAACAAGAGAAAGCAAATTAAACTGCCAATGAAAGTAAATCTTTAATGGATTTTTTATTCATTTGCGCTATATCGAAATATATATGTACAAACTTGAAATGATATTCAAGAACTCTGTGGTCTGTACACCTACGCGTATAGGTACACTCATATACAAAAATGTATAATATTGTATCACTACATATTATATATAAAGAATGTATCGCTTGTCCTTCCTTGTTATCAGTGATGCTGTATTTAAACAGCTTGTAATAATTGTGAGTACAATAAATGATATCACTAATGAAAACGAAATTATAAATTATTACATCACGCGACGTTATGAAATGAATAAGATTTAGCTTCCTTTAAAGCGTTGATTGTTATGTACGACCCGGAATTAACCGTCGCTTCTAATACAACGGTTAGCCCGTGGGCCGTGAGTTACTTAATTTTTAGCAAAATACATGACATTGTAGGAAATTGAGTCCTCTTGGTCTATGACAAAACTTAAATTATATTTTTAGAAATTCTAGTATTAAGCATTCTAAGAATTGGTAAATTAGAAATAGTCAAAATTAAAGTGCCTACCTTAGAATGACAAAAGGTAATTTAATTTATAACATACTAGCTTTTGACCGTGGCCTCACTCGCGTTATTTTATTAAAATATATTTTTCTATCCCTCGCGAATAGTACCGGCCTTTTTCTCGGATGAAAGTATCCTATGCCCTTTTCTATGTATAAAATAATGTAATAAAATCTAATGGCAATCGATTGAGAAGATACTACGTGAGATCGTAACGAACAAACTAACATTCGTATTTATAATATTACTTACGATTACAGAACTAACATTTAAAAAAAAGTGTGTGTGTACTTATGCACACGCGTTAGAAGTTATACTTCTTTGGCGTAACAAGATAAAATCTTTTCAAAAATTTATATCTTTCGCCTTATTCTACGTTTGTAGAAAAAACGACACTAACAATAGAAAAAAAGGTATTTAATACGTACATACTTTTTTTAAATAAAATGTTGACCATAGCTAACTTCAGGGTGTCGGTTTTTCGTGACGGTGTGCGCGCGCATCGTAAAAATTTACTCTCATCATTTTTGCCTAACGCGCCAAAAGAAGTATAACTTCAAAAAATTAATGTTAACCATATTGTAAATAAACACTTGATTATACTAATTGCTACTTGAATAATTTCGATTTCTTATATAGTTTTTGCCTATTTCAAGCATTTGTGAATTGTCAAATAACATATTACTTATAGGTGCATTATAAAAATGATCGATTTCAATAAAAAAAAAAACAGCCTTTAGATAAGAACGTAATTTGAAATATACATAGCGAGGTGACGTAAAATATTCTGATTGAAAATCATTAGCATACCTTGTATAATAATTATAGAGCAAGCGTAACCTAAAATTTCTCATTTTTAATTTTATGTCAAAGTAAACTTGTATTTATTTCGTTGATATAATAAATAAGCAAAAACAAATATGTGTTCATATTTCTATTTATATGTATCAAAGTGCAATTATGAAACAGTTCATTTTTGTTACTTTTATCTACATGACTGTCATTTATTATATTCATTTATATACATTGCAATATTTCATGAATTATGTATATATTTATAATAATATTAAATACTAGCAGGCCGGGCGGACGTTGTCCTGCCCTGTTAATAGAAAATATATACTCATGTGCATGAAAAGCTTAAGGTAACTAATGTATTTTATTTGATGAGGATTAATACTGTAGCCGTCTAAATAGCCTTCCGATTATCTCATTATATGTGACCATTTTTAGAAGATAGATGGGTATAGTAAGCTATCCTAAAAAGATAGGTATATGCCATCGTAGACATTTTTGTAGATCTATAAAAGAGAAATATCTCAATATGCATTGTTTTGGTAATCTCAAAGAGATTAGGCAGCGTAAAGTTCCCAGGCGGCTTGACTTTTTTGGATTCTTTCAACAATTATCATTACATTTAAACCAATTTACAAAAAAAAAACCTTGACAAATTATATACCTGAACCTTCCCCGTGAATTACTCTATCTATTGGTGACTGACTGCATTACAATCCGTTGAGTTGTTTTTGAGTTTATCATGAACATACAGACAGACAGATAGACGCGGAGGACGACTTTGTTTTATAATATTTAGTGATAAGGGCGAAATATGGTTTTTTAAAATCCAAACTAGGCATAGTTTGTATTATGGTCAATAAACAACTGATATACCATATTAGGTATTTAACAGCCAATTTAAGGATGCTTAAATTTAGCATTTTGTATTTTTACAGCAATTGCTATTTGATCACCAAACAGTTCTAACGGTAGTATGTATGTCTTGAAACAGTGTAGTACTTGTTTGCGTACGCGGGTGCCCTGTGAGCGTCCTTTGTTCCCGGCCGGTGAACGCAGTATTAATAGTTGTTTCAGCAGTGTTTATATTGTTGAAGCAAACATGCTACCGGGCACGTAGTACTGGGTCCGTGGCTTTATCTTTAAGTACGCACGAATAGTAAATCTATAGCAATAATTACGTCTATCGGTTGATTGGTACGTCGCGACCTTGTATCGTTAAAACTGATTGTCAAGTATAGGCACATGAAATTGTTCACCTCCGGGGCTTAACAATTCTGTCTGTTTATCTATGATCCTTATCGGGGTTGGCATGATGAATGAAGAAACTCTTCTATCATTAGAAACCTCGTGATTATTTTCAGATTCACAGACATCCTTATAAAAGTATTGAAGAAAAAAGTAAAGAAAATTGAAATTCAAGTAACTATCTTTATTTCTAATTGGTGTAAATTTGAGTTATTTTTTCTCAGTGTCTTTTTGTCAGAAAGCTCTAAAGATTACATATTTAGTCTTTCGAGGTCTGTTTCTTTGTTTTCTACTTTATAAAACTTCGAGGAAGAATTTTTTATTGATTAATCTCTTTGGAGCAATGTAATCTATACAAAATTATAAGAAACCTAGTGTATTTTTTTTCTTGTTCGGTGTAGAGTTTCAAGGTAATTGCAATTATAAAATCAAATATATTCTTAAAGGTTTATCGCTGGCGTACCTATACGCTGAGCGCTATTTACGACTATTACTGTGGACAAGTAATTGTAGTGCAAAACAGATATTTAGATTTCCAATGTCTGTAAATACCGTTTAAGGGGTTATTTGCCGAGAAACATTATATTGTTAGTCAGTCGGAAAATAATAAACATTTCAAGCTTAAAGTCATGAACCAAGTAATAGATAGAGGTTTATGTTGGACGTCTATGCAATATAAATTCCTTTATACAATGGTTCCTTATAAATTAGCCATAAATTAGTCAAAGAGTATGTTCTAACACCCGGTTTAGTACCCGTATGAAATATGATCGACAATTTATTGGTGTGTTCCGGCACTCGCAAATCTTATTCAGCCAAAAAGAAAATTTAGATGCGCGTATAAAAGTCCTTAATACTATGCATTGTTATAGTAATCTTAAAGTGGTTAGTTATACAGCATGCCACAATTTAAAAACTATGATCAATTATTTTACAACATTTGCCCGCGGATTCGTTCGCGTTAATGCATATTTGATATATCCCTCGGGAACAGATTTTTTTTTGGATAAAAAGTTACCTATGTCCTTTAGTGTACCCGTGACAATGTGTATGCTAAATTTCGTGACAATCGATTAGCTAATTAAGGCGTAAAAGCGTAACAAACATACACTTTGACATTTATAATATTAGTATGGATATAGTTAGGATTAGAATATACGCTCATGGAATATTCCAAATGAGAATATTATCAAAGTTATAGGAAATATAGGATAAAGTGGAAGGATTCTTCGAAAGATCCGAAGTGCAATGGCTGGACCACTAAATCTAACATGATTTTTAACTCTTCAAATAGAAGAAAAATGGGATTGTGTAGATCACTAGCATTTAATCTCGAGCCAGATTTTTCAAATATAAAAAGTCACTTTCTATAGTTTACATCGAGTACGGAATATTTAATAAGCTGTACTGAATACTACTACGTCCTGAGTAGTCTAAACACGTAATTGAACTCGTAACTTAATATTGTTGGTAAAGGGTAGACAGCACTTTAGACACTAGTAGAAAATAATTACATTACATTTTATTCGATTGTTTGCATTATATTAAAACTGATATATATTGTACATACTATTTGCATATATTATTAAAAATAAAAACATGGTGTCACGTGCACAGACACACCAATCATAACGCTTGACGTCACAGCTTCCGAAACATACTGACATAAAGAAAAAAAGTTTACGTTGATGTGACGTCAATGAAAGCATATAAAAGACATGACCGTTTTTGCGGTTATAATAGAAAATAATAATGGAAATATCTTTTGTAAAAGAAAATAAATGCATAATTTTTTTTTTTTTTTTTGTGGCTATAATAGATATCTATTAATTATATGTATATATTGAAAGTATAAAATTGTAAGCATACAATTTAAAAGTGTTATTGTCAAACTGCTCTATTGTTGCTAACCTATAATTATATATTAACAGTAGTATCGTGGCAGAGATGTATAAAAAGTGCTATAGTTAAATGCAAAAAAAAAACGAAAATTAAGACGCTCACTACTAATTTAGGTTTCGTCGTGGTTACTGAACCCGGATCTATGGATAGCTTGCGTAATAAAGAACATTACCTGAACTTGCATTAGTAAACCGAGACAACTAATTATAAACTCGTAAAACTTATACTATCATTGCATCCTAGATGGGTGGGCTGTGTTGCTTTCCTGTTAATTATTCTCTCGCCTTGCATTCGCTTCTGGCAAGAACAGATTAAGTGCCACTAATTTTTTAACCTTACATCCTGTTCATTTTTTTTTTGCTTTGAGCTTCGAATAAGTGGGTAATAATAGCCGAGCGCTTAGCAAAATAAATATTGAGAGAGTCTTATATGCATAAATTTAACTTTGATTACGATTTAATGGTCTGTATGGCGAGTTAGATTGACATAACCTAAATATAATTATGCGATGTCGTAGTTTTAAACACGGATGCGTACCAATTTTTTTTTTTATTTCTCATACATTTATTAATTTAAATTGGTAACTATGTCGGCTGACGGTGAAAGTAAAAGTTGTAAGGAAACCTGAACCTGAAAATGTTCTTACTCTGTGTGTTGAAAAACTGGATTTTTGGAATTTGTAATTGTCATGGACTGCCGTAATTATACCTGTATCTACACGGGGAAAGAGGTCTTTATAGCTCAGATTTCATACTTCAGATTGGCATTATTATTATTATTAAATGTCATTAAATAAAACAAAGGAGCATCATTTCAGTCTCTTATCCTTTAATATCGGGTTTAGCGCATATATTTATTTATACCATACGAAGGGTTGATGGCTTGATAGACTGATTGCATACTGCGTCGTAGGACGTGGCTTGGAACCAATGGCCGTGATGTTTTTGTTAAAAAACGTGATGGAATCACGTCATTGTGATAGGGCATTATCGAATGCACACCAACGACAAGCAAAGTGAAATTCTGTTGTCAAGCAACTACCGTCTTGGTTTGAAAGAGGCTACGTTTGAGAGTCTGTCATTTTATTAGTTTAACTCTATCATCTCTGGTTTCATAAGTTAATGAAACGTGTGGTTGACATCAAATGCAATTAAAAAATCTACTACCTGATTCCCACTCGTTTCGTTGGGTAAAATGACAAAGAATCAATGGAATTAAAAAAACATCGTAGCCTAGAACCGTCTACGAAAAATCCACATCGAATGGTCATGTCTTATGCCGATACGTTCAGCTACCTTGACGTGAATAAGCCTCAAAATAACAGTATTTTTATTATATATCTATCTTCTTCATATAGGAATAGACAGAGACAAAACACTTCAATCACTTCGTTTTTTTCTTTACCATCGAAGAGTCGAAGCCTTCATTTATAAGTATTTATTCGACATACTTCAGGACCCTTCTATTTGTCCACTCTTTAGAAAAAAAAAATCGAAATAAGACTGAAACTTAAAAGGTATGGAATTATAGTCGAACTTCGATCATTGGACGACCGCTGCTATAGATTATTGTCTACTACTATATATAGCATAATTTGATATGACTAGTAAGACGGTATAATTTCACAAAAAAAAAAAAACGAATATAGTTTGTCATCGCCGTATCGTCTACGTAATTTATATCTTGTAGATAAGCGATTATCAGTTGATTTTACTTCTGCCTACTATATAAAGTTTACACTTGCCGTATCAAATGAGGTCAATCTAATTGGTACTTAGATGTCGTTTATCATTTTATCTTTAGTAAACATTTTCACATTATTTGCTTGTCGGTACACCTGAGTTGATATTTAATTAGTGTATTTAACGGTTATGAAATGGGCGTCGTCACTCGACGGTCACCAAATGTAACGAGTCAATAAAATGAAAAAAAAAAAGAAAAGTTTGCAGGTTTATTCTTCAGGTCACAACACCTGTGTCTCACGGCTTATACATTTTGAGTTTTGCTATATTTCTTTTTCATATTAGAAACAACTTAATAAATATTAAGAAATACTAGTGTCTGTTTGCGACTCCTTTCGTGTACCTAAATGTAGATTTGACCAATACTGTAAAATTATATAGTAAATACTGTACTGTACAATTTGAGCAATACTGTAGCAATATGTATGCAGAGTTTCATATCAATATTATAAACGCGACTGTGAATTTATTGGTTACGCTTTCACACTTTAGCTACTGGACTGATCTTTACGGAATGTTGCATACATGTTGGCAGGAGTATAGAAAAGGACATAGGGTATATTAATCCAGCAAAAGTTACTTTTCCCCAGGGATAGGTCAAATCCACATTTACGCGAACGAAAGTACCACTAAAAACTAGTTTAATATTAGTAAGAATGATACCGAAACTTATAACGTGCGACCGGATGCCTAACGCCGAGGATTGGAGACTGTGAACGACTCGTGGGAAAGATGTGTGTTTTAATGGATTCATATGAGCTAATTACGGTTACGATGAATATGTATTAACTATTGTTTATTTATGTCCACATCATTGGAACTATTTTTCGATGTTTTATTGGCATATTTATGTGAACGTTCTCTTAAATATGATTTTGCTACTTCATGGGTACTGTGTATTTTATCGGAAGCAACCATAGCTTAGTGGATAGCTCGTTCTGGCACTGCGTCGATCGATGTATATGAATGAGCCGGTGCTTTTGGTGAAGGAAAACAACGTTGTATAAACATAACATGGCTTTTTCTAAGCCGTTCTAGCCGTTCCAAGTACCTATAGGTGTATTTTAGAAGTTGTACTTGAGCCCCAGTTTCCCTATATGCACAGCGTGTTTGTTGTTTTAGACCACATCGTCGTTTAATATCAGGGGCGGTTGGGGTATACCTATAATGAGGTTGACCGGTAATGGATGGCCTATATCTCGGTGGTTGTTCTTGCATTGCACTGTGCTTACAAAGAGGCACAGTGTCCTCACTTTGTCTCACTTAATAGAATATAGATACCGCTCAAATAAATTAATAATTCATCTTAGCTAGTTAGGATAGTGTCAAATCAAGATACTACCTTTTACGGCGTTCCACGGTTATTTATACCTAAAAAAATTGTCACACAATTTCAATCGTAACTAATGTTATATATACGAATGTGAGTTTGTGTGTTTGTTACCCTTTCAAGCTTTACTTATTCGACCGATTATCATAAAATTTTGCGTACACATTATCAGGAGTACAGAAAAGGACATGGGGTACATTTCATCCAGATTAAAAATTACTGCTCCTGAGGGATACACCAAATCTACGTTAACGCGAACGAAGCCGCGTGCAAAACATGGTATATCTATAAATTATTTAAGAGGAAATGGCAATAACGGGGATTTTAATTTGTTATATATTAAAATTTTACTGTAAGTATACTGATTGTGTCAAAAAATAAAATAAGAAATGAGAAAATTGCGCATAGACAAAAAAAATATTTTGAAGCCAGTTAAAAAAACGTATACTAGTTAAATCAGGTAATTAGAAACGTCAATACTCTTATGTAGTTCAAGAATTTTCTAATTGTTTGAACAAATATTTTAGTTTAATGGTACGCCAAACAAAACATACATCGTGTCATTACAAAAAATAATTAAATACGCGTCCAACGCTTGTTTTAAAAAAGTTTGATCACAAAAGAGTGTCTTACCTTTGTTTAGAAATATGCACTATTAATATACTAAATTATGGATTTCGTGTGTAATTGTGTAATTAATGTGGAAGATGTAGATAAATTAGATCATTTTGAAGATTGACAAGTAAATGATATTCGTAAATTGGAAAGTTTTTGAACGATGAGATTGAATTCAATGAATGCTATTCAAAGTTGCTTGCATAAAAAACAAAAACCAGATATTTACCTAGAGACCGTTTAGACACTCTTATGTAATACAGTGTTTTAACGTGTGTATAAAATTTTAGACACTGTTTAGTAAAACTCGAGTTAAACGGGTGTTCAATTTTGTTTTTGTAATAAGACCGACAATGTGTCTGATCATTAAATAATTTTACTGTGCGTATATTTATATTAACGTATTTTGATAACGTATCAGTATATGTATAAACTTTATCGAAGACCTTATTCCAGACGCACGCCTAAATTTGCTCTACCACCACGCCTTGCACTAACATACAGAAGCCGATATCGACATACGGCTATCTATCTTCAAGATACTGAACTAATGAGCTCTCGATATTTGGGTCAAAGTTGTTGAACTCACTTGAAATATATATATATATATATACGCAGACAGATATCGTCAAGCAGGAAGTAAAAATCAGTTTATTTTGTTTCTCGATTTGGTAGACATATTGTCTTCTACGTATTCTTTTTGTGTTGACGTTTTAACATATGTTAAAGATCTGATGTGATTATTTAAAAAACTCTACGATTCTCGTTCGTGATAAAATAACTAGAGTTATGATTTGCACGTGGAAATTCTGATAATGCGTGGAATGGATTTATAGCGTTACTATTCATGTCTCCTATGGGATCCTCCTGTTATTTAACTGCCTATTCGAACCCCTAAAACTGAAGAAGAGTAAGAAGTATATTAAAGGAAATAGGAAAATGTCATCAGTGACACAGAAGTTGTGGAATAGCAGGTTTGTATGGCATGGGGAGGTATGAAATAACTATAGCTGGATGAATATTAAGTATCAAGGTTGATGGATGTAGCCATAGTGGAAAATAGAAGTAGGTGGGTATATATGGATTGTGACTGTATAAAAAAGAAGGTGGAAGAGGAAAACATGTTTTGCCGATATTACTTAGGTGAATTTTATTATTATTGTTAGGGTGAAAATAATTTGAACGAAACATTAATAGTAGCTAGCGTAGTTTTGGCTATTTAGATTTATGTAAGTTATTGTATGAACGATGTACGTGCAACGTGATTACAGTATCACATATTTAGGCGAGACGCGTCGTAGGAACCATAAAACCAATTAGTTAATTATTTGTCCGGATTCATCGTATGGCCACTCGGGCGGTATTAGATCATCGCCAGTTTAAAAAAAAAAAACTATTTACTGGTCTAGTTACTTACTTTTATTACATTCCTAATTATTTTTACATGCGATAAAAATTGGCTTGTTTATGTTCCTACGATATAAATCAATGCAAGTTCATCCGGTCATATAATTGTTATTGTTTTTTTAGAAGATTATTCTGTGAGCTATTAGTATTCGATTTTGGTTTTTATCAGTTATATAGCGTGACATGTACAAATTTTTGCAATGCTCGAAGAATGTAATTTCGAATATAAACAGTAATTTAAGAATGAAATATGTTTTTTTTTATGTAAATATACATTTAGTATATCTACATAGTAAAAATTAAAGAAGGAGTGAAAAGAGGTTTAGGTATTTTGACAATTGCTTTAAATCTTTTATAGATTTGATTTCATATTAAATAATGTTGTTTTTTTCCTATACACGTTTTAACAATTACGTAGGTATTAAATACCTAAACAAGTAACTCAGTATAATATGGTAAATAGTATTGTAATCTACAGACTTCATATGCTACTTACGGAGAACTAAAATTTCAATTACGTACAGAGATAAAAAAATGTTGCAAATGTGACAGAAAGTTTGCATATTATCAAAAACAAGTCGCGTCTGTTAGTGACGTCTCTTCACTTTTAACGATATAATAAGGATGTAACAGTGCATTAAAAATATGTACAAAAAGAATATTTCTATTTTTACTATATCTATTTTTATCATCATTTAATATCAGATGAGATAGTGTTCAAAACGTTTACTTACAAAGTATATAAAAAATAAAAAGATACGGGATGGTTACTTTAACTATGTGCCGTTCGGGTGTAATTACAATTTTAATTTGTATTATTCATTCAGTCACTTCATTTTGACTTACATAAATAAATACTTATTGAAATCATAGATAGTTTAAACGTACTTTCCAATTCGACTGATTCTGATTTAGTCAAATTATTAGCAATAAAGCACTGTCACGTCTGCTTTGAATTTAAAGTAGTCCGTCTAATGATTTACTGGTAGCTTATTTACAGACCGGTTATAACTTTTTGTTAACAAACAAAAAATACTTTTCCGAGTAATTTAAAATTGATTTGTACAGTCATCGGCGAAGTTGCGTATTTTTTTTTTTTCATCATCGCTTAAGTGGTATAGACCTGGTTAGATCAGCATCGGTAAATGCCAAGCTCTTGTCGCATCCATACTCATTAAGAACTAAACTATCTAAATAGAGTGTGCTTCGCAACTGAAGCTTGATAGCGCACTGACAGGCAGTCAGATACGTGAATTGACAAAGTTCACTGATAATGTGTTAAAGACTTGCATATTAGTGACTATACATACAGCAGAAACTAGTTTCGACTTCGCTTTGCTAACGGAATAACATCGAGCAATTAAGCGAATTGATTTTAAAGCGTTTCGACTAGTTTCGAATTAAAGGAAACGAGTGAGTCGACGATTTACAGTTATGTATCTCTATGTCAGGATTTGCATACGGATATTTAACTAAAAGAATTTTCGATTTTTTTTAAATCGTATATGAAGTATCTTGAATAAATCGTTAAATGTGCGTAATATATTATCTGTGCTCAATTAGAACTGTGTAAAAAGTGTTCACTAGTTTCGAATTTGGAATCGTAACGCTGTAATCACAGTATCAACGTTTAAAAAGAAAGTTGCCTATAAATAAGATGTAAAAGCTGTGTTTAATTAAAACTTTTTGCTTGAAGTTAATACACCGTATCCGAGTGCATTTTTATGTGTCGAAGAATATGCACGCGAGCTTAAGCACGTAATAAAATTTACCTTATTGGGTGAGAAGAATATGGTATCACGGCAACAAAACCGCAGATAAAAAATGAGTAGGATATTGTATTTTAAATTTGTTTTTATTTTTTGTCACACACGGAAAAACTTCTTGCCGCAGTATCTATTGTCAAGGTGACTTTCGCACCGTTCGCACGGGTGCAAAACAAGGTAATTATGATTGAGGACTAACCGTACAAATGGCAATATTGAAAATCGGAACAGATTTAAACACACACCTTAATTATGAATATTAATTTGTTATATTATATGCAGAAACAGCCTAGCTTATTGCGGTTAAAAATATAGAAATGTAAACAAAGAAAGGGCGATGTTAAGATCCGTAATATTAGAGTACTAATAGAGTAGTCGTACTAGTAGAGAATATCAACCGGTGTACCGTAAAACCTAACTAATTCTAATATTATAAGACCAATGTTAGTTTGTTTGTATGTACACTTTCAACTATTCAACCCATTATATTGAAATTTCGCATACACATTGTCAAGAGTACAGAAAAAGACATAGGTATATTTTCATCTACAAAATAGTAGGTACTCTTCCCGAGAGATAGCAATAGATATACATTACAATACTAAAAAGGACAATTTAAGTCCCGACCTATGAAACATTTGATTGTTTTCGTCATTTTAGAAATAAAAAATGTCATTCGTTTGTCAAATATTTATAGGTGCGTTCAGAAATTTGGCCGTTTCATAGCTGTAGTATGATGTCCGATCCCTTTAGTCTGTTCTATTACAAAACAGTTCTGTTTCAGAAATAGTACATAAGAAAGTATTAAATTGATTAAGTCCATAACTGTGTTGCATTTATAATGAAAATAAAGATTTTGTACTAAGTTTTGACCATATGTATGTAAGTCATACGAAGTTCACCGAGTCATCTAGTGGAAAATAAATATATATTCAGTCACTAACCTTAGAATTATAAGAATAAAATGTTTTGCAGCATCTGTTGATTTATCTCTGTACAAATATCGTCTTCCATTTCCATATTCCCATTCCGTATCTGGTCTAAATTAACACATATTGTACGATCAATTACATTCCTAAATAACCAATCATGTCACGAGAACCATCGAAGATACAAATATGTTATTCATTATGGCTTCAAGCTTCCATAAATCATATCTTGGGCACAGGACTCCATAAAAGGAATGCAGTACGAGTTGTCAGTTGTTCGTATATTGGTGTATGGTTTATTCCAAAGTAAGCAGAGCGAAATCACTGGTTCCTGGTTGTCGTGAACGTGTAAACCTTTTTAAGTAATCTTTCTTTTCTTCTGTATTCTTTTATTTCAATACAAATTATTATAGATTTTGGAAAAAAACATAAAACGGTAATATTGGCTATTATAAACTAAGTCAGGTGTGCAGAAGGTACTCGCGAACCGGTCTGAATATATTTGCCTCTAAACACATATTCAGACATATATACATATTATATGTATATAATATCGAGACAATGTAAGGATAAATAAAAGCCAATTTTAGATCGTTATAATAATATTTCAACTTTTTGTTGTATTAAACTCTAGACCAGTGAATCTCAAAGTGGTCCAGGTGGACCTCCAGCGGTCCAGGAGGGACTCGATGGAGGTGTACGTTGGCGTGACAAAGAAATGGGGGTGCACAATTAGTAAGCGAGGGTCTATGAATATTGCTCTATTTTCGATAGCGTGAAGAGGTAACAATGTTGCCTTGATTTCATATGGTAGTATTGAACCTGCAGGGGGTCCACCGGAACCAGTAAAATTTTGAAAGGGGTCTATGAGAAAAAAAAGTTTGGGAACCTCTGGTCTAGACTATATTAAGCGTAAGCCCGAACTTACGTCAATATTCAGAACGGCCATAAACATTGATTGACAAGTATACATGCGTGAAGTATATTTGAAAATTGTTATGAAAATTTTAGTGTCGCGCGGGACGCAACGCAGCAACGTGGCTGTCACTTTCAAAATGGGAGGAAATATTTTGTATTCAAGTAGCCTTTGGGTAAATTATCTATAACTATTACTGTACTATTAGGATTCGGCTTTATCACTCAATTATCTACTAAGTGAAGCATACACGTGTAAAATATTAAAAAGGCATTATGAAAATGCATTATTGTCTTTATTAACATTCAGTTCAAAATTTAAAGCTTTTCTTCTCTCAATACAATAATTTTAGTCTGTAATTTTTTTTTATAGCCTACAACTTTTTACTTTAAAGGTATATGTACGAGTATATTTATAGGTATGTATGTGTATCTATGTATGTATATATGTGCATATTTATTATATATTTGCTGTTATCAATGATTATTTTATTTATTTATTACATTGAACGGACTTTTCAATTTTTAATTCCCACAGACATATAATTCCGTTATATTAATCGGTACAAAGTACATTACACAACACATGCATATCATCGATTAGCACAGACATAACTCTCTGGGTTCTTAGTGAAAATCAGCGATGGAGGATAACCCCCCTTCAGCACATATGCTGGCTCATTTGCCCCACACATACAAAAACCTAAATTTATATTTGTATGTTTTTTTTGTATTTATATTGTATATAAGTTATTATTTGTATTAATAACTATATTTATGTGTGTGTTGCAAATAAATGTGTTATCTTTCTTTCTTTTAAAATATCATTTTCGCGCGGGATGCAGACGACACGTCATAGTTGGTTCTTTAGAGATGGTAGAAACATTTTAGGGTTCATTTAATTCTTGGTTAACTATCGATAATATAATACAATCTGTCACATTTTTCAAACGTTTTAACGGTATTTATACTTGGTGACAAATTACATCTAAAGTCATATATATTCCTTCGATATTCTTGCAGGGAACTGATGTTACATACATGACATAATTTCTAAAAATCTAATTGTGATTTTTGTTTGTTTCAGTGACTCCTACATTCATGATGGGCTTAATTATATATAAAGTTGTCACACTCATTCTTCTGGCTGCGTTAACGAAAGGAGATCTTCCAGAGGATGACTTTAGGATAATAAACAGACTAGGTAAGTATTGATAACAATTCTATTTTTTTTTTAGGAAAGTTATACACGGCTGCATATAATTCATATAGTATAGTTTGATATTTGTTTTCATTATTTTTTTTTTGTATAACAAGTATAGTAAATAAGCTTGTGCATCACCAGAGGCATCATATTGCTGAACATTTAGAATCCCGTTCATTCCTTTCTAGAAAAACTTTATACGGCAGGGACCACTTGTAAAACCTCTGAAGAGTGCATTTCTTAGTCGGAATGTTCGCGGAAGGTAACCCCTCCGAAATAGGATTATCCTTTGAATTTTTAGACTCTAAGTTTGGAAAATGAAACATCCTATATCAATATCTAACAGTCCTAGATATATAACGAATTATATAAAGTGTAAAATAGACACGAGGAGACGAAAATAGTAAAAGGTAATATTGCCAAATATGTATGTAATGTTCTATTGGCGGGGTGCTCGGGTGGGTGGACCAAATTGAGTCTACGCTCTTTGTGGCAGCTGGTAGTACTTATGTATGTGCGCCATGTGATCCGTCTTACGTGATGGTGACATGTCGTTAGATAAATGAGATCGTTATACTGTGAAATGTCTATACATAAAAATATTAAAACCATCTGGAAATACTATTGTATATATATATATATTTCTTTTTTTTTTTTTCGATTTGGCTACACTGTTGACTTGGCAAGGCCTCTATAGTTTCACCGGACTACTAAGGAGAGCGCTTAAGGCACTCACCCGATTTTATATAGGCAACTAGCGCAAGGGCGCACAGCGCGCCTCGGCTTGGACTGTCAATTCTATATACCAGTGAAAGTTGTTTCATAATTAATCCGGTATAAATTGCGGTATATTGTTATTAAACAAATATGTTTAACTTCTTTTAGAATCTATTCTTATTAATAGCTGTTAAATAACTTGACGGTAATGATATGCTATCCGTACAATAACCCTGTGCATATACCGTTTCATGAACATTCTTGTTTAATGCAAAAAAAAAAAAATGTAATCGTCTGTAACCACGACCAGTAAAAAGCGGAGAAAAATTGCTCTTGTCATTTAAATTCGTGAGTGAATCATAGATCCAATCAAAAAGATTCACAGTTGAATAGCTATGTTTCGATACGGCGGTAAGTATGTCGTTCATACAGTACCACCGTAGTATCTTGACATACGGCCCTAGTTTTCTGAATATAACACACACTTCCTCGCTTACACTCTAGGCTCACATAAAAACTGTTTTTTTTTTTTTAATAACCCTCGGAATATATTTTGATAGTAAATTAATATTTCATTAAAAGTAAATTTGCATGTTGATAGGTTTACGATTTATTTAATATAAAGTGTTCACGATGGCTTATGTCTACTAACGGTCAGAAAAAAAAAAAAAAAAAACAAATCACTGCACTAAAGCCCAACTTTAAACACAATAATTATATCTATCGCAACTAATATTATAAATGCGAATGTGAATTTGTTACGCTTCCACGCCTTAACTACTTAACTGACAATCATAAAACACAATCATACACACATTGTTAGAGGTATAGTATGGGATATAGGGTATCTTAAATTCGGGAAAAACAGTGTTCGCGAGGGATAAATCAAATTTATAATAACGCGTGCAAAGTCGCGGGCACAAGGTAATAAGTTAATATACTAGACTTGTATTTTAATACACGTTATAGGGGGCCTATGTGGTTTTCTGTAACCTTGATAATATGTATGCAAAATTTCATAATGATTGGTTGAGTGGTTAAGGCATGAGAGCCTAACAAACAAACAAATTCGTATTCGTTTATATAATATAAGTTTTAGCATTTTATGCAAAAAAATCTTCCTATGTGTATGCGGATTGCTTGAGTAAAATGATTATAAATTAATCGGTCTTGCAGTTTCTGAGACTATCGTACTTCTACAAACATAATCAGATAATTTCTCTTTTTTTAAATTAGTTAAATTACCCTTATTGCGAGGTAAAACCAGACTAATTTGGAATTTCTTAAAATTTCACATAATATACTCGTACGAACGTCCACGATGTTCCTAGATATTTTGGTTTGACTGTAATGTAAGTGGGCAATAACAAAGTGAGAAACGATAGTGTTCGAGCTATGTTCTGGTACATATCGTCTTGGGAACGCTAAATCAGTAACACTCGGCAGTAACTTTGAACATAGTAATAAATTACTGGCGGCTGATAAACTTATGTGAAAGGCGGCGTTGTTAGCGAAATTATGAGAAAATAAAGGATTTTGTACATTGTAGTTGAGTCGTTTACCTACTTTCAAATCTTTTCAGGTTTTTTGGTCAATCAAAGAGCTTTAAGAGTTCCTGATAATTATATTAATTTTGTGAACAATTGAAATTCATAAGATAAATGATATGTTTCATCGAACTATGATATTAATGGTTTACATAGAAAAATAAGCAAAATCACTCTGTTCTATTAAGGGGAAGTTCTAAAACCATATTTATTATTTTTTTATTATAAAAGTCGGAATGCCTCTGTTATGTTCTTTCCGGTCAAAGAAGTGTGGTTGACAATATGCACTGTTACATAACTATTCCAATTCGTTTATTTCAACTTATTAATTGCCTTCAGACTGCGGTTCTAATGAGGTTTTTTTGTACACAGCTATAAGTTACAGTGACCACTCGATATTTGGTAAACCGCATGCTTATTTGCTACTTTTAAAAAAAAATAATAATAATAATAATGTTCAAAGTATTGTATTACGCAATCCAAAAACAATTGACAGTTACCTTGATTTTTTTTTTGTAATGAGCAACGTATAGACGCCATTTCATTCAATATTAAAATGCTATATTTACTAATAGCGTAATATTTTTGTTTTTGTGTACAATGCTCACTAAACCACGCCTTCGTACGCATTTTCCATTCACGTTATATGTTGATATATTTTACACGTTTTTAAACGTTTCCAAATTACCGGGGAATGTAGCACATTGAAATATCTATTATTTGTATATTAAAATAACGTTTCGACCACATCGGAAATATAAATTCAAACAAAAAACATTAACAAGGACACCTTGTACTAATAAAGTGTTTAGTTACAAGCCATACCATATACCATTATATGTAAAACAAGCGACAATTTGCTTTCAACAACTCCGCTGATGTTTATTCGCTAGTTGTGAACGCAGCTTTAGCATAACCGGTTATTTTTATTACAACGTGAAAAGGATTTGATAGGTGGTTCTCTTTAACTATCGTTACGATAGCCAATACAATTATAACAATATATCATCTGTGTAATTGTCGTAGGGCTATTAATTCTGTCTTTTATTTTCATTATGACAACGCGTTTATAGTCTGTGTTTGATAATTGATATTGTTCGTACTATATATTAATTTAATATATGGTAATAATTACGCGCTAATTGGAATCATGGCCGCACTTGCAAGCGTGGATAATGTGTTTTTGTATAAATAACTATAATTATGTAAATGTAATTGAAAAGTTAATTTATACATATAAATATAATGAAAGTGTTTGTTGTTTGTCCGGATATATAGCTCGTGATCGAATCGATTTTCACAAGATTTTGAACCGACTTCAGAAAAGGAGCAGGTTATCAATTCATCTGTATTATTATTTTTTTGTTTTAGTAGCGCATATACTAATATTTTTTAGTTAGTATTTAGTTATTTTTTAAGTTTTAGTGCCTTCTTGTTTTCTGAGTGTTTTTTGATATTGAAGTCGGCTTATTTTTTTTGTAGAAGTAATTACTTTTACATTGAGGACTTTCAACATATTATTATACTATCAATGCGCTTTTATCGCACAATGGCTGGCCTAATGTTATATGGTATTTTTATTCAACTCACCACCGGTATTGTGAAGAAAATACATTGTAGGTGATAAAGATATAAAAAAGAAAAGAAAGTGATTGTCGTGGAACACTCGTTTGGAACCAAATTCTTTATACAATTTATTAAATTATGAAAGAGATATTACAATTGTTTATATTAATATGTTGCGTGTAGAATTGTTTATTTTATGGCACTTTACAATTTTAAACGCATTTCACTGGTCAGGCATGACTTACAAGCGTTTAAAAATTAGAGAGTAGTGTTTACACTCCTACTTTTAATAGAAATTTCGTATTTTCTAATTGTTAACCATTTTATGACTTGCAGGTAAAAACTCCTTACGTCTCTCTATTTATTCTATGATTTACATCGCCTCCCAATAAAATCTAGTTTTATAGAGGTCGTTTCTACAAAAAAGCTTCCGTTTACCGTGTAATTAACTGGCTCGGGGAGAGGTTTTCAACATGAAATTCCCATCAAGATAAATATTTACGCAGTTCAAGTAATGTTTGATCGTTAATTTGTTTACTTAATATGGTGTTAAAATAATCAAATTGTGAGGAATGTTTGGATGAGTGGATGTCCTGTTTCTCGTTTAAACGTGACTTTGTACGTGATTTTAATTGTTTAAACTTTTTCTTGTTTTATTACTTCACTTGGTATCGATACATATGATATCAGATATTTTAAGACAGATTAATCTTGAGAGCTTTACATACATAAGTGTGGTAATTGTAATATTGATAATGTGTTTTTAACAAATTTTTTTCCAAGTGTGGCATCTGTCTATGTAGGTAATTTCATCAGTGTCAAGTGTGACAAATACACGTTTTAAACTTAATTATCAAATAATCAGTAGAATAACCTAAAATGGTACGATACAGAACAATCCCAGAAAAGTAATATTTTGATATGGGATGAGAGATAATATATAATGATATGTTGGAAATATAGATACAAATACATAGCATAGTTATATAGGTATAAACATAGGTGAAATTACAGTTTTATATTATTACGATTACTGAAGGCTGTAAATAGTACTTCTGTTGTGTCTCATATAAGGAAATAATTGTCAAACCACCATCTTGTTTCGCATTTGACGCACTTTCGTTATTTTAATGTAAAATGAAGTAATTAAATAGACTTAGTTTTTTTTTTTTGTTTTTGTTGTTGATTAATTTTGTATCTTTAATAAAAGCAAGAACATTTTTATTTATATTGTTGGCAGTACAGTGTCGACTAGTACTGAGTGAAGAAAGCTCGGCAGCGATTATCTTCTTATTTGAAAAGTAACTTATATATACAACAGTGCACTAGTTTCTTAAATGTATCGTGGCGATATTTTTTATAATCTATTAGGCGTGGAGTTGAGGTTTTAATGAAAAGCTCTATCGTTTTGTACATAGTACTTACTGTACAAGCTCTAAACCCATAATGGTAATATTACTAATTGAAACAGATAAACGTCCTTATAAGTAAAATTTAATGATAAATATTAGCATACCCATTAGTTAAATGTTGTATAATGGATTTTATATTACAGATCTACTGGAGTCGGACAGCGATATATTCGAAGATAACAGTACTAAATCATTTTCGCAACTGCTGTTCGATGTGGCAAGGGACCAGGTGATCGTAGGCGCAAGGTGAGTATCTAAACATGGTCTAAGCCGTTTATACTAAAGCTTGGATTATACAATAACATGTCGCTTTAAAATTATACAATATTTATGTTCTTGTATTTTTTATATACCGACTGTTCTTTTTGGCGGGAACGGAGTCTGTCATGTTGTAGTTTTTATTTTTAGTTAGATAGTTTTAGCAATTTGTTCGGTTTCTGGTGTATAAGTGTAAAGGATAGGAAAACGAAATAATATGGAATATGAATTCTGTGATGTCACAAAAATTCTCTGGAAAGTTCTAACACGGGCGTTACCATTTTGTTACAGTATTCAAATCATACGAAGTCGTTCATTCTAGAATATGAATAATGTATCCTCTTGATAGTAGCAATAATAATCTTTAATAAAGATTATTGGTTGTCAAAGTAGGAAACTTTTTATAGGTTATAAAAATTTGGAATTTATTGGCGTTTCATAGTTGTTTTTCTGCTGTCTGTACTATTAGTCTCAAAGCATATTACCGATTTCCCGGACTATAAGTTTAAGTGCCATGTCAAGTACGTTTGGTGTCAAAGGGCTATTATAGAGTGGATCCATATGTGAACGATGGTGATGTCTGAAATTGACTCGTCTCTGTGCACCCACTAAAATCGATTGTAAGGTGTAACGTATTTTAAATATATAAGTGTATGTTAAAAAAATAAACTCGATCGAGTTTCTTGCCGGTTCTTCTCGATGACTGGGATGTTTTCTGAACCGGTGGTAGTTTTGACGTTCATAAGCGCCTTCTTAGGGCCTAAATTGGATGAAGTATTATTGATTTTGATTAAAGAGATAAAGTTCGAATCTTTATAGGAAAGTGATGTTTGGAACTATTTCTTCGATTGTAATTTGTTCTTTTTACTGATAGAAAACGCAAGTTCTTTTTGATTAACTTGACAAAGGTAGAGTTTTCATGTTTATTCTTTTTATTGATATTAAAGCTTACGTAGTCGCGGGCGATTGTTAGTGTTATAATACAATTATATTTAACATCGCTGACTGCCAGTTTCGTCTCAGTTATTGAACAGAATAAAAGATTTAGTTATACTAAAACATCTTTATTGCGGAAAAGAATGCTATATAATCATATTGCGTATTTAAAACATATTAACATAAATATTTTGCTCAGGCAAAAGAAGTTATAACTCATATAAATAATCAAGTAATCAATATAAAACATATTCACCATTTAATCAACACACATGGCGTCTCGTATACGATTAAATACAATCCATATGTGTCCGCGTCAGTTTATATTCGACATAAATAATAATAACTCGTAAAATAATTTAATAGCTCACATGGCAGTAACTTTTTAATACTGATAACAGTGTGTACTCGGGCCGTTCAGCCTAATAAGTTGAACAAACTGTCTGAGTCATTAACCTGTAGTGTCAACTTATGATATAAGATAGTTGTTATCAATGCAGGTAACAGGTTCTTAACGGAATGTTGGGGAATAATGTCTCTCAATGTGGTTTTAATTAAATTGCATCGTGTTTTCGACAAGCGCCGTGCCGCCAGTCTTAAGGGAAATACATATGTTTTTTTTTTTCGTAAATGCTCTTACGTGTATAAGCATTCATTAAGTGAGTGCTTTGGTAACAGTAACTGAATTACTGTGATTACTGAATTACATTAGTAAGAAAATAATTTAATATATGGATTCCACAATGTTTATATACTTGATTTTTATTAACAAATTCATGTATAATGCTTAAGATATATTTTGGTGAACTCTCACACCTGATAAATTTTAGCAGAATTTTTAGATAATTATTATTACACTTTAATGTATAATTGTTAGCGCATCTAGAAAATACGTGCTAGACATCATTCGTTGCTGATACAAAAATATAATGTATTCACTAACCGGACGCATAGAAAACTCTTGCCGGCCGCTTTACGATTAGAGGTGGTAATTATTATGTTATATAAGAGATTACTTTGCTGTTGTTTATCCGTTGTCCATTAATATTATTGATTATGACAACTGTCGTTGGTGCTATCGAACGCGCGAACACATAAGCGGTTATGCAACAACAACCAGCAGGTTTAAAAGAGTGCATGTTATTCGCATTCGAAGTAACGATAGGAACAGCGTATATTCATTTCATTATTGGTCTTTGTTACAAATTAAAAATACAATAAAAGACAGCAAATTATTCAACAGCAGAATAATTGACAACAACGTATAACAATTGTTATTGTGAAATAAGTATTTTGAAAATTTTACTAAGGATGTATAACAAAAATGTACTCTGATTTAGTAATTAACAGCAGCGTATAATGACGCTACTGTTATTGTTAAATAAGACTTTTGAAAATTTTACTAAGGATGTATAACAAAAATGTACTCTGTTTTAGTAATTAACAGCAGCGTATAATAACGCTACTGCTATTGTTAAATAAGAGTATTCTAAATGTTACTAAAGATGTACTTATAACAAAAATGTACTCTGATTCAGTGAGTAGTTCGATGTCATAATAAAACATAATCCGATTTCTTACAAATTAATCCCCTGTTTGTTTGTTAATTAAAAATGCTTTGAATAGTAACTATCGATATATTTCGTGGTAATGTCGTCCCCGCCGTGATAAGATTAAGTCTTCCGGGAATATGAATGGTTGTCTAATATGTATTCTAATTAAACTGTTTACGTCGTTTGACCTGGATTAGCTAGTTTAAACTGTGTGGACTTGATAGCTTTTCTGACACGGTGTGTTCATTTGACATAATATAATTCATTACGAGTTTACGTTAGATAAAAGAGAATATTTTTATAAACATATACTGGAATAATTTTATTAGTATTTTGCTTAAATTATTATTTGTTTGTAACGACGACTGGTCGGTGTGTGATGTGTATGTTAATGTTTAATATCTTTTCTTCCTTTACCGTGTCTAACCTAGAGACGATGGAGCTCGACTTTAACCCTTAAATGCATGATTTTTGTTTTGAATTTTAAATCAATAACAAAAAAATTAAACTTATCCGCCAAAAGTAATGTCAACTTTTTCTTTCACATGTAAGGTATTTTCTTTTTCCTTTGTTTTTTTTTTTCGAACTGACTACACTGTTGACCTGGCAAGACCTCTACAGTTTCACCAGACTACAAGTATTTTCTAAGGTTTCCCGAATGCATGCCTTCCGAAATGCAGACACTCAGGTTTTTGTAAAAAATTAAGTGGAACTAGAATGTAGACAATTGGCGTCAATATGCATTTAAGGGTTAATGATTATTAGAGACGTATTAGTATATTGTAATATTTTTTTGACCCTGATAAAATAGTAGAATTTCGATTTGTAAAGTCGAAAATCTGTCGCCAAATAACAACTATTAACCGGCGGCCACATTCCGCCGGGCTGACCGCTGGGGCGGCATGGTGATAGCCACGGCACGGTCCCATGCCGCCCCAACCGAAATCGGCGGCCGGTACACAGTGGGGTTTTAGTCCGTGCGAGTTGGACATAACCCACTCTCTCCCCCCCGGGATAGTGGGTATCTGTAAAGGATTTCGCCACGTTAATAAAAAAAAGAACGTACCTATACTACAGGATCTATGTTTGATAATTTTCTAGCCCTCCCTCTCTTTGGTGACCATATATGACAAAACCACCCTATTTAGTTTTCATGTAGTAATTCATAAATACGGCTATCCCTCTCCTCCCTGTGACCAGGCGTGATACTTTGAAGACTTCCTTCCCTGAACGGGTCACGTAGTATGAGTGTGTTCCCATACGTACACTGTTCTAGTAAACAACTGTTTTTTGTTCAACATTATCAACATTCAAATGTACAAAGTAGTGAAAAAAAAGAAATACAGAGATTAATCTTTTTCTGTAGTCCGGTGAAACTGTAGAGGCCTTGTCAGGACAACAGTGTAATCAGTTGTATATAATACAAAAAAGCCCTTTCTCTGAAAACAAAAAGAAATCTTTAAACTATGTCGTACAATAAAAAACATAAAATACCATTCAAGTCATTGGTTAGAACAGTTACGTTTATTTTATGAGGCTATAAATATCACCCTTTTTAGTTATTTGTCGTTTCGTTTGTCGCCAAGGGCGTTTGTAATAATTTCTGTAACAACACTTGACGCACGGGTGTCGTAATGTAATATTTAGACCACCAGTGTAAATGAATGGCGGGGCCCTTCAAAAGGGAGGAAGTGTTCGTGTTACAGTGTCAATATACAGAATAGAATGTGTATTGTCTTAGTATTTTCGATTATAATGTTTATAATACTTGATAGAGAGACTACAATATTTTCTTAGTTGTAGTCCGGTGAAACTGTAGCGGCTTAATGAGCCGACAGTTTAGTCAGTAAGAAAAAAAAAACTTATATTAATATGTAGGGACAAAACATATAAGTACATTTTATCTTTCTCTGTTTTTCCACCCCATTTCCATTTGGTAGCTATTGACGAGCACTAGCACTAGGCGATCAGTAGTTTTTATTTTTATTTTATAAATAACCTGTGAACTGACTGTAATTAAATTTGATATACAGGTAGTTTTGGACCAGGAATAGGATATAGAATGCTTTTATGCTTTGAATGCTTGAGCTTCAGGTATGACAGCGGCGACTGGCGATGGACTAGTTCTCTCTCGGTGGCCGCCGTTGTTTTTGGGTTATACTGTGCTTAACATCAGGTATAGTGTACAATATAAAAAAAAAGGTTTTTTTTATACACTTTCACGTCTTGACTACTCAATCGATAATTATAAAATTTTGTATAGACGTTATCAGGGGTACAGAAAAGGACATAGGGTATCTTTCATCCAGAAGAAGTACTGTTTCCAAGAGATAGGTCAAATATACATTAAGGCGAACTAAAGGCAGTAGATTATTATGAATGCGAATTATTGATTATTTTCTATCAATCACAAATAACGATATAAGAATATGGTGGTGGTCTAGTGGTTTCACCGGTGGAATAGCAATCCGATGTTCGCAGGTTTCGAATTAAGGCATCTACCAAAGAATATTTCTGAATTCGCGTACATTTACTAATTTAAATTGGTAACACTATCGGCTGACGGTGAAGGAAATACATCGTGTGGAAATCTGAACCTGAGAAATGTACTCGTAGTACCAACGTATGTGGGAAAATATAGAACTGCCGATTTCTGGGGGTTCGAAATCGCCAATACGTCGTGGGGTGGCGTGGTGATTATGCCCATACCTTCCTTTGAGAAGAGGCCTATGCCCTAGCAGTGGGTCTCTTACAGGCTGATGATGATGGTAATGACAAATAACGACTTCAAAATTGAATAGTAAAACTCACATCGCTTTTGATCGGACTCCGACTTAACATTTGGGTAAGCTATTAAAACATGGTGTTTACACAATTGTTTCTCGACTCCGCTACAGTAAAGAAACGTATTACCTGTACATATTGCCTGGAAAATGTGTAGGTGTGTTGTTATTTAACACTCTCTTAAGACGGTGCTTCAAATTCTTTGTCTCCTTATGAAGCTTACGGTTCACGTTTGTCTAATATGTTACTTTACTCTATATAATGGTTAGGGTTGGCACTTTTTTTATTACGTTTCTAGCTGAGACCTGTGACTTTGTCATATGAAAATCTTAGTTTCTTAGAAAATATTAAATGTCGATATCGTAGATAATTGTTTTTGTTAGGTAAGAACCAATTATGTAAAAAGGCAAACTAAAATATAGATCTAAATCTATCGAGTACTTTTTGCGTATGCGGCATACAATGGTAAACCTGCGTCATTATTTTTATGTATAAAGGTAATCGTTAGGGTTGTCACCCTTTTCTTTATACATTTTAGTGTTTGACCATAATCTCACCTGATGTTAAATTATGTTAAAAATAGGGAGGAGGGGGGGGGGGCAATGCTCTTAAGTGTTTTTTTTTTCGAATTCACCTACACTGCCAGCAATAATGCCTTCACAGTTTCACCGGACTACTAAGGGGAGCGCTTAAGGCACTCACCCGATTTTATATAGACGACTAGCACAAGGGCGCACGGCACGCCTCGGCTTGGGCTGTCGTCGAGAATTTAACTAGCTAAGCTAAACTAAGCTAAACCTATCCACCACCACCCTCAAGTTCATACCTACCGCTAGCGAGGCGGGCTTAAAAAAAACCCTTCATGTTATGATGTCTTCCTTTACTGAAAGCTCCGACTCATTCAAACCTATGTCGGTCGATGCTGTGTCCGAATATGTAACCTACTGCCGCTTCAAAAATGTGTATATCGATTCATTTTAATGGCTTTGGAGGGAGCATAGGTCTTCATTTGTCATAGTCGTAAGATACAAGATTAACTTTCTCTCAACCGGTAACCATATTGGGCAAGTATTTCGGGTAATTTAAAAAAAATATCACGACGGAATGAATACCCCTTTATATGAGCGTATATACTTTGTGAATATGACAATGATTTGCTGAAACTAGTTGGTTATTTCAAGTTTTACAACTTGTATATGGTGGACGCAATACAGTACGTGAATGCCGTACCATTGCTTTGTAGGCATTTACATATAATACTTGTTTGTTATTATGATTGTTGCACGTGCTCTGCTTAAGGTGTATCTGGTGTTTTTCGACAACATTCACCTACTTATATATATTACTAGCTTACTATCTGCGACATTATTCATGATAAATAGTTTTAATGTTTCCATGTAATTTGTACTTTATTTGAAATAAATAGGGGCCATCTTTCATCTCTTTTTTTATATTATAGGGGGCAAACGAACAGGTGGGTCACCTGATGGTTAGTGATCACCGCCGTCCATAGACACTAGCAACACCAGGGTAGTCGCAAGTGCGTTGCCGGCCTTTTAATATATGTGGGCCTCCGGCGCTCTCACTGACCGAACGAAACGCAACAGTGCAAGCACTGTTACTTCACGTCGGCTTTCTGTGAGCGGGTGGTACTACCCCGGGCGAGCCGACCCATTCATTCTGAAACCAGTAATAGTTTCAGCGTAGCTCTACCACCTACGACGTAGCTCTACCACTTACGTGTAGTCTTCTCTCTCTTCTCTTCAAAGTCCCGTACCATAAATCAGGTTTTTTGTTGTAATAACTGTGCTCGTAGCTTTTTTCGTGGCATCCTCAACTCGAAAGTCTGTCCAAGTGCCTATGTCCATGTTTCGGCAGCTACATTTGTAAACTAGGCCCCCTCGCGGTTTAGTGTGTTACAATTTTAGACTACATCGTGATTGAATACGGGATGAAATTGTCGGCAAACGCTTAACATGCAGTAATTACTTTAGTGTCATATTTTTTTTTATTTCCAGTTAGCCTTGGTGTTCTTTTTATATATTATATTTTATGTATCTATATATTTGTTAAAATTCACACTTATGTGACTTTATTTTAAATTTAATTGATAACTCCGTAGAATTATAAATCGGATTACAGTTACACTTGTAGCTTTGTAACATCTATGGATAGCTCTTAAAAGCGCTTCTGTTCTTTTTGACTCTACTTTTAAGTCTTTCTATATGTAAAGGATTTTGTATAGTAGAATAGCTTTTGTTTATTTCGACGGAAAACTAAATTTTATCTTTAGAATATATAAAGTAAATGACATTTATATTTCATAGTATGAAACTTGATTTAATAAACACATTAATTTCACAATTGCTTCCATAAACTTTATTACTCGAGCCTGTAACAATTTGTTACCTTAATCAGAATAATTGGGGTACATAAATATGTTTTACGTCTACATAAAATATTACATTGTAATTCAAAGTAGAGTGTAATTTGTAACGGTGGTTAATTATTTTATTATCTTTACATTTGCAATAAGTTATGTGCATTTCCTGGTTCACATTTATACTTCCGTGATTTTATCTACTTTCCAAGTGTGTGAATTGTGTTAGTGAGAAATAAAAAAATACATATAAATATCATATATTTCAAAAACTGTCTCGAGCGATTGACATGACATTTTGTACACAGGATGTATTGCATTCCAAACTTCATAGTCTCTATAACTAAAAATACCTATATTTTTAGTTATTAATATTGTTTAAAATTAGCTGTTTCGTCATTTTTTATTTTATTAATTTTAATTTACTTTATCCACTAATAAGTAAGCCGCTTACGGCACTGACACTATGTACATTTTATAACCTGGTTTTGGTTGGATTACCCGCGACACAGGATTTGGTTCCTAGTACGGGGATCTACAGTTTATTTTTGTGTCTGGTAATATTATTTTGTTAAATAAAGACTTTTTATTTATTTATTTATAAACTGTATCATTATTGGTCTTAGAAATCGTTAAACATACTCAACTCAATTAAACCGAAGTAAAATAATAATTAAAAAATGTGAGCGGAGCCGTGTGCAGGTGCTAGTATGAGATAAATCCTTATTTAAGTTTTTGGAAGTAACTTCGCGATCAGTAGCACAATTGAAGTAAATACAAGAGATGTCAAGATAAAAATCAAAAATGCTTTATTCAAATTAAGAAGCCCTAAGAAGGCGCTTATGAACGTTAAAATTACCACCGGTTCGGAAAACAACCCTGTCATCGAGAAGAACCGGCAAGAAACTCAATCTAGTTTATCTTCTTACCGGTACACATCTCTAATTTTTAGAGGATGCGCAGAGAAAGGCGTCAATTCTAGCCATCACCATCGTTCACATATTCTTCTATCGTTCACATGATCTTATTAATTTATATTACAAATGAAAGTGCTTTTATATTATGCCATATATCATTAATTATTATTTCATTTCCTTTCTAATTTATGCGTCTTCTAGATACATTACACATTTTATCGCTTCTTCATATAGTGTCCTAATATTCTGCAAGGACATTTATTCCATATTATTACATTCACTAGTGGTCGCCCAGTTGTTGAAATGTAACCCCAAAGAGAGGTGTAATTTTTTTTTCTGCACGCTATAATATGTAAATTTGTATTGATTATTGTACAAATATTGTAGATTGTAAACGTAAAAAGCAAGAAATGACTTATAAATAAAGGCTTCGAAAATAACCTTATCAATAAGGTACTGAACCCTTTTATCTTCACCTACTTATATATGCAATGCATTAGGAAGTATTCAATAAATCAAAATTATATATACACTCTTGATTTGCAAGGCATTTATGAATCACAAATTACTACCAGCGATTCGGTAAAGATTCAGGTCATCGAAAAGAAGTAGTTAAATGTAGATCGGGTTTATTATAGGTATGGTTTTTTTAGTATTTTTTTTTTAAATATTTACAGTAGTGTATTATAACTATTTTAATGAATGATAAAGATATTGCTATATTGTAAATTAAACGATGCTCTCATTTTGTAGGTGGTAGAGCTACGCTGAAGCTATTACTAGTTTCAGCATGAATGGGTCGGCTCGCCCGGGGTAGTACCACCCTCTCACAGAAAACCGACGTGAAGTAACAGTAGTTGCACTGTCGCGTTTCGTTCGGTCAGTGAGAGCGTCGGAGGCCCACATATTTAAAAGGCCGGCAACGCACTTGCGACTCCCCTGGTGTTGCTAGTGTCTATGAACGGCGGTGATCACTTACCATCAGGTGACCCACCTGTTCGTTTGCCCCCTATGATATAAAGAAAAAAAAAAATTTGTCCAGTTATGTTACAAATTTAGTTAAGCATACAAGTGATTTTGTTCTAGAGCCTCAATAGATTCGTTATTATTTTGTTTTATACTGTAATCTGGTCAAGCGGTGCGTATTGGGTTGACATTACAAAATAATTGGATTGACATATAAATAAATGCGTTACTATTCGCCATCTGGTTGCGACTTACTCAATGGTATCTGTTACACTCGGCTCGGCGTATTGATATTTGATGCTTGAGGTATTTAATGATCTTGATATTATGTTTCTTATATTGCACTATAACTGGTTTAATAATGTATATAACAAATAATAAGAATTTAAAACCAAATAGCTCATATATTTTAATTAATCGTAAAATATTAACACATTATCTTATCACGCGGTTTATTTTTTTATATGTAACTAAGTTTGGCAGACCTCGTGGCGCAATTTTTTTTAAGCTTTATCATTGAGCTCAGAGGTCGAGGATGCGACCTATACACATTACTAATTAATGTGTGAAGATTATAACTCTACCGTCTTAAGGAAAAGGAATGTAACTAGTTAAAATACTAATCGGAAATTAAATCGAAAAGTCTGTATAGCATGCCCCTTAGTGAAGAAGTACGTTTAATTCGCTTTTTTGATTAAGTATGATTTGAGATAAATACTATTAGATGTAATTTCTTTCTGATTCCTGAATATTTATAAATCGAAATACTGCGAAAAACGGTACACCTTTCTCTTTGAACCTCAGAATTATCAGTTCAGTGGTATAAAAATATAAGCTATGCTTAGTTTAAAATTGTATCGTTGTACGAGTATGTGACGTAATGTCTTGTATAGTAAACAAAACATGAACTGTTTATACCCAAGTTTCTATAAACAATTGTCGTCATCTAGTCTTATTACTAAACGTATATATCCCAAGCGTGGATATAACTACTTGGATACCGTGTCGATTAACATGGAATGACATAGTATAACGAGTTTGAGAATTCCTAAAGCAAAACATAATAGTGCGGTAGAGCATTCACTAGTACCCTTTTTTTTTATTAACGTGGGGAAATCCTTCATGGACACACCACTCTCCCGGGGGAGAGAATAGGTAGTGTCAGACTCTTACTCACTAAAACCCCACGGTGTACCGACCGCCGCTAGTTTGGGGCGGCATGGGATCGTGCAGTGCTATCACCATGCCACCCCAGCGGCCGGCCCAGCAGAAAGTGTCTGCCGGACGTCATCCTAATAAGGAGGGCAAGCTGGGTACACACCAGCCGCCCCTTCTCGTCAACCGAACCTGTGCAATGGAGAGATGGCCCCCCCGGCGGAGGTTACGGAGGTTGTAGGAGACTGACATAATGCTGCGAGATGACCTCCTCGCAGAAGGAGGCCACTGCATTTCATCTTGTTTCGCTGCCGAGCATGGCCTCAACCACCCTACATTACATTTAAAAACTAACGTCAAGTGCTTGTTGTGGTGTTCAAGTAAGTAGTTGAGGTGTAGTAGCCCTCGTAGGTTTCAATGATGTATTGTGACATAATTGTTATCGTTATAGTTTATGCGCTATAGCATACATTGCTGTCTCGTGTTTTTCCGTGTTGGCGAGTGAGTAAACAACAAACGTCATAATCAAGAAACACGCGGGCGCCTGTGCACATTGCCGAGACAGTGATGCACATAGGACACCCTACAGTCTTGATAATTTAACGTATGTTCGCAAAAACTTTGAAAAGCTGGAGTTCGTAAAACACAGGCATGATCTAAAGACTAGAAACTGTGACAAATTGGTCGTTCCATGTTTTAGACTCAGTAAAACCAGTAACAGTTTTTTAGATATAAGTGTTAGGTTTTATAACAAAGCCCTAAAGCGTAATACCGCTTTGCCAGACTATAAGTTTAAGTGCCATGTTAAGCGGGTTCTGGTGTCAAAGGGCTATTATAGAGTGGATCAATATATGAACGATTGTAATGTCTGGATTTGACTCGTCTCTGTGGATCGACTAAAACGATTATAACGTATAACGTATTTTAAATATATAATTGTATGTTAAAAACAGAAACCCGATCGAGTTCCTTGCCGGTTCTTCTCGATTACCGGGATGTTTTCCGAACCGGTGTTAGTTTTGACGTTCATAAGCGCCTTCTTAGGGCCTAAATTGAATAAAGTATTTTTGATTTTTATTTTGAATCTTAGTACTTTTATCCCACCTAAGTACGATCGCCACAGCATATTTTCCTCATTCACTATTCTCTGGCAGCAGCCATTTGAGTATTTACACCGTCCATTTCAAATATCATTCTTGACACATTCCATCCATTTATCAGTCTTACTCTAGTCCTATATACATTCTTACTTAATCGTAGGTAAGATTAGCAGTTACGCTAAGCCTAATACACATTGTTTAATCATATATTTCTACTCTTCATTCGAACGTATTTATGAAGTATTTGTAAATTAAAACTAAAACTAATGAATAAGCTTTAGAAGTTATTAGGCTAAATATACTCGTCTAGATTGTTACCACTATTCATTGGCGACAAAAATATCACAATGCTAGTAGCCGAGAAGAGATTGACGATCGATGGATTTTTCGATGGGGATAATGAGAGATAGTTCTTTTACTGACGAGTTACAATGTTGCCCATTTTAGGCGGTACTAATAAAGAAAACAGTATAATAAGTCAATGTACTTGAATCCGTACGGAAGAACAGTTTCGAAAATGCATATTTATATCTACGTGGTAGGATTCCAAATGCTACAAATGGTTTACTTACCCACAGTACCTGTAATGTCAATTAGTATAAACGGTCTCTGCACACAAAACGAATATGTTAGATAAACAGACCGCGTGTGACATTTAAACATATCTAGGTGTTTGTTTGTTAATTCTCGTGTATATTGCGAAGGTATTATTGTTCTATAGGTATGTCTATTATAATATAACTAAGTGTAATTTTTTTTGTACTTTATGTTTTAGCATTTACCCCTGGATTGTCCTAAACCATAAAGTTTTAAGTTCCATACAAACGAGTGTACACTCCAAGAGGCACAGGGCAATACTTTTGCAACATAAGCTTAAAAAAATACCTGATTTATTACAAAACTTTGAACGAGATAACAAATGATGTATTGTAAAATTATAATTTTTGTGTAAAATGTATTTTTAAATATTTTTTAATTTGTACAAATTTTATATACTATACCATGATATTAACAATGTACAATGACGTGAAATAAAAAAAGGGCGTGTGAAATAAATCAAAACTACTGGATCGATTTTAATCAGTTTTTCAGTGAATGACATAGGCTATATATTTTATACCCGTGCGAAACCGGAGCGGGCCGCTAGTATATAATAAAATAACGCAAGAATGGTTTTATTTCGATAACTAATTGGTTCTATGAAATATTGTTAGAATAGTTGGGTGTTACAAAGACTAGATTGGTGAAGTAATTTTAAATTATTTTTTTGATAATTTTTCAGAGCTGACTAATTGTTAAAAATCAAGTATTTGATACATACATGAATTTTGTTATGTATATATAAGTTAAATAATAGACATTTGCAGTTGTACGCGCATCACTCAAAAGCAATCGAATAAATTTCTATTAACTTTTTTTAGGTTTATTTCTTAAAAATCCTTATGTGAAAAAAATATCACGTTAGTTTAATTTAATATAAACTTATTAGAGTTTCATAAAAGCTACGATTTTTATAAGCACTACGCGTTTAGCGATGTGTTTTCCTTGCCGTGAAGAAATGTGGCGCAAACTGTGTGGTGCTTATTTTTTCCTTTGTACATATTATCTATACACATGTATATTGTTAAGATAATAGACGAAGCAGATGAATTCACGGGTCATCATCATCTAATCCTTATCCCACCTAAATAGGGTCGGCAGAACATGTTTTCCTTATCCACTCTCCCCTGTCAGATGTTATCTCAGTAATCACACCTTTTGTACACATATCATTTATCACACAAACCATGCACACACCTTTTTCGGTGTTCCTCAACCCCTGTATGCATCAACTTTCAAACTCAAAACTTTTCTTGTTACATGACTCTCATCTCTTTTCATAATATGCCCGTACCATGCTAACCTATTACTCCTCAACATCTCTGTCACTGGTGCTATTTTCAAACTTCCTCTGACATACTCATTAATCATCTTCTCCATTCTGGTTACACCACACATCCATCTTATCATTAGCATCTCTGCCACATGTAGTCTTTTCTCATCCGTCTCTTTCGTAGGCCAGCACTCGCGGTTGTCAGCTAGTACTAAATTTATGATAATTACGAAACATTATATTTTTGGTTACAGAGATGCCTTATACCGTTTATCACTACGAGGTCTTCGGCAGTTGGAACGAGCTCATTGGCCAGCGCCAAGTGAGAGGATAACGTTATGTCAGATCAAGGGTCAGAGTGATGAAGACTGCCATAATTACGTGAAGGTCCTTCTTTCATATGGGCATAAATTGTTTGCCTGTGGGACGTATGCTTTCAGTCCTGTCTGTAGCTGGAGAGAGGTTAATATTCCTTTATTTATTTTTAAATTGTATTCCACACTAATATTATAAATGTCACAGGCATTTTATATGTGTGTTTGTTAAGTTTTTTTGAACCCATTACAATAAAATTCGGTAGACTTGGAGAAACTGTGGGGGAGAAATAGTATGTACTTTAGTAAATTTAGTATAAAGGATGTAGTAGACAGACTACTTTATGAATATTTTTATAGAATTCGTCACAAGTCAATCGCCAAAATCCACATATACTAGACAGAAATCTTTGAATAGTGTCTTGAAATATAATGTTGGATTATTTCTGTTTGTACAGCTCCTTGTATTTGTTATTCCTCATGGTATTGTATACTTATAATCGTTGTTAATTAGATTTTCACCCTTTTAGAAGAAAGCACCACGGTAACTGATTCTTCGTAATTATTGAGTTTAATTATAGTAAGTAATAATATGGGATTTCTTTTATCCCTTATACTTTCTTGTTCCTAGATCGAGTCTTTAAACACGGTAACACAGAATGTAACCGGAGTAGCCCAGTGTCCATACAATCCTTACTCCAATGTTACTGCAATTTTGGCTGGTGACGGTCAGTACTACGCGGGAACTCCGACTGATTTCAGTAGCTCCGATACTGCAATATGCAGGTCAGATATAATACTACATTTACTTTATATTTTAGTTTAGTTTATAGATGAAGTTTTTGAAAGTTTGGAGTTTTCCGAATCATCTGGTTTTAAGTATTACAATGAATTTCGTTAATTACTATAACTTTGAAGGAGTAATTATTGGATATATAAATTTATTTTGAGTATCTCGCAAACGGCCCTAACAATTGGGGTGAAATTTGATAATTAGGGAAGGTTTTACTTTTTATGTTTATCCATATAAGTGTCTTCTCTGTAAAAACATAATTTTAATAAAGAAAACATTTTTTTAAAGTAATTATTATGTCATATAGCGCCATCTCATAAATTTCAGTAGTACTTGCATTGTTGTCAATGCAAAATAATCAAATGGTACCTCAAAATTTTGTGAGATGGCGGTATATGACATTATCCGAATACGAATACGGCTTATATTCAATAGCAACAATGTAATTATTGTGTTAACCAACTGAGCGGAGCTTGATCGCTTTATTATTAAATATATCAAAACCTATAAAACTCAAATGTAGTTAACTATATTATATGTTGTATTCTAATCAGACCCTAAAATGACCACAATCTGGTTGAGTTTCCTTTTGTCAATATTAGGGATATTACCAAGTTCAATGCAAAAACTGATGACTATCGAACCAATGACAATCGTTTATACGGTTTAGGTAACAAATTTGTATATTGGTTCGTGAAAAGATGGACTACTAAACTGTACAGGAGTTTAGAAAGAAGCAACTCGCAATTGAACACATATTCGAGACTGCACGATCTTGCACGTATCGCTGTAGTAGAAAAGAAAAAAATATGTGTTACCATTATACAGAAAAGGAAGTAAACATCTTCGCTAGATAGAAATAGTAAGGTTTTGTACATACTTTATTTTTCACGAGCTGCTTCTCTCTGTCCTATGTATTTTAGTCGTGCATATTTTCAGCAGCCAATACAGAAAAATCTAGATCAAACCGCGTAAATAACAACCTTTGCTAGACTGGCTTTATCGTTCCAGCATAGTTATTATCTTAATATTTATAACTGAATATAAAATAATTATTTAGGAGTCCCGGAGCTTTTGATAAGGGTTCGATAACATTACGAACAACCCAGTATGATTCAAATTGGTTGAACGAGCCTCAATTCGTCGGCAGCTTTGAGGATGACCACTTCGTGTATTTTGTCTTCAGAGAAGTTGCTGTTGAATATATGAATTGTGGAAAGGTGAGAGTAGAATACTGTATTCTTATGATAAACAATCGGATATCAGGGGATTGTACAACTTCCTTAGAATCTCACAGTACATCTGGGATGTTGGTGGAAGAGCATGTCGTGATGAAACTAACTTTGACTAAGCTATCCTATAATGCAATAGAAATACAGCATATTGATTTTCATAACATTACATTACTACGACCATAATATGGTGAAAGATGTTTTTGTAATCTTCCCGGGCTAACTACCACCCTCAAGTTGAAAATCTGTCGTCAAGCACCTGTTGGTGTGTTCCGGCAGTTGCACATGAGAGCGAGTCCGCCTTTAGGCTTAGAATGTTTACCATCTTAGACCACCTCGTATATTTAACATCAGATGAGATTGTGTTCAAGCTCTGAAACCTATAGAGTGTATAAAAAATGTACAGTCACATCCTTAAGAGGAAAGATGTTCTGTAGGCAACGAACACATTCTCAAGTCAAGATACTTCATACAATAATTTTCCTTGAAGTCAGAAAAGGAAACCTGAATATGCTCTCTGCAATGACTGCGTCTTGAGATGATAGTGTATAGCTACTATATGTAAATAATTTCTAAAGTTAATGAAGTAGGAAGTTTCAAGCTTGACCACTTTTGTGGTCAACTAAATGAATCATTGGGTAATATGAAGTTACAGCGGTTTGAATTTCATTTACATATTGCATCTTATAGCGTTTATAATATAGTGATTGGATTATACTTGTTACGTTATTTAATTTTGCTATGTATGTAATGAAGTTTCGTTTTTTTTTCGTTGTTTGTATAAATAAATGATAAAGCTTAGTAATATTTAATCTATCTTCTATAAAAATAAAAGAGGTCTATAACTGAGGTCTGCCGTTGTGCGCGCATCGTGTAGAAAAATTCTAGATATATTTCAATATTTTTTTTTACTTTAACTTCACAGAGACTTGGTCCTTATTTAATATGATGATATTTTCATTAAAATATGGAGTTATTAAAGTTTCAACAAACTATGATTCTTATAAGCACTACGCGCGTACAGCGAGATTTGTTTTCTTGCTGCGGATAAGTGGAGTAAGCGGTGTGATGCACATGCACAGGAGATGAGAAATAAAACTGTAATATTGCTTACAAAATAATATTGCTTACAAAATAAATTTTGTAAGCAAAGTGTACTTTTGCTTTATTTCATTTTATTGAAAGAAGATACTTCTAGTAGATAACATGGAGGTAGATGCTATTAGGTTGCTATACAGTTATGTGATTACAGATACTGTGATAAAATACTTATTTTTTGTTTTAATATGGTTCCTATACTAATATATATGTTTTTATTATAGAAGTGATAAATGTCTGTAATAAAATAATGTTCTATGTTTTTTTTTACCATAAGTAATAATCGCAGTTTAAAATGTTGCGTTTAAGCTTGATTATACTCAATATTTTTTCTGCTTGATCAGGCGATTTACTCTCGGATCGCTCGAGTTTGTAAGAACGACTCTGGCGGTTTCCTGATGATGAAAAACAAGTGGAGCACTTTCTTGAAAGCCCGTCTCAAGTGCCCCGTACCTGGAAACGTACCCTTCTATTACGACGAAGTGCAGAGCGTTGAGTATCTACCTCAGGAAAAAATTCTCGTGGCAACTTTCACTACAGCCGAGTGAGTTAAATAACTTCTATTCACCGTAACTTATTGGTACATATTTGAGATATTATTTAATATTAATTATTACAGTTTTAATTAATGACATTATATGAAGTAATAAATCTTATGCTTATGAATTTGTTTAACATAGTAACAGCATCGCCGGTAGCGCTGTGTGCATCTATAACATGTCGGACGTCCACGCAGCTTTCGAAGGTCCATACAAGGAACAGGACTCGCCGACATCCACCTGGGAACAGAGATCACCATCAAGACAAGCCAGGGAACATTTCAGATGCGTGTCAGATGCCAGGTAATCATCTCAGTCGTTCGTAAAAATATCGACCTAGAAGTGTCTTACTATTAGGTATACATAGCTGGAACAGCTTATACATTAATAATGAATAACGTTGTTGAGTTATTTTATAACAACGGTTTTTATAAACTGTTGTCAGTTATTTCGCTGTTGGGGCAATACACTGTTTGGATCGTATTCTAATCATCTATATAAATAAAATAATAGAGGTCTGCCTTTGTGCGCGCATCACGCAATAACTGCCGAATAGATTACGATCTAGTATGTTCTCTTATATATTGTCAATATAATAAACAATGCAGACGAAGTCGTGGTTATCAGCTAGTTTGTAATAACTATATAATAATAAATTGAAATTTCGGTATTCGTATCGTGACTTTGAGTGTGATTGCATAATGCTTGCTTGTTCACACGTTGTGATAACATCAACCGATGATTATCTTTGTCATTAGTGATAATGGATAACGGATAATAATTAACAGCAGAATAATGACTTTGTCAATAACTTCTTATATAACGTTTAGGAATAATGCATGAAATTCTTAGTTGTTGTAATAATCGTCATCTCTATAACTGGGCGATGTGCTTGTTTTGTGACAAAACCACGAAATAAATCATAATGCCAACCAAAATTTAAGGTTTTCTATTATTTTCCATTATACGTCAAAACGTGGGAAATGCCCAAGTATCAAGACCTTAGAATATATTTCGGTACCATCAGCCGTATTGTTTGTAATTTAATAATATATATATATATATATATTATTATAACATAATATAATAAACCTGCAATTAATATATTGTGTACTGAACATGGTATTCGAATTTCATAGATTATCCTCTATCAAACATTATTAAGCTAAACGTTCTGAACCACTAAAGAGAAAAAAATTACTTTTTGTTCGTAATAGTTTAACTCAAAAAATACTTAACCAATTTTCAAAAATAATTTCACCTATATAAAGCTACTTACCGGCGACTAATATGGGCTGTATTTTATTTCCCAATCTTAATTAACCCAAGCAAAGTTCTGGGGAAAAGTTAGTTATTTATAACATCAACAAGATCCCTTACTGAGATCAGACATTAATAATCTGCTACTCCTCAAGACTTGGTTGAAATGCCTCATATGCTAGTGCATGAAGCCAACCATACCCTTTGATCTGAGCACAGTAATAAGAGCATTGCTATGTTACGGCAGAAACAGTTGTAGGATGATTCCATAGTTAAACCTTGGGTGTTCCCCTAAACTTTTATCCACTATTTATAATTGCAGTGCCCACGAAGCCATAGAATATCATCGGTATCACTTAATGTACGAGGCAGTCCTACCGGTATCCGGGGAACCCGTTTACCGCGTCATTTCTGAACGGTTCACCCACGTGACAGTTGATGTCACATCAGCTAAAAATGTTGACCGTCAATTCGTGGTGTTTGTGGCCACGCAGAGTGGATTTGTTTTAAAATTGGCCATACTGCCGAGATTAGACGGAGCTTGTCTTGTGGAAAAGTGGAGATTGAAAGACGATAATGGTGGCGTTGATGTGAGGACGATGCAATTTGTCAAGGATACGGTAAGATTCTTTCGAATATTTCATAAATCTACTTTATAACTGATAAACGAAGTATAGTTTCAGTGTTTAGAATCATAACATTTTCGTTTCTCTTAACTTGGACTAAATTGAATAGAGGCTAAAAAGGTTTTTAAGATTCTATGAGATACTACACATTTATACTTCTCCGTCTTATTGGCATACTAGTGGATTTAGTGATGGTATCGCCGCTGCAGTCACACTATTTGTCTTGTGTTCAAATCCCACCATAAACATTATGTGTTTTACTAAAGATTGTTCTGAGTCTGATTTATCTTTCTGCTCATAAATGTATGTTTGTTAAGTCTTTTGCAACATAGTGATTAATTACTAATGTTAAAATTGTCTCTTCCGAAATAAAACATACAAGTAAATCGTATAATCCCATCTAGATGGTAGAGCTACGCTGAAGTTATTACTGGTTTCAACATGAATGGGTCGGCTCGCCCGGGGTAGTACCACCCTCTCACAGAAAGCCGACGTGAAGTAACAGTGCTTGCACTGTTGCGTTTCGTTCGGTCAGTGAGAGCGCCGGGGGCCCACATATATTAAAAGGCCGGCAACGCACTTGCGACTCTCCTGGTGTTGCTAGTGTCTATGGACGGCGGTGATCATTTACCATCAGGTGACCCACCTGTCCGTTTGCCCCCTATAACATAAAAAAAAATCTAGAATTGAATTCAGGGCCGTTTATGTTGTCTCTATAAGGCAATATCGTTTACCAAACAATATTGGAGATAAAAAAGGAGATAAATGTGTAAATTTTGTTGATTGTGATTGGTTTAAAGGTAACCAAAAATGACGTTGAAATGTTTATTAGATTAACTATGATTATCATATATAATTAAAATTAATTCTATCGGGCTTTGAACGTTTTTGATTTTGGACAAATTATTTTAAAAGCTTTTGGGTTTTGAGAATATGTATTTTGATGTTGAAGCGATATCTTTGTAGATGTCGGTGTACATAGGCAGTGATACGGGCGTAGTGCGTATCGGTAGCGAGCGTTGCTCCCGATACAATAGCCGCAGCGGGTGCGTGTCCGCGACCGACCCGTACTGCGGATGGGACGACGCACGCGAGCGCTGCGTGCGTGCGCTCGACCATCTGCGCGATCCTAACTTCGCGCAGTCTACTACGTCCTGTCCCTCTGTTAATGCCCCAGGTCAGTTCATTTTACTTCGTTTTTTATCGTTTACAGGTACACGTTTCACCTTAATCTGATGGAAAATGAAAATGGTGGCGATTATGGATCGCGCTTACTTAAAATATTCTTATTTCATTTTCTTTTCGACGCTCCGGAGTTATAGGTATAGGAGCACACAGGTGCTGGGAGTGAATTTGTAAGTCGTTCGCTTAATTATGATAACAAAATAATTCAGTACCTTTTTGTCCCCTGTATGTCCACCAATTATCTTTATTATTATTTTGTTTAGAACCCAAAGAACTAGTTCTATTTCCGACTTTTGAACACGCACATATCTTTATTTTATGCTCCGAAAATGACATAATTATTTCAACTGGAAATATTGATAAGATTGTTTGTTGTAAAATTCCCAATACACAACAAGTTTTACCTAGAAATTGTATTGTCATTTTTAATGCAAATTATTTTTTTTAGTTACTCAATAATTTACTTTAGAACAATTGTGACTTTTCGACCAGTGTACGAACACTACTTGTACTAATTATTTTTGTTGTCTATACATTAAGATTAAATATAAAAGTCGGACTTTAAATCGTGGAGTTAGTTGATATAATTTTGAACCTTCTTACAATCAGGCAATGGCTTACTATAACTTTTTTACCCTCTGTTCAATTTTTTTTTATTTATATAAATTTTTAAAAATTTCAATCAAATTCATTATGACAATTTTCTTTGACGTTTGTTGTTTTCATTAGACGTGAAATAAAAATATTATGTCAAAACGTACTTTGATGTTTAGATTGTGCATGCATTGCGCGTGGGCTGTAAATAATGTAGGCCTAATGGTGATGTAAATGTCGGCAAATGAGCATGTTCTTAAATTCCATATTACATTAATTATCACCGCCTACATTACTAAAAGTTTAGTGCGAGATAGATTTATGAATGACACCCACGACCTAACTGCTTCTACTTAGTAACGCATCTTCTTTAAACCGTTAACACGAAAAGCAATTCGATTGTTCGTTTAGTAACATTTCACTTTTAGAACATTCTCGTAGGCGTTGTTATCGTACTTATAGAATGATATTAAGTGAATTCTATTAGCTTATCTTCACTAATATTATGAACTTTATTGCTTTATGTTTCATTTGTGTCAACGTAGATTTTCTGTATTCATCGTGAACACTATATCATTATCTATACTTATCCCAAACATGTATGCAAAATTTAATGGTGATTGGTCAAGTTGTTAAAGTATGAAAGCGTAACAAACAAATTCACTTAAACTTAGAAGGTATTACAGATTCAAAATTATACGCAAAATGAAAAGTTGTCCGCGAGAACATTCTTATGTAACTTGGTGAATATTGGTGATGAATAGTAACAGTTCTAAATTGTTCAAACACTTATGGCGGCCCCATTTTAATATATTGCACTCGTGCGAAGCCGGGGTTTATCGCTAGTTATTAATATATATCACTACTAATCGTGTTTCTCACTAATAACCATATTTGTTGTCTTCAGTGGATGGAGGCTGGTCGTCATGGTCAAAGTGGGAGGAATGCACGCAGGACGGAACCTCACACACGTTTTATGCAGACGATAAGCCGGACTTGTGCATGTGTCGTACAAGACGATGCGACAATCCGAGACCGACAAATGGCGGACAGCCGTGTAACGGTACCGTATTTTTTTTCCTTCAAATTAATATACTCGTCTACGTTAAAAAAAGTCTTTCTAAAAAATGCCTTTTGAATTTCCATTGAACATCTAATTAAATATTGTTACGCGCGTAAGTTAAATAATTGCAGTTTGCGTCAAAATAAATCTATTTTGTCAGTACATAATACCAATTTATAGACAAAAATCAAATAGATCTGCTATCACATACAGTCAAACTTACACTTTATACTGACCATACATGATACGGTTTAGTTGACAGGTCTGCTTATGCAGGTGTACCTAGACAGTTAGACCAAAGTGTATATTGGAACAGACGGATGCAGTTTTTTTAACGCTACAACACAGAGGTTGTAATCTCTACAAGCAGTCCTCTTCGGAACCTGTATAATACTGTGGTAACAGTCTGCTTGAAGATTTCTTCCTATTTTTTCCTATTCGTATTCGCTCTCATGTCTACAATAGAAATTTACTCGGACGCATCGTAGTATGCTTATATAAATTTCAATAAAAGAGGGTGGAAAAATCTGGGATGTTGACGTCATTATTCGAATAATCCGACAATGTTGCTATTTTTGAACGCAATTGTTTCTGGTTCTCACGGTTGATAACTGATACGTTGTTTCTTTCTAATAGTGAGTTCACATACAGATATAACAATATTATAATAAATGCCGCTATAAAAGAATACATTTTTAAACGGTCGAATGGAAATGATAAAAGCAGTTTCAATCATTTGTTTTAATAAAAACGATGAAATTGGTTGGGTACAGCAAAGTGAATATTGGAAATAATAACATTTCATAAGGGCTTATGTCCAACAGTGGACCGACAAATATTTTAATGGACTTTTTTTTATAAGACTCGCACTCCGTTTATGAGCGGTTGTTAATGTAAAAATGGATCCGGTTTCAATAATACTACAATTTATTTCTTATTTAATTTGTCCTTTATATTTTAAACAGTCATTTATATTTTATTTCGTCGCTCCTTTTCATAACGTATTAATAAAGAGAACGGCAAACTTAAGTTTTTTTTTGCTTCAGTGGTAAACCAATCGCAAGATACAGGGAAATTTAGTTTGGTATTTAGTCGATAATAAAGTGTGTGGTTCGTTTCTATATTGTGTATGTGTATACTCTAAATGTATATGAGATGTATAAAAACTTGGTTTGCTGTAAAACCGGTTTACGGACGATAATTTTACGTGATAACCTCATAAGAAAACATTGATAAAAAATTATGCGTCACAGCCGAACGCTTAGGCCGATCGCGCCTCTCTATCGCTTGTTCCGCGCTCTCGCTTGCACGCTCGATTCTGGCGGAACATGACAGCGAGTCATGCTTTTTCGTGCGTGCAGCCGACGTTCATCGATTTGTAAAACGTCATCATGTCAATAATGTTGTATGAATAAACTTTATTATTATTATAATCATAGTCAATGATTTGTACAAAATGTAGAAATGAAGAAGAAATGTGTGCGTGTATCCAGGTGCTAGGATATCGGTGACCAATTGCACGGTTCACGGAGGTTGGTCGAGCTGGTCGGCGTGGTCGGAGTGCTCGGCGTCGTGCGGTATCGCCGTGAAGTCGCGCCGGCGGTCGTGCACGTCGCCCGAGCCGCGCTTCGGCGGACGCGTTTGCGTCGGCTTTGACGTTGACGATATATATTGCAACAATTTACCGCCATGTCCAGGTTAATATCATCATTTACCAGTTAATGAGGAGGAAGGAGAGGAGGAAGTATTTATCTATAATAGTTCATTTTACCAAAGAATTTTCGTCCTGGGAAGTATTTATTTTTATTTATTTAATGTTTATTGTACAGCAATATAGATACATAGTAGAAAACATTACAAATTATGTGATTAGTACAAAGGGCGGCCTTAATTACAAGTTAATTATTAAGGCTAATAATTATAAGCTAATAGCAGTTTTTCCTGGAGTGGAGTGGGTCGGGGTGTACGAGTATTTAGGATGTACAGTACTTATTACTATAAAATCTACGACCTTTGTTGTTATTGAACATGAAATATTGTTATAACCATATCTTTCATTGTAGTAATAAGATCTCTAATTTTTATTTTAACTTCTCGAAAAAAAATCATTTTTTTTATAATCGTCATGACAATTTCATTATTATTTCAAAACAACATGCGATTAAAGAAGATTTAATGAAAATCTGATATTACAATGAATATCAAAATATTCGTATGAAAACTTGAAGTCTGTAAATGGTTTTTATGTTTTGAAAAACTGCAAATGAACAATTCAAGTTCTACTATTTACTAAGTTTTCACTGTAAAAGTTACTGAAAAATTGGCTGTGTGCATTTAACCACACGATAAAAGTGAAATTGTCGTCGCTCTTAATTTTGTGGCTTCAAATCCCCCGCAGAATATTGCGCGATAAACACATTATTGTTCTGCGTCTGGATGTAGAGCTTAGATATCCAGTATAGGAAGTTTTTAAAATAAAATAAAAAGCGTTATGTCATTTTTATGCGGTGATTATAGTAAGACTATTCCGTCATTATATCAATCTAATCACTTTTGAATTTACAGAATAAATATGTATCCACGAACATATACAATGAAAATAGGCATACAAAAATAATGACTAATTTACGTATTCCTATAAGCGATATTATTATTTAAGACAACGATTATTAAGGTGTAGTAAATGGATGAGGTGTCGCGTACAGATCCAGCGTTAGCACCGATAGACGGCGGATGGTCCGCGTGGGGGGCGTGGTCCCCGTGCATGTCGGCGGGAGGCGCGGGCTGCGGCCCGGCGGGGGGCACGCGGGAGCGGCGTCGCACGTGCACGGAACCGACGCCCGCGCACGGCGGCGTCGACTGTGACGGCGCTAAAACCGAGCGACAGGTGTGCGATATGCGACCCTGTGAAGTCAAAAAGACCACTGCTTGGACACCTTGGGTGCATATACCGCGTAAGTATGCTATTAAATCCTAACTAATATTACAAATGCGAATGTGCAAATAATGCTCGAATCGAAACGAATCGAATAATAATGTTCTATTGGTTTACTAATTTGTAACAATTTGTTTAATAATGCTCCCTTATTTTAAAAATATTCAAATAGTTCTTTCTTATTTCTAAAATAATTCAAATAGTTCGAATATTCGATTTGAATTATTCAGCTCGAACACTCGAATCGCACACTCCTGATAAGCATAGATAACTTCAAAAAATCTATTGTTCTCAAGAAACAGAACAAATCTATATAAACATGGCCAAAGCGACGAGGAAAAACTAGTAGATTATAGTAAAATAATGTATTTTATACTAGATTAAAGTGGCTGCAACACAGTTGTTATAACTACAGCAGTTACTAGCGTTCATGTAATTATCTATTTAACGGTAACGATACTGAAATAAAATGCAAATCCATCCTTTTTTGCATATATATTTGCATTTATGTTAATAATTCTTGTAATATATATTTTTTTGTAATTTATTATACGAGTATATTATATTATTTGTAGAAATAAAAATAGACAAAATTAAATTAAATAAATTTTAATCTCTTACAATATTTACTATATTACAACTATACGACCACGAAACGTCTGTATATTGAAAGTATTTGCTAAAAACTGATAGTAGATGATGATACAAGTAGTATAATAAAATACAATGAGGCTATTTTTAAAACTCTGCATGTTTAAAAATGTCAACCTCCAAAATTATCCGACGAATTTACATAAGTCTTCATAAGTAACTTGAACGTAGTTTGAGGTCTTGAACGTAGATCGGTGTATCGTATAAGCTGTGTTTAATTGAAATTTGTTCACGAAATAAAAAAATACCTTTATTTGAAATCGTCGAATACTGTTCAGTTTATAGAAATATGGTAATAGTATAGTAATATGGTGATATAGTTCATAGAAAAATCTAAAGATGACACTTTTTCGGTTGATTTCCTGACATTTGGGTTGTGGAAAGAAACCTTAGTATCAGTTGTTTTTTCAATGACCAGCCTTACGTGGCTCTCTCCCAAGCAAGTTTTGTTGCTTTTCAGATCCCTAATATCGCGAGCAAGGTTTGATAATAATAATGATTACTATTTCTAACAGATTTGTCATAAAATACTGTGTTCATAATTTCGATACCTGAACAACTCCTTAACCTCTGTCTTCGGTCTAAACGGAAAAGATTAAGGTTTAGAACTGTTTTTTCTTTAACTATTGATATGTAGATATGTCATTTATTCCACAGGTAATACTTCTGATGGCAGTTATACTGAGAAGAGATTCAAGTTCCTTTGCAAGGCGTCACCAGAACAACAAGTAAAATTAAATGTAAATCGCATTCAGTCATGCATGCTTTGTCTCTGTTCGCTAACACATGCAATAATAAAATCATCAAATGCTTATAGTTTTTTTTTTTAATCGTATATCTAAATTTTTTTCAGGATTCATAATTTGCAATAAAAGAATTAACAAGTTTTCTTGGTTCTGTCTAATGGTTGACTATTAAAAATAATCAGTTGTCCAATTTGCTTGCTTTCATTTCGGATTCATATTTATTTTTAGTAAGCAATAATTGGTGGTGTGAATATCCTTCTGTACTTTATATAATATTTTAGATCTCTTTTTAACATTTCAGGCAAGTTTAAGGTTTAAAGTTTTAAATTATTCATATTGATGTTACACAAGTTTATGTTTTCATAAAATATGTTTTTACTTCGACTCTTTTGTAATTGATTTAAAGTGAAGAAACCCAAGATTAGTTTTAGGTTATTAATTTCAGTTTTAGGTTATTAATTTCAGTTTTGAGGTTCCATACGAAAGGAGTAAATATTTACACAATATCTTTGAATTTATAAATAAAAAAAATAACAATTACAATCGTGCTGACAAACAAAAAAAATCATATTCAAGAATCACTTGCTTAAAGAAAGCATACTTAAAACAATTTGGTGTCGTCACTTCATTGTCTGGGGGTTTACTATCTTCTTAATCCGGCCCTGTATGCGTATCGTAAGATTATAATTATTTTTAATACTCATTTATATCTATAAGAATTTGAATAATTTCGTCAGTCTTATTGAACACATAAGCGTAATGATCATGTATTTAATAATAATGATCAATTATTGACTAGTTACTGTTCACATGTACTGAATTATTATTTGCTCTTACTGAATAACCAATAGTAATAATACTAATTTCCTATTGGCTATCTAATATTGCCTAGCGCGACGATCGATGATTAGCCAAGAAGTATTCAGATATGTATCGTCAGATATTTTTGTGTTTACTCCTGAAGTATTAATCGCTTTTATTAATTTTTGATTACTTTTAACAAAGAAATCACACGTAATAAAGATAACGCCATACACAAAATATTGTCTCGCAGTTGTTGTCAAAATATATACAATATCTTTTCTTCTCTTGTAGTTGTCAATAGTACGAGAGGAAGACAGGTACTGTAACGGCCGGGGCATCTGTAGTAGTACTCCTCCGGAAGAAGAAGCAGGCTGGGATGAGTGGGGAGCGTGGGAGCCGTGCACTGCGCCCTGCGGCGGCGGGCAGCAGTCTAGGACGAGGCGGTGTCGCCGGCCCCCCTGTGTCGGTTCACCTGAAATGCTCCGAGCTTGTAATATCCATGCTTGTTCCGGTAAGTTTTTTAATTAACACGTTCCGTGTCACGTGTACCATCGGTGATACACGTTAAGCTTGATCTTTAGGCCAGGTGTACCTCGGACTTGTGATAGGATACTTACACTTATTTACTTATATTTTACACGATGTGATAACTATTGAAAATGAACGAATTGCTTATGTATAAATATTGTAATGTAACATTGTATCAATTTTTAGTCAAAGTATGAAATGGCCTGAATGACATGTCACGCAAAATTGGCTTGGCCCGGAACATGTTAAAATTTCTTTTGGATGACTTTCCAAATGTACAGTAAACAGATAAAGCCCATCGAGTCTCATTTGAATTTGACAAATAATTATCCTGTTTGGTATTTAAAGCCACAACATTCAGCATGGTTAAGCTTAGAAAATGTGTGAGTTAACGTTTAGTTCTTTAGTTACCTACACAAAGAATTATCTTGTTTGGGATTCGAATCCACAACATTATGGATGGTGGCAGCTGCGAGATGAACCACAAAAAAAAGTGTAAAACATAATGAATTTAGTGTTAGCTTATTTTAAATTTGATAAACATGTCAGTTAATTTTTGGTTGGTCGCTTTTTTTATATATTGTATTTTGGTAATTAAATTCCAAGATTATTACTGCCATAGTCGCGTAGGTAATACATACTATTAACAACTGTCTTGTGTTAATATCAATGCTTCAATAAGATGGTGGCTCCTTTGTTAAAAATTTTCTATGGAGTTTATGTGGCATCTCAGAATTCATGCTCCGTAGTATTTTTTTTGTACCACTACACTAGTGCACAACAACCGAACTATATTACGTAAATATCACCAATATTACAATATATACCGTCAAATAAAAAATATTAAATCCACTACATGACGGACTAAGATGCCGTTAAAAATTCTAATATTAAACTTGTTTTATAGGTGAATGGTCGTGCTGGAGCGAGTGGAGCGCGTGTGGTGGCGGGTGCGAGGGCGCGGGCGGTGCGGGTGGCGCGGGAGGCGCGGGTAGCGCGGGCCACCAGACGCGCACGCGCCGCTGCCTGTCGCCGGAGGGGTGCACGGACGCGGGCGCTGCACTAGAGAGGCGCGTCTGCGTCAACAATTGTGCCGGTAACTGTACCTTTATTTATTTTACAAGTACAAAAAATTTATATATTAGTTCATGGTTAGCGAATTTAACTCCCGAACTAACGTAAAATGTAATACAGAATCGTTTGTTCGCTTAAAGTCATCCATATGCATTCTACCATTTAATTAAAAACTACCATATAGTGATTATTTTTCTACCACATGATGTTCCATTTTCCACATTCATAATAAGTTTTCAACTCTTTGCACTAGATGGAACGGTTCGTGTGACAAAACACGAATACTGCTGCTGTTGAGGTTTTTTTTTCTCGAAATGACAGGCCTTCACAGCTTTACAGAGTTTTTACAGCGAACGCTTATAGCGTTCGGCCTTATAGTAACAAGGTCAAGGGCGCCAAAGTGGCTGAAACTCGGATTGAGCTGTTGTCTTGAATGCTATGTCGCAAATTTAACTAAACAAATATTACATATATTAGTTAACGACGCACACATGAGTACCTGCATGTGTGCTTCACTAAGGCAAACATGTATTTTGGATGTGACCAATCTCACTAAATTAATTAACCCTATCGAAAAACTAAGGAATAAAAACAAAACCCTTCCACTACATGTGCACCTACTGTATGTATGAGTACAGAGGTGATCTGTGTTGAACTAGTTTATGCAGTGTCACTGTATCATCCTAACAGCGTGCTCAAGGGCTCCACTGCGACAGACCTGACTTAGGCTTAAGCCGCTGCCGAGGGTGGTCGTGTCGAATATTTGGGAGCTAAATTTACCGTTAAACCACGGCGGTGTGATTTGTGATTATGTGGGTGCCGGAGCTAGCACGCTGTGTTTAAAGTGCTGGAGGGGTACAAATCGTTTGTTGTTGTTAAATTGTCGAGAGATCATCATCATTCATTTTTAAGGATACTTCGCGGCTTACTAGGCGATGTAATTTGCGGCGGATACCATTAACAGGTTGGGATGGTTAGCGGCTCAATCCAAAAAAATAGTTGCGATGGACTTGATGCATGATAGAATCGAAGGAATCTTCGAATGTACATCCTAACGTAGAGTGGGGCACCGGCAAACGTTTGTATGAAGCGGTCTTCTATAACCTGCAACTTATCGATATTGCCTTTTAATGTATCCGCGAAAATGGGACAAATTGGAATCGGTCAATGGGAAGGAGTGACTTTATGTCTTAATTACATTTTGCTTTGTGATCATGATAACATACGCAAGCGGGCCAACACCATAGCGGCTTAGTTCCGTACTCTCTGTGCGCTGCATTTTCATACCATTACATAGGTTTCGATGAACATTAGGGCTAAATACTTGTTGAATAAATCCTTTTTTTACGCTTTATGTTAATATGTATAAAGCCTAAAAACATGATGATGATAGATGCAGACGCGGGGTGGGGAGCGTGGGGCGCGTGGGGTGAGTGCGAGCACGGGGAGCGCGTGCGCAGCCGCAGCTGTCAGGTCGGCGCCTGCGTCGGAGCACAACTGCAGGTGGCGCGCTGTCCTACAGACGGAGAGGACCTTGACAATGGTATTCCAAATTATTATTATTATTTTATTGTTAGGTTTTGTCCACAATTTCACATGATTAGATGACGCTGTGGTCAGACACGTAGGTGTGGTCAGGTTGATTACCATAAACACTAAATCCACTCTGAACTGGCTCCCAAATGGGGCAGAACCCATCTACTGATGCTTCACTACAGATTTCAACTTGAGGGTTGTCACTAATCAGGTGGGCATTGAAAATCCCCATACTATGATTGAATTGCGATGCTTTTCTTAATAAAAATGTCTAGCTATAATAATAAGCAATCCAAGCTACGTCGATCGACGCTTAAAATTATAAAAAAAAAATGCTTTATTTAATTTAGGCACTTATGAACGCCAAAACGTTATTACCGATTCGGAAAACATAGTGACCGAGAAGAATCTGCAAAGGAAACCGTACACATTAGTGTTTTAACTGTAATGTTGTGTCCGGACGCCAATATGGGCACTTAATGGTCCAGCCTATAATAACCATTTGATAGTAAAACTTGCTTGCTTATATTGCGCTTTGGCACCATAGAATACGTTAAACTAGATTACATAATTTAATTTTAGTACATACATACGTCGGTATTGATATTTATTTTAAATTTAGTGCCGTTTATTTATACGTATAATTTTGCGTTGCCATATAATTTCTACAAACGTATTCTTTTTAAAAATGGTATAATACTCCTGTTACATCAAGATTATTACTGAACGGTAGCCTATATTTTTTTAACGAAATTTCTTACCGTTGTTTGCGATAGGAGTTGACTGGTAGAAATCGTCACGTACGGAAAAAGCGTTATTCGCCCTTCATGCGTCTTTTTATTTTTTCAATGACTTAAATAAATATTGTGCTCAGTTTCTAAAATGCGTCTATCACCTGAATGCTTGTATTTATTATGTATTCCGTACTCTAATACGCAGATTGAAAAACGCGATTTTATTAGCTTAAATCGAATAATTTTCCGAAAATTTCAGTTAAGTGCTTACGATTCGTCCCGAGAAAAAGTGTCACTTGCATCGTGGTTTCGTAAAACCACACATTATTTCATTTTTATTTAGAACTTTTTTTATATAATTTATAATTCACATTATATCTAATTTTTTATGAATAACTGTTTGTAATGTTATAACGTTTATCACAGAACTATACGCGATGCCGGCGTACAGCACGAGCGTAGAAATGGCGTCGTTTGTTACAACGTCCGGCAACGGAACTCTGGGCTTGGGAAGTATTATCGGATGCGTCGTGGCCGCATTTGTTATGGGTAAGTACTTCAGTACTTAAATAATGTAACTGAAAAATAAATAATAAGATAGATCAATATTTTTTTTTGCTTTGGTTTTCAACAGATTTTCTTTTTTTTTATTTATTTCTTCAGTACTTTAGTGTTTTAAAAAATATGTATTTTATTTTCATACCATCGACGTGCGGGGAAGCCTTTTGTAAGCTTCTAATTGTAATACGTTATGCTCCTTATATCTACAAAATTCAATATTTGTATAGTAGTCAACACAGATATCGATATGTATATACGTATAGGTGAAGTAAACGTTTGCGTACCTTATTATGGTCAGATTTCGGCCACCAGTACAATTAATTCAGTTAGTTACATTCATTGAATTATTTAGTTAAATTAACTAATGTCACAGTGTTCGAAACCTACATCAGTCGACGTGGGTTCAAATCCTATTCTAAGCCGAGCTTTCTCGGACGGAAAACTTGATGATATTTTCGAAGTATAAAAGTCATTTTCTCTTAAATACCACTATTGAGTTGGGAATCGAGTACCTAAAAGCGTCTTCCAGTATCTGCACTTGTAATGTTGTTGCCATCTCAGGCTATATTGTTACTTAACATCGGACGAGAAAGCAATTAATATCAGTTTATGCGTAAAATTTATTGTCTGTTGGAAATTTCACAAATTTATTGTTTTCTCTTTTCTTAACAACGACATTATAATATGGTGTTCCAAGGTAAGAAAAAAAAAGGAACTCTTCCAAAAACTTTCTTATTGGCAACACTGAAGTTCGTGATTTGTTTCTAAATTTTAAATTAAGGAAAACGATAGACAAACAAATGAGAAGAATATACTGAATCAATTTATCGTAACTTATTGATATATAGAGGTATGTATGTATGTTTTTCTGTGTAGGTTGTCTGTTATGTTTGGCGGTGATCATTGTTTGTCAGCGACGTGGTTCCAGAATGCCCTGGAATAAACAGAATCGTGTTCCTTCGAGCCCGCACTATATTACTGCTAAGCAAAATAGTTACGTTACTGTTCCTTTGAAGGAAGTGGTAAGTTTTAATTGTTTTTTTTTTTTATTTTTCACAAAACTATGGAGTTGTTCGTTGTCGCACTTTTATAAAACTTTGCTGATGTACAATTTCTGAGATTAATCCAAGGTAATAAAACCTTTTTTGTTGACTTTTAATTAATTTTGACTGAAAACAGTGAAGTCTAAATTTATGAAGAATATTCAGGACAGGTCAGAAGAAACTCGATCTGATCTATTTTTTAATCAAACATATTATAACTCATATTTTTAAAACATAGTTATAAACATAGATACATATAATTACATTCGATTTTAGTGGATGCACAGAGAGGGCGTCATTTCCATATTACATATTGATCCACCTTTACATATTAAAACCTACTTGATATTATACTTGGAACTTATAACTTATTAATGAATTATATACCTATAGTATCCAAAGAAGTTTCGCTTCAAAAACCAAAAGGCATTCGGTATTCAAACCGCAAAACTTTATTCGCAGCCACGTAAAGCAAAACGCCAGCCTTCGTTCACCGGTATAGGCAGCACCAGTGGTATTCTGCTGTCGAAGAGTAATAATATAGTGAATGCAAACAATCATAATAGTGCCGTGACCACACCGAAACTATACCCTAAGGCAATAGCTAACGAATACGATTCTATGGGAACGATACGGAGGCATTCGAACCAACCGAACAACAAAAGTAATTTGGACATTGAGGAGGACAAGTTTTATTGAACTGGGAATATTATTTCTCTATATGTGGATGACGTACGCGAATGCAGCTGTTTCGTAGAATTACGATAGTTGCTTGGGAAAAACGAGACGGCTAATATATTTTTTATTATTTTGACATATTACAACAATTGTAAGATATACATATATAATGTTAGAGATGAGGAGTATGGAGTATCGGTTAGGGATTGACGAAATTGTCGTAAAAAAAAAAACAAAAAAAAATTAGGTCTTAAAAAATTCCGAAATTATCAAGTGTACCTGTAAGAAATACAGAGTACAAAATTAATATGGCGCAGGTGTGTCAAAAGATTATGGTCTGAAGTTAACAGCATATGACTAAGATGGCGCTTTGATTTGATTGATAGTAGTATTTGATTTGATAGTAACGCCATATTAATTCCACGTTGTTTTACACACATAATAAACTTCTGCACATACTCCTTCGAATTTTATCACTTTCAGGTTATTTGGAGCATGACACGATGTTCACTTTCAATAATTGAACATTTTCGTGGGTTTTTCTAAGTAATTCTCATTAAAAACGTAATTAAATCATTGTGATATACGGTTTGATTCCTGATTGTGTAAAGTTTCGGTTTAAAAAACAAAATTGGAACACCTTTTATATACTTACTTAATGGTTAATAGATATATAGGTATTGCAGAAAAAGCAATTGTTGGAATAAATAAAGCTTATTTATCTTTTATACATTTACAAGGACAAAATAATTGACAACAAAAAAAAATGCTATTTATTACATTTAAATAACTGTTAAAGAATGTAATATGTGTCTATATTATACTAGCTAAATAAATTACAAAGGAATAAAATCCCAATATAAAATATATTTATGATAAATACATATATTATATACATAGGTAGTGTTTAGTGATTTGAAATGAAATGATATGTGTTTTAAGTATTAAGTGCAACTTGTATGTGATTTGGAATATATTTTTTTTTTTTAGATATTTTTAGATTTAGATAATGAATTCAGTGCCATTATAATTAAAAATTTAAAATAATCTATAACCCGATTATTGTATAATGTTTTTATAGAATTTTTAATTATTATTTAACATTGAGTTTATTTCATCAAAGCCAACTATGTGCCATGTAAATAACTAGATAAATGTGTAAATATTATGAGAATCGTACATTTTTAAATAAATAATTCAGTGTAATTTACATAAGGATTTAGGAATACAGAGTATGTGTCCTAACATATAATGTATCATCTACTTATATACATATACAAAACTATTTACATATTATGTCTATCATAAGGAATATACACAAATGCATTACATTAATTATGTTTATGAGTTTTTATATAAGTATATGTATATTTAAAATTGTTGAACATGTTTCGACATTTACGCGGCTCATGTCGAGTCTAGATTTGTTGTGTGAATGTTTATATATGTGTTATCTTTACGAATAATTTATATTTAGAAATATTTAAAACTAAAGTTACGTGCTTAAAAATAAATTGACACGTTCGGTCAAGCAAGTTATTATTAAAATTAAATTAATAGACACAAAATTACATAACTTGTATATCATAGTTGTGAATTTGTATGAATTAAAGGTTGGAACAAATAGTGAATACTACAAATTACATATGTCCATCATAATTCTTATAAGTTTTAGTTATTTGTCACCGCAAGGAATCAGGACTTATGGCGATATTTTATCGTATTCTTACACAATGAACCTCTGAGATGTATTTTGTTAATGTTTCTTGAACCTTATATGAACATCGATTGTTCTAGGGTTATTTAACCCCCCCAATTAAATTCAATTAAACACATAAATATTTCCCTAATTTTTAATGCATTCAGTAATGTTATTTTTTTAGCTCCAGCTGATAGGTTGGACATATTATTGGGCCACTCACAATGGTATTAAGTTTGATTATACACGCTCTTCTGAATCCAAGATTTATTTTGGTCGTGGATCTTTTACCGTAAGAAAAAGCATGAACCTTCAATTGAATTAATAAATGCGATACAATAAACCCCGAAACCAAAAGAATGTGTGTGAGTTCACACGCGGTAGAGGTGAAACCTTCAAATATAATAAAATATCCATATAAACGATAATGTATTTTATCTACTTCTCTTGCACGTTAAATCATATAGATGTATATGTTTATATATACGGGTATATAATTGTCCCATTTTAATGTCGCTTTTTTATTTTATCGAGTTTCAAATCAAATCAAGGTATAGAAGTTTTCACTTCAAAAACTTTATTCCGTCCCCTCCGATAAGACAATGGCACAAATATAGGTAAGTTTCTAAAAGAATGCATATTCATTTAAAAAAACCCAACAGAAAAAAACAGTCGTGTGTTATTATAAAGTACACACTTGAGCAATTTTACCGACAGATCATGATCTCCAGAGATTGTAAGATCATTGTAGGAAAACTTGCTTTAGAATATTCGGAGAGCAGAATGTTTCTTACTGTACATGCAATTAGAATGTGAAGAGTATGGTGTCATTATGTGAGTATGTATTTGGGACGGCGCAGAGCCGAATCTGTTAGTGATTCAGCTGTAAAAATTGTTTATTACGATTCATGCCTTATACGTCATCACATTTGTCTAACTGTAAGTTGTAGTCACGCTAAGAACAAACGATTACAGATAATCATATAGGTGTTTTTGTAAATTCAATTGAAAAAGTCCTGTATTTAAGGTCTATATTTGATTGTAGTATACTAAAACTGGCAGGTAGGAAAAGCTGTACCCAGAATATCAACACACAATACTTTCGTCATAGGGGAAATGGGCGCATCTAACTAAAACACAAATCGGAGAAATCGTTAGTAACTCGCTTTCTGATCAAGTTTAATTTGAGAACAAAGGCTTGTACGTGAACAAAAATTCAAAAGCAATAGTTTCGAACATATATAAAACGACATTGCAAAATACGGTAGATGTACCTCTCTTTTCTTTTGACGGTAGAATAATTCAATGCCATATTTGTAATAAGTATTACATGGTTACTATTATTATTATTAGTACTGTATATATGATTAGTACTGACGATAACAATGGTAAGCCGGTGTACTGTAATAAGATACGAGACTGCAAATTACCTAATAAAATAATAATTAATAACTGTTTATAATAACAGTTGTTGTGCAATAACACAACAGGTCAATTCATTATTGATGTATAGAATGTTAAAATAATCAAATAAAATAAGTTATGAATCACTCTACTTATATTCCAATAAAACAATAAAAATCACCCTGCCACGCTACTGTATCAAATTTTTCTAAGTTCAATCAGAATAAACTCTCCTCTCTTTTCCTCTCTTTCTAAAACTTCGCCTCGTCTCGCTCTACATATAACACAATTCCACGCGTCAAAATGGCCGCCATTAATGACATGCAAGTACTATGTCATTTACACCCAGAAGTTAAGTGTTCAATGAAGAGTTAGAATTTTATTTGACACTAGGATTTTTTTTTCTAACGTAATAATATTTATTGTCTACAAATCAGTATAATTATTGAGAGTTTATTTAAATCCATACTTCTCTTTTTCCACAAGGTCTGTATTTTATAAATTTATTTCTGATTTCCACGCATCCTATCGTTTAGTATTTGGCTATAGCTTTCCTGTTCATATTAAAAGGAGTATGATCTCAAACAGTCTAAAGTGCTCAAAAAGGCCGACTGACATCCTTATGTTAGCACTTTACTTTCAAATTAGTTTTCAAATGTTACAATAAGTGTTTTATAATCCGTATCACATGTTACAAACATCCCGCGTTTAAGGTTATAACTTTCGGGCTCCTGAACATTACAGAGACATTTGTTGGTTGTTGTTCGCAAACAACTTTATCGTAGTCCCTTTTGTTTCTAGCAACTTGATATCAGGTGACGATCTTTTCATTACTCGGAACTATTATTTACGTACTGCCAGTGTTTAGTTTAGCAATAGAAAATATATACATGCTACATATTATACTTTTTGTAAGCATAATAGAAACTGAAGAGAATAATAATTGTTTATTTTATGTGGGCTTTAAGTTACATTAAGAGAGATCTTGATATAAAAAACCTGTTTTTTTTTCCAAATACTTCTTATACATTAAGAATTTTCCGCCCTTTTTGTATGACAGTTTTGAAACGAATTATAAAGTATAAAATTATTTCAATATAAAATACTAAGAAATGTACGGTGTATGAATGATGTATGAATTAGTTAAAAAGTCGGTAATAGTTTTATCGCATTGTTGTGCAGTGTTATGAACCGTTGTATGAGTTTTCTCAACGACACCAAAACTTCATACATATCCATACATCAATTCTTTATGTTCTATTTCAATTATTTTACACCTTTTAGGTCGTTTCAAAAACGCAGTATGTACACTTGATATTTTTAATTGAACATTAATTATTTTCCGCTTTTTCGTCTTCTGTGACTGAAATTTTGTAACCAATCTTTATGACATTAGGGCAGACATATTGTGACAAGTTGATTTTAAACATTGAATTGATTATGTTTAAATAATAATTCACTGGATTAATGTTATTTTCCTTATTGAAATCGAACAGACAGAAGAGAAATAAAAAAAAGTAGATTTAATGAAACGTGTGCGTTTGAATGTAAATGTGGAGAAATAGTGTATGTTATTAATTTTAAGAGGCTTTTATCTCGTAAAACTCACCGATTCTGATGTCCTTGATATAGATTTTATGATGTTTGTTATACTATTTGTGAAGTAGCAGAACAACTTGTTATACGTTCTGTGTAAAAAAACGATGCCTTTTATATAGTTTTTATTGATAATCTGTATAATGAATTATATTTTATAAATTGTACATTGTTATTATATTTTCTACTTGAATAACAATAAAGACTGTGCGGTATTTAATTGCGTTTTTTTTCATGTTAATTGATTTTTTTTGGTACATTCCTTTTTTAATAAAATCTATATTGTCAGTGTATTGAAAACCAGTTTTCTTACTTAGATTAACGTCTCATCGTCTTCGTTTACGACAAGACTTTACAGTACTCCTAATATTAGGTGACACTGTAAGTATAGTAGGTATAATATCAAAATTGCCAATATATTGAAAACCAGTTCTCGTACTCGGATTAACGTCCCATCGTCTTCGGCTACGAGAGGTCTTTACAAAACTCCTAGTATTAGGTGAGACTGTAACTATATTAGGTACAATATCAAAATATATAATAGATTCGATCAAAGTTTATTAGTTTTATTTCTTATACACTTAGTCCTTATCTAAAATATTACGATGACTTAATTTAATATTAAATTATAGAAGTTTTAAGAAACTATGATTTTTATAAGCACTACATCATCAGCGATGTATGAAGTAGGGAAAGCGGTGTATATATTGACCCATCTGTGAGTCTAGTTCAAAGTCCCACGTGTGTACGCAAAAATGGTGTATTACAAAAAGTGTAGCAAATGGTAAATAATTCATATAACGTTAACAATTATTTATTTGTGCAGAGAAATCAAGAGATCTATTTAAAATTCCTTTCAAGGATAAGCTTTAACATGTACCATCAAACTCATTAATTTAGCAATAACGCTGACGTGACATGGGTCTCGACGTGACGGTATAGTAATATGGAAATTACAACATATCCTTCCGTTAATAGCTTCATAAATTATGTTGACATTTTCTAAGGAAGGAAAGATGGTAAACGGTTAATGCTGGTGTTGCATGAATTAAAAATTAAATAAATTCAACAACTAGTCTAATAAAAATGATCGCTAAATAGTAAAACGTAAGTAGTTAATATTGAAATGGGTTAGTATTATTTAAGTGTGCTTTAAAATGAAATACTTAAATACATATACTTATGCTCAAAATTTCATAATTTACATTATCACTACAGGTTTTAATAAATACTTTAATGATATTGATATTTTCAACCTAAGTGTCCACCAACAAAGTTAAACTTAGGTGTCGTACAGGAAAAATAACAATCAGATATTGACTAGTTGCCACACAGACACACACCCACGTATACACATACCCACACACGCTTGCACGCACGCACGCACGCACGCACGCACGCACGCACGCACGCACGCACGCATGCACGCACACACACAACATACATGTGCGCGCGTAAAATTACACAATATTACAAACAATCTCATACATTAAATATTTCACTAATGCGAAATGTAAAACGCATTACTTCATAATTGGCACTCTGTAACTATATTTATATGTTTTTAAAATACCATGATTGTGCTGTGAAGTTCTTATAAAATAAAATAAATAAATAAAATTGCGAAAAAATACGATATTCACGTTAGCCTATCGACGTTATTAATAGATTTTAATGTAAAAGTAATGTATTAAAATCCTCAATATAACTCGCATATTAATAATATATGCTGCATATTTCATCTATAATTGACATTTTTGGGCCATTTTAAGGGCTTGACACGGGTCGTAACGTTATTTAGAAAAATATTGGTATTTCTATATCAAATAAAACGAGGAAAGTAATTTATTAATAAAGAAAATTAAAAAACCCCGACAGGCAGAACACTTATTTGAATTTAACAATACCTAATATAATTGATTGTAAATTTCATTTGGGCAAAACCGCCGATTTTGATGTCATAATGTAATTTCGAAGTAAAATATTGGCACAAGGAAAATAAAACCTATTTTAGAAGTTTCATGACGATAGTTTTATTTTTTTGTGGAAAAACGCCAACTTTAATAAAACACAATAGCGTAAAACAACTTTGTCTTTCAAGAGTCATCTTATTGGAAAGAATATCTAAGGCAGACGTTGTAGGTTCTTCAGGAATAAGGGTGCGGGCAGTGGAGGTGAGCATTGATGCGTATTGCTATGGGCCCCTAAAACCAACACTTGGATCGCGAGCTCGATGCGCTCCTGCCCCAAGCTTTTCAGCCTGCAACAAAGTGGAGCTGGTACCCGCACGCTGATTTTACGACATGCAGGCAACTTCGTTCTATAGGATAAGTATTTATTGATATTTTATACATGTGCAAATTTTAAGCAATCTATCTTTAAGTAAAAAAAAACAGGACTTACAGTTTCTTTTGATTAAATAAATGCTGACTTATACTAAATGAACTAGACGATTCCTGCCTCGTTTCGTTGAGCATTTAAAATGCTAAAGGCAATAGAATCCAAACTATAAGTAGCCTATAAATTCCGCATCTAATGGTCATGGTTCTAGGCCAATACGTTCAGTAGTTCTGACGTGATTAGCTACAACGGAACTGTAGTTTCTCTATTTGTATACATTGGTTATTTATTACCTTTAGATAATTACGAATCAGATTTAACATTAATTAAAGTACATCAAGCTGTTTACGCTACGAACAGACATGCATATAAACATAAATACGTTCACAGATTTTAAGCTCGAGTTTTAACTACTTGCATGAGGTTTGTTACTCTTTACACAAGTGTTATCGGTAGGTCTAACAGTAGCTGAGCCTCGTATACAATTTTATCAGACTGTGGGTTAAGTACACACAGAATATATGTGTCCTTACATTTCATAATCAGCTAAGATAACATTTATGTCTTAATCTTAGTAAAATTTTGTTTCTTGTATTGTGGATAGACCTTACATTTCATAATCAGCTAAGATAACATTTATGTCTTAATCTTAGTAACATTTTGTTTCCTGTATTGTGGATAGACCTTACATTTCATAATCAGCTAAGATAATATTTGTGTCTTAATCTTAGTAAAATTTTGTTTCTTGTATTGTGGATAGACCTTACATTTCATAATCAGCTAAGATAACATTTATGTCTTAATCTTAGTAAAATTTTGTTTCCTGTATTGTGGATAGACCTTACATTTCATAATCAGCTAAGATAACATTTATGTCTTAATCTTAGTAAAATTTTGTTACTTGTATTGTGGATAGAGTATCAATAGAGTTAATATAAATTACGAATGAAAAACCAAATTAACGTTCGAGTAAATCTTTATTGAAATTTCATCTTTATCAATTCAAATTTACGTTAAATATACCACATAAATTTTAACTTCATTTGAAAACACTTTTATCTTCAATCCTTCGAATTCATTAATTATTCAATGCGAAAGGGGAATTCGGCTCCCGTCGGCTGATTTTTGAAGACCCAGATCTCGAAATGGCGGGTTATGGTTTTAATGTTATTTTTTTTATTTCTTGACAGTACATTGTAAATTTCATGGTTTAGTATAAAACAGTTCGTACAAATGAAAAAATAATTTTAAAATACATTTTACATAAATATTTTAATTTAACAATACATCATTTGTTCGTTTTCAAAGTTTTATAATAAATCAGGTATATTTTTTAAGATTATGCTGCCAGCGGTCTGTTGACCTGTGCTACATGAGGTCTACATTGGTTTGTATGGAACCATGGACTTATATTAAACTATTAAATCCATGTGTGGAACATAAACCTTTATGGTTTTGGACAGTCCAGGGTAATGTATATTTAAAAAAGATAGCTTTACAAATTTATGGCTGCAATACGTTATAGTAAAAATATTCTATGTTGGTTTGCCTATTAAATTAGCTACGTCAATTGGGATGTTACACACGTAACTAAGATTATCCCGGCCGCGTAGGGCGTCAGATAATACTTTGATACTAATATCTACCTAGTTCTCATTATTATTATTTCTAGGTATCTGTACTAAATTATGTTTAAGTAGGTTTTTTTATTAATGTGAAAAATTAAAGTAAAGATTCCATTAGGTTTGAATCGATTATAGAGAATTATTATAGGTTAGTATTTCTAGAAATATTTCGTATTAAATTAATTCTTAACAAGATATCCTAGTTAAAAAGACACAAATAAAATCAGAATAACCGTTAACTATAAGTAATAAATAAACATATAGCTCACATTATAAAGTTTTTTTATGTAATTTCAAGGAACCATAAGAGTTTAATAGTGTTTTTAATTGAATTATTGAAAATACTGTGGTCAGAAATAAAGACATAATTAAAACTTTACTTACTGTATCTACTTGATGTCTGTATTTTTTTATATTTGTTTAATGTTTCGATTAACATATAACTAGTGGTTGTCCGTAACTTCGTCTGCGTTGATATATTTATAGAACTCATAATCATCAGCATGTAAGAGACCCACTGCAGGGCCATCTTCCCGAAGGAAGGTATGGGCATGATCACCATGCCAGACCATTTCACCAATTCATCAAGAACAGGTCACGTCAGGTTCACTTTTCCTCACGTTGTGTTAAATATACGCGAATTCCGAGAAAGTCGTTGGTACAATGCGGGGTTCGAATCTGCGGACATAGGATTGAAATTCCACCGATCAAACTACTATATGATGATGACACCATATTGATATTTGTGTAACTAAAGGTTATGTGGCACACGGCGACATAGCTCTCAGATGGTAGAATTGTTTTCTTATAACTTAACACATTTTATCATATTAATGCCAATTAAAAAAAAACCTTGATAAGAGTGTTATTCTGATATATTAGCTACATTACTGTGAAGTTTTATTAATATATGTTTACTAGTTTTTGTGTGAAAGAGAAAGAGAATAATCATCCAGTCATTTTCACAAACTTTGTTGTTTATCATTAATAGGTATATCGAATAATATAAACTTCACATTTTATATCAAAATTCAATTATATGAAAAGCGTTTACACATACACTGGAAATACAGGAAAAAGGTAAATAGAAATCGTAACTCTCGCATCCGCAAGAAAGTAATAGGATTCCGACAAAATAATTATACCCCTTACGTATCTTCTCGTTTGGTAGATATTAATGATGTTATACGGAATTCATAGCAGAGATACCTCAGGCGAAATGTGATAAAATGAAAAATAAAAGGGAAAATCCAATTATTATCTTTAGCGATTTATCGGTCGTTATGTGTCATTCTGTTATACTCTTCGTGTTGTTATTGATACGATTTATTTCTTGCATAGCCGGTTTATATATTATGCATCGCTAGTGTTGTATATTATGTATCGCCGGTTTTGTATATTATGCATCGCCGGTTTTATATATTATGCATCGCCGGACTTGTATATTATGGATCGCCGGTTTTGTATATTATGCATGGCCGCTCTTGTATATTATGCATTGCCAGTTTTGTATATTATGGATCGCCGGTTTTGTATATTATGCATCGCCGGTTTTATATATTATGCATCGCCGGACTTGTATATTATGGATCGCCGGTTTTGTATATTATGCATGGCCGCTCTTGTATATTATGCATTGCCAGTTTTGTATATTATGGATCGCCGGTTTTGTATATTATGCATGGCCGCTCTTGTATATTATGCATTGCCAGTTTTGTATATTATGGATCGCCGGTTTTGTATATTATGCATGGCCGCTCTTGTATATTATGCATCGCCAGTTTTGTGTATTATGCATCGCCGGTTTTGTATATTAAAAGTTGTTAGTGCTATATTGGGTTGTTTAAGGTTCGTTTTTAGAAGACAGTCTACCTTTCATTACTCATCCGAAGTCTCAATCTTCGTATTTTATAGGAGTCGAATTTGGTCTATCGGTTACATTTGTGCCTAGTTATATGACTTGAATGAGTTGTGATTACATAGATTGGTTTACTAACGTTGTTTTTAATCTATTCTCGTATACTGGATTACTTTCAATTCCGGTATGATCAGGTGGCAACTATCAAAAATATCTAAAAAATAGGGGAAACCTGACATTTCTAATACATTTTGCAGCTCTTCTTAGTCTTAACTTTTAATAAGTTTATAACTGATTACTTAGAAATTTCAAAGTACAAGTTGAGATCAACTTTATATCAATTTTATATAACAATATTTTTATTTCATATAACAAACTGAATCTTTAAAGTATGGTGAAAATTACTCACAGAAAAAAGATTATCACAAGGCGATACGCTAGTTAATGTTATCTAAGGAAACACAATTACAAAGAAGTTTTTACAGATGTAATTCTTCCAAGACCCTCATCGTTTTTGTTGGAAAAATCCTCTTCCTTATTACGTTTCTTCGTTTGATGAAGCATCGTTCCGCTTATTCCAATCATAGCCACGGGTGTTTTTTTTTATTCAAAAAACATGAGTTGCTGGTTTTGTCAGTAAGACGATTGTAGTCAATTAATATGTACATTGTGCATTCATATACATTTACGCGTTGTATATCTACAAGGATTTCAGGTTAGGAACAGGCTATATGTCTTGTATTATACATTTTAAAAAGGCCTACAGAAAGCTATGCATCGGTATATGCCTACCTCTTGACGTTAGCCTATGGTAACCGTTTTTATTTTGTACGTATTTTTAATACATGCCTCTCATCTAAGTATCACCGACAATAACGGTTTTTATTTTATACATATTTTTGATATATGCCTCTCATCTCGGGATCACCGACAATAACCGTTTTTATTTTGTACATTTTTTTAATATATGCCACCTAAGACTTACCAACAATAACCGTTTTAATTTTGTACGTATTTTTAATATATGCCTCTCACTTAAGGGTCAGCGATGTAACTGTTTTTAATTTGTACAAATAATTGGTTAACTGTGAAACTGTTTTACTATAATACTATTATTTTTTATTCGATAAATGTTTCCCTTTGCATTATATAATTTCAATAAGTATTTTAGATGTTACACAAATTAATGTTTAGTTAGACGTTGTAAAAAAAATCTGTGTGACGAAATCTACAATGTTTCTTTGATTTTGATGAGCTGTAAACGTCAAAGTACCGGTAATAACATGTCTAAATGGATTAGACATTTATGATACCACATTACTAAGTGTACTGAACCCGTGCGAAGCCTGGCGGATCGCTAGTATAATAACAAAATAAGTTTCAAAGTGGATAATTTCAGAGATTTCTTATGTGTGGAAAACATTTTTTAAATAGCCATATTTACTCCATTATTATATTATACTAGCAGGCCCGGCGGACGTTGTCCTGCCAAACTATGTACCTAAACCTTCCTCATGTAGTACTCTATCTATTGAAGACCGTATTACAATCCGTTCAGTAGTTTTCGAGTTTATCGCGAACATACAGATAGACACGCAGGTTTTGTAGGTGGTAGAGCTACGCTGAAGCTATTACTGGTTTCACCATGAATGGGTCGTCTCGCCCGGGGTAGTACCACCCTCTCACAGAAAACCGATGTGAAGTAAGAGTGCTTGCACTGTTGCCTTTCGTTCGGTCAGTGAGAGCGCCGCAGGCCCACATATATTAAAAGGCCGGAAACGCACTTGCGACTCCCCTGGTGTCGCTAGTGTCTATGGACGGCGGTGATCACTTACCATCAGGTGACCCACCTGTTCGTTTGCCTCCTATAATATAAAAAAAAAAACGCAGACAGACGCGGCGGACGACTTTGTTTTATAATATTTAGTGATGATATAGTATATTATATATTTATAGCAAGCGCTGAAGGCGGCTAATCTTATTGATTGTAATATACACAAGATATTCCAAGGATTTACTTTGAATCCAATAAAAGTTTTAATGGAAAATTCTTCGTTTGTTACTCAACAAAAGGCCGGAAACGCGAAATAAATGTGACCTTTTCGTGACATTTAATATTTCGGTCCTTTGCACTTTTCCGATTATTGACAATTATAATTATAAAAACGGATTTGATAAAAACAGAAGGCATAAATGGATAATTCTTTTTCTTTTGTTTCTTCTGTCTTACTCAGTCGCTCACTTTTTTACTCTCTTTTCTTCTGTTTGTTTATATTTTATGCATGACAACTTGTAAAAGGCCTTATTTTTCATTAATCTTATTGGTTATTCTACTATAATCTGTAAGGATACCAAAAAACAAAAATTCCTTATGAAATTGAAGTGAAAAGTTTATTCTTTACCAAAACATTAACTAAAAACTAAAAAAAGTAAGTCTACTTAGTTATTGTATGAGTACTGGTAGTAACATCTATACTAAACCCATTAAAAAGCATATTTTTTAACATATAACGCGTTTCTTTCTAAGTCTGTTTTATTCAATTTGTAATATTTCCACAAATAACATAGTAACTAAATTATACGAAGGGCGGCCTACACCTACCAGTTTCAAATGACATTGCGTTCCTACTTGAATTGAACAAAGTTCCTTACTTACTCTCCCAACTGTCCATTGTTAGTAACTGCCTTAGGCGAAGGTCCATTGTTATAGTAGCCTTTGTTAACTTGCTTTCCACGAACTACGGTTATAAATGGTATTTAATAATACAGAGACCGGTTTATAATAAGAACGTTTCACAATAACCATGGTATAGTAGCGTAGCTTAAAATATAGTTAGGAAGTGTGTTACTCAGAATTCATATATTTTGAGTGGTTATTGTATTATTTTTGTCGACATTTCGTTAGCGAATTATATGGTTCATATGAAATTATCTAATTAGTACTGGTAAATAAGTTAATACAATGCTCTTTAAAGCACCTTTCGAGTGAGCATGTTTTCATGATACTGTAAAATATGTAAAAAAAAAGAAAAAAAACCCAATTTCTCTTCGTCGCTCGACTCGCATTCCACAGTGAGCCTAAGCTTTCGGTGTTAGAAAATATTCTTATAGGCCATAGTATGAAGGTAAAGCCTTTTCTATTGATGGTTTTTTGGCGGGATCTTAGTCTGTCATGTAGTGGTTTTTATATTTTATTCATAATCTTGTGTTATTAGACTTTATATTTTGTAATATTGGTGGTGTTTACGTAATATAGTTCGGTTATTATGCACAAGTGAAGTGGATGGGAAATAATACCACGGAGCATGCATTCTGAGATGCCACCAAAACTCCATGGAAAGTTCTAACAAGGAAACCACCATCTTGTTAGAACATTATAATTATCACAAGACACTTACTTGGAACAAAACATTGACACTGGCAAGTGCTACTGCGGTGCCAAAACAAGAAGAAGAAGAAGAAGCCTTTTCTATTTTACACCTGATTAACAATCACATTCAATTTGGAAATCTATCGCCAAGCACTCATAGGTGTGTTTCGGCAGCTGCCCTTATAAACCTTATATGGCCTTAAAAACCTTTCACTATTCCGTACATACATAAGGATGTTAGACTAGCAATTGCCCACGGCTTCGAACACACTTCATATAAATTTTCATCATCTTTTTCACCAATTAAGTGGTTGTATTTCCAAAAAATCCTTCCTTAGTGCTCACTTACAGTGTACAACGAACCAGTATAAAAATCTTTACAGCCGTACCGCCAGTAGTTTGGGCCGTATCAGAGCCAGTCCGCTATTATTTTATGTATAGACGAGATTACAGTCCATACAATAAAAATATACAATGCCACTCTATATACTTGAGGTTGGGGCCTTAAACCATATGTTGTATAGAACGAGCTAGAATAACTTGTTTCACGATATGTTACGGTGGAGAGTAACCACCTTAAATTCTAAGTTGCAATTTCATAATATGTTTTATAATATTCTAAGGCTTTGGAAGACTCGATACTATATCATAATAAGTCATAAATCTCTGTTAGATGTATAAAAAAATCACATACACTATGGCAAAAGGTTGACAATGTGACGCGTAGTGAGAGTGTGTTGATTTCTTTACTTCCAAAGTAAAAATAAAAATGTTTACTAAAAACGCTGACCTTGCTTTCGTTCGGTTGTTTATGTAAAATATAGTATAGAAGTTTGGGGCTCATTGAACTTTAGCACACCTGTTGGCTCGTTGCCAGACAGTACGCTAACTACTGAGCTGCGTTGCCGTAGTTTCGAATATCGTCTATACATATTGTTCTGAGATAAGTATTATTGTTATGCTCATGTATGGTTGCACAATCAATATATATAAAAATAATAGCTGGCTGACTGACATATCAACACACATACTACTGGAGCTAGGACCTTGAAATTTTGCATGCAAATTCCTTTTACACTACATTCGCACTAAATAATGATTTTAGGAAATTGAATAATGACTGACTGACGACGCTGACATAAAAATGACGGATTTTCAAACAAATTTCATTCAAAGTCATTATTCCTTTACATGTATAAAGATTTTTTTGTTTTTTCGAACTGACATAACCTGTTGGCTCTTTTGGCCTCTACAGATTCACCGGACTACTAAGGGGAGCGCTTATGGCACTCACCTGATTTGTTTAGGCGATCAGCGCAAGGGCACACGGTGCGCCTCGGCTTGAACTGTCGCCGAGTTCCCGATCTGATTAAGCTAATCTAAAAATCTATTTAAAATCTAATCTAAGCTAAACAATGTATAAAAATTGAATATTATTACTCCATAGAAAACGTATGCAAAGTCGCGGAAAATTGCTAGTATTTTATAAATATGTTATAAATGGCAATGTATATTTTTATACTTATAAATCATTTATTGATTTAAAGTTTACAGTTAATAATAAATACTATAAATAGAAATTGTCAGTTGAGACCAATAAAAAATTTAATGTATCGGTATTGCTTGTGATAATATCCTGAGCAAGCTAAAATATAATTATATCAAAGCTATTGTTTTTTAATAAAATTCAGTGAATGCCAGTCGTTTTTCTATATTGTACACATTTATATTTAAAAAGTGCGTGTTTGAAATTTTGCCTTTTTTATATCCCACAGATAGCCAACTTCTTTTATTTTAATGGATGCTTATTCGCCTGTGCGACTATATCGCAAATGCAACGTACAAATGCAAAATTTGTTATGACTTAAATTCATTTTACATAATTCCCTAGCAGATTTGGGAATAAGGTCAGATGACAAGGAATTATATAGACTAACTAGCAGGACCGGCGGACGTTGTCCTGCTCTGATAATAAAAAAATATATACCTATGTGCATGTAACGCTTAAGGCGGCTTGACTTTTTCCGATTCTTTCAACAATTATCATTATATTTGAACCAATTTACAAAAAAACTTGACAAGTAATATATCTTACCCGTGGATTACTCTATCTATTGTCGAAGTCCGCATTACAATCCGTTCAGTAGTTTTTGAGTTTATCGCGAACATCCAGACAGACAGATAGACGCGGCGGACGACTTTGTTTTATACTATGTAATGATGTGGAACAATGGTTCTACATTGAACCCAGATCTTATACCTTCCCTTCTATTTTAAAAGTTATTACAGATTAAGGCGAAGTACTTTAAAATGCCACATCAGTATAAAGAAATCGTCCGCATTAAATTATAAATCTGGTTTTTATGGCGCTTAGAATAAATGCAGACGGCACGTTCCTGAGTTTATTACTAACTGAGTGCTTATTTAATGTTAATTCGTGTACATCCATGGTGACTTTTTTTGTTTAAAAACTTTTTTATTTCTTAAATGTATTAATAAATGGGGAATCGAAGAAAGGTTTGTATTTTGTTTTTAATTAAATTTTAAGGTTCCAATATCATCAGAAAATAATATTATTATAATATTTGGTTAATAGATTGAAATAATGAAGCAATAAAGATAGTGCGTCCGAATATCGAGATATCTAAAAATTAAGGCTACAATACGCTTTAATATTCATTGAAAAAGGGGCCATTGTATTATATGGATTTATCACTTTCTGTTTCATAATTACCTCGCATCTTCCATTGATATGTTGGGTATATTGTGGTACCTTCACTTACGAGCAAGTCCTGTTTCTAAAAAATACTGCGGCATCTGAGGCTTGTTAATGTATTTCAATTAAAAACCATGGTCAATTATAATAAAGAAATTAAATCCTTTTTAATTTCTTGTCTTTTTTATATTTAATTAGGTATTTTCTTTTTTTACTGTTATTTTAGCATTGTTACTTTATCACTGTAATCTTATTAGATATTTTTAGTTCTCTCAGCTAAAGTTTATAAATACTGCTTAGCTTAACGAAAAACCTATGAAGATTTAGTTCAGCCGTTTTGAACATTAGAGTAGCATATTGTATACATTTTTCAGCCTCTTTATATTTTTTATAAGGTCCATTGCATATTGAATTTCGTGTCAAAGCGGTCAGACGGTCAATGGACAGAGTAGTATCTTACTGTATCTTTATTATGTTGTGGACTTTTGATACACGTTACCGAAACGGTCTAGACGGGACGCGCTGTAACACTATAGTTGCAGTGTTTTATTTTAGTGCCTGCTACCGCTGTACTGTGACCCTCACGGAATGGTAAACAAGTAGAAAATAGTTCTAGTTTCTAAAGTTCTCATTGGTTTGATAAACGACAAGATACTATAACAAATTCTTTTGTGTGTTTATACTCTGCTATTGTTGCTGGAATACTTTTTCGAAGTACATAAATCCAAATTAGAATATATTCCTAATTAATATTACAAATGTTAAGAGATTAAATGCGTTAAGAATTGGACTTATGAGTCATATTTGAATAAAAATATTATTGGATTTTATGATCTATTTGTTGTGGTTAGTTATAGGATATATAATTTTATGGTACAGTCTGTAGGAGCGGAGCGATTACTACAAAAAGTGTAGGTCGAAAAGTATGCAAAGGGAAAAGAAGTAGGTGAGTGGGGCGCGGTGTGGTGTGCAGTGTAGTGTACTCGTGTACAATCGTGACAATCACACTCAATACTTTGATCCGATATATTAAACTGGGCGTTTTATATGTGCAGTAATTTATTGATAATAAGTAATCGAAGCACTAATAAAATATTTGTGAGAATATATCGAAATAAAACTTGAAATAAAATTGACAGTTAATGTCACCAAAACAAGGTGTCTGAGGAGAATAAATGATAAAATATTAACTTTATTATTTATATATATTATTCTTATGTTTATTTTATATAAATTACAATTATAATTTATTTTGTTTCTTTTTTTGTAAATTTTTATTTTATCATTATTCTCTCTCATTTTATTATATTCTCCTTACACACCTCCTTTTGGTGACATTGACTGTCAACTGTCATTTCAACTTTTATTTTTTTAAAATGCCAATTTTATATATAGGGTCAAAGAAGTTAGTGTGTTATTGTCACGATTGTACACGAGTACACTGTACACCACACACAGGATAGATTGTTACAATAAAAATAAAAGAAATTGTATTGTAATTCCAGAAATTAACCTCATAACGACATCACAGAATCAATTTGGTGATCAAACAAATTATAGGGCATCAAAATTAGTACATTTTGTTCAATGAATCAAATTTATTCCCAAACCAAAAAGTAAATAAATAATAAATACGGCCTTTATGCATCGAAATCCTCAATTGTTACGTATGTGAAGATACATCTGATATGCACGACTAACTGATGGAACGTGCCAAGAACAGGATCGAAATGAAGTCACTAAATTACAGTGTCAAGCAATGAAAATATAGATGTTTGTCTTAGGATTTGGCAGAAACTTGTCTGGTCGATACCAAGATATTGTATGACCTAGTAGTGCTAGTTTATCATCGACTCTGTTGACAGGATTTTAGAAAAACACAAATAATCTATATAAATAACATGGTAGAGGCCTGCAGTTGTGCTGCCATCACTACAACCACTATAAAACTACTGGACTAATTTCGATTACATATTGTATATTTAATTATTAAACACTTCGGTTTTATCTAAACAAAAAGGATTATATTTTGTATGAGGTTATTAAAGTTACAAGAAATTATAATTTTTATGGGAACTACACGTTTCGTGATGTGTTTTGTGGTCATGGAGAAATGCGGCAAACGGTGTCGTACATTAGGTTTTTCCTCTGTACATAAAATATATTGTTAAGATAATTAACAATGAAGGCGAAGTGGCGGGTATCAGATAGTATTATTAAATTTTATTAATAGTTTTACTTGTGTATCTCACGATTGGTAGCTCTAAATTTACTTCTTAATTATTTATTTTCATAACTCTGTATGCATTAGTACTATAACAATTAAATTAAAAGATACAGGCAAATATAATAAGAGTGAATAAATTATTTATTACAGTCCTTCTTTGTACTCGCAAATGTACAAAAATGTACAAATTTGACCGTAGAAAAATAACCTCAGAACGATAATGTCAACTTTAACACACTCTGTCAACATCTAACTTTAATTTTAAAGAAGAAAGTAAAGTTCGTTTATTGGAATGAAATAAATGTAAATTTCCAATATTTTTCCAATTCTTCGAAGGTGGTTTATTGAAGTTCTGTGAAAGAAATAATTTAAACTCGGTCCCTGTAGAGGTGTAGGAGTAAATCGTTTGGAAATGAAACGTGAAGAGAATTTTTATTTCATTTTAAGAAATATTAATTGCAGTTCGTGACAAACGTACATTCGTTGAATTCTTAGTGCATTTTCTTAACGTATATAAAGGTATATGTTTGATAATTTACACGTTTATATAATTAAAGGCTTATACAATCAAAATGTTATTATAATTAATGCGATTGTAAAGAAACGAGAATATACTCAATCTAATAACAATAGACAGCGATTCTTCCCGAAAAAAATCGATTCGAATCGTGTCGAGAAAATCGATTTAAAAAAAATCGATCTCTTCAAATTTTTTTTTTTGGATATTATTTGTATAGATATAACTTGGTAATCGATGTTTCGTCGTCTTTAATTTTTTTAAAACCAACGTCCCGCGGTATTGGTTTTCCCAGGCGGTGACGCATCCAAGTATTGACCACGGACAACGTTGCTCCTAACTCGGATGTTGTATTGATGTGCTTGAGTACGTTAATAAACTGATTATAAATTATTTTATGGGTATATTTTTATAGTGTCAGAAATGGATCCACTGGATCGATTAGTTGTTTAGTATCGATTAAGAAAATAGATTTTTTGTTTAATCTATCTAAAATCGCATTCCTAGCTTAAACTAGCATTCAATTCAGTTTCGTAGATCAAATTAAAAAAAAACTACTGAGCAGATCATCTCGTACAAACAAATAGATTTTATTTCTTTAAAGCAACAGTAAAAATATCATCAAAAATGTATATTATACTCGTATGTATCCACAAATATTATAATCTAAAGTGTTTGAATTAATCTTGTAAACTACATTTATCCTTTAAATACAATTTGATTAATTCTAACCGAACCACGAGAAACTTACTATTAGGGATTATAACCCCTATACACTGATGTGGATCTTACAAACTTTCAGGGTTATGTGTCTGTAGGAATAATATTATATTAAACTACTACCAGGCATGGCGGACGTTGTCCTGCCCTGATAATAAAAAAAATATCTACTTATGTGTTACGCTTAAGGCGGCTTGAGTTTTTCCGATCCTTTCAACAATTATCATTATATTTCAACCAATTTACACAAAACCTTAACAAACATTGTATACCTAAACCTTCGTCAAGAAATGCTCTATCTATTGGTGAAGACTGCATTACAACCCGTTCAGTAGTTTTTGATTTTATCGTGAACATACAGATAGACGCGACGGATGAAATGTGTGCAGGCTTTTGAAAATGGCTAGATTGTATTTATGAGTATTAAATATCTTGGGAACGTATATTCAAATTAAACTTTTTTTTAATGTGGGATGAAATCCTACATTGGGCACCCACAGCCTTGGGAAGTTATGAGGTGTCAGACCCCTACTGACTAAAGAAACCCACGAGATACCGTCTGCCGCGCTATAGAGTGACATTGGATCCAACAAGCCAAGCACCATGCCATCGCGGCGACAAAGCCCAGCGTGAATGACAAGCAGCAACAACAGCCCGGTCAAGCTGCCTACCTGTCTACCGAATCAATGTGGATTCACAATTAAATTTACCTGAGCTAAGAGAACACAAAACATGCTTCCTTAGGTGCTGCCATGACAGTTCATATTATGTAATAATTAAATAAATTGAAAATCCATCACAAAGCACTTATAGGCACGTTCCGGTAGCTGTATTTGAGTGCCAGTCTTCCTTTAGGTTTAGTGTGTTACTATTATAGCTCAATTTTTTTTTTATCATTGCCTGAGAAAAATCTCAGAGATATGTTAAAAATATAAAATATTTCAACTTTGAAACAGTCATAATGTTGTTCAAATTGATTATTTTTATAAAATATAGCTTAAATTTAACACATAAATGTATAAACTAATTGATAATTGAGGACTACCACTCAGACTTAATTCGATTTTAAATTAAATTCTCTGATTATTCCATTGGTCCGAATAATCGATATTATCCGCGGTTAAAATAAGATTCATTTTATCTATCGAAACTTTATATTATAGTTTTTACTTTGATATTTTGCTTTAGAGCTATTTATTCTTTGGGATGTTGTAGTATTATTGATCGTCACAATCTAAAACTAAACGGCAACTCTGAAAGTTTCAACATTTAATTTTATTGCAGACGTCTCGGGTGAGCTTATTACCTACTGTCGTTTAGAAAACTGTTGTATTCCTTTAGCAGGTAGACGCTATTTATAAGAATTGTTATTTTTCTTTTGCCTTTTATTTCTTATTAAATTATTATAACGTTTTTAGTTTTTTTTACGTCATGTTACTGGGCCGAGCCGTTTTTGTAATATTAGAAACTAGCTGCCTATTCCTGGCTTCGCTCGGGTGTATTACCGAAGAAAATGAGACTAAGTCCTTCCTACCTTTTTATTACGACCATGTAATTAAATAGACATGACAAAATACTCGTATAATACACCTCTATTAAATACGTTAAAAATTTTAGTATTATATATATAAATAAAAACAAATTGGCGAGTATGTAACCGCATCACTTCCGAATGGTGGTTAATTTTACCCTGTTGTTTTTGTAATTGTCAGCAAAGGCTTGTATCAAAAAGCAATGTTTGAAAAATCGTATGAAAAAGAACAGAAATTTGATTACAAAAATGTCACATGGAAAAGTCAGTGAGACAGAAGATAGGGCCATCAAAAATATTGACACATTGATATTTAGTTGTTCAGTTGCCATTTCATTCCATTATATGGACATGCTTTAAACGGAAGATTTGCTCTCATTTTGTCGAAGCCGAGTTGGGCAGCTAGTTAAACATATTATTCTTGATTCAGTAAATATTTTTCTCTTACAACAGAGTTCTTATACAATACTTCATCATCATCTCTTTACTCTTATCCCACCTAAGTAGGGTCGGCACGACATGTTTTATAATGTCGTGATGTATGATTTAGCTTAATTTTTATGATCGGCCGCCTGCCTCACATCAACCGAAATCAATTGTAGGTGGTAGAGCTACGCTGAAGCTATTACTGGTTTCAGCATGAATGGGTCGGCTCGCCCGGGGTAGTACCACGCTCTCACAGAAAACCGACGTGAAGTAACAGTGCTTGCACTGTTGCGTTTCGTTCGGCCAGTGAGAGCGCCGGAGGCCCACATATTTAAAAGGCCAGCAACGCACTTGTGACTCCCCTGGTGTTGCTAGTGTCTATGGACGGCGGTGATCACTTACCATCACGTGACCTACCTGTTCGTTTGCCCCCTATAATATAAAAAAAACCCCCTTGGGATTATTTTGTAGTACCATGGTTTCTGTTCAACGTTGTCGACTGTTATAACATAATTCGCCTGTGCGGTTCTAGGATTTTATGTCACATAAATCGGTGGAGATGGACTTAAATTAATAAAGTTGGCATCTTTCCGAGTATTCATTGATAAAATTTGATATACAAAATGTGATACAATAAACCATTACAATAACATAAAGAATATGATAGAAAAAAAAACATAAAATCTTATACAATAATTAATTTAATAAAATAATCGTTTCCCACCTAGAAAGCTGTGTAATTTCGAAATATAATTTTGACATTTGCTGTTTTTCTCTCTGTAAAAATACTTTTGTTATTAGGTAAATATTGTTAAAAGAATCATGGAGGTATAACTTAGAGATATTTAAAAAAATACAATTTAAACTTTACATTAATACAGCAAATTACTATTAAATTTTAAACTAAAAAAGCTACTGATCGAGATGTGTTCAAATAGTACAATGAAAACTTGACCTATTACGTGAGACTTCTGATTTCGAGTTTACTTCGAGTTCTGATCGAATAGCCACGATTAAAACCTAATGTCTGAGGTATATGTAAAAACAGTGATAAATAAAATTTTAGGTAAATATGTGTAATTCAACATCAACGATATAATACGACCTCATCCTTTTTGAACAGTTCTTCAACGTACTACTACGGTAAGCATTCAGTCGTTGGTCGCACTCTGAATGTACATATCTGGCTCTTGGGACATGGCGTAACGTTCAAAATAACAGTTAGACATACTTAAGATATATTTTTATTTAGTAAATTTTATTTGGTGGTTTTGTTGAAAATATGTATTTCAACTTTCAAAAATCCTCATACTATAAAGCGTTAATCCTCGTTGTTATCTAAATTTAAAATCTAATAAAAATATATATAGCATTTGAAACTTCTACTTTAAATAATAGGAAAGCTTTATCTGAAATTAGGTTCGGTCTTTTAAATAAAATATGTCAGGGAATGCATTAGGGTTTCCTCCTTTATTTCGATCACGTAGCCAATGTAGGAGAGAATATGTACGTCTGTAGGTGAGCCTCGGGAGGATGGTCCATTAGAATATCGTTAGGCAACATTATTCATGATTTCACGTTTGTAAGTTATTTATTTCCTAATATATTGTAAATTTTTTATGTTATTACTCTGGACGTCGCGGCAATTGAAACAAAATTGACATTCTGAAATGAGAGTTTTTATTTTAGTAATCTGACACATCTGATTAATATGATATTGTAAGGACACTTAATAAGTATTAACTTTGTAAGTATAAGTTGATGGTCGTACTTGCACATATCGAGTCGAGCCCATATCCCACTTGTCAAATCACTCAACAATTATAAAAGAATATCCATAACTAGCTTATACCTACGACTTTATCTGCTTTGTGTATTATCTTTGACAATAAATATACAATGTACTAATAACAATGTATGAAATGAAAATATACTTATCTTACAAAATTTCTTTAACCTTTTTTAGTACTTATAAAAATCATTATTATATGAAATAAAGACCAAGTAACTGAGAATAAAAAAAGAATTGATTAAAATTCGTTCCGCAGCCTTTGTTATATGGTAGTTTTGTATATATCTAGCTATGATAACCTGAATGATTACCTATCTATAATCATCAGGTTCAGCATCTATTATCGAAAACGTATAGGTGTTCTCCGGCAGCTGCACTTGACAGCTAGTACCCTTATACGCTCAGCAATTACCATGTTAGGTCAAATTACCACTGAACATCAGCTGAGATTGTAGTCTATGTATCTATATCTGTTGTCAAGCTCCATATTTCTTTTATAACTTATATAAATAAAAGTTCATTATTTTTATGATGTTATTAATTAGTTATTTTTAATAATGCCATTTTTGAACAACGTCAACGAGATACCAATAACAGTACAAAATCATTTTATACAAATAAATGTAATTTAGCTTTATAATAATATATATATTTAATAATAATGGTCAAAAGGTCAAGATATGGAAAAAAAAGCTAGTGAACCTCCTGAATCGGATTTACAGAAAGAAATCCACATACACAGCTACGACAGACCTGAAACCAGAGCCTGTAGAGGTGCAATTCACGGATACATCGTATACAAGCGCGTCATTTGAATTCTTACCACCTGTTATCGAAGAGTGAAATATCCACGTTTGGCATCCATACGAAGTTAACAAGTTGAAGTTATAGTGGTACTACAAAATAATCCCAAGGATGGTTGATGTCAGACAGACCGTCGATTGTAAAAATTGATACAAATCATACATCAAAACATAATAAACATGTTGTGCCGACCCTACTTAGGTGAGATGAGGGTAAGAAGATGATGATAAATAAAATGTAATTGCCGAATGTATGTATGTAAACGCATCATGCCAGAACGGCTGATTATTTTTGACAAATTTTTTATAAGTTTGTAATTGTCAGTATGAGGTTTAAATGATAGAAAAATGTTTGAAAAATCGTGCCGGGGAAAAGTGAAATAACTTGGTAAAAATCTCTATATAAATTGTGAATGTGTGAGTGAGATAGAAGACAGTAGAGAAATCTTAAAATACTGACATAAGTGACAGATTTGTGTTCAGTTCCTATGTTATTTAATGATATGGTTATTCTGTAAAGATTCTATGATGCTACTAGTCTTATATATAAATAAAACTTATAAGCACAAATTTTCGGAGTCTCGTTTGAGCAGCGGCCGAGTGCGCACGCGCCCGCTCGCAGCTCTGACGGTCCGTTAGTTCGGCAACTCGCGCGCAGTTGTCGGATATTTTCGTGTGTGTCCGGAAGTTTAGTGTGTTCGAGCGGCTACTGTCGATCGTACGCTCTTTTCAGAGCGACGGTGCACCTCCATTAGTGCACCATTTAAACCGCACTTTTCGGTGCGAAGCCGTGCACACTGTTTGCAGTGCGTCGAGTCGCCGTGCTACGCGTCGTGCCTCGTGCTGCGCTTCGAGAGTCGTGCAGCGCGTCGTGTGCCGTGCAGAGCGTCGTTCTTCGCGCCGCGCCGTGTGCAGTTTTGAAGAGAAGATTCGCGTTCGCGTCGCGTCGCGTTTTCCCTTTGGCCCGGACACGGATTGTCCGTTAGATTTGAATTAGGCGCACCCCCCTGCCCCTCAGGCAGGGAGGTTAGTCATGTCTACCCCCGCGACCCCGCGTGCCCATCCGGCCCTTCCGGCCGTTGATGATACCGTCCACCTCGAAGAACTGTTGCGCTTCCACATGTTCGTCGAAAAGGAAGACCCGAATCTCGTCACGGAATACAACAGACTCCGGAAAGTCTATGCGCGCAACCCTCCCGGTAAGATACCGCGTTGCTTCTCCGCGAACCCTTTCGCGAATCTCCCGGACGACCCGTTCACGAGGCTCTCGGAATTCGATTCCGATGACGACTCGGACATGGACTACGATACAGTCCCCGCGACCGCGCCCGCGACCGTGCCTGCGCCCGCGACCGTGCCTGCGCCCGCGACCGTGCCTGCGCCCGCGACCACGCCCGCCGATGACGACGGTTTCACAACCGTCACGCGCCGCGGTAAACGCCCACGCGCCGCGATTCAGACCGATAGCGACTCTGCTGCGGGACGTCCGACCCCAAAGCAGCCCAATATAGGTGGCGCTCGGGTGCCCCGAGCCTCTCCCACGCCCTCTGCCGCGAATTCGGCTCGAGCCTCGGCTGCGGAACCCGCGGTCGCGGCTAAGAAGCCACGCCTACCGCCTCCCGTCACCTTCCGTGACAAAGCTCGATGGGTAGAGATTTCTGAAGACCTTAAGTCGAAGGAAATCGTCTACAAGTCTGCCGTCAACACTGTTGCCGGCATTTCTATTCGTGTCTCGACCCCCGATGAGCATCGCGAGCTCACCAAATACTTCAGGGAGCGTAAGCTCCCTTTCTTTACCCACGCGCTCGAGGAAGAGCGCCGCCTCCGTGTCGTCATTCGGGGAGTTCCCTCTGAGCTCACCGAATACGACATCTGCGATTGCCTGAACGGTCAGGACTTCCCAGTCCGGAGCGTGCAGCGCATGCGCCACCCCCGTACGAAGGCCCCCTTCAACTTGGTGTTGGTCACTCTGGACCGCTCCTTGGAAGGCAAGGCTATTTTCAGCCTCAACTCAGTTTGCGGCCTGTCCCCTGTCTACGTCGAGCTTCCTCGCAAGTCCCAGGTACCCTCGCAGTGTCACAACTGCCAGGTGTACGGTCATTCCGCCCGACACTGCCACCTGCGTCCCAGGTGTGTCAAGTGTCTCGGGGATCATTCCACTAAGGAGTGCCCCCGCACTCCCGAATCCGTCGAGCCTCCGAGCTGCGTCCTCTGCGAGCAAACGGGTCATACCGCGAACTATCGCGGGTGTCCCCGTGCGCCTCGCTCGACCTATCACCGTCGCGGCGGTCGTGCGACCCGGTCCAGGGCGCACGGCCCGCCGACTCGGACGAATCGGCCTCCGCCTCCGCCCATGCAAAGCCAGAAGGCTTTCCCCGAACTGCCGGGCACCTCCAGTGCGCCGGCAGCATCCGCTACTCCGCCGAGCGCGCTCTCCTGGCGCGTAAGGCCTTCCCCGCCAGCTCCCTCGGCTCCTAAAGCCAAGCCCCAGCCCCCGAAGGCTCTGTCCACTCCTGCGCCACCTATCGCGGTTTCAGCATCGACCTCCGGTATAGACTGGATAGCTCGCTTACTCTTGGTACACGATGTACAAGAGATAATCGCATTTAACGCGTTAGTTAATAGTACGTCTGAGCTCGGGCTCTTAAACGCTATCTCCGCTTTCCCGGCCGTCGCGACCACGGTACAGCAATTAACCCGCGCCGCGCATAAATAAATTCGCGTAAATCAAAATATCAGATCGAACCCGCGTGTTCATACATAATAGACCGATATATTAGGATTTGTTACGTAATTATTTAGTTAAATCGGCACCGTGCCGTTGTACTTTATTTTTAGCTCGATTCCCTCTCAAAAGATGCGTGTTTGCGCCCACGCCCGCGACTCTCTCTGCTCACGCCTCCGTGAGCGGGGGGTGAAGATTCGATCCCGCACACTCGTCGCGATTTTTCTTGTAACAGCTCGAGCCTAGGTAGTCCCTCGGTGTGGAGCCCTCGAGTATGTTACTCGCGCGAATACAGTGATTTACACATGTTCTACACTTACACGATCACCCCACACTCTTGCACATCTAGGCACTCAGTGGTGGGCTGTTTTTTTGCCCTTTTCGGACTGAAATAGGTCACGTAACACAGTAGTCAGATACCAAATACACATATACATTCGTGAAACATGCATGGTCACACATGCATTTTTCACGAATTCATATATGAGTATTGTATGGATAGATAGCTTAGCTAGCTTAGTTAGTTCGGGAATCCGGCGACAGCTCAAGCCGAGGTGCACCGAGTGCCCTTGAGATGTTTCGCCTAAAAACAATCGGGTGAGTGCCCTAAGCGCTCCCCTTAGTAGTCCGGTGGAACTGTGAAGGCGGAATAAGCCGGCAGTGTAGGTCAGTTCGAAAAAAAAAAAAAAAAAAAAAAAAAAGCACAAATTTTCAATCTCCAAATATTAATGTTAATAGTAAAATTATCGAAGTTATACTTCTTTTGGTGCGTTAGGGAAAAATGATGAGAGTAAATTTTTACTATGCGCGCGTGAAGTTAAATATAGTCAACATTGTATTTCAAAAAAGTATGTATGTATTAAATACCTTTTTTCTATTAGTATCGTTTTTTCTACAAACGTAGAATAAGGCGAAAGATAAAAATTTTGAAAAGATTTGTATCTTGTTACGCCAAAGAAGTATAACTTCTAAAGCGTGTACATAAGTACACACACACACTTTTTTTTATTATAAAAGCAGATAAACGTAATACAATAATATCACACTTTATTAGAGTAATTGTACAAACTTATTTTTTGCAATCAAATATAGTAAGAAACATAAAACAGTCAGAACTTTCTCAACAAAGAAATAAATTTATAGAATCGAGCATAACTGAGGTAACCGCGTCATAATTCTGAAATGTTTTGTTACCCAATATTCCATTCCATCTTTACCTAACAAACAATCCATTTTTCACCTTTGACGGGGCGGGCACTATGCCTTTTGTTTGCAGGTCCCTTATTAGGCACTCTTTTCGGTAGCGATTTGGCAATCGTCCAATATTGAACTCCATGTAAATCAGTAGAACAATTCAATTCTTTGAAGTTTTTTACCGTTTTCTCCACGAACTACTTTCGAACTTTGTGTTTGTTATTAGCTGCATGTAAAATATACAACATTAGAGACTTCGCCGAGCACTTACGGAACATTCAAGAATATTCTACTTTAATAAAATACAAGTTGTAACAAAAAGTGGAGAAGTTATTAGAAATATGAAATTTCAAGTATTTTATTCACTTATATACTATGCTAATCAAAAATAATATTTATACAAGATTGTTCAGAAAGTACATTAAAGAAATAAGTTATAGTGAGGTCAGGCCGTGTAGCATAGTATAGAGTATCGGTGTCTGAGGATAAAAAACATTAAACAAAAGCAAAATTACAAAATCCTGATGGTCGAGTGGTTTGACCGATGAAATATCAATCCGATGTTCGCATGTTCGAATTCCGGCATGTGCTAACATTTTTTTCTGAATTGGTGTACATTTACTAATTTAAATATGTAACATTATTGGCTGACGGTGAAGGAAAACATCGTGAGGAAACCTGTACCTGAGAAATGTTCTCGCTATAGCACCGTATGTGAGAAAATATATAACTGTGGAATTCTCGGAGTTTTAAATCACAATTATGTCGTGCACTGGCGTGGTGATTACGCCCATATTTTCTTTCATAAAAAGGCCTATAACCTAGCAGTAGGATGATGATGAAAACCATGAGAGGAGCTGATCATTCATATTACAAAACAAAGTCGTCCGTCGCGTATGTTTGTCTGTCTGGATATTCGCGATAAACTAACAAACTACTGAACGGATTGTAGTACGGTTTTCACCAATAGATAGAGTAATTCACGGAGAAGGTTATAATTAAGGTTTTTTTGTAAATTGGTTGAAATATAATGATAATTGTTGAAAGAATCGGAAAAAGTCAAGATGCCTGGAAGCTTTCGTCGAAAACGTTGCCTAATCTCTTTAAGATATAACAAAACAATGCATACTGAGATATTCCTCTTCTATAGATCAACAAAAAATCTACAATAACATATACCTATCTTTTTAGGATAGCTTATTATACCCATCTGTCTTCTGCAAATGTTCGCATATAATACATTAGCTACGTTAAGCATTTCATGCACATAAGTATATATTTTCGCCGGGCCTGATAGTACTCAATAAATTGTAGTTATTAAATGAAAAATGATGCCATTTTGACCTGACAATTACAAATATAACAAAAAAGTATTAGCCAAATAAGTACAGCTCTTCTGAATTGAAGCGCTTACATACAATCAGCAATTGAAAATCAATTACATAAATTTATTAACAACACTGACTTAGAGATGATTTGTTATAACGTAGAAGTGGCACAACAATTTTTAACTATAATAAATTTTTACTTGATTTACTGTGTTATAATTCCCTAGGGGTTTCAAATGATTACTGCGTTGTAATTAAGTTTCTATACAGTTCAAAGGCAGAGCGTTGACCCAGAAACGAGATAGGGAAGATAGATTGTACGTATACATAGGCCTTGGTTGTTTTTACTTAAGGATACCTCGAACTTGAGGGGTTAACGAACCGGTGTAATGTTTTTATTATTATCATTTATTAAATAAAATGCTAGACATCATTCGAGTAATGAATTTTAAACTAGTTTGATAAATTTAACCACTACTGATTTTTGTAAACTTTCCAACCATTATTCAATATGTTACAAGCATCTTGTTAATGATGACGTTAACTTTGAAAAGAATTTTAGAGCATTTATTGAAGATTATAATTCTAATTTCAGTATCCATTATTTGCCAAACCATCAAAATGTCTGTAATTAACACTGTTCTTCTGGAGCGTCCACTTTTCCGTCTATGACCTTAGTGAATGTCATGAGACAGTTTGAATGTATCCAACTGCTTGGGAATTAGTTTTTCACGTACAGTTTGAAGGCGCTACTTTGAGAAGTTGAACTTCTTATGGGAGCTTTGAAATTCTGATCGGTTACCTTTTTGCGCGAGGAAAAGTAGTGGGTTATGGCACTGTCGGGTAGGAGTGTTGAAAACACCGGTTCTCGTCTGATCACCGAGGTTAAGCAACATCGGGCGCGATCAGTACTCGAATAAGTGACACTCTGGGGACACAGCGTGACGTTGGATTTTTGTTCTATTGTTTAAATTAAAATATTTCTCTGTAATACCAAAGTTTCACTTCTGTCTTGTGTCTTTACGATACACCCTGTGTTTCTTGGTCTTTGCGATCGAACACTCGCAAGCGTAATGGGTTTGAATGTCAACCATTTGTCGGTTCGGTCATTTTAAACGATACAAGTGCCTTACCGCTATTTTCCGATACCATTGATCATTTCGTCGGTTCAGTGTCGGTTTGTCACAAACACTGCAAAGTTATAACTGGAATCTTTTAATATAATTTGTAAATCATTAAACATCGATTATTATTAGCTAAAGAAGTATGAATTATAATATCTTTTAATATCATTTTGCAAACCTATTGTATTCTGTTTCTTATTGTTTACAGACACAATATTTGATTTTAGTGGAAATAATAATAATAACAATATAAGGTTTGCATATTAATATTTTATTTAAGTCAAGAATCACAAGTATGCTTTAAAAGGCATTGTAGTGTGTTAGTAAAAAATCTTACTATTGAGTCAATAGGTGGCGGATTCATTACCTGCACTAGAATGAGTTTCGAGAGACGAACATGATTGACAGTTATGGGTGCTAAATAGGTAAATAAATGTTTATATTAGGCTATATAGTTACTATAATAAAAGCTATGCTTGGTTTTAATTGAAATATGTGTAAATATATTGCCTTGTACATCGTTATTTTATATGAAGATTAATTAAATACATTTCTTTAAACTCTTTATAGATTTGAATTTTCTTTGGATTGTATTTGGATTTTCTTATTTAATTATGATCTGTCAACTTTATAAATATAGACGTTAATATAATAAAGGTATATATAAAGATAGATTAGTATATACATTTAATATTGATAAATGTCATATATCACTATTTTTTAATTATAGAAATAATAAACATTTTCACGCATATATATTTGAATAATACTCATCACTTGACGTAAATAATAATGACAATTCAAGTCTGTTTATTTTAATCCTTTAATCTATGATACAGCTTGTGATATATATTCGTACACATATAGCTGTCGCAAAAGCGTGACCGACATTTTTATGTGGCACACACCATACCACACACGAGTCTTTGTGCGAAACATAAATCGTGTAACTGGATGACAAGTACCTAATTTTACAGCTTTAATTTTATAGTATTTTGCGACATTGTTTACACGCACATTTAAGCAATAATATATTTTATGGCTTATTTAAAATTATATTTTACTTGTAGAATTCTTTCTTAATTATAGTGTTATTTTCGATGTTTACAGTGTACGTATATTTCTATTTATATTGTCATGGAATTCAAGCTAATGAGCTTATAATTACGTTATAAATCTTTCATACTAATTAAGTAATTATTTTTTAAGATAAATGAAACTTTTCCGTTTTTAAGTTAATAGTATTATTGAATACAGTTAAATGTGTTTTATAAATTACAAAGTTATAATTAATGATTTTATTTGTAATATATGTTTGTTGGTCACTTCTGTGATATAAGTTCAGAGTTATTTACAGCCAACGTCGATGTGGTCAATACAAATTTAAGTAAATTATTTGCGTATTTAATGTCAGGAATTAAAATGTGTTTTGTCGTTTTCATTTTATCACTTTTTTATTACACACCATCTCTTCCGCATTTTTTTTTTATCTAGATGAAATATATAATTTTCTTTCTTGACAATTAACTTAATATTACTTTAAAGATAATTATTAAAAAAAATATTTTTCTAGTATAGTTAGCTATGCCTGTGGTTCCGTAAGCGTTTATTATTTAATTTTTGTATGCTTCGTGTTCAGATTTCTACGCAAACCAATTTTAATGGTGACCGGGTGAATGTTACAAAAGTTGATTCAATACAGCGCTTTCTAACAATATTAATAGCTCAAAAACATGGTCCATCAAAAAACATTTTGGTATACAAACTTTCATGGTTGATTAAAACGTTGTAAACTTTATAAAATTCATATGTATTAAATTACTTTAAAACATATAAATTTATAAACATTGTATGTGATTAACAAAGTTGTAAAATTCAAAACAAAACTGTGAAATACATTGTATAAAATACCAATACAATGTGCGTGCTAAATTGAGATAGCAGCTGTCGAATTATTACACTGACCGTATCTGCTAATGGTGGCGGTATAAACATAGTATATCCTAGAGCGTTAGATGTGGGGGCTCATCGATCAGAGTGAGGAATTCCGCTCGAGCCTCCGTAGGCCGGCCTCACACGCCGCGTCGTGTTGTCGACAGTAGCGCATCGGCTGTAGACCGCTACGCTCGTAGCGTCGTAGCAAAGCAAAATCCGGGCAGTGCTACGCGTGACGTAAATATTCGTGACTTTTTTTCTGTAATTCGGTGTAAAGTGACCATTGGTGATAGAATTCCGATTTTCCAATGTAAGTTAATTGCTTTTGTTCACAAATGTTGCCGCTCGAATTGATGTTCGATTGTTTATTTATCCATCATATGGATAGAAATTTTCTATGTAATTAAGAATCATTTAGTATTTGTTTTATTTTCTGTTTCTTAATAACTCCGTAATATTTCAGTAAAATACGGGCCATATCGTTAATTTTTTTTTTATTTTGCCTGAAAAACATTATATACAAAGTTTAAAGATTTATATATTATGATATACTGGTAAAAAAATAAGTTAAAGATCGCGTGATGTATTGTTTCACGTCTTTTAGTATTTTATATATGAATAAATTTTTTATTAATACCATAAGTTTGCCAAAAATCATTTTGTCCAATTATATTACTTGTCGTGGTATATAAATTTAAATGTCAGTCAATGAAAGTGACGGACGCATGTAATAGAGAAGCGACTATCAAGATTAATATGTGGTATAACCAGAATGGATAAGATTAAGAACGAGATATGACAGAAGAGGATTCAAAAAAGCATCAGTGATAAAGAAGTCATACTTTAATGGAAATTAATCCCTTTGTTTACGTTCACTAAAATAATAATACACGATTGGAATTAAGATGTATTTTATATTTTAAACAGTTCTTTTGAAGGACTTTGAGAATTCGACGTGGAATTTTTCGTAAATGATCCTAGGCTACACTTTTTTTGGAAACATTGACCCTTTTTCGTATATTTAATGTCAGACGAAGCGGGCGGCAATCGACTGAATCGAAATGAATTGAATCGAGTTTCTTACCGACTCTTTTCAATGACTGCGACGTTACCTAAACCCATTTTAACGTTCATAGACGCTTTCATATGACCAAGATTTATTTTTTATTTCTATTTCGGGAAATATCGGGTTGGTGTACTATGGTATAATTATGAGAAGAGATAAAACACGATGAGTGTAAAGTATGAAAGTGGACGGATATAGGACTAAAGGAAGAACGGAGAAACTATGATAGATTGTGTGAAGAACTACTTGTATACAAGGAGGTGAGTCAAAGAGGAAAATATATTGTGATAATTATAATAGGTAGAATAAGGATAATGATAAGGACAAGGATAAGAAATAAAAGAAAATCGTTTTACTGTTTTTTTAATACTATAATTAATCCTATCATAAATATGTGTAGCTAGCTGTACGCTCTGACTTCGTGTGAGCGGCACGAACTATGAAAATATAGACCAAATCTTATTTTTCTATTTCGATCATGTAATGAAATAAAATCGTAACTGAATGTCAGTTCTGTCAATATTTTTGAACAGTTATCTTCTATCTCACTTATTCACTCATTTTTACATGCAATTTTTCCAAATATTTTTTTACAATTAGCCAACTAAGTGTAATAGACGCCAGACATTCTGGAAATGGTGACAAATCGAGAGTTACAAATATAGGTTACAAAAAAAAAAACACGGTAACTAAGTATAAAAAAAAAACATCTTGTTTCACTCATTTCAATTATGTATTGAAGCTGCACTAGATTTAGAATGACTTTGGAATAAAGGTGCGGACCAAGAGTCTGCACGAAAAATAAATAAACTATAAACAAAAAAATAGGTCTAGCCATTCTGATGTGATGCGGTTACATACAAATGACAATATTTTTTTATTTATATAAATAATATTATTAATTGAGACTTCTCCCTTAAGCTTCGTTAATACCTAATTAGTTGACGTTAATAATGGAATTAATATTATTTAAGATCAGACGAACAAAAAAATAATTATTTGCTAACGTAATATATTTCATAAATAATCTTTTGTAACAAAAGGCCATTGCTCTGCGTAATAAATATCTGGCTGGTTTCTTGAAACCTTTTTCTTTTGTTCTAACGATTTATATAAAGAAACTAGCAGTCGCCTGCGACTATGTCCGCGTTCGTATATTATAAATGACAATATGTAAGCGGACCTCTATTCTTTTTTTTTATTCTTGGTAGTCTACGTTACTTCTTACAACATTAGGTATCTGTCAGTAGACAGACAGATAGACAAGCAAATAATAATTTAAAAATTTGGTTTTTAGATACAACCGTTCGCTTACCTTTTAATATGTAATTTATATAAGATGATACGATTTGGCAATATCAACATTTGCCGTTAGTTTTCTGCTCGAGTCACTTGTCACTTATGGTTTCACTAGCAGGAGGGCTGTTTCGTTGGACATTAAAAAAGATGGCAAAGACTCAATCGAACTAAAACAATAGATAGCCTAGAACCAGCTACGAAAAATTTCACATCAAATGGGTACTGTCCTATACGTCGAGTAGTTTTGAGCCTCAAAAGAAATGTATTTCCATTACATCTATATAGAGATTTGTGTTGAGAAACGGTCATATGCTTTGTCCAATGTTGAGTCTTTATTAATATCCATCATTGACCTCGAGCACTCTGTGTTAGTGGTTGAATAAATTATGGTTATTATGAAATATAACCTTACGCGTGGGTGGTAAGTATATTAGGTGAGAATTGGTAGCTAAACTAATATATTAGTCTTTATTGCATTATATAATAAGTATATTAGGACAAGAAATTTGTCGATAATTTGACTTTGGATGTAATTATATTTTAGTACGATATATTTTGACCAAAATTATTTAGTTTTACTTCTTAGACAATTGACCCTTATCTAAAAAAGATATCAGGATATATTGAAGCGGTGATGGCTTAGTTTATTGCGTGTTGAAGCAACCATGGCTTAGTTGATAGCTGTACGGATACAGCATCGAAGGATGTAAATTCGAATCCTAGCAACTGAGTCGGAGCTTTCCGAGAAGGAATAAAATTGTGATAAAATTATGGTGGCAGGGCTTTTTCTAAGTCCACCTGGCTAGCTACTACCTTCAAGTTGAATATTTGTCGCCAAGCACTTGTTGGTGTGTTCCGCCAGCTGCACTTGAGAGCCAGTCTCTCTCAAGGCTTAGCGTGACCACCATCTCAGACCACATCATCATTTAACCTTGGATGAGATTGTGGTCAAACGCTAACTTATAAAGTATTAAAAAAAATAATAATTTCATATAAAGTTATAAAAAAATACGACTTTTATAAACACTACTCATACACCAATGTGGATCTTCTTACTGTGGAGAATTATATGAAATATTCTGTTATGATAACAAGCAACGCAGACGAAGTATACAATATTAGAGAAAATATTTATATTAATGGGATATTAAGAGAGTAAATGTCGTGGTGATTCTAGTGGTTTCATCGGTGAAATATCAATCCGATGCCTACAAGTTCGTACCCCACTTAATTTTTCTGAATTCGCGTACATTTCCTGATTTAAATAAGAAACACTATCGGCTGACGGTGTATGAAAACATCGTGAGGAAACCTGAACCTGAGATATGTTCTTGTCGTTGTATCGTATGTGGGAAAAATATAGAAGTGTGGATTTCTCAGAATTTGATATGGCCAATACGTCGTGGGCTGGCGTGGTGATTATCCTTATACCTTAAAGCAGTGGGTCACTAACAGGCTGATGATGATGATATGAAATTGTGTAATATGAAATTTAGTTAGTAGACTTTTCATTGTTTTATCGAATGAAGAATAAAGGGGATAAAAAGGATGTACTTTGCAGGAGAGTATTTTTATGCAAATAAATGTTAAATCAAGCTAAATGTCATAAAAGTAATGGGACTTATTAACAATTGAAGCAATTGTAGAAAATTCGTAAAAACGATTACAAGAAATCAAATGTAGCAGACATACTGTGGGTATGTGGTAATGTGGGTGGAGGAGAGCTTTTAATAACAACAGCTATATTTTATTATAAACACGTTTATTTTTAAGTTTTTCTTATAAAGAGCGTCTCTATTTTTAAAATCCTGACTGTAATGTAGGCGTCAAGTAGGTGAAATGTTCAGTGTACTTTATACCAGAGGTAGGCAACCCCGTACCCACCTGCGCAAGTGCAGCCACGGTCGATCTGTAAAGCGCCCACTGCAAGATTTCCAAAATACTAATAGTCGGAATTTAAGGCCGGCAACGCATTTGTGATGCTTCTCATGTCGCAGGCGTCTATGGGCGGTGGTGATTACTTACCATCGGGTAGCTCGTCTGTTCGTTTGCCTCCAATCGCATAAAAAAAACTAATAATGTGTAACATTTATAATAACTTAAATAATATTTTAAAATAAGTAGTAATCATTTTATTTTCACCTATTTTAGTGGTTTCAGCATTTGAGTTTTGTTTTTGAGTTTGATTTTATTATATTCTCTCTCCTGTCCCGCTACAATGAAAAACTAATATGCGCCCACTGCGCTATACAAATTTTTCATTGCGTACTTGCTTCGAAAAAGGTTGGCCATCGCTGCTGTATACATTTTGACTCAAGAGAGTCAAAGTCTTAGGTTTGTGTTTACAAAACTGGTAGTTAGTATCCCACATCCTTAAGTGAGGCTTATCAGCCAGGACGACAGCAACACGTACATATATACATGGACCCTTACAAAATAAACTGTACACAAAATGAGGATTGCATAACGAACCGACTAGCACGTCAATTTAGGCATTACCTTCAGTAATAGAGTTAAAAATATGGACATCCGAAAAACACTTAATTGCAGGATATCAGTGTGCGTCGGGTGGGTCACTTGAAGAGATGTTGACGGCAGATGAAATAGGTTTTTGATCGAGTGGTACCTGCGAGAGGGCAGGCGAAATGTGGGCAGATCAATGGAAAGATGAATTGACATACCACTAATCTTGGGGACAAAGCTGAGAAGACTAACTTGAATGACGCGTACCCCTTGCAGTGGGTTGACAAAAAGCTGTTCATGATGATGATAATGATAGCGGCGACTGGAAATGAGCTGTAGATCTCTTGGTATTCGCTGATACTTTTGACGCTCATGTACCAAGGTATCGCTTTATGGTGCTACTATAAAAACTAAATCAATATTTAGTACATAGATAGAACATATTAATCCTTTGGAGTATCTATTTTTATATTTATTTATAGACATAATTTTCAATGCTGTCATATAAATAAATATAAAATAGAAGAATGATCAGTTTAATGCTTATTTATATGTTTGAATATTTTTTGTCTGTATATATCATAAAAAATATGGATTCTATTGCTATAGATTTATGGAAAATTGTGTCATTATTTATCCATTCAAACTTTTCTTTTAAAGTACTAGCAGGCTCGGCGGACGTTGTCCTGTCCTGATAATAAAAAAAAATATAGATACTTTTATGCATGAAACGCTTAAGGCGGTTTGACTTTTTCCGATTCTTTCAACATTTATGATTATGTTTCAACAAATTTACAAAAAAAACCTGACAAATTATATACCTAAATCTTTCCCATGAATTACTCTATCTATTGATGAAGACCACATTACATTCCGTTCAGTAATTTTTGTGTTTATTGCGAACATCCAGACAGACAGATCGGCGGACGACTTTGTTTTATAATATGTATTGATATATAATAACAGTTATTATTATTATATTTCTTCATTTATATTGTTAGTAGACAGTATAAATACAATAATGTTTATGTAACAATGTACCTTGAAAAGGTAGTTACTTTGTTAATAAAACAGGTTTAAATTTTGTTCGCGTGTTATTCTCAAATAAATAATATTTAATTTACTATTAGGAATAGTCGGTAAATAAACTAACACACCATAATGTTAAATTGAATGCAAGGTTATGAAATCTGGTGAAAGATTTAAAAAACGCAATTATTAAAAATGTCACGCGAACTGGTTACACCGAGTCGCGACTCGTTTCTGAATGATTGTATTTTCAAATTTAAAGACCACATACAAACTTTCTTATCATTGGCTGCACAATATACACTTCGAATATTATTTATTTTCTCCGAAACCATAAACGCTATTCACATAGGTTTTGGTCACAACAAAAGATTTTTGTATTTGGCAACTTACATACGAGTTTAGAAAGACAAGTAACAATATAGAAAATTGAACATTTCAAGACTCAACTCTACACGGTCCAAAACATAAAAGTATGTTAAATAAATATATTAAGCATTTTTTAATTATATATTACAAAAATAATAAAATTACAAGTGTTTTATAAACAATATGATTAGAATCTAAAACAATTCGTTTATGATAAGCGAATGACATTTCCGACATTCGATTATTGCTCCACATTTAAAAGAACAATGGAGGTAAATGAAATAATTTAAGTCAATGTTTAGTAGCTGTTAAATTCTTCTCATAGTAACTTGTTATTCAAACATTTTCTTCGAATTTCCTCTTTATATATTTACGATCCGTACCGATTTCAAATGGGTTCAATTTACTATTATAGCGTAAAATATCGAAGTTAGACAAGTAATATCCGATTCTGTTTTTGATACAGACGTTTACAGTTCACCAAATGATAGAAGCTTCGTATATGCAGCTATTTTTTGTTGCGCGTACATTTAAATCTATTATGTTTACTGAAATAAAATACTTCAAAAGGGCAGGGTTGATCTATATTGAATCGCTATTGAGACTCACGTTCAATCGAATAAGGATTTAATACTCTATTGTCAGAATAAATTCACATTTATTTAAATAAATATATGTAAAATATAAAAATGGTAACTGTGAGGATATACAAATCAAATCAAAAATACTTTATTCAGTTTAGGCCCTAAGAAGGCGCTTATGAATGTCAAAGTTACCACATACACAGGATATAGACATATATCATCTTGAATATTTCTTTTTTTACGTGATAACGTTTTATAAATCAATGAACGTTGACTGCACGCACGAAAAAGCATGACTCATTGTCACGTTCCGCCTGAGCCGAGCACGATCGACCGGAACAATCGATAGAGAGACGTGATCGGCCTAAGCACTCAGCTTGTGATGAATCTATCTCTCTTCTTCTCCATCGGCCGGAGCGTCCGAGTAGAAGAGATACAACCGTAGCACACGACCTATTCGTGAGCTGTTTTGTCAACTGTTTACAAAGTGAAGTGATAAGTTAATGTGGTTTCCATTGTTTATTACAACAATAATTACGACAAAAAGTGCAGCAATTTTTCATCTATGTTTTCTTATAACGTTATCACGTTAAATTATCGTCTGTAAACCGAACCAATTTGTTTTTAAGCGAAACGGCAGTAAGCTGGTAGACGGCTTATCTGATGGTAAATGCTTACCGTAGCCTATAGACAACTGCAATACCAGGGCTAGAACTGTTACGTTGCCGGCCTTAAGTAATAAATAATTATAATTGTAATTAGTTTTCTTTTCCAAAAATTATTACTTCATTAAACGAATATTAAAGAAAAAATATGTTATAATGAATTTCGTTGTGAAATAAGTTATCTTTAAGGTCATAGGTATTATTGAAATAATATTAATTTTACACCAAACATCTTAAAATGAAGTAGGAAACGCGTCTGAAAAGTAATATTTCACATTCCTTACAGTAAAATTTTATTTAGCAAGCTAAGCCAATACAGTTGATTAAACACCTGAAGGACGTTTCGCAGACCGTTCCCCGGGAAAGAGCAATAAAAGTGTAATTAAAATCTTTCAAATTTAAAGAAAAAGTGCTGAAAGGAAAAGAGAAAGCAGCTTTGTCGTTAATTCCTTTGACAATATAAAAGTCGCTTATTTTATTTGGTTTTAGAATGATAATTTATTTCGTTCAGTTCTTTCCTGTTCAGTTACTCTTAATGGGTTTCGTATTTATTCGGAGTGAAATGTATAAAACTCTAATAATTGTTTAATCAACATCGATATACAATCGGTCGAGTGCCTTTAATCGCTCCCCTTAGTAGTCCGGTGAAACTGTAGAGGCCTTGCCAGGTAAACAGTGTAGTCAGTTCGAAAAGAAAAAAAAAGTTAATTCAAGTTATAAACTACTACTAGTGAAATAAATAAGAATAATGCGCGTAAGTTTTACAGTTATCTTTCTATAAGTGGTTTTATTTCGTTCAAATATTGTAATTTAAACGGTTTCTATTTATCTAATATTTTTTTATTATACTATTGAAGTTTCTTGGCTTCACGCATGTTTGCTATTATTTGTTGCAATAAACAATTGACTTACAAGGAGAGATGTATGCTTCCCATATTCCCCATGTTCAAATATCCATTTATATCAATTCACATGGCCATCAATAGAACAGTAAAATCAAAATCAAAAATACTTTATTCAATTTAGACCCTAAGAAGGCGCTCATGAACGTCAAAATTACCATCGGTTCGGAAAACAACTTGTCATCGAGAAAAATTGGTAAGAAACTCGTTCGGTTTGTTACAATGGTGCTGTACAAAAGTTGTCGTACAACAGCGCTATTTAGTAGCTATTGATAGCAAACTAGATAGCATAAACAATCCTTCTCCATGAGAACCACTTAGATGAGCCAACTTGCATCTGATCTGTCAAATAGTAGTCCAGTTTTATCAGACTTATATAGACGCTGCATCAAAAAGACAAGAAGTCTTTTCATAGAAAAACGCGAAAAGGAAAATAAATTAGATCTATTAAAAACAAAAAGTGCAACAAAACATTTATCATGACAAATATAATGTTACTGAAATATAAACAATTTTATAACACAAATGAATAAGATTTTAAAAATTAAAACAATTACACTAATCAAGATTTTATGTAAAAACATAATTTTATCAAAAAAAAAATCATTTGGATTGTTTTGTGGCACATTTTGTTTTTAACAGGAAAAAAATATTTTCGTTTCTCGCGTATTTCATCAAACGAAAGCATTTTCGGAGGCGTCACAAAAAAATTAACGAGCAGTCGTATATATATATACACCGATATTCACATTTACATAGATGTATAGAAGTAATGAAAACTTACCGTATAACATCTTTTTTTTAGTTAAAATACAAGAAGTATCTTCGGGCGGAATAACTTGAATTTTCTTCTAAATTGGAGTACTCCGACTTGAATGAGCGAAAGCGGTTCTGTTAGTTTATGAGTCTATTAAGCTACTTGTGTTAAGAGAAAAAAAACCTTGATTTTTCACTGCTTATCTGAGTTGTGTGATGAAATTTATGAATGAAATAAAATTATTTTTTACATAGATTTCAGTTAGAGTGAAACAAAATGAAATTCTAAATTTGATCTAGAAATAAAACGTTTTATTCAATAGGTCATCATATACCATTTTAGGTAGAACTTTAACCTTGGATAACTTTTAAACTAATCGACCTAACGAAAAATAATGCTTTTTTGGAGGTCGTTCAATTTCCTTCAAGAATTGGTAATTATTTGTACGAACCGTTGATTCGTTACATCGTAATATAATTCCAAATCAAAGAAAAAAAAATCTTGTGTTATTGAAATCAAAAATCACGAAGGGGCATAAAATATTAAGAGTTCGAATCCTGCCCGAATATTTTTTTCATCATCTTGTACGGCATTCTTACGGTAACTAAAGAAAAACAAAAAAAAAGTTTTTTTTTTGCCCACCCTAATAAGTATATGTATGTTATATATATTTGCAGATATTAAGTTAACATCATCATCGTCAGCCTGTAGGTGACCCACTGCACACAGGCATCATCCCGAAGGAACCTAAAGGCATAATCACCACGTCGGCTCACGACGTATTGATAATTTCAAACTCCGAGAAATCTACAGTTCTGTATTTTCCCACATACGGTGGTACTACACGAACATTTCTCAGGTTCAGGTTTACTCACGATGTTTTCCTTTATCGTCAGCCGATAGTGTTACAAATTTAAATTTGTCAATGCACGCGAATTCCAAAACATTCATTGGTACATGTTGTGATACGAGCCCTATAGTCATCGGATTATAAGGTGTACGGTCTTACCGATCGATACGAAATATGGTCGAATAGCTGAAATGGCTCCCCGTGAATCTTAGTCGGGATGCTCGTACTCTTTTATAGTACTCTTTTTAACTCTATCGCTGCTTCTTACTTAAAAACTCGTTTCAAGTTCCATTGCGATACGCATACTCAAAATTTAAGGGCATCAGATAACATGACACTAGAAGTCCCGGCTCGCTCCACTAATTTTAGCGCAGTCCTTCACAGTTCACGCTGCCACATTGTAGAATGGTTTACCTGTTTCTATGAGATGGGCGCAAACGATGGATATTTTTAAAAACTCGGTCAAAAAGTACTATTTGTCGTTTTGACATTTCGCTTACGTAGTCCGGTGAATCTGTAGAGGCCCCACCCAGGGTCAACAGGGTATGTCAGTTCGAAAAAAAAAAACATTCGCTTATGTTTATATATGTACTATACTTTTTATTTTATTTAATATTTAAGTATTATTAATATTCTGTAGTCGATATTGTATATTACTTTATAATATGTTTTAAATTTATGTTACAGTGTACTTATGTCGTATGTATTAGTTTTATTTTACTTCTATACCCTTCTATTTTATGACAAATGTCAATCCAAAGGCAGCCTAGAAGAGCCCTTTGTACTAACCACACAATTTCAAATGTTTTATAGTGTATATGTATAATGGTGTGAAATAAAGAATAAATATAAATAAATAATACCTTAGTGTGAATATAAATATAGATTTTTTTTTGTTTCATATTGCTTTTATGAAGGTAATTCATCGCATGGGAATAACTCACGCCGTGTTGAATGATTCGACCATTCAACGAGGTTACTAACGAAGCCCAGTGTGCGATGGATACATTTCAATATTTTTTTATTTCCCAGGCTTATCGGAAATTTATTTCTATAGACTATTCTTGAATATATGTATCTTTATAGTTAAATATTTTATGTAAATTATATATGTTAATCTATTTGTAGTAAACGCTATTCCAATATGGTACAAAGTTAAAATTAAAATAATCTTGAATATTGCCGACGGATTTGTATTCATGAAAATAAGTTTTTTGGGAATTATGCGTTTTATTTTCTATTACTTTTTAAATGTTATTTTCTCCTTTCCCCTTAAACTCTGTAATCATTTGACCAATTTAAATGTTAAATTGTCTTGTTAAGATATATAATATAGTCTAAATAGTACTATTAAAAGGTCTCTATTTGCCAGTGAAAATCTCGTTCGAATCGAATCAGCCGTTTCTGAAGACTAGCTCGAATAATTATCAAACGCTTCTATATTATTTATATATGTAGGTATATATAAAACGTATTCCTATTATGAATCTGTTTGTTTGTTACGCTTTAACACCGAAAGCCGTAAATACTTCAAGGATTTTCATTGTCACGTATCCAGTAACACGTATTCCAGAAAAAAAGTTTTCTTTCTGAGGGGTAGAACAATATTTTTTCTTCCATTATCTCAGACGAATCCACGGGCGAAAGCTAGTTTTAAATATAGATAATTAAGCGAACGTTTCTGTAATTATATACCTATGGCAATTTATTAATTCGAATGATAAAAACAAGAGGATAATTTTCTAAGAAAACGGTACTTCTTAATTAGAGCAAGAATGTCGTATGAAATATTTCTCGCGCAAATATTTTTTTTTACTATCGGTATTAGTTCTGTTATTAATGTCAACTCATTAGGTAGTAACGAACAAGTAGCCTCGGGGAGGTAGCAGAATCAGCTGATCAATTTTAAGTACATGTCAATATCAGCTTTTACCCGAGACTTCGACCGCGTGGAATTTGGCAAAATAATTGTGTACTGTAAAGATACGCGTGAGGTCCGCGTGGTTCTGGACACTGCTTCTTTAGTTTATTAAACTTACGCGGAACCTTTATTAGCTATTGTATACACACAAATAAAATTAAAGGGTCTGTTTGTAATATTAAAATAACAGCTTCTTATTTACTATCCGGTTCTCTCTATTCTCTCGCTGGGTTTCCGGCGAAGGTACAGTGTTAGGGCTTGGCCACTTTCTGTGGCATCTTCGAAGCCCGTTAATGCGAATTGGGCATTGGGTCGCACTTATTTGTGTTCGGTAATGATTCACGTGGCGGGCCATCTCCAGCGGGTCGGCCGGGATGCTTCCTGGCTTCTTACGTAATGAATATGAAACCATACCTATACGGTTCTTATAAGAAAAAAACAACATTTTTTTCTAAAATAAATGTAATCGTAGCATCCTCATAACATCTGCTATCTGCTAGTGAAAATTCGGCTCAAACGTTTCGAAGATTAGCTGAAACAAACAGACAAACAAAATTTGTTTGTTTGTTATAAGTACAGTATACACTTTCATATCCATTTAGTAAAAAGCTGTTATTTTGATATTACAAACAGACACTTCAATTTCATTTATGTGTATACATTTTAAATGTTTACCTATTTCTAGAATAATGTATTTCATAGTTATATTGAGTACGTTGACCTTATGAGAGTACATTGTGTTTATAAATCTGTCAACAATAATTTATAGCCCGTCGAGTACCTAACCTAAACCTATCGCCTGTCTCACACTCGGTTTATCACGAACATAACAATGTTGTTCAATCGAGAGCTCATACATACGAAACACGTGTAAGAAATTCATTTTACGTCTGAAAACTTTTGAAAGCAATTATTGATATTTATCTAACTTTATGAAAGCTGTTGAACTTTTAGCCGTATAATTAATTATTCTTCACTTTCTTGCGATAGATAGAAATCTTTGGTATGTTTGTAATACACTCTAAGTATATAATATTGTTTTTATAGATAAATCAAAATAAAGGACAACGAATGTCGATTGTTCCTTTTTTAAATATATAAGAATAATAGATTAAAATAAATATATAACAAACATACTATAGCCAGTTGCAACGGGAATACAGGTCAATAGTAATGAGTCATTACCAATGAGTATAGATGACAATAATGCTTAAAAGACGAATCGAATAAAAGTATAACGTACGTCCATTATTCTATTTATAAATATGTAAGAATAGTAAAATAAAAAAATAATAACAAACATACATAACACAAACATACATCCAGTTGAAACGGGAATATAGCGTCATTTCAATACTAATGAGTATAGATCACAATAACTCTTAATAAACGAATAAGAAAAAAGTACAACATAGGTCGTTTATTCCATTTTTAAATTTGTAAGAACAGCACATTTAAAACATTAACAAACAAGCTATAGCCATTGGAAATAGGAATACAGTGTCAATAGTAATGAGTATAGATGGCAATAGGTAACTCTTAAAAGACGAATCGAAAAAAGTATAACGTACGTCGATTACTCTATTTATAAATATGTTAGAATATTAAATTAAAAAAAAAAATAAACATACATTACACAAACATACATGCAGTTGAAACGGGAATACAACGTCTATGGTCATAAGTCATTTCCATACTAATGAGTATAGACGACAATAACTCTTAATAAACAAATAAAAAAAAGTACAACGTAGGGCGATTATTCCATTTTTAAATATGTAAGAACAGTTCATTTAAAAAATTAACAAACAAACTATAGCCATTTGAAACGGGAATAAAGTGTCAATGGTAATGAGTTATTACTATTCAGTAGATATGACAATAACGGCAGTATATTTTAGAATAATTATTATAAAACTACTGGCGACTCTACAGGTTAAGCATGGAGGCAATGTACTAATAATGTAGTGCGGCATAAGCATCAAAACGATTGAGTTCCATTTTTTGACACTTTTATATTTAATTACAGTAGTTACAGAAGCTATCTTCACAAGGACAACTATTTTATTGTTCTTGTCAGTTATTCAAATTGTCAGTTGTCAGTGATTTTACTGTTTTATATCATCTAGCTGTTGCCCGCAGTTACGCATGCGTTTTTTTTTAATTATATTAAAGGAATTTAACATTGTAAGATTGCAATTTGTAGCAATAAGACATACCGAAATGTATATTCTTTGTTCGTAAGTGACTTTCACTTTAAGTAACGTAAAGCGTTTTCTCTTTTACCATCTATTACGGTATCTCACGTTCACCAGTTTACCGACCGAACACTATTATTATTAAAATTAATTACAGATAGCGTCCGCCTGGGTAGATAACCACCCTAAAGTTGAAAACCTGTCGTCAAGCATCTGTTGATGTGTTCCGACAGCTGCACATAAGAGTGAGTCTTCCTCTAGCTTTAGCGTGACTACCATCTTAGACCACATCATCAGTTAACATCAGATGCGATTGTGGTCAAACGTTAACCTATAAAATATAAAAAAAGCAACAACAGAATCATTTTCATTCAATGTGTTACTCTCGTCGTAGGAATAATGGATTACATTTTTTTCTTTCCAATAGAATATAATTCTAAAACACATTATAGTTATAATTCTCTATACTCATTTAGGTATATATAAAGTTATTATAAGCTCGGGACATATTTTCTCGTTGGCATCGTTCCAAACCGTCACCGATCAATGGCCGAATGATCGCTATTTCCATTCATCATTTTCTAAATCGTTCCAAATACTCAATCGAAATGGTTCCCCATCTTTTTGTCTGTCCGTTCACACTGTCACAAAATGAAATATTTTTTGTTACATGTCGCACATTCCTCACATCCTTTGTGAATCATTCTGTTCCAAACGAGTCGTATTTTTTATTCTAAGAGCACACTCGTTTCAATAAGGGTTAAAATATTTCTCCTACTGTATATATAATATTTTATATAGTGCTAATTACTTATAAATCAATTTATAACACAAGTATTCTATTAGGTAAATTTCTCAATGAGATACTTTCACATCAGTCTATGAGAGACGCACTGCAGGGGCATAGTACTCTTCTCGGAGGAGCATATAGGTATAATAACCATGCAAGTCCACGACGCAGTGGCGATATCAAACTCCGAGAAATCGACAGTTCTATATGTTATATTATAAGAACATTTCTCAAGGTCAAGTTTCCTGTTAATGTTTTCCTTCACCGTCAATTGTCGATTTAATATAGTAAAAATAAGCCGATAATTCCGAAAAATTTCTTAGTACATACCGGGGTTCGAACTTGCAGACATTTAACATTTCACCGGTTAAAGCACTCGGCTATTACTGACTGTGGTCTGGTTAAATACTATGAAATATGACTTACTTCTATCTTATGGGTATCTGTGCACATATCTATGGTATACCAGGTGCTTAATTCTTACATGCATTCTTCTTATTCTTATAAGCTAGGCTTAGTTTCAATTTAAATGAATAAGTGATAACATCTTGTAGATCAATGAACGCCGGCTGTACGCACGAAAAAGCGTGACTCATTGTCACGTTCCGCCTGAGCCGAGCGATAGAGAGACGCGATCGGTCTAAGCGTTCGGTTTGTGACACATCTATCTCTCCTCCACCCCATCGGCCGATGCGTCTGAGTAGAAGAGAGACAGCGGCAGCACACAACCTACACGTGAACTGTTTTGTCAACTGTTTATAAAGTGAAGTGAAGAGTTAATGTGGTTTCCATTGTTAATTACTACAATAATTGCGGCAAAAAGTATGCAATTTTTCATCAATATTTTCTTATGATGTTATTTTTCTGGAAGAGATATACCCTAAGTTCTTTTCTGTACCCCTGACAATGTGTATGCAATATTTTATGACAATCAGTTGGGTTGATAAGGCGTAAAAGAGTAACAAACTACACATCGCAAAAACATGTACTTTATTGCAAATATTTGTGTTTATTGCACGAGCTTACTTTAGTTTTATCGTCTGTTTTACTTAAAACAACATGCTGTATATTTTCATTTAATTTTATTAAGGATTAAGTTTCTGTACACTGTGTACTCTATTGTGTTCTCTCTTAAGCTTCTTATTGAACGTTTCAATGAAATATAATAAGACTGGATACGATATTAATCCTAGATGTAACTAATATTTTAAATGCGAACGTCAGTTTCTTTGTAATGTTTTCACGCCTTAACTACGTCACTGATCATCGTCAAACTTTGCATAGGCATTAGCAGGGATATAGAAAAGGACACTGTTCCCGAGTGTAGTTCAAATCCACATTAACACGAGCAAAGCCACGGGCAAAAGTTAGTTCTATATAAACGACTTAAAGTTTTAAAAAGCCATGAATGTGCATAAATAGCAGGAAGCAAGCGATAGTATAAGAGCCGTAACTTTGTTATTGTCCAATTGTAATTTATTGTCTGTAGCCTTCGTTGCCAAGAACCTCGTACTGTCTAGTCTAGCCGAGAGAGGTATTGAATTTTCGATCTCAGGTCATTCACCTTTGTGTTAAATAAAAAAATGTGTGATTTAATGAAACCACGATGCAAATGAAACTTTTTTCGGATAGACGTAGCATTTAACTGAAAAATTTCGGAGAATATTCATTTTAAAAACTGAGCAAAATATTTATTTCAATCATTTTGAATTAAGCTATGGGCGCCGCCATATTGACCGTGGCAGCTCTGACAAGCGTCTTTCAATTTACCCCCACTCCGTGGCCGGCTGTAATGCGACATGCGATATATGGACAAAAAATTTGAGACGACGTAAAAAAGTTTTACATTAAAAAGTTATTTTAATTGGTCTATAAAATTCTTTATAGAAGGAAATAATTCAGATTAATTAGGTGTTCATACGATTTAAATTACAGTCAATAGTCAAATTTAAGTTACAAGCGTGTATAGGAATATTTTTGTATAAACCTAAATAAGTAAATCAAAGTCTGTATGACAGAAAATGGAAAAAGTCGTACAGAAAAGTAAAAAAAAAATGGGTTAAAGAACCTTAATATAAAAAAGTAACTGATGCAGAAAACAGTAGATCTACAGAGTAGATCTACAACAATATTGACAGAATTGACAGTTTGATGTTCAGTTTCTTACATTGTGTTTGCTTACTTCATTGTTTTGTCAAAAAATTATAGAATGTTTTATATTAAAAGTATCTGCTTTTTTCTCCGGGAGGAAAGACAACAAATGTTGTATATTACAAAGCATTGCTATAAATTATTGTGGAAATTATTTAATTTTCATTTTTTTAACTACATGGTCGTACTGTAAAGGGAAATGGGATCTTATTTTCTTCGTTCGATCGAAACCGGAACGAGCAGCTAGTATGTAATGTAAATTAAAATAATATTTTTAATTTTCTTCTAAATTGGTCTTGAGAATTATTTTCTTTAATCAATTTAAACGGCTCTAACGATTCAGTTCCTATTTTGTATTTAGATACGATTTCGCTTTTGAAGTTTTTATTTATTTGTCTTCCCTAAAACAAATATATTTTAATACAAAAAAATATAATTAATAATGTTTGTGATACTTGTGTTTTCGCTAATGGGCGATAAATTCGACTAGTACCTCAAAATTCTGTAAGGTGGTGCTATATAATATTATCCAAAATACGTTCGGCTTTCGTCCAGTAGCAACAATGCAATTGTTGTGTTAACCAACCGAGCGAAGCTAGGTCATCCAGGTACTATAATAAAATTGTGAATCCGTGTTGGAACGTGCATTACTTGAAAACTAATTAACCAATTTAACTGTAGTTTTAAATTAATATCCGACTGAAACTTAGCAAGGACCTAGGGTATTGACATTACACTATAGTAAGGCAAGTAGAAACAATAAGTAATATTTGATAAAATAAAGAAAAGCTTATAACCCGGATAAAATAAGCATTTTTCATGGAAAATCAAATATATCAGGTGAACGAAACTTTTGGAGCGACGATGTCTCAATTGATAGTATGTTTGAACACCGTATCGATCGACATAGGTTCGAATCCTTGCGACTGGGTCCAGAGTTTTCGGTGAAGGAAAACATTGTGATGAAACCTTAGCATTATGTTTTTTCTAAGTCCGTCTGGCTAGCTGCCACCCTCAAGTTGAACATGAGGCGGCAAGCACCTGTTGGTGCATTACAGCAGCTGCATCTGAGAGCCACTACCCTGAAGGTTAAGCGTCTTTACCATCATAGATCATATCTTAATTTAACATCGAACGAGATTGTGGATGACATTGTGAAGTATCAAAAAAAGTTGCTGTTACAGACCAGGACTGTAATATTTATCAAATGTGTCTCACTCGACGAAATTTGTGAACATAAAAAGTTAACTTGTACCATAGATAGGTCTTGGCTTTTAATACAATAATAAAAAGTATGTATTAATCAATTAGTCTGTCGTTGCCAAAGTTACGCGTCTCTCCATAAATTTTATGCTTTTATTTACTGCCTCAGGCCACTCCTAGCGAATATTACGTATTTACCGACCCAGGAAGATTAGTATTTTACTGCTAAGTGGTTACTGTCGAAAACAAATTAAATAGGTCAAAATATCGTTACTGGTAATCCACGTATCTTGTGAGTAACGCAGGTGAGAGATTATTGACTATATGTGAGGTTGTAAAAACATTTCATCCTGTAACTGATTTATATAATTATCTACACATGTAAGGTTATTACTTGTTCATGACCAACCTTATTTGTACAATTAATATATTTTTCTTTTTATTCTTATTTTTAAAATCTGACATTGTCATGTGTCTTATAAAATTAAAATTACTTCTCAATAATGTAGCTGCCCTTTTTCCTTTTCCTTTCATCCGAAGATCCCAAAATAAATATTTACATGGTCCTTCGAGCCGGATAATAAAAGTGATGTAATTAATTGATATATTTATCAAGTAAGGGATCATCAAGAAATTCACGGATTCAATCGAGACTCAAAATGTCCGAAGAAAAGGAGTTAATCAAAAAACGAGGCAGCTACAATGGGCGCATGACATCGTTCCTAAATTATTTGAATTCTGTCTGTGAGAAGGAGTTTACCTCCGCAGATGCAAGGGAGTTGCAAATTCGGTTAGGTAAGATGATTTCTTTGTATGACCAGTATGATGAAGTACAATTACGATTAGAGTGTATAGTAGAAAATGTTGACATTGAATATGCTTTACGAACAGCATTTGAATCCAATTATTATTCATTGTTGGCAAGAGCTCAGGGCCTATTAGATAATTTCAGTAAAAATAATGAGGCGCCTGATGATGATGAAGCTGCTCGTGTTAGTAGTCATAAGCTCGTTAAGTTACCTACTATACAACTACCGAATTTCGACGGTTCCTATCATAAATGGCTAGAATTCCATGACAGTTTTAACAGTCTAATTAATTCAAATAATGATCTTGATGACATAAATAAATTCCATTATCTACGAGCTTCCTTAGTGGGCTCTGCTGCAGTTGTTATACAATCTATCGAGTTTTCAGCGAAAAATTATCACGTAGCATGGAACCTTTTGTGTGAAAGATTCAATAATAAACGTTTATTAATTCAAAATCATGTTTATTCTTTATTTAATCTAGAAACTATTACAAAGGAATCTTCAGCAATTTTAAAGCGTTTCATTGATGAAATAAATAAAAATCTGAAAGCATTAGAATCATTGGGAGAACCAGTTAAACAGTGGGACACCCTTTTGATACATATTATTACTAACAAATTGGACCACAAAACCTATTATCATTGGGAAGAGTTTAAAGGTAATTTGACAACAGATTGTTCAACAAAACTTAATGATTTTGTAGTATTCATGCGTAACCGTGCTGATTTAATTGAAACTTTAGAAATGTCTCGTAATAACCGATCAGTCACAACACAAAAATTAAATACTAAGTATAGGGCAATGGTTTCTTTACAAAATCCAAATAATTGTATGGATTCTGTTTTGAAAGCATGTCCTAGATGTAAAGGCGATCATAAATTAATTAACTGTTCACATTTTCTCGCCTTAAGTAATGAAGATCGTTTCAAGTTATTGCCAAAATTTAAAGTTTGTTTTAATTGTTTTAAATCAGGTCATTTTGCTAACCATTGTAAAACGTTAGGTTGCAAAATATGCAAACGAAAACATAATACACTCATTCATGTAGATGGATATAGAAATGACAAGAACAAATGTCATAACAATAATAATGATATCTTAGCGAATATACCTCAGCCGCCGTCTTCGTCTATTAGTACAAATACAAATGAGGATGTTGCTTTGTCAGCAATGAATGTTTCATCATCCAATAGCAATGTACATACTGATATTTTATTATCAACCGCATTAATTAAACTACACGATAATAATAATCGCGAATATATTGTTCGCGCCGTGTTAGACAGCGGTAGTACAGCATGTCTCATGACAGAGAGTTTATGTCAAAAATTAAACTTAGAGACTAGACGTGTGGATAATTCAGTCATGGGTATAAATAATGTTATCGCTCATATACAAAAATTATGCTACGTCAGCATTCAATCTTTAGATAATAAGTTTACTTCTTACCTTAATTGTTTTGTGTTACCAAAAATTACAAATTCTTTGCCGAATCGTTATATAAACGTATCCAATCTTAATATCCCTTCAAATATCTGCTTAGCCGATCCTATTTTTTATAAACCGACCGAGGTGGATCTTTTAATAGGCGCAGATTTATTCTGGGATATATTGGGTTCGCAAATGATCAAGTTAGGTAATGGGAAACCAGTACTTTGCGAAACTAAACTAGGATGGATTGTCTCTGGTCCCGTAACCGTCAGTAGGTTTACATCAAATATAAGATGTAATTTAGCCAAATTTAAAGCTAAAGATGATGATGACGTTAATGACCTTCACAATGACTTAACACGATTTTGGCAACTGGAAGAAGTGAATACTAAAGTGTCACATTATTCACCAGAAGAAAAACTGTGTGAAGAACATTTTCTTAATAATACCATCCGTCTTGAAGATGGTCGTTTTTGTGTTCGAATACCCTTAAAACAAGAACCTGAGGTTTTAGGTGAATCCTATCGTCGAGCCACACAGAGTTTGTTGTCTTTAGAACGCAGATTAAAAACGGGAAGTAGTGAGTTTAGTAAATTATACTACGAATTTATGTCAGAATATCAATCACTGGGTCATATGTCTGAATGCAGGGCTTTTGACATAAATAAAAACGCTTACTTTATTCCTCATCACGGGGTACTTCGAGAAAGTAGTAATACTACTAAACTTCGCGTAGTGTATAACGCTAGTTGCCCTACCTCATCAGGTATTTCGTTAAATCAAATTCAGATGATAGGACCATCAATCCAAGACGATCTTTTATCCATATTAATTCGTTTTAGACAACATAAGTATATTCTATCAGCAGATATAGAGAAGATGTATAGACAAATAGTTGTTCATCCTCTTGATAGACATTTGCAACAAATTCTTTGGCGTAATGATGCATGTGAGCCGATTAAAATTTATCAACTAAACACTGTAACATATGGTACAGCTAGTGCTCCTTTTCTTGCGATACGCTGCCTTATGCAATTAGGTATTGAATGTAAAAATGATAAGGTCGCTGAAATCATAAAGCACGATTTTTATGTCGATGATTTGATAACAGGTGGTGATAACCTCGACGAGTTAAAAGTTTTACGTACAGAAATAACCGATACACTCGGATCAGCTTGTATGCCATTAAGAAAATGGAAGTCAAATAATGCTCAATTAATTCCAAAGACTACTGATCCATCTTCTTTAAATATTGGATCTAATGAGCCTAGTAGGTTATTAGGTTTAGGTTGGTGTTCAGAGACAGATGAACTTTATTATCCAATATTATCTTCAATTCCTCATGGTAATACGAAGCGTGATTTACTGTCTATAATTTCGCGAATATTTGACCCTTTAGGTTTACTTTCTCCTGTTACAATCACTATGAAAATGCTGATGCAGAATTTATGGCTGCATAAATTATCTTGGGATGATCAGTTGACACCTGATATAATTAAACTATGGCACAATATTATTAAAGATTTGCCATTATTAAATAAAATTCGCATACCTCGTATAATTGTATGTAACTTATACAATAGACTAGAGTTACATATCTTTACAGACGCTTCTGAGCGGGCTTACGGTGCGTGTGTCTATATGCGTAGCAGTAACATTAGGGATGAGATTTTGGTTCGATTATTAGTGGCTAAAAGTCGTGTAGCACCAATTAAATCCATGACAATTCCCAGATTAGAATTGTGTGGTGCATTGATTGGTGCTCGTTTATATGAAAAGGTAATCAATTCACTGCGTACTAAAATCGATCAAGTTTACTTTTGGACTGACTCTACTATAGTTTTAGGGTGGTTGCAAATGTTACCTTCTAAACTCCAACCTTTTGTTCGTAATCGTATCACTGATATCTTGGAAAAGACCAATGATATACGTTGGAGACACGTACCAACGAATAAAAATCCAGCAGATTTAATATCTCGAGGTGTTGATATTAATAACCTACAAAATTTGGATTTATGGTGGTCTGGTCCCGAATTCTTAAGGCAACATGAGTCAATGTGGCCACCTCAGATCACACATGTCAGTAAATTACCCGAGATTAAATCAAAAATTACATTGAACGTAGTTGTTACCCATCCCAATGATAATGGTTTAATCAATTTTAATCGATTCTCCAATTACTTGCGCTTAGTACGTTCCGTGGCTTACGTTTTACGGTTTATTAAGTACATCAGGAAATATACTGCCGCAACAAAATATTTAGCAGAAGGAGAATTGAAAGATGCGCTAAATGTAATAATTTCACAATGTCAAGACGAATCATTTCCTGAATTCAAATTACTCTTGAACAAACAGCCTTTACCTAAAAAGAGTCCACTCTTAAAATTTAATGTTTTTCTGGATGACAAACATATAATGCGTATTGGCGGTCGTCTTGATAATTCGAATTTTAACTATAATAAAAAACACCCTATATTACTACAGTCCACTCATATTTTTACGAAGTTATTATTTGATTTTGAACACAAAAGGTTGATGCATGCTGGTCCCCTTTTATTATTAGCATCTATAAAAGAAACATATTGGCCTATAGGGGGTCGGAACTTAGCAAAAACATGCTATCACAAATGTATACGTTGTGCTCGATTCAGAGCCAGGAACATTGTTCCTATAATGGGCAATTTGCCTCAACAACGTATACTAGCGGGAGGCTACCCATTTGAAAATGTTGGTGTAGATTATGCTGGACCTATTTTAAGTGCTAATCGTCACGGTCGCGGTTGCAAATTACTTAAAGTTTATATCGCAATATTTATATGTTTCACTACCAAGGCTATTCATTTGGAGTTGGTAGGTGATTTAACGAGCAATAGTTATATTTTAGCTCTACGGAGGTTTATCTCTAGAAGGGGCAAGCCTAATAATATTTACTCTGATAATGGTACTTCATTTGTTGGGGCATGCAACGAAATATCCAAATTTTTGAAAACTAATTGCAACTCCATAAGTGAATGTGCTGCTATTGACAGCATTAATTTTCACTTCATACCGGCATATACTCCTCATTTTGGTGGTCTCTGGGAGGCTGGCGTTAAATCAACAAAGTACCATTTGCAACGAGTGCTGGGAAATTGTAATTTAACTTATGAAGAACTTAGTACTGCATTGGTGCAAATTGAGGCAATTTTAAATTCTCGGCCACTTACACCGCTCTCATCGGATCCTGCAGATTGTACACCGCTAACACCAGGTCATTTTCTAATCGGGCGACCACTCACATCTTTACCCCAACCAGATTACCACAGTTATTCAAAGAATTATCTAACTCGATACCAACGCATCGAACAGCTTCGTCAGCACTTTTGGTCAAGATGGACTAAAGAATATATTGCCGAGTTACAACAAAGAACGAAGTGGCGCACATGTAAAGATGCTTTGGAACTAAATGCTTTGGTAGTCATAAAGGAAGATCATCTTCCGCCTCTAAAATGGAAGCTGGGAAGGATCGTTGCAGTGTATCCTGGACCTGATGGCGTAGTTCGTGTGGCAGACATCAGAACATCAACTGGAGTTATCCGAAGAGCTTTTAATAATATATGCCCTCTGCCTATATCAACAAAAGAGTCTGGTTGAAGACACAGCCTTCAACGCCCGGGGGCATGTTCATGACCAACCTTATTTGTACAATTAATATATTTTTCTTTTTATTCTTATTTTTAAAATCTGACATTGTCATGTGTCTTATAAAATTAAAATTACTTCTCAATAATGTAGCTGCCCTTTTTCCTTTTCCTTTCATCCGAAGATCCCAAAATAAATATTTACATTACTTGTATTTTAAGTATATTTATTTATATTCCAAAATGTAGGAAACATCATAAGTTTGCTCATAAGAAGTTTGTTGTTTTGTATATCGCTATATTATATTTATTTATATGAAAATAAAGTCTCTTTGTGGCGCCATCAAGTTAAACTACCGAACTTATACTCCTCCGATATAGGATTATAACTATTCACTGAAGAATTTTTCGTATATGGTTCTAGACTATTTTTTTTAATATCCAAGGAAACAAGACGGAAATCGGTTAGTTATTATATATTTACTACGTTATATACTATTTTATTTAGTACAATAGTAATAATATAGCTTTTTATCGCGCATTTGTTATGTTATAACTCATTATTATCGCGTTATAATTCTAGATCAAATTCTATCTTTAATTAAAACATTTATTATTGATAACTATTATAGATAATCAGTTTTGAATATATATATATATATACCCATGTATAAAGTTCAATAAAAAAAAACAATTTGTCAAACTAGCATTGCCAAATATTATATGAAGAATGATTTCCGTTTATAAAATTGCAAACAAAAAAATCAGTGGTGTCGCCTTTGAGTAAATTCGAGGAATTAATATACCCATTACTTAAATAAAAAAATGTCTGTAAACTTACTAGGTTAAAGTTAATTAACATCGGTTTAAAAATTATAATCTACAATTTGAGCAGTTTTTCGGTCGAGCTGTGACAAATATAAAAATTAAATATTGCTAGTTGACTACACAACAAAACATCTATGTACATAGACATAACTAAAGAAAATCATCAACCATCACTGCTTATGCTCACCATTCAATAAATAAAGACTCTGTAGGAAGGTGATATTTGTATTAAGGCAAAACGTTTTTTTTTTTTTCGAACTGACCTACCCTGCCAGCAATAATGCCTTCACAGTTTCACCGGACTACTAAGGGGAGCGCTTAGGGCACTCACCCGATTGGTTTTTAGGCGTACACCTCAAGAGTACTCGGTGCACCTCGGCTTGAGCTGTCGCCGGATTCCCGACCTAACTAAGCTAGCTAAGCTATCTATCCATTTCATACACATATATGAATTCGTGAAAAATGCATGTGTGACCATGCATGTTTCACGAATGTATATGTGTATTTGGTATCTGACTACTGTGTTATGTGACCTATTTCAGTCCGAAAAGGGCAAAAAAACAGCCCACCACTGTGTGATGGCAAAACGTATCCGCCAACACATTTTTGTATTATCGAGAACGTGGGTGAGAAGTTCATGTAAAAGGTCGACTTTATATTAAAATATAGTTGAAACTAAATGTAGCAATATGTTAATGTCAAAGTATTTTAAAAATAAATTTTTATTGTTCGCGTGCATAAAAATGTATACCAGGTGGTTTTTATCAAAGATGTTGTTTTAGGCGTGAAAATACGCCCAGTGAGAGTCGATATTTCTTTTCTTAATTAAGAGTGTTTAAAGTAACACTATATTTTAGACATTTATCTAACTTGTAAAAAACGTGTTCGTGTATTATATATTCTGTATATACACAAAAAGTCGTTTTTTTAGGTTATATACACGTTTTTATGTACTAACTCTGCGCCCCGGCTTCGCACAAATGTATTAATAAGCCAGACTAACTCTTCCCTTTTACAGTACGAACATGTAATAAAATAATATGGCTGTCAATATTTTTGAAACTCTCTCTGCTGTCTTCGTCTAACTTACTTACGTTTTTATAAAGTTTTTTTTAAATCATATTTGTCTCTTTTCCATACGATTTTTGAAACATTTTCTTTCATACAAACCTTGTCCTGACAATTACACACCATACAAAAAAAATTAGTCAAATACGTGCAGCCGTTCTAATGTGATGCGCTTACGTACACTCGGCAATTGATTTTTATTTATATAAATATATAAGTCTCAAAATAAAATTTACCTACAACAATTTGGCCACGTGTTGATCATTGTTTAAAGAACATTCTTTTAACCTTTAAAATAATATATTTAGAAACTGCTTTTGGTATCATTAATGAGACGAGTTAGTGTGGTTCCAAAATTCATCCCCTAATGTTAACATAAGAAAGCGTAAAGTATATAAGTCGAAATAATACTTTTCGGAATAGATTTATTCCGTGTGGCCTAGTAGAATCAGTGTTAACAGCATTTTCAACATTTTAGTACGAAGTAGTTCCTCCACTAACGTGATACATAAAGAAGAGTGGCTTTATTGAATTTTAACTATGTATCTGTCGCTAGCTTTTATTGAGTAAACGTTAGATTAAAATGAATTAAAAAAAATGCACAACTACAGTATAAAAATACGGTAAAACATATTACACTTCAAACGCAGTCACTGCACATTTCATCTGTATATCGAAATAAGTCACTATGTCTTAGGTATGACGTCAAGATTATTGTCATAATAAACAGAATTTAGAATACATAAATGGCACATCGTAAAATTTACACGGAGAGTCGACATTAATTCGGCTCTATCCGAGGCAACAATTATTATTTTATGTAGCCAAATATTGTCGTTACAAGCTATGGGGTTGCGCTCGGTTAAGTGTTTGCGGAGGGCAATTTAGTAACGCAATTATTCTGGTTCTACATAAAATACGCTTATATGTAACGGTTGACTAAGCGTAGAATAAGCTATTTTATATTTTACTAAATGTTTCCCGTGGCTTCACTTTTCTGCCTTTTTTACGTTAAAGATCCCTTATAGCTTTTTCTGTGCAACGAGTATGCAAATTTTCATAATAAAAGTTGGAGTACTTAAGGCGCGAAAGCGTAGCAAGCAGACAAATTTATATTAATGATATTAACTATCTTTTGTCCGTAGCCTCGTTCCCTTTAATGTAGTTTTGGCCTTTCGGTGACAATAGTTTTGTCTGGATCTAGATGAAAAGTCCACGTTCTTTCACGCATCTCTGACAACGTGTATCTAAAATTTTATAATTACCGATTGAGAAATTAAAGCGTAACAAACAAACGTTCATATTAAAGTTGATACCTCGGGAACAGTACTTATGTCTGGATAAATTGTACCGATGTCTTTTCCTGTACCTCAATTATGCGTAAACAAAATTTAATGATGATTCGTGGAATAGTTAAAGTGTAAAACAAACAAGCAAATTATGGGGTTAGCAAGCGCGTGACTTTGTCCGCATTAAATTCAATATAAATCTCAATAGCATACTTGTTATTATACTGTATTACTATACAGTCCAGCATCACGTAGCGGAGAATTATCGTAAAATGAATTCCATAAACATTTTCTCTATTAAAAAGAATTGTGCTTAGAGAGTTTATCAATTTCAGTCACACGAACATATAAGCAAAGCACATTGGCTAAAATGTTCGAACACCGCGTTGATGTCGTAGTTTCGAGTCCTTGCAAATGAGCTGAAACTTTCGGTAAAGGAAAACATCGTGAGAAAAACCATAGCATGGTGGAAGAGTTTTAAAAGCCCGCTTGGCTAGCTACCACCGTCAAGTTGAGAATCTATAGCCAAGAACCTATACGTGTATTTCGGCAGCTGCACGTGAAAGCCAGTATCCCTCTAGGTTTAGCGTCTTTACTATCTTTGACCATTTAACATCAGGTGGGATCGTAATCAAACTCGAAGTATAAAAATTGCATATACATAATATAAATTTATGTGGAGATATGTTTCTCATGAACTTTATTGATGTTTATTTAAGTAAATGAATAGAAATTATTATAACAATTTGTTTCACTTTTAAACTTATGTTTAAGCTTATTAGAACCAATTTAACTTTGTGCAATGTTGCTAATATTCTGCAGACTAGAACTAACCGCTTTCATAATTAAGTTTAGACAGTTGGGCAATTCCAAATAATATAATACATTGAGTTTAAACTGATACGAATTCTTAAGGTAAAAGAGGGTAATGAAATATGTTAGTTATGTATTAGGTAATAAAAAGCAATTATAGAATTTAGAATTGTTCAATAGGTACTCTTAGGATTTAGACAAATAGTCATTTATTTTTTTAGTTAGTTAATTATGTATTTATAATGCAATTAATATATTAATATTAGGTTTATTTCATTCATTAAAATATCACGGAGTTTAACAATTCATATTTTTTTAATGACAACTGTCACATAAAGAATCACCTCTATATTGCGGACTTCTTTACAATAATACAATTAATGGATATAAACAAAGTACACAGAGTCAAAACAAATAATTTTTTGGACTAAAACAAATAATTAATTTTTGTCTTTAGGATTTCGACCTACAATACTAAACGCGGTGGCAACAGCAAGGCCAATGCTTTACTTCTAGTGCTATCCATTTGCAAATTTTAGAAATTTATGGGTAAATTGGTAACTCTCCCTGGTTTTGCATGCGTGCTATGTGCTAATATGGTGTCTCATGGATGTCTAAACGGTTGAGATGCATTTATTGGCGTTTTTATATTCAACATCCTCCAGTCGTAATACCTACCTAATGCTTATTTCAGCATCACTGTGAATATGCTGTGCTGTTACGTACATTTGAACTACACGCGCCCGCGCAAGCACACGCCCTCCACCTGCACTCTGAAACACACCGGAGAATGTTCACACACGCAATTTTTTTTATTGTGCCTGATTTTAATTGATGCCTTCTAAGATATTAATTGATATAATTATATGATGTAAAGGGCAACTTAACTACATAAAATTCTTAGGGTAACTAAAATATTTAATTGAATAAGGATTAATGCTATATATAGAAAGAATGGTAATAATTTCACAGTATATACTATTCTGATATATCTCAAAGGTTTTCTAGCGTTACCAATGTAAGCGGCCGAAATTTCCTTCTTACGACTTTATTGGAACACATCGACTTTTTTCCACTTTGTATATACGAGTATATAAATTTAATACAAACGTTTTATACATATAAATCTTCTGGAATAAATATTCTAAATAACAGTGAGTACCGTATCAAAATCCTTTACGTAATTTAGCAGGAATAAGGGAACACACGGTTTTTGGCGGGATCTTAGTCTGTCATGTAGTGGTTTTTATATTTTATTCATAATCTTGTATTATTAGACTCTATATTTTGTAATATTGGTGGTGTTTTACGTAATATAGTTCGGTTATTATGCACAAGTGAAGTGGATGGGAAATAATACCACGGAGCATCATGCATTCTGAGATGCCACCAAAACTCCATGAAAAGTTCTAACAAGGAAACTACCATCTTGTTAGAACATTATAATTATCACAAGACACTTGGCAAAATCTTGTTACCTGACGCTGGCTAGTGGACAAACCGTGACGGAGTCAAAAAATAAAGAAGAAGAAGGGAACACACAGTCAAACGAATAAAACGTCTTTGTTTTATAATAATTATTTATAGATAAGTTAATTTTTTTTTCGTTGTTCTAGAATATATACAATTGGTTAAATTGTCTCATACAGTCAAGATAAGCTTTAATATGTACTGCGTAAGTGTGATGAAATCGCATGGAAACATTTAGTTACAAAGAGGTAAATAAGGTTGGAATGGTAATGCATTTCTCCTATTACGAGCATTACAGTAACTACTGTTGGAGACTCAGTAGCTAACTAGGCTACACGATGCTAAAGGTCACGGCCGATTTACTTAGCTGCCTGTTATCTCAATATCCCTCAGCGTTTAATATTACTTTGTTTTTCTTATAATTGTTTTTTTCTCTTCTGTGGAACTGTGGCTTTTTCGAGACTTTGTGATCGCTAATGCATAGCGGCCTAGCATGGTGATTATGAACTAATTGATTAACTTTTGTATAGTACAATATAATAATAATAGTAATAATAATAAATATTTATTAGCAGTAAACTTACCCTAGGCTTACATATACATCGATAAAATAAAAACACTTTTCAATTAGAATTACGATTACACGTTGATCTCCACACTAGGCTCGTGGCCTGTCTTGTGGATTTCAATTTCAAAGAGGTTTGTCTACCCGGTTAACAGCGCTCGTGTATGTTTGTGTTTGTGGTTATGCTATGTTGTTTCTTATGTAATCTGTTGTCTGTTTCTTTCTCATACAGTAACTTTTAAAAGCTCTTCAGTGTTATGGTAAGTTAAAGTTTGAAGCCATGAATGAATTTTGTGTTTTGCTTCCCATATGTTACATTCCTTGATATTGCAATATTTGTTTACTTTGTTATATAGAAAAGGATGAAGAAAAGAACTAAATCTTTTAGCAAATGACGATTTTATTCTTGGTGTGTACACTTTGAAAACTCTAGAATTTGTTATAGTTTTGTAATCGGGGGAGTGTAATATTTTGTAGTGAAGTTGTGTAATGACTTTGGCTATGAACAATTTGCGAATGCTCAAAATTTGACTTTCTTTATATAGTAGTTCTGTTGGATATCTATAGGGCTTATTAAACATAACTTTAATAATAGATCTTTGGGCTCTTTCCAATATGATCATTTTTGTAGTTGCTGAACCACCCCAAATTGAAATACAATAGATGAGAACTGATTCACCAAGAGCAATGTAGATTGACTTTAGGAGATTTTTGTGTGCTATGTTTCTCAATTGTTTCATTATGGAGATTAGTTTTAAAGTACGTTGTGCTGTAACTTTGATATGGCTATCAAAAGAAAGCCTATCATCTAAGATCACTCCTAGATATTTTATTGAACTGACTCGAGAGATGGTGCTACAATCGCATGCCCTTAATGCAGGTAATATATCGTAGATACACTTGTGGACTTTAATCTCAGGGTTTTCTAGTGGCTTCGATGCAGATGTTTTATGAAAACAGAGATATTTAGTTTTTAGTGTGTTTAATGTTAGTACATTAGAGTATAACCAGTTCATAACTTTTGCCATTCCATGTTCCACCAGATTAAATACTTCTGTCCAACTTCTTCCATGAAAGATGATTGCAGTATCATCTGCGTAGCAAATTATGTTTGAATTGTTTAATTTTAGTTGGGAAATGTCGTTAATATACAGTATAAATAAAGTAGGGCCCAAAACGCTACCTTGAGGAATACCATAATGTATGTACTCTGAGTCACTAACATCTGTACCTAGTTTTACACTTTGTGTTCTGTCTTTTAAATAGCTATGGAACCATTTAAGGGCTGTTCCTCTAATTCCAATCCTTTCCAGTTTTCTCAAAAGTATCTTAGAAGACACAGTATCAAAAGCTTTAGCTAAATCTAAAAAGACACCAACACATGTGTCTCCTCTATCTAAGTGGCATGATACAGTGTTACAAAGCAGTGATACTGCATCTTCCGTTGATTTATGTTGGCGAAAACCAAACTGAATATCCGATATAATTTTGTGTTTGTCTAGGAAGCTTAATAGTCGCTTATTTATAAGTTTCTCTAACACTTTTGAGAATGCGTTCAATAACGAAATAGGCCTATAATTATTTGGAGAGAATTTATCCCCTCCTTTATGAATGGGAACTACTACAGCATTTTTCCACTGAGTGGGAAAAGAGCCTTCTGACATACTAAGATTGTAGATGTGCACTAGTGGCACAACAAGGTACGATTTACACATTTTAATTAAATGATTGCTTATATCGTCGGGTCCAGGAGCACTATCTATTTTTAAAGAACTGATGATATCAATGATTTCTCGTTCGTCGGTTGGTAGAAAAAACAACGTCTGAACAGGTGCGTAGTTTGGCGAAATAACTTTGGATGCTAACGACTCCTGTGTTTCATGTATTTCGTTTAGTATCTTATCTGAGAGCTCATAGCCAATATTGGTGAAAAATTTGTTACAATAATTTAGTGAAGTCTTAGAATCTTTTTTTGTTCTGGATAATTCTGTGACTCTTGTTTTAAGTGGTGTAGTGTTAGTGATATCTCTAATTGTACGCCACAATTGTTTTGCATTCTTATGATTTTCTGCCAGTTTGTGTTCAGTGTATTGATTTTTTATTCTATATAACAGTTCGTAGTAAAAATTCCGGTAACGTTTGTACACTAGTAGAAGTCTTTTGTCATTGGGAAATTTTCGTACCTGAGTGTGGAGTTTATCACGATGTCTGGAACATCTTAAAAGACCTGGTGTCATCCATGGCATTAAAGGTAATTTGGAGCAGCTAGTTACGAGTTTCGAATTATTGTTTATAGCTTTATTAATCATAGACGAGAATGTAAAAACGGCCTCATTCAGGTTGCTTTTGCAAGTAACTTGTTCCCAATTTATATCCTTTAGTTCACTCATTAGACTTGGATAGTGAACTTTTTTAATGATTTTGTTCCTCTCTTTAGGTTTCTTACTACTAGTGATGATCTCAGTCATGACTATGTCATGATCTGTTATATCTGCTTTATATATCAAACTTTTTGTCTCATACGAATTCGTAACCATTACATGGTCGAGACATGCATTCGACCTTGTTGGTTCTAGTACCGCTGGCTTGAGACCTGACTCAGTAATCATACAAAGGTATTCTGTTGACCTACTGTCATCAGAATTTGAGTTTATATTAAGATTAATATCTCCAGTGACAATTAAACATGGCGCATTTTTTTGTGTTTCGGATTGTATGCTCCAAGGAACATAGAAAAGTGTCAATGTTTCTAAAGGAGGGGGAGCGATATATACCAAGTACAGTAAAATGATTAGTGACACATATGGATATAATATACTGGTATGAAAATTAGTACTAGCGGTAACTCGGTTATTGATTACAGTAAATAATAACAATCATGTGTATATGGGTATAAATACAATTATAGAAGTCTGTCGTGTCCGCATCACTCAAAAAAATACTGAATAGACTTTGATATATTTTTTTTGTTTTATTTCTTAGACAAGTCATTCTTATCAAAAAAAAAAGATCAATACTTTTATCGATTTTATCGATAGCTTCATAACATTTTCCTAAGCTCCACGATTTCTGTGATGTGTATTTTCTTGTCGTGGATAAGTGAGACGGGCGATATAGTACTTCTGTTGTTTTCCTCTGTACATAAAATATACTCCTAAGATGTTAACGGTGCAGACGAAATGTCGGGTATCAGCTAGTAATAAATAAGAAAAATCACATATAAAGTAGCAGACAGGTGTAGTATTATTGGAATTACTGAAAAGGAACATGTAGGAAATCAACGCGATTATTGTAGTGAACGTGTAAAGATTTTTAGGCTTTCGATTGCGTAAGCCTTCCCCTGTGTATTCACGTATTTTAACATTTTAATAGAGTGAAACATATGATGAAATGTCAACACAAAAGTTAATTTAACGCTGGGAATGTTTGATACGAGCTGTTTGAATATAGTTTTCCATCGTACATTTTTGTTATATAGGGTTTAACATTATACGAGTATGTGTATTCATATTTATACAGTATGTTAATTTGCACGTGTGAAGAGAATCGTTTACGCTATCTGCATTTATTTACAATTTACTTTTCTTTTTTTTTATATTATAGGGGGCAAACGAACAGGTGGGTCACTTGATGGTAAGTGATCACCGCCGTTCATAGACACTAGCGACATCAGGGGAGTCGCAAGTCCGTTGCCGTCCTTTTAAATATGTGGGCCTCCGGCACTCTCACTGACCGAACGAAACGCAACAGTGCAACCACTGTTATTTCACGTCGGTTTTCTGTGAGAGGATGGTACTACCCCGGGCGAGACGACCCATTCATGTTGAAACCAGTAATAGCTTCAGCGTAGCTCTACCACCTACAAATTTCATGTACTTATACTTATACTTCATATAAGATAATTTTTTATACTCTATTTATAACCAACTGTGCTGATGATTTTACTTGCGTTCTATTATTAAAATATTCAGATAATGTCAACGCAGTTAGGCAAGCTTGTACAGAATCTAAATAATGCACTACAGTTGTGTAAGGAGTTATGTGAGGTGGTTTTTCATTAGCGTAGGCATTTACAGTTCGGACCTTGTGCTCGGCTCTAACGGCGGTTAACCCGCTCTCGGCTCCCAACGTCATATTATACGACCCGTCCGCACTCGTACTTCGTTGTCGTTCAGGGCATCTTTTGACCCACACTTGACCGTCTCCTAAAGGTCGCCATTTAATGTTAGCCTCTAAATTTCTTAATAAATACGTAATAAAACTGAAAAATATATTTTCAAAAATAATAAATAGTTACAGAAATTGGCGCGTTGAAACAAACAATCTCCTGAGCCTTATAACAACAACATAGATTAAATGGAAAATTCTACAATTTAGAAGCGCAAACAATCTAGTGTACACTAGGTGCACTATCAATTATGTTAAGGTATTAAATTCCAAGGAGTGCTGAGTGATAATTAATCGTAGATACAATTACTTATATTTTATTCTATTTCAAAACTTAAACAATCCTACAGTAAACTTTAGATTTATCTGTTTCAGAACTTTTGGTACATGTTCGGAACATATTCACCATTTGAATTGTTTTCCAGTTTTAATAGTCCAATAGGAAGAAATAATAAATAGTTTACTTAATGTTCATTGGTTCTTTCAGCCCATTGACATCATTAATTAATCTCAGTCGTACTTTTTAATTTGCTGTAGAATTCTAGCTTATCTTATTTGAGTTCTTTATTTATAAACTATATGAAACAATTTTCCAGTTAATATAGAAGCTAAGAAAAACATAAATTGCATTATACTATATATAGAGCGTAGCACACATTATTTTCATTTCCCTTAATATATTTTTAAACGTGTCTAAGATAAATATATGTACGTATACGAACGTTCGCAAGCGTTGCGGGTTACAGCCATTGCAAGGGTACATAAGCTGCCACTGTTGCGTAGAATGTATAATACCGTCCTTAACGAGATAAAATGAGCCATCTACTAACGTATACGATATAAACTGAGATACTAAGGGTTTTATTTTATATAAAAGAGGGAATTCCGAGAAGGAAAACTTTTCCTGTTTGTAAATAAACTAGCCATTTCCCGCGGCGTTTATCCAGTAATTACTTTCAAGCTTTTATCATATATCTAAATATCTAAAATAATAAATAACTGACTGAATGGCATATTAACGCACAGGCTGACCTACTGGGGCCAGAGCCGTGAAAATTTGCTTGTGGGTTCCTTTTACACTGGAGGTGTATTTGTACTAAAGAAGGATTTGTAGAAATTTGACCACCCACGTGATAAAAAGGGAAAGAAAGTTTCCATGAAAATCCATCATTTTTTTGTCAGTTATTCTTTCATATATATGAATATAAGATAACGAGTCGATACCTGTATATATATAGGTATTTATATTTTTATATATAGGGTCAAAACATGCCCTGAACAACAACGAAGTACGAGTGCGGACGGGTCGTATAATACGAAGTGGGATATTGGGAGTCAAGGGCGGGTTAACTGCCCGACTAGAACCGAGCAGAGGGTCCGAAATGTAAATGCCTATGTTAACGAAAAACCAACTCGCATAACTCCTTACACAGCAGTAATGCATTATTTAGAATCTGTTTAAGATATATATATATATGCATATATATGTGTTTATTTGAAAAAGGAATAGGATAAAATATTATAATATCATTAGATAAAATAATGATTTTTGTATGTTTTTCTATCTATTTTTGGGAATTTATTTCAGCCAATTTTATTCACGCATATGTATTATTCAAAACAGAAATACCGCTGCCAAATTATAGGACTGAAACGTAAGATGATTCTAGTTATATATTTTTTCTTATAGCCAATATTTGTTCTACAATATGTTAGGGAATCAACTTATAACTTTAAACACTCTTAATTTATTAGCGCATTATTTAATAATACCTAGGAAGTTTTGGTTATGTTTGTACTAATCCAAATTACGTTGTTATGGAAATAAAAATTGGAATATCGAACAAAAGTAAAAGTTCTTTTTATACAATATTTGCCCTAACTCAAGATCACAACTTGTGCTAGAGATACCCATTTTTGTTTATTGTGTTCATAATAGTACAATGAAAACTTTCAGGGAATAGGTAGAGACAATCACAAAGAAAACTCGTCACACTTTGAAAAACTGAAAAATTATAATTTTTGTATACACTTTTGTTGATGATAGGAATGACATACTTGGTTGATTATTTTTATAGTTATACTTCTTTTATCGCATTATGAGAAATATTAAATTATTGGCTTGAAACGAAACTTGCGTGCTTCGATGTAACACACCACGAAGTTAGACGGATGTTACGTGCGCTGTTATTATATACCATAAAGTGAATTGATAAATCGTTTCTTTTGAAATAGTATATATGAAATATTTCTTCTAAATATAATTTATGTACCTACGTTATTTATTCAAACTTTTAATTAAAGTATTTAATTGCGCCGTTTGAGCTTTTGGCTCGGTTTAAAATAGTTAAAAATAAAAATATTCTTTTATCAATTATATTCAGGCTAAAGAAATATAATTGTTTACGTACTTAATATATAAAAATGTCTTAAACGAATATTATAAGTTTAATAAAAAATCTGTAAAATTAAGGTAAAATCTTGAAAATCGGACTTTATTTTAATTTAGTTTGAAATGCAGTTTACATATGCTGGTTCTAGCTTGCAATCCGGTACCACTTACGTATGCAAGGGTTAAATAGAATTTTCAAGGGCAGACATTGCATGCACTTTTAAAATCAATACTTCTTGCACGGTCAACTGTATGTCACCTGTTCTAGTGTAGAAAAAACATCTGTTTTGTAATAGCTGATTTTATACATTCAGAATTTCGTAAACAAATTGAAATGGATTTAAATTTCGTGATCTTTGCCACCGACGAAAACTCTAATTTAGGCTTTGAGGTCACAATCATTGTACTTTACACTACAAGAATATTAACATTTAAATATATCTATAGAAGTCAATTGTTTTTGTGAATGTACAAAGTGAAATAAAAATAAATAATGTATTTCGATTCAATATTTATAGATTTAAAATAATATAATTTATTATGAATTCCTTTATATTTTTAAAAAGTTCTAATAAAAGGAAGTTTTGAATAATCCTTGTCGTTAATTGTTAAATCTATCAACCGGTCGTGGCTTCGTGTGTAATAAATATACACTGTGCAATCAGTTTGAATATCCAGCAGTATATGCTGGATATATAATTGGAGGAGCAATTAATGAATTTAAATAACTTATTCTTTTTTCAATTATTAATGTATTATTTTGTAAGTTGGCATTGTTACTTTATAGATAGGGTAATTATTGTGGCATAGTTACCTTTTTATTAGATAAATACCTTATACGTTATATTGGGATGTACAAACATAATACAATCATAGCTAACAGTTGTAAGGTAAGTAAAGCCCCTGTCTCAGAAATATTTGAGCGTTCGCTAACTTGAAGGAATTCATTTTGAATTTATCAATAACATTCAATGACTTTGCCTGCGAACACCAAGAATTAGGAATTAAACGGTCATACAGAAGTATATTTTGTTTTATGCATTTCAAAATCAAAATCAAAAATACTTTATTCAGTTTAGGCCCCGAGAAGGCGCTAGTGCACGTCAAAATTACCACCGATTCGGAATACATCCCAGTCATCGAAAAGAACCGGCAAGAAACTCGATCTGGTTTATCTTTCTATTAAACATATTATAACTCATATTTTTAAAACTTAGTTATAAACATAGATACAAATAATTACATTCGGTTTTAGTGGATGCACAGAGAGAGCGTTAGCGATTTATTTAATAACATAAGTGTATTATTTTTTATTGTATTTTAAAAGGGTATGGTTTAAATATTATTCATTGATGAAGATTTTGTTTGAATGAAAGAGGGTATAAAAGAGTAGACGCCTCAATTTTTTTGAGTATAGATACCTCTAAAGGCATTTATCTCCATATGGTTTTAACTGAATGTTGAATGCGTTTCAACCAGTATTTACTTTTAAAATAACTGGTAAAAGAGACACCAGAGCCTGTTTACTTACTGAATTCACACAATAGACCTTAATAGTTGCATCATCATTATCTTCATCATCTTACCCTTATCCCACCTAAGTAGGGTCGGCACAACATGTTTTCGTTTTCCACTTTCCTCTATCAGATGTCATAATAACAATTGCATTATGTTATAGAATTTCTAATATATAAGGCTTAAATGAAGTGTAATTAGGTGATTCGATAAGATTAAAATGTTTGAATTTTATAACTTTCTTCTAACACAAGCAACTCTTAGTCGGAAACAAATAGTTTTAATCAAATTATATGGTCAACTAATTACTAATAACGAATATGTTTTCTAAGGTCGAACTCGGAATCTAATAGCTTAAATAAAGCATTACAGTAATATTTAACGTAAAACGAATCTCGTATTCATGGCATGATAAACATTTACAAAACGAGTAAGCGAACTTTGTAGATAGCCTAAAATTGAATGAAACAAAAGTAATTTGTATTGCAATTGCAGCACATCTAGATTCAAGAGTTTTCAGTTAAATTCTATGCGTAATGAGATAGAATGTTGATTGCATGGATAGCTTGTGCGAGTATGGAATAGAAATGTACATTTGAAGGCCATGGCCAAAACCATTTGTAGCGAATTTTATTGATAACCTTGGGAGTGCGGACAAATAGTATATGTCTCGAGTGGAGTCTTATCTTGTTTTATTTGATTATATTTATATTTCGTTAGTGTCTTCCTAAATTATGTTTAATTATAATAATGCCGAAATAAAAGAGTGACGTATTTCCGTCCATAGTTTTTTAACAAATTCACTTTCGCCCGTCAAATTTCTAAATAGCATATGCATCAAGAGTAATATATAAAACGTGAACTTCTAAATTAAAATAACCTTTATATTAGTTTCCTTGATTTCTCCAAATAGCTATTTTATTAATTATTATTTTAGTTAAAATGCTAAATAAAAAAAAACTCAACTGATTTTAGTGAAATTTTATAGGTTATAAACAAAGTAACTTCAAAATGCGTTTATTTTTTTAATTATTATTTAATCTCGACCAATTATAATGAAATGTTGTGTATAAGAAGTATGTGTGATTTGAAAGCAGATAGAAATAAATATTATTGATGCACTTATAATAAAAAAAAATGACATGACATTTTGCAAACGATAAACATGTAATTCGAAAATTAGTAACCTATAAAAATTATCTATTTTCAAAATCATAAAGTATGGGTACATTTTAATAAAAGTAAATAACGGGCTGAAAATGATTAGTGAGGAAAAAAGGTTTATGGAGTCATCGTTTCAACGTCTAACCAAAGTTTCGCCTGATGTTAAATAGCAATAAAGTGTAATGTTAAGTAGTAATTAAGTGTTAAATGTTTTGTAAGACAGTAAGCATGCTAAATCACAAGTAAGATTGGTTCTCAAGCGTAGCTCTCGGAATACACCTATAGGTGTTTGGCGATATATTTTAAACTTGAAGGTGGTAGTCCGCTAGGTGAGCTTAGATAAAATTCTAACACCAAGCTATGGTGTCATCACGATCTATTCCTTTACCGAAAGCTGCGGTACCTTATGGGGATTCTAACCTATGTCAAACGGTAAAATGTTCGAAGTTACTACAATTGAACCAACACCACTTCAAGATAAAGGATCATAATTTTAATTATGTTCCGTTTTTCTTCCATTTGCTGACAAGAAATAAATACCTAATGCTGCTATTTATTTAGATCACGTTTTCTATTAGAATATCAATCTCGAAGTTATATTGAAGTTAACATGGCGCGTGAGAATATAATAAAAAAAGTGTTCGTGAGGCAGTCGAGAAATTTCCATTTACGCTTGAAAGTTGATAAGAGTTCCACGTTATCGGTTAAGTCGACCTTTTGTCCGTACGTTACGAAACTTTATACAAACTTATATTTAGATGAATTCGTAAGGATCTATTAGGCCGGAAAAATCATTCGAAACGCAATATATGTCTATTACGGATAATACAGTTCTTTCAAGCGTTTTCTTCCTTTATTTTAGGGACTTCCTTTGAAACTTATATATCTGCTTAATTGTACCACTACACCTGATACTTGAGAACGTACATCAGGTAGTATTACTATGCTGAAAATGCTGTAACAAATATTCTGTATTTTGACGGCTTAAAATGAAACTATTTATGACCGACTCTCTTTGGAGCCCGCTCTTACCATATCTCAACTCCAAGTGTTTTATTTTTGTTATTCGTTTACTTCAATAGCTATAAAAACGGTTCCTTAACTTTGAAGGCTATGAAATACCTAACCAATCGATTTATCTTTATGAAACTCTTCATTATAAGAAAACAAATGATAGTGCCATTTCAACACCTTAGTTAGGATAATTTGACTATTTTACCGAAGGTTGAAGTTTATTCTTGTATTTGAAACTATACAAAAGAAACGGATATTGCCGTTAAAAAAATACTTATGTACACGCGTTAGAAGTTATACTTCTTTGGCGTGACAAGATAAAAATCTTTTCAAAAATTTTATCTTTCGCCTTATTCTACGTTTGTTGAAAAAAACGAAACTAACAATAAAATGTATTTAAAAAGATCTGTATCCCTTTATATAAAGTTAATATACAGAAGTAATGTAGATAGAAATAATTCGTGTATAATATATCGCGTGCCAAATGCAAAAACGGCAATCGCAGCATTTAGTATTTTATGTCAAACATCGAAAAAGTTTTTGTTGACGTTGGACCTTTTTTCTTATAACATGTCTACAACACGTTTGACAATAAATACATACATACGTTTTTTGAATAAAATGTTGACTATAGCTAACTTCGGGGTGTTAGTTTTTCGTGACGGTGTGCGCGCGCATCGTAAACATTTACCCTCATCATTTTTCCCTAACGCGCCAAAAGAAGTATAACTTCAAAAGTTCACTTGACTTCCATAATAGATACCTGTAATAATGAGAAAAAGATTTCTTTAAAACTTTTGCCTTCAACTTCGTTTCGTGATCTACAAGTAATAAACTTCGAATAACAAAGTTGTATAAACTGTCATAAGCTTTGCGATATTTGTTACTTTCTATAACTCTTCAAAAATATATAAAAGTGATTTGGCATACAATGAGATATAAAAGGTATTTTTTAAACCCATTATCTATTCTTCTAAAATAATCAATAGAAAATGTTTAAACTTTAAACTTACCTTTTGCGTTATGAACTAATGTATTTTAAATTTAATGTAAATATAAATCTGAACAAAAGACTTTTTTTTTAATTATAATTTTGGTCGTTAACTCTTAGGATATTTTACATTAGTGTATTTGTTTTCACACTTGTAACTTAACAACTTTGACAATATAAAGTTAACAACTGATCCAATAAAAACAAACTTACATTTTATATCGTCCAATTGAAAAAGATTTAGGACTAGTGCTGAAACTTTCAGTTTAGATACATCTCTTCTAATTTTATGTTTCACAAAAAGGAATGTATAGAACACAACAAGTAAACAAGTCTTTACGAGAGGGAGGCCCTAGGAACGGTGAACCCATTTGTCTACCTTACCCATGTCCATTCTCACACTATAACAGATCTGTCAAAGCTTTGTTCGTAAATCTTATATTATGTGTTGTGTTCACTGTAATACATTTAGTTTTATTACAAACTACGTTTCGATTTATTTCTCAGTAATGTTTAACATTGTCTTTAAAATATTTACCCTGTTCTAACGATTCGCTTTTTATTTTAACAATTATTCTGGTAGCATGTGCAGCTTCTTTATTATCTTTTATTACTTTAACATTAATAAACCTAATTAATAACATCAGCCATTAGATAGATGTAAACAAGTTGTTGGTGTACATTTTCCTCTTATGTTATTTATTTTACAAATCCCCCACCCTCATAAGGAACTGCGTTTTGTATTCCGCTTTCATAAAAAACATGTATTATTCATACCGACGTACAGTTTCTTTGACGCAGTGAAATGAATTTTACGAAGGGGTCCTAATGGCATACCGCACTAAGGGTACTTTAGGAAAGTTTTAGCGGATCAGTATTTTTTTAATGCCCCCGAGGAGTTCGTTATTTTGTATTCACGATTTTGAAATTCCTTTTTTTATGTGCGTCAAGATTTTTTGAAGACCTTCCTTTGTTTATATATGTATATATATGTATATGTATATATAATATAATTATATATGTATATTATATATGTATATATGTATATATGTCAGGGGTATTCTTCTCAGTCGCCTCTCCGGAGACTGAGTTCAGGATACACGGGTACGCGTCCCCGGCTTCCCTAGCTACTACTGCCTCCTGCAGTTACATCCGAGGTAGTAGTATCCTCTCTCAAACAATTCCTATCCACCACAACCGATTCCCTTAAACGACCCTCATAACCTTACCTCATCCACTACTCCATCTACTCTCCGGTAAGAGTGTCGGGCAGCAGCGCTCTCTTATCAACCTACTGCGCTCGCCAACACGCTTGCCAAGCGTGGCGAGTATGGCAAATCCACCATACAAATATGAACAGCACAAGAAAAAAATGGCCCCCAGTCCCCGGCAGCCCTGCTAGTCCAGGCAAAGGTAGCGGCTTCGGTAACGGCAGGGCAGGGGGTGCTAAGAATCTCCGGCAGAAATCTGGCTACCAACACCGACGACTGGACCTGGCAACGTATAACGTGCGAACATTGCGGGCTGACGAGAAAATAGTGGAGCTGGAAGAAGCTATAAGCAAGTTGCGTTGGGACGTTATAGGACTATCGGAAGTCCGAAGACAGGGACAGGATACGAAAGTCCTCAACTCAGGCAATTTACTGTACTACCGGGGGGATGATCAGCTATCCCAAGGTGGTGTCGGATTTATTGTCTGCAAGTCCCTCCTTAACAACATCATAAAGATAGATAGTGTGTCGACCAGGGTCGCGTACCTGATACTCAGAATATCAAAACGGTATTCATTGAAGGTCATTCAGGTGTATGCACCGACGTCGACACACTCAGACGACGAGGTGGAGGAGATGTATGAAGATATAACAAAAGCCATCCACTCCTCCAAAACACACTATAACGTCGTGATGGGGGACTTCAATGCGAAACTAGGCAAACAAAGCGACGGTGAGCTGAGAGTGGGGCAATTTGGAATAGGACAAAGGAACTCCAGAGGGCAGATGCTGGCAGACTTCATGGAGAAGGAAGACCTCTTTATGATGAATTCCTTCTTCAAGAAGCGCCCCCACAGAAAGTGGACCTGGATGAGTCCCGATGGTTGTACCAAAAATGAGATCGATTACATCATGTCGACAAAAAGGCAACTATTCAATGATGTCTCTGTGATCCACACTGTCAAAACCGGAAGCGATCACCGTATGGTAAGAGGCACATTGAACTTAAAAATTAAGCTTGAACGGTTTCGACTGATGAAGTCCACGCTCCGACCTACAACTAGCCACATCCAAAACTCAGAAAACTTTCAGCTCCAGCTCAATAATTGCTTTGAATCGCTGCAGGAAAGCGCATCAGTAGACGACATCAACGACATGCTTGTGGAAACTATCCATACGGTTGGGTCTAAATTCTTTAAAACCCACCGTACACATAGAACGAAAATGATCTCGGATCAAACCCTAAGTCTCATGGAAAAGCGACGAAATTTACGGCTGCAGTCTTCAGTTGATGCATTATCATATCGGCAGCTCAACAGACAGATCTCAAAATCACTTCTACGTGACAAACGTCAATTTAGTACCTTGCGTATTAAGGAGATAATAGAGCAGAACAAAGGTTCTAAGGTGTTCGCAAGAGATTTGGCTATAGGGCAAAGCCAGCTGACGAAGCTAAAGACCGAGGATGGCAACATTGTTTCGTCGAAACCAGAAATTTTAGGAGAAATCGAGAAATTCTATGGGCAGTTATACACGTCGACATCAAAACCAGTTGATAGTCCAGCTGAAGACCCTAGAGCTGAACTGATTCCGCACTATACTGAAGAAATCCCGGACATCAGCTTGTACGAGATTAGTATGGCTCTTAAACAGCTGAAGAACAATAAGGCACCGGGTGATGACGGAGTTACGATAGAGCTTCTGAAAGCGGGTGGAGAACCGGTATTGAAAGTTCTTCAGAGGCTCTTTAACATTGTCATACTCGAGGGTACTACGCCACAAGCATGGCACAGAGGCGTGGTGATGCTATTCTTTAAGAAAGGTGATAACACACTTCTTAAGAATTACAGACCCATCACGCTTCTGAGTCATATTTATAAGCTGTTTTCAAGAGTCATCACGAATCGTCTCGCTCGCAAGCTCGATGACTTCCAGCCACCCGAACAAGCCGGTTTCCGGAAAGGCTATAGTACCATAGATCACATACATACGCTGCGGCAGGTTATACAGAAAACCGAGGAGTATAATCAGCCCCTTTGCTTAGCGTTTGTGGACTATGAGAAAGCCTTTGATTCAGTTGAAACATGGGCGGTGCTGCAAGCTCTTCAGAGATGCCAAATCGACCATCGGTACATTGAGGTATTAAGGTGTTTGTATGAAAACGCCACCATGTCAGTTCGACTCCCGGATCAGAGCTCGAAACCAATTCAACTGCAGAAAGGTGTGAGACAGGGAGATGTCATATCTCCGAAACTGTTTATAACTGCGTTGGAAGATGTCTTCAAGCTTTTGGATTGGGATGAACTTGGCATCAACATAAATGGTGAGTACATCACCCACCTTCGGTTTGCCGACGATATCGTGATCATGGCGGAAACTCTGGAAGACCTTGGCACGATGCTCGATAGCCTCAGTAGATCTTCTGAACAAGTGGGCCTCAGAATGAACATGGAGAAGACAAAAGTCATGTCGAATAGCCATGTAGTGCCCACCCCAATAATTGTTGGGAATTCTACACTCGAAGTTGTTGACGAGTATGTATACCTAGGACAAACTGTCCGACTAGGTCGGTCCAATTTCGAGAAAGAGGTAAATCGCCGAATCCAACTAGGTTGGGCAGCGTTCGGGAAACTCAGCACTGTTTTCTCTTCCTCAATACCCCAATGCTTGAAGACGAAAGTCTTCAACCAATGCGTGTTGCCAGTGATGACTTACGGCACAGAGACGTGGCCGCTAACTATGGGCCTCATTAGAAAGCTCAAGGTCACCCAGCGAGCGATGGAAAGAGCTATGCTTGGGGTTTCCCTACGTGATCGAATCAGAAATGAGGAGATCCGTAGGAGAACTAAAGTTGCCGATATAGCTCGCCGAATATCACAGCTGAAGTGGCAATGGGCGGGGCACATAGCTCGAGCGACTGATGGCCGATGGGGCAGAAAAGTCCTAGAGTGGCGACCACGTATAGGAAAGCGCAGCGTGGGACGGCCCCCCACCAGATGGACCGATGACATAATTAAGGTTGCGGGGAGCCGTTGGTTACAGGCGGCACAGAGCCGTACGCTGTGGAGATCGTGTGGTGAGGCCTATGTCCAGCAGTGGACTTCTGTAGGCTGAGATGATGATATGTGTATATAAAACCTAGCTTTTGTCGGTCGTTTCACTCGCGTTAGTGTAGATTGATACATCTCTCGCGTGAAGGATATTTTTTCTGGATTAAGTGTACCCTATGTCCTTTATTGTATGCCTGACAACATTTATACAAAATTGTATGGTGGTCAGTTGAGTAGTTCAAACGTGAAAGCGTAATATTCCGAATAAATATGAGATGTTTGTAAGGCAGTTCGTTTACAATTCGTTTTATTTTACAATACAGTTTTGTGTAATACAATTTATCGTTGTGGCTTGATGACTACTGTTTTTGTGACTCGTCGTTTATACAGTAATAATACATAGAGTTGTTGCCCGTAGATTCGTTTATTTAAAGCTTGTTGTATATTAATTATTGCGTATTTCCTATCTTGAACCACCCTCTTAAATTATCTGTAGATCTCTTTTATATGACTGTCCTGATCGGATTTTATTGTGTGACTGTTTTTGGGAGTCCGTTCGCACTCCGTATCAACGCATGTTGTCACTGCGATCCGCCAATGAGCGCGCTTTACGTCGGTATTCCCACGTTCTATATCTGCATCGGCCGGATCGAGACTTCTTAAGATGCGTTTGTCTGGATGCGTTTAAACAAATGTCCCAAATGCTTACACGTTTCCGCATTCCTTCGTATAGGTGCGAATCTAATTTTTTGTCTGCATCCGTTCCAGCGACTTTAGCATTATTTTACAAAACTCGACCCCAACATATTATACGTTTTTTGTCCACTCAAGACGGCATGAACATTCTTTCATATAAAAATTTATCGTTACCACCTTATAATTTCGAACAATTCTTATAACTATTAAATTAGATTAAATGATCAACACATGGATCGTTGTCAGCAACGCATAACAAACAAACTCACTTTCATATTTATAACATTACTAAGAATGGATGTTGGTAAGCATTTGAAATTCATAAATTCAAAGACAGTCTCATTGATGAACCTGACAATTGTAGCACTTAAGCATTATATGATATCCATTTTACTATAACTCGCCACCAGGGAGATGAAACTACGTGCAATTTTATTATCATTATGACTTACATTTCAATTTAAAATGAACAGAGTCGCGTTTGCTTACTAATATTATATAAAACATTATAAAACCTAAATGATCTTAAAGATAGGCAATACATGTTAGTTTATGTTTAAATAAATCAATAGTTAACTAGTTAGAGTTTATTAAACATAATTAATACACGGAAAATAAACCTTGTAATCGCTTCCCTAACAATGCCTCACACTTTTAGATACTTTTTATTTATCATTTTAAAACATATTTTAAATGCATTTATTTCAGTAAATTATATACGAAAGCATTTAGTAATTAATATTTTTAATGGTATACATTAAGTAACGTATATTTATCATGTGAAAATCTTGTTAATATAAGTTTATACTTTCATTGTTTTTAACTTCATCACCAGCCTGTAAGAGATCCATTGCAGGCATAGGCTTCTTCTCGAAGGAACGTATGGTCATAACCATCACGTTAGCCCACAACGTAGTGACGATTTGAAACCCTGCCAAATTCACAGATCTATGTTTTCCCACATACAATGGTACTACAAGAACATTTCTCTGGTTCAGGTTTCCTCAAGATGCTCCTGATTGTCATCTGCGGATAGTGTTACCAATTTAAATTGGTAAATGCAGGCGAATTCCGAAAAATACGTTGTTACACGCCAGGCGTTTGAAGCTACGGCGGACATCGGGTTGATATTCCACCGGTCAAACCAATCGACCACCACGACTAATATTATTAATACTAATATTAATTACTATTAATGATATAGATTAAAAAAAAACCAATAAAAAAAACGATTTTCCAAGATTTAAGAGATGAAAGTAATCCGCCAACATATGTTATTCTTCTGATAAATATATCCTCAAGTTACACAAGAAAATAGCTTTCCATACAAATATCAGTATTTCCGCCTGTTCACGACTATAACCGATAAGCGGTTTGTGCTGCGGAATTTTCGTATTTCCTCTCTGTAAATAGGTCACACCTACAAATATTTATTTACACTGTATTTTACAGTAAGTAAATGTTTAAAATGGAACGTACGAAACATTTAACTGTATTTGATGTGTTCATAGTACTCGTATATATGTAGTGGTTCTGTTTAAATTATTAACTATGAACATACATAATGTGATAGAACATATTAAAGCGACGATGATTTAGTTAATAACATGATCGGACACCGCGTTGATTGACGTAATTTCGAATCTTATCGGTGAAGGAAAATATCATGATGTAACCATAGTTTGGTGGTAGTGCAACCTTTAATTAGAAAATCTATCGTACAGCACCTATTGGTGTCCCCCTCTAAGTTTATCGTATTTACCACCTCAGACTACATCGTTATTTAACATTAGATGAGTTTGTGGTCAAATACTTAAGCGTATAAAGTATACATAAAGGTCTGAATCTTTGCGACTGAGTCGATGATTTCGTTAAAGGCAAACATTATGATAAAAGCAGGGCATGATCGTGGACTTCTCCTAAGTCTGCCTGCTTAGCTACCACCTTTAAGTTGAAAGTTGAAAATTTGTCGCCAAACGCCTGTCAGTGTGTTCCAATAGCAACACTTGAAAGCCAATCTCTAGGTATAGCGTGCTTACCATCTTATATCACATCGTCATTTACCTTCAAATGAGATTGTGGTCCAAGGTTAAAACCGGTAGTGTGTAAGAAATAAAATAATTTAGTCTAACTTGTAATATTCACAATACATCAAGTAAAACACTCACAACAGTGGCGTACTTAGGCGTGGTACGTTCTAGAATCTTTTTTTTTTTTTTTTTTTTTTTTATGTTATAGGGGGCAACCGAACAGGTGGGTCACCTGATGGTAAGTGATCACCACCGTCCATAGACACTAGCAACACCAGGGGAGTCGCAAGTGCGTTACCGGCCTTTTAAATAAGTGGGCCTCCGGCGCTCTCACTGACCAAACGAAACGCAACAGTGCGAGCACTGTTACTTCACGTCGGTTTTCTGTGAGAGGGTGGTACTACCCCGGGCGAGCCGACCCATTCATGCTGAAACCAGTAATAGCTTCAGCGTAGCTCTACCACTACCAAATCTAAAGTGATCATAGTGTCTCTTTTTTAATTTGCCACATATTTTAAGTAGTCAGTGTCTATCAGCTACTGAGTGGCTTGGATGCAAGCGTGGTAGCGTTAACTAACTAACTAACTAGCATAATAACGCTCAAATTAATAATTTGCAGATTTTTCTGTATTCGTCGTTATTTTTCAATCACATTGTGCTTGTGTTACTATAGGGTACGACGCTGGCATTCTGTCGTTTGAAGAAATAAAAGGCTCGTATTAGTTCAAGTTTCATTACCTTTCATGTCAGCTCTTACTAAGTATAAGAGCTGTTAAATAATAGAAAACTCTTTTATACATATTAGTTTGATAAAAATCTGCAAAGTACCTTAAGATAAGCTGTCACAGATGACAAGTTCCTTCGGCAGTCGTCGCTGTTATGCCGACTTACAGATATGCCTATTGATGCTTCTTAGGCGGGAGACGAATAAAATAATTTAAAAACTCCTTTGTTCTTCCTAAGTTGAATGGTAAAGTATATCATTTATTGTATATGTATGTATTTCCGTATTGGATGGGATAATGTTTAAGCCATGTTAACTGCATTAAAGGAAATGGATTATCGTATCTCTAGCATACAAATTAACCATTATCTCATACAGAGTGTCGTCCCTCTTCCAAAAGTTTGGTCTTAGAGAAATCCTTTTTTAGTTTCCCCCACGTCATAAAAGGAAACTGCTGTCCAAATTCTATATGTTATCCTCATTAGTGTCGGCTCTACTTCACATTTTCTTAATTCCAAGACTTATTCAAATATAAATATGTATATATATCGAATCTATACGAAGAATGAAATATAGGCACTTTTATTCCAATATTTCGTATTTTAACGCACTTTGATAAGGTCTTTGTATCTGACGAAGAAAAGGTTTAAATCTAATCTAATACCCTTTATAGTGAAGTAGTTTCGGACGCACCCTTTTGTCCTTTCGTAAAAACAGAATTCTATTTTCAGTAATAAAGTGAAGGAACAATGTCTTTAAAGACGTCCGTGTTTATAGAAGCGAATTTATAGTCAATACCTTTATCCTACTTAAGTAGGGTTTGCCACAACATGTTTTCCTCTTACACTTTCCTTTGTCGGATGTCATCTCAGTATTCATACTTTTTATATACATATCATTGTTCTGACAAACTATCCTTACTTTTTCGGTGTTCCTATATCCATCTACTTTCATACTTAGACCTTTTCTGGTTACATGACTTTTATCTCTACTCATGTCATGCCCATAGTAACTTATTACTCTTCAACTTCGCTGGCGCTGGTGTTGTTTTCAAACATTCTCCGATATACTAACTCCTAATTTTATCCATTCTGGTTACACCACACATCTATCTTAAAATTCGCATCTGTGCCACATGGAATCTCCTTCATACCTCAGCACTCATATACATACATTATGATTTTTATAACAATAATTATGTTTACTGTTACAACATACTGACTGCTTGGTTTCACTATTATATATTCACTATTGTATTTTACCGTATATAGTAATGAATCTTTAGTAACACTTGCTACGTCAATTACTAAATACAAAAATCAACATTCGTCACCAGTGACATAAATTGCCACAAGTAAAGTGCTTAAAACTGTAAAAAGGTTGATGTCAGAGCCGTATTTATAAAATGCCGCACTTTAATTAAACGTTTTCAAACGTAACTCGTTAGGTCATATCCCTGAAGGGTCGAACGGACCCAGATTATTCACATTAATTACCAAGCTTGTGTTCCTGACCGGTTGAAACTTTGAGATTAAACGAAATAAATTTAAATCACAATGAAGTGTACGAGTAGGTGTATAGTGTTATACTATATATGCCTGTATATATATACTATAGATATATATTTTGTATCTAATTAAACAAATATTTGAAGATAGAGTTGTTTTTGAATATCATGAGAAAGTATAAACTATTCCCGGTCTACATAAAACTGATCACGACTCAAACTTGGTGGCCTAAAATGGGGAATATGTCTTATCTCCGGTTTCTGGAGTACTTTTAACACTAGTTCAATTGTGCTATCAGTTCACTAACTTGTCAAACTGTATGTTCGGAATTTCATACGACAAACTTCGGTTAAACTTGGGTCAACTTAATTGGACAATGTTAGGGCATTTGATGGGGTCAAGTGGGGATGAGATACTTGTACCTCGGAACCGCAGGGGGTGGACCCACAGGCGAATACAGTTCCCTCGTGGAGCCTTAGCCTGCCTCCCAAGACCGTCAGTGCGTGGTGAAGAGCCACATCCTACACGAGGTGATCCTGTCTAGCAGAACACTACGGATCTAGGCTAGAGAGCCGATAAACACTTCTGGGGCTCGGTTCCAGAACCGGGTCGGGGCGTATACCCCGGCAGACGGCGCCCCTCGCAGTACCCCTCTGCTTATCAGAGGGGACAGGGGATGGGGTAAGGACGGGCCTGCTTCGGTTCGCCCGTCAGAGGGTGGAGGGAGAAAACCTCCTTAAAAAGTTACCGTGGGAGAAAACCACGCAAAAAAGTTACGGAGGGCAGTGCCTTCGGGCGGCGGGAGGGAGGAAACCTCGGTAAAAAGTCACCGTGGGAGAAAACCACGTTAAAAAGTTACAGACGGGTGTGCCTTCGGGCGGTGGGAGGGAGGAAACCTCGGTAAAAAGTCACCGTGGGAGAAAACCACGTTAAAAAGTTACGGGTGTTGAGGAGACAACCTCGTTAAAAAACAGACGGGAGGCCTTCGGGTGGAGGGAGGTAGAAAACCTCGTTAAAAAGTTACCGTGGGAGGAAACCACGTTAAAAAGTGACAGAGGGACGGCCTTTGGGCGGAGGGAGAGGGAGAAAACCTCAAGAAAAAGTTACCGTGGGAGGAAACCACGTTAAAAAGTGACAGAGGGACGGCCTTTGGGCGGAGGGAGAGGGAGAAAACCTCAAGAAAAAGTTACCGTGGGAGGAAACCACGTTAAAAGTGACAGAGGGACGGCTTTTGGGCGGAGGGAGAGGGAGAAAACCTCAAGAAAAAGTTACCGTGGGAGGAAACCACGTTAAAAAGTGACAGAGGGGAGGCCTTCGGGCGGAGGAAGAGGGAGAAAAACCTCATTAAAAAGTTCCTGTGGGAGGAAACCACATTAAAAAGTGACAGAGGGGTGGCCTTCGGGCGGAGGGAGAGGGAGAAAACCTCGTTAAAAAGTCACCGTGGTAGAAAACCACGTAAAAAAGTTACAGGTGGTGGTGGTTGGAGGGGGTGACCCCTTGACTGCCAAACCGGACCAAGGAGGGAAGGGGCTGGGGACCTGACTTTCCATTGCACATTGGTTCGGTAGATGGGTAGGCAGCTTGACCGGGCTGTCGTCGCGGTTAGGGCGTTCGCGCTGGGCCTTGTCGCCGGGGTGGCATGGTGCTTGCTTGTTCGATCCCGTGCCACTCCATAGCGCGGCAGACGGTATCTTGTGGGTTTTTTAGTCAGTAAGAGTCTGACACCCCACAGCTCCCCAGGGCTGTGGGTGTCCAATGGAGGATTTCTTCCCACATAAAAAAAAAAAAAAAAAAAAAAAAAAAGTTTATCTATTTGATAAGTTTTGTTTGACGTATAATCTATCAAAACTAACCTACCTTTTTTATATAGAACCGTAAACTGCTTTTAGCACAAATCTTAGGTTGTTATTTATATTCGGATATATGACTATGGATTCGAGTAATTCGTCGTAGGGTGATATAAGAATGCTGTAGATAACTGCTAATATGTCTGTATCTCGAAATCATTTTATGTTTATTTGCTTGCTTATTTATAGGTAATCCATACGCTTACTATATAAAGACTTTCTTACCGATACGACACTGTTACATGTTATGTTTTCTTATTACAAAGGTTTAGGGTTATCGTATATTTCAACCTTTACATGAGACGCTAGTTAATTTACGCTGTGTCTAAACGCATTATTAGCGAGCCATCACCATCATTTTTAAACAGGTAACATCGACATGAGATACATAGTAACTTTAATTACTATAAAATACAACAATACACTTCGCCATCTACGACTAATTTGTACGATCCATTTTTTACTTGACCAAATTGTGTTTGTAATTAAGACCAATAAAAGATATTTCATTTATAATATTGTTGCACCGGTGGATAAATTGAATACGGTTTGCGTTAGAATTCTTTTTTATTTTATTCGTACCGAAAAAAATCAAATAGATTCACTATCACATAATTTCATTACGTCACATTTATACTTCATAATGCTGTAGTCGAAGTTCGCTAGACGATTTCTTCCTTTTGGTTTCTCTTCGTACTCAATTCGATGTCAGAATAGAACTCTGCATGGGGTTTCTTTGGAACTTTCTAACCGCTGCTGACCTGACCGTCCTACACATCTTCTCCGAACTTTACAGACGAGCGCTTAACGCGCTCAACTGAAGACGGACGTCATTATTCGAACGATTCAATAACATTCGAAGTGGGCTATTTTTAGAATCCCATTGTAGTTTCGTTCCCAAGGTCGATGAGCTATTAGTTGTTCATCATTTATTATCCTCAATAATTGATTTAAATTTCTTCAATGACACCAAGCGAACACGAATAATTATTTGTATATTTTATGAATCCCGAAAAAAAAAACTATTCTACATATTTAATTTTTGTAAACACATAACAGAATATGATCCATATTTTGTTTTAAGTTATTCATGATACGGTATTATTCCTTCCGAATGTTCTATGAAAAACTTAACGTGCTCCAACATTACCATATATAACTCAAACGAATCTCTTATAGAATGGATGTAATGTAGAGAAATTTTGTTACTGAAAATGTTATACATTTTCTAGAAGGTTACCAAAATAATTTATTTAGGAAACGTATAATTATTATAAACAAACCAAATATTTCTCCGAATTAGTTATTAATGTGCAGCGTGAGTTACTTTCATTGAATGACATTTGTATATCGATCTGTAGTAAATGACTATATTCATTATAGTATTTACAAATGTTGTTTGTTTGTATATATATATATATTATATATGAAATGATAAAGGTCTGCTCTTGTGCGTGTATAATGCAAAAACTACTGGATAAATATCTATCAAATTTAGTTTGTTTTGCTTCTTAGAGACTTGGTCTGTATCTAGAAAAACTATTACGATGTCTTCATTTAATATAATGTTATTAAAGTAAAAAAAAAACTACGTTTTTATAAACACTATGCCGTCAGCGATGTTTGTTTTCTTGCCGTGTAGAAGTGGGGTAAACGGTGTGGTGCTTATGGTTTTTTCTCTGTACCCATAAAATTACGGTTATCACTTAGTTATTAATATTTACATTGTCTGCGCGTGTTACTACTCTATACATTACTATGATAGATTTAATGGGACTGAAATGTCTGTATAAATCAAAACAGGAATTCCTTTATTAAAAGTTATGCGAGTATTAATAATGAATGCATTAGCTGGATTGGCGATGCCAGTTGCAGAAATTCCAGTCATGTCCATAGCTGCTTAGTAAATATGGAATGTTCAAAGTAAATGCTTAATTTGATTGCAAATTTGTTTTCCATTGAATATTGGGTATTTTGTTAATAACTAGCTTTGTACCAATCGATTTTCTCATTGGCAATATTTCAGAGGTTATCCCTTATTTGATCAATTACTTAACATACTTAGGGTATGTATACTCAAAAGGCCTTTCTTATTATTAACCGAGATTACTCGTATATCAAAGTTATTGTGCAAAATTTCATTATTTTAAACCCAATGCTTTTAGGTTTAAGTTTAGAATAGATTAGGTTACGTGTTGTCTATTATTCCGTCGATGTTAATTTGTTTTCACTACTAACCTGCCACATAGAAGTGATTCTATTGGTTGTGATAATAAGTCTGTGTGCTGAAAATTATAAATGACCTCTCGAAAATATTAACTTATAATAAAAAGCCGAATGTGAGTTTGTTCGTTGGTTGATTTAATGATATTTTGCATACAATTTTTCAGGGGTACAGAAAAGGGGGTAGGGTTTTTTCATCCATAAAAACATTAATGTTCTCGAGGGATAGGTTTAATATATATTCGTGCATAAGAAACTGCATGCAAATATTAGTACTATAATAAAGCTATAACCTCTAGTTGACTGGGCATATCTTACATTTTTTTTAAATGAGACTCATTCAACGAGTCGCTATACGGGATTATGCTTGATTGCAATATTTTCTAGTTTACCCTATATATCAATAACCCATTGTTTACCCGTGTCCACCTCTTCAAAGTTACATCCACGGTGTTCTATCAATTTGCACTAAGCTATTCTCAGTAGCTTTCACTTCATCTAAATGGATATCCTATATTAAGTATGCTTGTATTTTTCATTCGAAAATTCATCTACCCGAACGGTTGTTAGTTCTATATTATGGTAAGTGTATTGTCACTGGTTTACCAAGGAAATAGATTTTTAGACGGATTAAACACTGGATAATTATTAATTTATTTATATGGGCACAATTTTATAAGTTGAACTGTTTATAGAAATTTGTTGTATTAACTATTGTATACAATATGTGTTATGCATTATGCATTATTATTATTATTTGAATGATATAATTGAATACAAAAAATATAAAAGAGTGAATTTTTAGGATAAGAATTATCAAGGAACTAAAAATACCAATAAAAATAACTAGACACTTAAAAAAAAACACTCACCTATTGACTCCTAGGTGGACCTATTTACTCGGTCCCATCAGCCCCTCCATTGGTAAAGTAACAACTAGAATAAATGTCACTCAAACTAATTCAGGCTGCACATTAATAACTAGCTTAGATAAATATTTGGTTTGTTTATGGTAATTATACGTTTCCTAAATAAATTATTTTGATAACCTTCTAGAAAATGTATAACTTAAATTACTGGGACTACCCAACTCCATCGCTATCCAGTACCATACAACTGCAAAGAATTTAGACATTGAGTATCAATGCGTGCACATCTTCAGATATAAATACTGTTGCATTTAAATATAGACGCGATATTAAATCCTAGATCAAATTAATTGTGAAAATACACACACCATTGAGTAACAACATAAAGTCTTTCGTATCGTATAAGAGGATCGGATGTAGAAATCACAAAAAAGGGTAATATATAATTGTGAATTGATATAACATCATGACTTAAAAGTTAGATATATACCAAGCAATTAGAAAAAAAACATCAGATTGAATAAGAAAGAGTTTCATTCGCTTCCTCTGTACAAACATTTTAATTACAGTATCAAAGCTGAAATTCAAAGCCCTCAAAGGCACTCAGAAATTACAACAAAGCACTTTTTTTTCACTTTGCTTATTTTTACCAGCAAAAAACATTTTACGAGAGAGTAACAAATTAAAATCCACAGCAGTTAACGAGACGTGAAATATATCGTTTCATTAAAATTCAGCTCGGATATGGTAAAAGTATGAAATGACTGTTGTCGCGTCGTTGGACGTTTTATAAAAAGTTGGGAACGGGTATAAGTCGTACATTTGGGCGCCGCGCCGGGTGGTTTTACGCAGTAGATCTTCTTTTTAATTTTAAATAATAAGTAGCCATACATACTAATACACTGCGACGCATAATAACGAATAAATATGTTAGAAAGAGACAAATACAGTTTTCACAGTTTCAATATTCATTACGTTATGAATCGATTTAAAAATATAATTGTAGTGGGATTCTTTTTAAATTTACTATCATTAACAATAGCTTTAGTTTTATATAAACTTGATCGGTCAGTACGGCTCTACTGATTGTTTTCTTTTCTAATTCATGAACTTCCATGTCAGTACCATATTCCTTAGGCTGTACAATACGAGTTATAGTGTAAAGTTTTTTTGAGACAAAGTCACGTGAAAACTGCTGAACAGACTAAGACCATTTGTTGCGGATTTTTTTAGATGATTTTCGGTTGATTATTTTTTGGGCACGATTGAGCTTCTGCCATTTTTTTTTTCGCGCCTACAAAGCTAGCGGGAATCAGTTAGCAGATACATATATAAATAAAATTGAAAGGTCTCATATTTATTCGAATTCATCTTAGACACGTTTACTGGTAGATAAATGACTTTTCAAATTAACGTTTAGCATACGCATCATTACGCTTTTCCGTAGAGCCTAAGCAGGAATTATGAGATTTATCAGATATAACTTGAAATCGGTGAAAGAGTTATAAATAGTAAGAAATGATGACAAAATTACATTTAAAAAATTACAATAGACAGTTAATTAATAGAAACGTTAAAATTCCTATGAAAATAAAAACATTTTCAGGTATAAAATAATGATAATGTTAGTTTACACAAAAATGCTGTTTTTTTATATATAAAACAAGGGCATTTTTTATTTTTCACAATTTATATATTACTTTAAACGGTTTAGCAAAAAAACGAGCTGGCCTTACAGTAGTCGCATATCATGTGTAACATCTGACATGTTATAATCTTATTATGAAATTGAGATCAAATATATGTGAAGTCAATTTATGCTTATATGTTCTCTTTCTCTATTTCTCTTTCTCGTCACACACACGTATACACTATATTGTCCGATAATACGTCGTAGTACCAATCTCACGCAAAATGGGTTGGCGCTATTTCACATCCATCTCTCTATCACCGCGCGCGCTTTCCTGGTTTCCTGTTACATATTTCCGTCCATTTTCCAAAATCACTCCCACAAAAAATATCTAGCAACCGATAGGAATGATGTAACATAACATCAAAAATATAACCGACTTCAAGAAATTTACTGTAAAAAATACATCGAAACATCTTTAACCATGGTCTTAGACCTAGGCTTGCATGGTCATAAACTTACTCGATCACTATACATTTTCTAATCGATTTTAAGTTCTCTGGTAATTTTCCAAATACAAAGATCAATGCTAATAAGACCTCCTTAAATTTTCCTAACCGGTTTATAAATGACGAATATTAAAACATTAAAAAAAAACAACCGTATTGAGAACCTTTTTGAAGTCTGTTACGAACAGACAAAGTTTCTGAATTGTTTTCTTCTCTTTGTCTGTTTGAATTATTTTTCTGGATTGAAAAGTAAATTAAAGATTTAACAAAACCTCTTTTCGGGGAACAATAGAAGAGTAGTTCACGCTTCACTTTGAAATCGAAGTACACGACGAGTCGTCACAAATGCGTCAAAGGAAAAGAATAAATCCCGCTCAGTTTAAGTGTTTTATTTATTTTGTATCCGCTTATTTATTTATCTACATCTGTTAGTCTAGACAAAGTAGACATTTATATATTACAGTACTCATAGTGTATCTTCTATTACGTATTACGTAGGTGGTAGAGCTATGCAGAAGCTATTACTGGTTTCAGCACGAATGGATCGGCTCGCCCGGGGTAGCACCACCCTCTCACAGAAAACCGACGTGAAGTAACAGTGGTTGCACTGTTGCGCTTCGTTCGGTCAGTGAGAGCGCCGGAGGCCCACATATTTAAAAGGCCGGCAACGCACTTGCGACTCCCCTGGTGTTGCTAGTGTCTATGGACGGCAGTGATCACTTACCATCAGATGACCCGCCTGTTCGTTTGCCCCTATAATATAAAAAAAAAAATCTTCTATTACGAGTGAATATAATATTGTAGGCTTAATACCAATAAATGGTTGTGCAATATGTTCAAACCATATATCTAATCATTATCAATTGCAGAAAATATTCTCACCTCGATGGATGATGTAAGAAATTGTCTATTTAGGTATATAATTAAATTAAATAAAAAGTAATAAATAAATACTTCGTAATTGAATGTATATTAGCCAAAAAATAAATAAATTAAAAACTTGATTTCGTAAATATAACCGGCATGATCTAAATACTATAAACTGTGATAAACTGGTCGTCGCATGTTTCAAACTCAGTAAAACCAGTAACAGTTTTTTAGGTAATAGTGTTAAGTTTTATAACAAAGTCCCAAAGCATATCACCAATTTACCTGAATGTAAATTTAAGCGTCATATCAAGCGGGTTTTGTTGTCAAAAGGATATTATAGATTGAAACAATATGTGAACGATGGTGATGTCTGGAATTGACTCTTCTCTGTGCATTCACTAAAAACGTTTGTAACTTGTTGTTTATATAAAGACAAAGAGTCAATCTAACCCAAAATAGCCTAGAACCATCTGCGACAAATTCCGCATCTAAGTACATACGTTCACTAGTTTTGACGTGATTTAGCCACAAAAGAACTGTATATACATCAGCCATGTAGATAAAAGGAAGATAAATTAATGTACTGACTTTCATCGGTTGCTCGGATCATATGTAAAATTTGTTTTGTTTTTTTTTTTTTTAGTTTTCCACTTGAGTCTCTCTGGTTAAATAGTACATTGTAATAGTTTGTTAAACTTAATATATTTGGGGTAATTTTTTTTAAGTAAAAATTTTATCCGAAACCGATGGGTAATGGAGACGGCGAGAATTGTTTAGGGAACTTTGACATACACGGATATTGGTGCTGGAGCGAGTGCATACAATTTCCATAAACTACTTGGGTAAATGGAATACTTAAATATGCTTAACACAACGCGCATTCTGTTAGGTAGGCTGTAATCAGCATTATTTGTTCTAAAGGGTAGTGTCATTTACCTTACATAGGATATCTAGTTCTGAGTATCTCGCCTGCCTTTCGTGAAATCTATTATACATTTTTGTTCTTTTCGTTTACATAATCGAATGGAATTCGATGTCTTTAGACTAAGTCTATATATTGGGTCTAGTTCTGAGATAGCTGTGGTGTGGTGTCTTTGCGATTGCAATGTGAGTTTGGCCTTTAATTTACTATGTATGTCTGATTTTAAATTTTTTAACTATATACTATAATTCGGACTTTACGCGAATCTAGTCGGTGTATGTAGTGATTTCAGACATTGACTTATACAACAGGGCCAAGGAATTAACTTTAAATATCATAAATGTGATTTATACGAAGAATGAAATGAACATATATCCCGCTGGGTGCTTTGTGCACTCTGCAGCGGACGAGTTACAATTGTACAATGCTTTAGTTCAATCGGATTGGACGTTGAGAGGTTGCTACGTCTGAGTAGGGATTAAGTCGGAATCCGTAGTATATTATTAATTTCGCTCGATACGTATTTTATGAGACAGCTTAGTAGCTGTAATGGCTGAATGCTGGTTTCAAAATTATAAGTTAAGCTTCTATGCAAACAATACTCTTAAACAATACTCTTAAACAATACTCTTAAATGTAGGCACACTCTTTTGTTTAGACTTAATCGTAGGAAGAGCTTGGCATTAGGCATGTAATAAAGATAGCACTGTCGTTGCTTTACTAAGGTTTGATTTGATTGGTACATGATGTGAATTTATAATTATGCAAGCTTAGTATTTAAACATTATTTCCGCAATCATCCCTCATAACAACGAGACCAAATACTATAGCATTACGAAAACTACTTCGTCGTCAGACCAGTCGTGTTATATGGATCCGAGCGTTGGGCTACGAAAGAAAAAAAGATTACCTGTGACAGAAATGCGAATGTTAAGATGGATGTGTGGTGTAACAAGTATGGATAAGATTAAGAATGAGTATATCAGAGGAAGTTTGAAAATAGCACCAGTGACAGAGAAATTGAGGAGTAAAATAGGTTAGCATGGTACGGGAATATTATGAGAAGAGATGGAAGTTATATAACAAGAAACGTTTTGAGTTTGAAAGTGGACGGATATAGAGGTAGAGGAAGACCGAAAAGGGTGTGGATGGTTAGAGTAGAAAATAATATGTGTATAAAAGGTGTGAATACTGAGATGACTTTTGACAGGGGAGAGTGAAAAAGGGAAACATTTTGTGGCGACCCTACTTAGGTGGGATAAGGGTAAGATGATGATGAATACTACTTCGTCGCAAAAATAGATATGATGTACATACTGACATCAATACTCTTGTGAACAAGTGAGACTTCTCACTTTATATAATCAGGTCATAAACACTATTATGTTTTTTCTTAATGCTTTTCTTTATGGCAAGTTTAGAAAATTTGCTAAAAAAGAGTAATATCACTAAGCAAATGAAATTTATATATTTACGAATGGGTAAAGTTATCGTTTACGACTTTATCTGTTTAATGATGACCATTGTTTGTTTTGTGAAAGATAAAATGGTAATATAGATATAATAGCATATTAAAAATTAAAATTAATTATATAATAATAAAAAAGAAGTTAAAACATTTCACTATAAATGATACGCGAATAAAAATTAGATTTTCTAGAGTAGTCTTTGTTCATAATCTTATAATTCTTAATCTTAATTCATTGGTGTAAATTTTATAGATATTTTAAGTAAACAAATTCGTTCCGCAGAACGATGTCTTTGGTGCCACCGGGAGGAACGGACTCACCGAGTCCGCGTCGGGCTGTTAGCCCATTGTTGGAGATGCGTAGACCACATTGTACGCTCGCCTGCGACTACTGCGCCGCCATATTGGAGGACAAATTTAAACGTGAGTGAAATTTTGGGTTTTTCAAATTGTATTTTATAGCTTAGCTTTGTATATTTATAACCATCACCACTAAAAACTTTTCGTACCTTAATAAAATAGGTAATATTCAATTTTATAAAGTCTTGTCTTCTGATGACACAAGTGTTCTAACAACATGGCGGCGTCCTTGTTAGAACTTTCCAATAGGAGTTTTCGTGATATCCGTATTGTTTATTTGTAAACCAATTCATTTATACACAACAATTATTATTTCACAACAATGCTATTAATATTATACAATATAGGGACAAATAATAAAAATAACAACCGCTATGTGACATAATAAGATACCACCAAAAACCCAAGCACAAAATTTTCGGAAGTAATTTTTAGACTCCTTTTTATCTTTTTATACAGTTCTAATTACTAACTTATTGAAAGTGCAAGAGATAAAATTGACCCGCAAACGTTTGTAGAATGATTACACTGAAATCGTCAAATTACTATTCACGAGCAGCAACCTGTTCAAAATGGATGGGCTGGGCTCTACGGACCATTTTATGTGGATAATCTCTGACAGCTCACGAATCTGGTACTTTTATGTTTATACGTATAAAATGTGTTACGTATGTAGAGAAGACATTGTATAATTTATTGTATACTTTTAAATATTATTATAGAAGTTTACTGTATAATTAAAGATCATATTGGCTTGTGACGTACAATATATAATTCGACCTTTGTTTGGTGCCGGTTTGTATAAGTACTAAATAGATATTGATGAATTCTAAATAATTTATTCAATTTATATAAAGATTTTTTTTTATATGTGTGTTCCCTTGATCCTCAGACATGATCCGAGTCTTTGTTATTGCAAGTGTTCTTTCTATACCCAGTATATTTTCTATAAGTTGTTGTTTATGTTACATTTGGCTAATGTATGTAAGCGCAACAACACTAAAACCTGCCGCATATATTTGGCTAACTATTTTTTGTGTTTATGATGGTAAGGACAGGGTTTCTATTAAAGAAATTGTATAAAAAACGTTCGAGAAAAGTGAAAAATTTGGGTAAAAAATCTCCATATAAAAAGTGAGCGAATAAGAAGATCTTCATGAATATTGAGGGATGTTGATGTTGACAGTTGTTCCGTTGCCATTATATTCAATTACTTGGTCATAATGTAAAGAGAAGATTTGCACTGAATTGCTTTTCTTTTTCCATTTAGACAGGTAGCTTGAGATGGAAATTTATTACAGAAGACTTGACAAATTGATTATAGGATACTTTTATAGGATCTTTTAGAAAGGATGGAGTTACAACTAACAATTATAATTATTATTATTTTTTTGATATAATTAAAATAATAAAAAATGAGTTTGACAGAACACAGTATGGGGAACTTTAGAAATAATTACAGAACTGACAAATTACGTTCAGTTGCCGTTTCATCGAATTATATAGTTGGACTGTGAAAGAAAGATATAGTCTAATTCTCTTCCTTGGCATGCTCGGACGAAGCCGAGGCGAGTAGCTAATATAATAATATAAACAAATTAATAATCAAAGTATGCCAAAAGGTGATAGTATGAAATAGGATGAGAAAAGCAGTAATTTTAGAAAATAATATATAAGGAAACGTGGCCATTTGGTTCATAAATATTTGTAGCTTTTATTATATTAAATAGTTGATATAAATACATATATATGTGTATTTACGCACATATACGAAACTAACAATTAAGTTCATCGTACAAAAATTAGTCATGTATGAAGATCGAACTCGTAACTCGTAATAGTAAGGTTTGCTATCACTGAGCTGCGAAGCATGTCGTAAGCATTTTAATTATATTATAACAGGTAGTGCCGATATGCGGAATCGCGGTACATCACCGCTGTCTGCTTCACCACGCCAGTCTCTGACCGGAGAACCGCCCTGGGCATTGCCGGATGACGACAGACCCGATTTTTCTGCGCTTAAAGAAAATATACACAAGATTAACAAGTAAGTAAATTTTAATTTAAGAAACTAAATAGGTTTTAATTGATATTTTAAATAATAAGATTATAAACATTCGGTCATGGTGCTATTGGGAGTATAGAGTGAGACGAGGTGAAGTAGAAAAGGGATAGAAGAGTAGAACTTGACTAAGTAGAGAAAAATTTGGCGTGGCGGTGAGGCGAGGTGATATTTGTTGTATTATTGGTACATAACTTAGTAAGTTTTGCTTACGATTTTGCTCGTGGTAATGCAGATCTGATCTATCCTTAGGTAACAGTATTTTTTTCATTAAAGTTGTTTTATCTCTTTTACTGTGCATGTGACAACGTGTACACAAATTTAAATCGTAATTGGTTGAGTATTTAAGGTGCAAAACCACACACACACGCACACACACACACACACAACTTAAATATAACAACTAAACTTTTCCGTATAACCGGCACAGAAAAGGACGTAGAGTACCTATAATCCTGAAGGAAAAGTAATGGTCCCGAGGGATACGTTAAATGCACACTAACGCGAGCGATACCGCCTGCAAAAGTTAGTAGGCTATATCATTATCATCATCGGTCTGTAAGAAGCCTACTGCAGGACCATAGGTCTCTTCCCGAATGAAAGTATGGGCATAATCACCACGCCAGCCCACTACCTATTCGCGATTTCAAAATACGAGAAATCCATAGTTCTATGTTGTCCCACATACATTCGTAGTACAAGAAGCTTTCTCTGGTAAAGGTTTCCTCACGATGTTTTCCTTCACCGTTAGCGGAAAGTGTTCCAATTTAAATTAGTAAATGTCCGCGAATATCGAAAAATTCGTTGGTACATGCCAGCGTTCGAAACTGCGGATATCGATGGATATGTAGATGATAAACTGAATAACAATTTAGTTGGTTTGTACTCTTATAATAAACCCTGTATAAATCTTTGTGTTAATATAAATAAAAGCATAGTCACTCAAGTAAATGCACTTCGAGCACGTCTGTTTTATACTTCTCAAAAACAGAACGGTAAAATCCAGACAGACGTAAGTTATTGCTGCGTAAAAAAATGGTTCAAGAAAATATCGTGGTAGGGGATAATATAGAAAATTGTTGGTTTTATTTAGATTAAATAAAGAAAATGTTGAGGAAAAATATTATGTTGTTCAGGGATTGCGAAACTTCAACGCGCTTGGACATGCTGTTGACCCAAGTGGAACAATATGCTAACAATCTGGAAACGCTCGTTGAAGAGAGAACTTCAGACTATCTCGAGGAGAAGAGGAAATGCGAGGAATTGCTTTATCAGTTGTTGCCTAAGTATGTGTACAACATTTATATTCAAACACATGTCGGATACATTTTTTTAATTTATCGGAATCAATTCATATTCAATTTGATAATAAACTGTTTAAATAAATAGTAATTACCGAATGCGTGTATTCATTACTTCAGGACTCACTTATTTAGCTAATTTTTTTTAATTGTGTTTGTATTTGTCACGCTAAGGTTTATGTGAAAGAGAATATTTGAAAAATCGTATGGGAAAGTCGAAAAATTGTGTTAAAAAGTTGCCATATGAAATCCGATTAAATAAATGAGCCTAAAACAGTCAGTTGCCATTATTTTTATTTCAGTCCATGGTTGTACGGTAATGGCATAATATTGGTCTCCTTTTCTTCGTTAATACACTCGTGCGAAGCAGGGGCGGGGGAACTAGTAGAAAATTAAATTATTTCAAATGTTTTGTTTTTACATTTACGAAGTATTTAAAAATATTTTCTTCATAGTGCTCTTTCAGTATCTCATAATATTTTTATCATTTAGAACATTCTTGGTATTAAGCAGACAAGCAAGTAAATGTAAACTATATAACAACAAAATGTTCGGGTTCGAATTAAATTATATAATAATGAAAAATGCACTTATGATTATTATAGTGCTATCGCTGGTTCGGAGAACGTTTCAATCATTGAGAAGTGCCTGTAAGAATTGTTATCAATATTTGTAAAACATCTAATCATCTAATGGCGCCGTTAGGAGTAAAATCGATTGTAGATACTACGCGGGGCACACGGTTACAGCGACCGTGAGATTCTATTTTAACATCGCCATCGTTTATTCTCCGTACTGAATTGTTAACTGTATTTGTCTTAAATAATATTTTTAGAAACATTTTTGCCTAAGTAATTTCAAGATATCCTACAGTGAAAGATAACTAACTAATTTACGAATTACAAAATTGATGTAGTAATCAATTTCGACGTTATACAATTGCAAGGCTTACCACTATAGCGTACTTCTTTAAAACGATTATTGCATTATCTGATTTTAAGCGTTTCACCCTAATTTAGGGAGGCCTTTTAAGATTAAGGGGTGTATGGGATTCTAGTTAGGGCATCGTGTCGGTCCGATCTGTTTATTTCCCTAAGTGCTCTGTTCTGTTTAGCGCTTTTGGAATATCGATTGAAACACCTTTTGGACAGATGTATATAACATTTGTGCACAAGATATTATTTGTTACCTACAACACAAAGAATACATATTACAATCAGATCCAAATTTTGTAACGCATGCAAAGCTTTATAGGCCACTACTATGTTTTACAGACAGCTAGTTGTGCACACAGAATTATAATATTCGGAACAGAGATCATACAGGTAGTTGTATTGTTTATCTTTTCTAGTAAATGCCAAACAGAAGCGACGATTTTATTATGGCATCCCTCCCTTTTTTAAGTTGCGACCGCACAAAAATGATGTTTCCTCCAGAAACGTTACAGGCTATTAGGAAGCTAAGTAGATGCGTGATTTCTTTAAACTATACACTATATATTGTAAGTATATCTTTTATACGCACAGGTCAGTCGCATCTCAATTAATAATGGGACAGCCAGTAATGGCGGAGACTTACGACCAGGTGACTATATACTTCAGCGACATCATCGGCTTCACACAGCTGTCAGCAGAGTCTACGCCCCTCGAGGTCGTCGACCTACTTAACGATTTGTACACCAGTTTCGATTCCATCATAGAGAATTTTGATGTTTACAAGGTAACTGAGGTATATTATATATGTGATTAGCTGCTTCCCGTTCACTTCGTTGGGCATTGAAATAAATCACAAAGAGTCAATATAATCCCAGAAAGAAGGAGCATAGAATCTTCTCCGAAAAATTCCGTATAGAATGACTATAGTAGTCCTAAGCTAATAGGGTCAATAGTTTTGACGTCATTGAGCTTCTAAGAAACTATTATCAATTTCAAAATTGTGAAGCAACAATACTTCAAATCTTCAATATCTTCTTTCGGTGAAAGAAAACATCATGATGTGAGGAAGGTGTGGTATTACAGAACTTTCAGAACCACAAATAAAATTATATAGGTTTGTCATCATGCACGCATTACGTCAAAACTACTGCATAGTTTTTAGTTTTACTTCTTAGACACTTGTCGGCTTATTATAAAAAGTTAAACATGTGTCGAACACTTGTTAAAAGAAGTTTGATCACAAAAGAGTGTCTTAGCCTTGTTTAGAGATAGACATTATTTAAATTTAAACATTGACAAACACTTGTTTAAGTTGACAATTCTTATTTTATTGTTGTGATTTATTGTATTTCTATTAGCTGGCAAAAGACGTTTCGTAGTCTTTTATGCATTTCGTGGGTATAAGTAATTTGGAAGATATGGACAATTCAAGTGATTCACAAGTAAAACATGACTATTATTGCTATATGGCATTATTGACATTTGACAATGTATTTAAACTGAGATTTTATTGTCGTTTCACTTTACGCTATTTGACGCAATTTATTAAACTTATATGTATGTTGTTTATTTTAACAATTACATTATTTTCTCAAAAGCAAAACGATATAACAATAACCAATTTGACTTAAAATAAATAAAAAAAATTAACAAGGATCTGAACAAAAGTTTTATTCATAAATTCAGTTTGTTTGCAAAATATCTGTACGTAATGGAACGAACGTTTTTGAATGATAGTGATTGAATTGAATGCTATTCAGAGTTGCTTGCATAAAAAACTTAAAACAGATATTTATCTAGACATCGCTTGGGCACTCTTTTGAAATAAAAAATTTAAACGTCTGTTCAATAAGGTTTAATATTTTAGACACTTTTAGTAAAACTTGAAATAGCTTTCTTTGATATAGAGTTATTGAATTTTTAACAAACTTACATTCTTCTAATTAACTCATTCTGCTTTTCTGGCGTTATCTTGATAATATGGGTCAAGCGGTGTGGTGTTATTATTTTTTTTCTCTGAACATAAAATAAATTGTTACGATAATAAACGACACGAGGGTATCAGCAGCTAGTTTTAAAAGTACTTATGTATAGGTGGAGACTATTGGCGATGCGTACATGGTAGTGTCCGGTCTGCCAATGCGGAATGGTAACCGTCATGCAGCTGAAATCGCTAGGATGTCTCTGGCTCTACTCGGAGCGGTCCGAGTAAAGACTGTACCACATCGTCCTGGAGAGCGATTGCTACTAAGAATTGGAATGCATACAGGTAAGGGTTATCGTAATTTAGTTTCAATTTGTTTCTTTTCACAGATCTAGAGATGTTCATAAAAAAGGATGAAAATGTTTTCTCAGTGCATGTCTATTTATTTGGCACACTTCATAATCTAAACAGCTTGATGGGGGACATACGAGGTGTCGTTAGATTGGTTGTAAGTTGGATAAGTGGCATGGTTAATATAATACTTATAATATACAGTCCTTTCACATGAAATTAGCATTTCGCATAGAAAAACTAAAACGAAAAAAAAAAAAATTATGAAATTATATGTTTAATCAATCGAAGTATGCACCATTTTTATCTACGAACTTTCGCTATTTTGTAGGTAGTTCATAGCTTCTATTGCTGAAATATTGAAGGAGCGAGTATCAATAAAACCTTTGAAGGCGGTTTGGGCTGCCTCATCGGAATTGAATTTTTTCCTTGAAAGAAATTTTCCACATTCCCTTAAAAGTGGTAATCTCTCTCTCTCTCTCTCTGTTGGGGTAAAGGTGGGGAATATGGTGCCACAGTTCTTCTAATTTAGCCACCATCTATCGTGAAGTACGGTGTCTAGCGTTGTCCTGAAGCAGTATTAGGCTAGAGAGATTAATGTCTTTCTGTATGTGTCTGGATCTAATTCGAAAATGTCTTGACCGATGTTAGTGTATTTTTTGCACAGGTTATATTATCTTGTGTGTCTATACCTCAATGTATAGGGTATCAGAATTTGTCCTAAACAATTGTCATAATACTTTTCGGAGTCGTTGAAAAAATAATTAAAACATAAAAATCTCAATTGATTTTGTAGAAATTTCAAAATTATAAGATGTATTCTAAAATTGATAGCTTATTATATGTATCAGCAAATAATAAAATAAATCCATATTTTAATAAAATTAAACCTCTAGCAGTTTTACTCTTTTTTGCATATTAGTGGGGATTTTTCTATCACCCTTAAAATCTGCCATCAAGCACCTATACCTATAAACGCATTCCGGCATCTGAACTTTACAACGAGTGCTTCTAGGTTTAGAGTGTTTACCATCTTGGACCACAACGTCATTTAACATCAAGTGAGATTGTGGTCAAACGCAAAAACCTATTAAAAAGAAGATTCGAAAATAACCTGCTAGTCTTTTTTTATTTATATACTTAAAACTATGAAAATTACAGTATTATCAAAAACAAAATTACTTTATTCAGTTTAGGCCCTGAGAAGGCGCTTATGAACGTCAAAGTTATCACCGGTTCGGAAAACAACCCAGTCATCGAGAAGAACCGGCAAGAAACTCGATCGGGTTTACCTTTCCATTAAACATATTATAACTCATATTTTTAAAACATAGTTATAAATATACATACAAATAATTTACATTCGGATTTAGTGGATGCATATTCATGATATATCCGAATAGATATAAAACTCACGAAGAGTATTTCGTTCGTTGGCTTTGAAATTACAAGTTTCAGAATTAAATTCATGTTAAATGGTTAAGTTCCATGTGTTCATATAGTCGTAATTAAACGGTTGAGATACTTCAGCTGAAATTTCAACTGAGAGCGTTCGTTTGTAACGACCCAGCTATATCAGACATGAAAGCATAAATTTTAATTACATTAGCTATCCCAAATGGAATAGACTAGTTATAAGTCTAGTTCGAGACTGTTTTACTAAATGTATTAATCATCGAGTAATTGATTATTACTGTGTTTTAAGTCGTGGTAGTCGAGTGGTTTTACTTGAGTTATGACAATTCGATGTTTACTGGTACGGATCCCGTTATGTACCTACCAATGAATTTTTCGAAATTCGCGTACATTTACTAATTTGAAAAGGTAACATTCGTCGACTGATGATGAAGGAAAACATTATGAGGAAAGTTGTACCTGAGAAATGTTCTTGTAGTATTACCGTATGTGAGAAAATATAAAACTGTGGAGTTTTCGGAGCTTAATGTGGACAATACACCGTGGGCTGCCGTGGTGATTATGCCCATACTGTCTTTCAAGGAGATGCCTGTGGTTCTATAATGGGTCTCTTACAGACAAGTGTCATGTTTTTATGTCTGGTGAATCTACAATTCGAAAATTATGATGAAGATGTATGACTTTAAACTTAGTTCCAGTTTAAAGAATCCAGTCACAAATATCCATTATTCTCTTTTTATTGATCATTTTATAGGCAAGCATTTCAGGCGAATATAACTTGATATAGTAATGACAACTGGTATTTAGTATTGTCAAGCCCTGATAGGAATACATGAAGACCGCAATTTGTATCGGAGATATACCATCGACACCACATATTCATGTGGTGCTAGCCGAACCCCACCCTTTCCGTTGGGCATTAAAAATAGCGAAGGGTCAACGGATCTAAAAAATATGTACCCTAGAAAAATTTATGAAATAATCCGATGTGATACGTTCAGTAATGGAACTATATTTTCATTATATATGAAGCACTCCATGCCAAATCGACTACTTGTAGTCCGGTGCAACTGTAGTGGCCCTGCCAGGATAATAGTGTAGGTTAGTTCGAAAAAAAAAATGGATATATTTAAAAAATAAAATAGAAAAACAACACGATAAGTCAATTTAAAAAAATGTTATGACTATTATCAAAAAAGAAAGCCATTTTGAAGTGATTCTTCTTAGTGTCGAGGGTAAACACTGTGTCGTGTGTTGGGTTGAGTGTTGAAAATACCGGTTCTCATCCGATCACCGAAGTTAAGTAACTTCGGGTACGGTCAGTACTTGGATAGCTAACCGCTTAGGAACACCGTATAACGTTGGCTTCTTATAAAGAAGTTTTACATACATACACACTTTTTTTATTTCACAATTTATTGGTTCCTTAAAAAAGGAATACATAAAAAAGTTTCAGAAAATCGAAAGGGGTCGGGGTCAAAAGTGATGGATTTGGCATGAAATGTAACTTATATTTATGTATATACACATAATGGAGTTCAATTGAGCCTTATTAGTAAATATTATTCTTAGTCATTCTCTGTAAATTACTTGATATTAATAATATTTTCTGTAAAACTTTGTGCATAAAACTCGTCCAACTTTATAATGTAAAATTAAAAACTGTACCTGTAAGACAATGAAAGCTGAAATTCGTTTTCTTTGCAAACAAAAGCCAATTCACTTGTAATGAACTTTCTGCTTACAATACAATGTCTGCTTACAGTTTTTATTAAATGAACGAAAAATATGAAAACCAGTTTTCTTTTCACTTTTTGTTGTAATATTTTTCGACTTCTTACTTAAACAAAAAATATACAAGAAGTAAACGAAAAGCTATTAATGAAGGTATGTTTAATAATTATAAGATGCTATTATAAATGTATTATTTCCTTTGAGGGATTATTAAAACGTTTCAACGTTTCACAATTATTTTAATTTGTGTTTATTAATTTTTAATTAATTGAAGAAAATAGTTAGTTAAACATAGTTAGTATGGTACGGCCATATTATAAGCCTTTCGTGAAACTCTGCCAGTTTTGAGTGAACTCCTCCTTTTCCCTACCATCTCTAGCTTGTTTCTTACTTACTATTTGCTTATGATCCTGTGCATTTTTAATTTCCACTCATTCCTCTTGACTCTTATATGAAGCATTGGTCGTGCCTACACCTGCGTTAATGTAATAAAATATAGTTTTTAGAACTCTGACTATTTTTTGTGTGTAATGTTCCCTATATGTTCTATTATTTGTCTTAAAGTAAGTCCATAAGAAATCAAGTACCTACTTAAAATTCTTAATATAAGTGTCGGTGACAAATTTCACTTCTAACTTTATACGCTTTGGAAATGAAATTTCTATTAGGAACTTGTTGGGCTAAATTTAAAGTCAACAGGTAAAGATTTTTATGTACCCCATACAATTTTTACTAACCCCGTTTGTACGCCTAGGGGTTACATTACAAAAAATTGCATCTTTAGTAGGTAAGTATCAGTGAGGCTAAATTTGATGTTTCTAGCTTCGATAGTTTCGGCTGTACGTTGATGAGTCCGTCAACCAGCTTCTTTTGTTATTTCTTTATATACATACGAGTATATGTATTTAATCGAAAAAATGTAGGGTGAATGCATTGGCGAAAGGTGTCTGGGGTAGTTTGTGATCCACGAATGCCGTTGAAACTCAAAGGAAAGGTGTATAAGACTATAGTCTTATAATCAGACCAGTCGTGTTATATGGATCCGAGTGTTGGGCTACGAAAGAGACGGATGAGAAAAGATTACATGTGGCAGAAATGCAAATGTTAAGATGGATGTGTGTTGTAACTAGAATGGATAAGATTAAGAATGAGTATATCAGAGGAAGTTTGAAAATAGCACCAGTGACAGAGAAGTTGAGGAGTAATAGATTAGCATGGTACGGGCATATTATGAGAAGAGACGAAAGTCATGTAACAAGAAAAGTTTTGAGTTTGAAAGTGGACGGATATAAGGGTAGAGGAAGACCGAACAAAGTGTGGATGGTTATGTGAAAAATGATATGTGTATAAAAGGTGTGAATACTGAGATGCCATTGGACAGGGGAGAGTGGAAAAGGAAAACATGTTGTGCCAACCCTACTCAAGTGGGATAAGGGTAAGATGATGATGATATATATATGTATTTAATATCGGTTATAATGTATCCTTTCAAACTTTCTACCTTTGAATAACAGTCTTAGATTTTCTCGACGTACAGAATTTAAGAATTCTTTATAAATTGAAGTAGATGCCGCACGTTGAATACGGAAGTAGGCGCTTACTTTCGGAAATGCGTATTCCAAAGTTCTTTAGAACAAAGTTTCAACTTTTGGTGAAAGTTTATATTGTGCTTTCATGAAGTATGTATAGAATTTCACAATAGGAATTGTACACATTACATTATATTATATTTGTAAATGTAATCTATTCAGTGAAAATTTTCATCAAAAAAATTTTCATGTGTTTTGTTTAGTACTAGTAGTCTCCAGCGGTTTTGCACACTATAGCTATTCAGTAATTATTTTCCTAACCACATTATGAGAATAATTGCCTAACAGAAAATAACGGATCTTCATAGAAACCGTCATTGGCTTTTTCACTTTTTCACCTATTGTATAAAAGGAAGGCATGCAAATTTTCACGGCAATAACCCCAGTAGTTTGAGCTGTGCGTTGATATATATGTCTGTCAGATAGTAATTCCTTAATGTATATATAAATTTTATTCTGCGCTCGATCAATATCTATCTGTCTATTTACTTTAAACTAATTCTGATATTAAGCTCATTGATGCTTCTTATTATTAACACCAATTATTAATTTTTGTTTTGGTAATCTGTTAATGCTGGCCGAAGGCTGTTATTTATAACTAAAAGGAATGTACACGTTTTTTGGTTTCTTTTGTCTTATTAATGCGTATTATTAATTGTTTATTACATTAATATATAGTATTTTCATTCAATCCTTACAATGACAGTTTCTTTATTACCTCTCACTGTTGGTATTGAGCTCTGATCCCAATATACTTAGAATAGTATTCAATATGCTAAGAACAAGTATGCAAAACAGTTCAATAACTTTTTCTCATACAATCGATGAGTCAAAGCTCTTATTTATAGTCCCTATACGTCATATTTTACGATCCTTACGTATACAGTCTATAATATACAACCAATACAGATAATAATAATAATAATGATTTTGTAATTCTTATTATGGTCGAGTTTTGATCACTGGACGATCACTAACTGTATCTGATTTACAATGCAGATCTATTATATGTTGATACACTTTAAAGACAGCGTTTGGTGTTTTGGTTACGCGAAAGATAATTTTGCAAAATTACTTTGAACCCTTATAAATTTAGTTTGCTTATATATTATTTGCTTCATTGTTAGTAACGAACTAAGTAGTTAAGTTGAATATTAATTGAACTATTGTTTATAAACGAACGCAACATATATTTAGTTTTCAAAATTATTCCTACTTCATTAGTTTCTTTACGCGTATGTTTACGTCACACAGCACCGTCTATTATCTACAGTCGTAAGGGGAATAAAATAAAACGATCGCTTTGAAAGTTTTGTGATAGAAAGACATTACAAGCGTATGTGTTTTTAACATTCTCAGGGCCATGCGTAGCCGGTGTCGTTGGTCTGAAAATGCCACGATACTGTTTGTTCGGAGACACCGTGAATACGGCCTCTAGAATGGAGTCACACGGGGAAGCACTGAAAATTCATGTCAGCCCCAAGACGAAAGAAATTCTCGACCTCTACGACTGCTTCGAACTTGAATGTCGTGGAGAAATAACTATGAAGGTACGATATTATTACAAAAAAAACCATTTACATTGTGAACTAGATAATAATAAACAATTGTAGTGAATAGAAATAGTCAAAATTTATTCTACTTCTAACTTAGTATTCAAACTTAATTAGTAATTGATTTGAATCTATGCAATCACAAAACACAGACATCACTATAAAATTTATTTTATTAACAGGGAAAAGGGAATATGACTACATATTGGTTACTTGGAGAAAAATCCTCTAAATATCAAGAGACTCAATATGAAGAGCAGGTTAATCATGCCCATGACAATATTATCAACAACCCCAGTATCACTTTCCAAGGGCCGGACAGCCCGGCTTCGCATTCACTGACCCATAGTCATAGTCCTGAACAGCATGATCCAAAAGATATCAGCGGCAAGGCAATTGAATTATTCAATGAAAGAGATCGAATTAAACACGAAATAGCATCATTTGTTGCAAAAGATCTCATCAACAACATCGACAATGCTGTAAGAGAATTCAGAAAATCTCAAAGCGCTAATTTTTCTTCAGCTTTGAGCGATACAAAACTATTATGCAATGGAAATGGAAAGGGTCTCATTACACCTACTTACGATAAAGAATTAGTTATTAGTAAGGGTAAAGTACGAGATGTCGTGAATAGATTTAACAGTTGCATTATTTCACCTAACGAGACTACTACTAGCACAACAAAAAGGAATTAAATACTGAAGACTGAAAAGTGTACGGAGAGAAGTTTGTCATTTCTTCCTTCCCGGTCTAAATAGAGATTAATTCTTTAAGATTAGAAGATTATATTGAAGATTTACCAGCGGATATCGTATTTTGTGCCAAGCACAAATATGTTTAGTATAGTTACAATCCTTGTCAAACTTTTTGACTGCTTTGTGTAGCCGTACGTGTACTTATTTATTCGAAATAGATTAATAATATAAACATATTATTCTTAAGTAGGCATAACAGGTATATGAGGTGTTGGAATTAATTATGTTCCTAGTTACAGTTTACCACAGTATTCTTATAGCTTAAGTTACATTAATGAATATAATTAAATTACGATAATTAATGCGCTACACTATATAACTAAAAAAAAGTAATTAAAAAAGGCCAACGAGGCCGACGTGTGGAACATGTTTTACAGTTTTAACTTAAAAAAAAAACAATTATAATTCTAGTAAAATATAAACATTATTTTCAAATTGAAACAGAGTATTGGCAAATACATCTATGGTGTGATTTTGTTGTACTGCGCGCACGGCGCAATATAGGTGAGAGTTCAATAAAAAACAAATGTAAAATATTAATATAGCTATCTAATATTGACATCTATTTATTCTTAAGTTGTCCATGTTACGGTATGTAGGTAGAAAAAATATTTATATCTACAATTGTATTCTGTGCAGCTATACTCAAAGAGTGATCAAAAAGTTTAGCTCGGACTGTGACATCATTTATTATCTAGTCATTAAAATTCAGAATTATAAATATTTTAATATATAAGTCTCTAATATAATAAGTAGTGTCTAAAATGGGTGACCAAGTACCCCCCGAATTTTAATTATGAAATCGAATCATAAGAAGTATAAATTGTAGAAAATACATAATAATAGATTAAGTAATAAAAATCGCACAATATGCGATACAGAAAGATGTAGTGAGAATTATATTATGTGTGTAAGAAATGTTTATACTATTGTATTATTATACACCTAGACCCTATGATCTTTTTACCGACCTTTTGTACCTTCGAGTCTTTCTAGTCCATTGTGCATTTTCTAAATTTAAGAGTAATTAGTTTCACATTCTTAGCTTTAGTTTACTTTGCCAATCATTTAAGTGGACTTGAGGCTATCATAGTCATAAATATTTTACGCTTACTACTATTAAAATGTAATATTTAAAATAATTATTCATAATTTAAACGTAAAACTTAGTGTTAGATGTCATCTGAGGTTACTCTAATTTTAGAATACTGTATGTACTTAATTATTCACGCTTTAGAAGCCTTCTCTTGAATCTTATTACTTTATAAAACCTATTGGTGTCTAAATTATATTTATTTAAAATTATAGTGGGTTTCTTTTGTCCTGCCGATAGCATGCTCACCCAATTTAGAAGAAAAGCACAATTCAAAAAAAATTATTACAATTAAACAATTAACGTGTTAACTTATGAAAAGATCACGGCTCACACTAAAAGTACTGCGTCATCGCAAGTACAGCGACACGCGACGGACGTCGCCTATTGGCTGTTTCGGGAGATCACGCGATCCAGGATACGTTCGGAAACACATCGGTCTACAAGATGTTATTTCAGTTGAAATTATATTTATAAAGTTACAAGATATAACTATTTGGTTAAACCAACTTAATTCTTATTGTTATAATAATTGTTATATAATTGTTATAATTGAAGTAACTCGTTGGAGCTGTGAAGTTTGATTTTAAAGTATTTTAACTTAATTGTTGTTTATCATTCCTTTTATGTATATTTATGTAATCCGTTGCATACATTGTTTGACAAATCATATTTACTAATAAATCGTATGTAATAATAAATCAGTAGTGTGTTTCATTTATTAGATGAATTTTATAAAAATTGTGTGGTTATGAAACCACGATGCAAGTGACACTTTTTTTATTTATTTAAATCATTGAATCATTTTATATTGAGCCATAGGTGTGGCCATATTGGCTCTGGTTTTCAATTTATCCCTACTACGCGGTCGTCTGTAATGCGACATGCTATGATAGCGATTTTTTTGAGGCGATGTAAAAAAAGTTTCACTTTAAAAATCCAAGAACCTACTAATGACAATAATCTTGATGGATTACGTTCATAATATTGCTTTTTACGTAAAATCTCTTTAAAAGCTTTTCAATCATAATAACCATTACTAAAACAACGGTCCAAAAAGTAAGAAATCTGTTGTCATGGCATAATTAATCACTCGTCCGAATATTTTGCTACTAAAATAGGATTCCTTAAACTGGGTCGGCGAATATTCGTCGAAGTGTGGTAATAAATGCGAGTACTTATTAGAGTATATAGGACGTAGTAATTCAGGAAATAACGTAATCAATTTATTTTGTAGCTTTAATTCTAAACCGTGTTGCTACCAATTTGTATTACTATTCTCATGCATTTTCCTAATTCATTTATTTTTTTCCTCATTAAAGAAAGATAATGCCTAAATAACTTGGCAATGTATTCAGTATATCACTCTACCAATAGTATTACTGTACACTTATAAAAGAAATATAAAATGGAAAAAAGATAAAAAAAAATTTCATTCAATTTTGCTAAGAAAACATTCTGCAATTATTTTCCAGTGATTTTGTAGAAATAAATAACTTTTTCAATTAATGTTTTCCGATTCAACCAATTTATAAATCAAACCTCGTGGAATTTGTAGAGTTTCAGAAACTTCTACGGAACGAAGGGAAGTATTTTTTTCTTTTAATATTCGATAAATCTGCATTTTAATTTGAAATTGTGGAAACTTTCTTCATTACCTGTTTTTTTTTTACCATAAATTATGAGCGTTGTATATTAGAACTCGGTATAAACAAGTACAGTTTGTATACTTCAACTGAGTTTAATCTTAGCTTCTTAATTTTGCTTTTAAATTTATGTTCATTTAATATTGTAGTATGTCAAGAAGGTCCGAATAATAACAGACGCCGTAACACTGTGACTTACTTTCCGTCAACCAAATTTAGACCAAAGAACGAATTGATAAATGTTTCTATTTTCTCTTGATTATTCACTGGTCAATTTCTGTTTAGCGTACCTACGTTGTTTGATTTGATTTTTATACCATTGTCGTTTCTTTTAAATATCTTCAATATAAATTGTATTCTATCAAGCTACAATACACTATAGTGAGAAATAAACATTTTTTAATCTGCCGGCTAACGTTTTAATAGATATTAAAGGATTAAAGGAAAAAATATTTGCATCGTGATGCGTCCCTAGCATTGTGAGAATGTTTTTTCTAAGCCCGTGTGGCTAGTTACTACCTTCGAGTTGAAAAGCTGTCGCCAATCACTTATATGTGTGTTCCAGTACCTACACTTGAAAGCCAGCCCCTCTAGGCTTAACATGTTTGTCATCTTGGACTATGGTCTCGTCAAATAACATCATTAAACAAAATGTAGGCGCAAAACACTATAATATATAAAGCATAAAAAAGTACCAATGTATATCGCTTTCTAATACAATCTCAACTAATGTTAAACGATGTTGTGACCCAAGGTAGAAACACGCTAATAAGCCTAGAGAGAACTTGGTCTTTGAATATAGCTGCCTAAACACACTATATGTGCTCGGCGACAGATTTTCAACTTGAGGCTGGTAGGGGCTTTAAAAAACCTCTACCACAATGAAAGTTATTCTGATATTCTCGTCCACCAAAGCGCAAGCTTATTGTATCGATTGGAAGCCTATCAAAATCAAAATAAAAAATACTTTATTCAATTTAGGCCCTAAGAAGCCCTTTTAGTGGATGCACAGAGAGGAGTCAATTCCAGATATCATGATCGTTCACATATTGGTCCACTCTATAATAGCCCTTTGACACCAAAACCGGCTTAACATGGCACTTAAACTTATAGTCTGGCAAATCGGTAATATGCTTTGGGACTTTGTTATAAAACTTAACACTATTACCTAAAAAACTTTTAGTGGGCTTACTGAGTCTAAAACATGGAACGATCAGTTTGTCACAGTTTCTAGTCTTTAGATCATGCCTGTGCTTTACGAACTCCAACTTTTCAATGTTTTTGTGAACATACATTAAATTGTCAAGAATGTATTGGGAAGGCAGAGTTAAGATACCGAATTCTTGTAACTTAGTCTTTAATGATTCGCGAGGTCCCATAGTGTATATTATTGACGTGGTGTACCATCATGATCCCAAAGAACCAATATTGCGTGTATCATTTGTTTTCCCGAGTATTCATAACTTTTATACTAAATCGTTTCTTACATAAACCATTTATATGTCCCTCGATCTTTCCCTATGTATGTACCTATTAATTTTTATATTCAACACTTTTCTAGTTCTTTGACATTGCATACAAGTTCGGGCCAATTTTCTTGGCCGATTTGAATATAATGAATATTAATATAACTTCGGATTTGTGCGTAGTACACAAAAGTTTAATACGAAACAAAGTTAAAATATTGTTATAGGAATCTAAAATTGGTATTGATTTATGCTTGTATTTATGTTATACATGTATTATACTACGCATTTATATCTAAGTTTGCGTTCTGCGCTGTGTATAAGAGCGGTTAAAATGATTGGCGAGGACTATTATACCTCTTAATAACGTGCCCATAATACGTTATATTAGTTCATATTATGTGTTCTGTTATTGACGATAGTTTCATACTTCCACTAATATACTGATTCGTAATCATATCCATGTTAAATAAAATACGTAAAAACTATAGAAACCTTGTAGCTTTTGGTTTTATGAAATAGCAAAAGTATTTCGAATGTGAAATATGATACTACTGTATAACGGATTCCTTGTCTTCCAACAAGTGATGGATGTGGGGAGCGGTTTCGCGTTATTTTTATATACTTTCCCGATTTGTGCTACACGCGTGTCGATCTGAATGACGTAAGGCAACAATCTCAAGGATTAGATTGTTCTTATCTATTCAGCTAGATGTTTTGCTTTTGTTTTTCTAGTGTTCTAGAAGAAGCGTCCACGTCCTATTTATCATTGACTATACATAACACTTTGTTATCACTTGTTGTTATTGTAATTTGTTGTAATAACTCGTTGTAGTATAATTAACTGGTTATACTCTGTAATCAAGTGTTTACGTCATAATTAATTTCTATAATTTCCCTGAAATTAAGTGTTTAAATCTTGATTATTGGTTGCGGGTTATAAAATGTTGATGTTTTGTATCGCTATTTGGTGGCGAATTATAGTAAAATGGATTATAATTAAAATCTCCTTAATAGAGAAAAGACTGATGTTTACCAACTTTTTAAAATGTATTCATATATTAGCTGATACCGGCGACTCCGTCTGCGTTGTTTTTTATCTTATATTATCTTAAAAATATATTTTATATATTGAGGAAATACAATATAACAGTTACGAGCAAAAATATACTTTTCTTACAAAATTTGTTTACCCGTTCACCGCTTGCCCCACTTCTGTACGTCAAGAAAACACATCGCTAAACGTATAGCGCTTGTACAAAACGTAATTTCGTAATACTTTAATAGCTTTAGTGTAAATGAAAATATCGTGATTGTTTATTTTTTCATTTATTAAAATAACATCATTTTCATTTAACCAAAATGGCACTATAATGATAACCAATTTTACTGAAAGTAAATAAACTTTCTCAATGAAGATCAGAACATAAATATTATTCATAAATTTAATTTGTTCGCGAAATATCTGGAACGTTTTTGAATTATGAGAGTGCATAGAATGAATGTTACTCAGAATTGCTTGCATTAAAAAAAAAAACTTAACCCATATGTTTAGCTAGAGACCGCTTAGACAGTCTAATGTAATAAATTAGTATTTTAAACATGTGTTAAGCACGTGTTCATTTTTGTTTTCATACTAAGACCGCAAGTGTCTCAGAAGTAAATAAATACAATATATATTCGAAATCTATACAGTAACTTTTGAGTGATATACGGACAACGTTAGACCTCTATTTTATTGTATTTATATAAGATAATCTTATTATGTAGCATATCATTCTAAACTGCCTCTTAAAATATCCACTAGCAGTTTACAATCTACTAAGTAAATGTACCGTCTCGATAAAGATTTATCGTAGGAGTAATGATCCGAGTTTATCTGAACAAAGTTGAACAATATATTTTTACGTTGTCCTAATAAACTCTGGCCGAATGATAGGGTTCATTTATAACAAGGTGTATTTTCTTTATGATTTTTTTATAAGGATTCTTACCTATAAGTTATCTTTTGCACATAGTAACATATTTATTACCGACTAGCTGATACCCGTAACTTCGTTTGCATTGATTACCATCTAAACACAGAATTATTTTTTGTTAGATAATTTATCTGAAAACAGTATTGTCCATTTACTTCTTCTCTCCTGTGTATGCGCAGCACATCGCTTGCCTACTTCACACATCGCTGAACACTTAGTGCTTATAAAAAGTTACTTTCACTTTACTAACTTTATATTAAACTAGCAGGCCGGGAGGACGTTGTCCTGCCCTGATAATAGAAAATATATACTTATGTGCATGAAATGCTTGAGATAACTAATGTATTTTATTTGATAAGAATTAATACTGTATCCGTCTAATTAATTCCAATTAGCTCATTATATGGAACCATTTTTAGATGATAAATGGGTATAGTAAACTATCCTAAAAAGATAGGTATAAGCCATCCTAGACATTTTTGTTGATATATAAAAGAGAAATATCTCAGTATGCATTGTTTTGTTATATCTAAAAGGGATCAGGCAACGTTTTCGACAAGGCGACTTGCCTTTTTGCGTTTCTATCAACAATTATTATTATATTTGAACCAATTCACAGAAACCCTGACAAATGATGTACCTAAACATTCCTCATCCGTTCAGTAGTTTTTCGAGTTTATTGCGAACATCCAGACAGACAGACAGACGCGGCGGACGACTTTGTTTTATATTACGTAGTGATGATAAGGCCATCGCGATCATTTTGTTTTAAGTGTCAAATATTTAAGAAGCAAAACATAATATAGTTATTGGAATTCTGTCCAGTACTTTTTGACCGACACGTGTACATAAGAAGACCTGTATCATTTTATTTAAGATGTTGAACTGAATATGACCATATTATTGACAATGACAATTTTTTATTCAACAGCGGTAAGTGCAAAGCCAAAAATAAAGCCAAAAGTGGAACAAATCCTCTTGTAAATAACTTTTTTTCGTTTCGTCGCACGTTATATTTGCTTCGATGTCTAGAATAGAACTTTCGTCAGCCGTATCGTAGCCTGCTTATATACCTAAATAAACGAGGGATAGAAGTCTCTAGAATGTAATGAGAATATAATTGTTGGCACCAATAACATTTAAAGGAAAGGCGAAATTTCTGTAATGTATGTAATAATATCCTTACGTGGGTAGTTTTGATTAATTCAGATAAAATAATACTGTTCTGCGGATATACTGCATTTATTACCTATCTAATTCGTATTATATTCGATAAGCATAGAAATGTCAGAGAATACGTCATACGTTATTTTTAGAACTTGTTTGTTTCTTCACGATACCGGGAGAGATAAGATTACGATGTGAACGTCTTCAGCGCATCCATGAGTCACCACCACGCTGTCTCATTTGGTGAAAATTCTAAATATTTTCAGATACTTCTTCAGTGTTCGAAAATAATTCATTTTTTGTTACAGGTCATAACCATTATTTTAGTACTATGTTATTTAGCTAGGGCCAACTTTAGTAGTGCAATATTAATTTGAGTAAATTTGTAATACGTCTCTAGTTTACTGAAAAATGGGTAATAAATATTTACGTATTTTAAAGTTGAACCTTTTGTACATCGTCTTAAATTTTTTCGTCCATCTATCGCACGTCGTATTAGTAGTAGTGTAGGTAGTAGGAGTAAAGCGAACGGCTTTTGGCAGAACAGCTAAAACAGCGGCGACCATGGCTCAATTTTCAAAACGATTCAGTTATTAAAATAAATATTGTGCTCAGTTTCTAAAATGCTTTATACGAAAATTTTCAGTTAAATGCTTACGTTCCGATAAAAATTACGATTATTACGAAACATATACGTTAATTGAGACAAGTGATCCGAGTACTTGAGAAATTAAAAAACACAATTTGCCTGTTTCTTTTCATGTAACGTTATCCTCATTAGTGTCCGGGTTCATTTTCCGTCTAATTTTGTTCCATGATATAGCTCGTTATTCTATGTAAAATAAACTTTTTACATTTAAATAAATATATACTTATTCCCTGTGGCATGGTTGAATATTTTTACAGCGAATTTTATGTAAAAAAGGAATCTGATATAGCGTAAATTGAAGTTCAACGGTATTAGAACTTTTTTTTATCAGAGATGCATTATATCATAGGCATCAGAGTAGGTAACGTACGTTCGTGGATGAAGTATATAGATGGTCTAAAAAAAGATCAGTCCTTGTCAAGATTTTTGACCGCTCTGAAGATAGTTGCGCAGAACATAAATTTAGATGAAAATGCATATTACTACATATTATAAAACAAAGTCGTCCACCGCGTCTGTCTGGATGTTCGTGATAAACTCAAGAACTACTGAACGGATTTTGATGCGGTCTTCACCAATATATAGAGTAATTCACGGGAAAGGTTTATGTATATAATTAGTCAAAGTTTTTTGTAAATTCGTTGAAATATAATGATAATTGTTGAAAGAATCGGAAAAAGTCAAGTCGTCTGGGAGCTTTCGTTGGTAACGCTGCCTAATCCCTTTGAGATATAACAAAACAATGCATACTGAGATATTTCCCTCTTTTAGATTTACAAAAATGTCTATGATGACATATACCTATCTCTCTAGGACAGCTTACTATACCTATCTATCTTCTAAAAATGGTCACATATAATAAAGTAATTGGAAAGCTATTTAAACGGATATAGTATTAATCTTTATCAAACTAAATTACATTAGTTACCTTAAGCATTTCATGCACTTAAGTATATATTTTTTATTATCAGGGCAGGACAACGTCCGCCGTGGCTGCTAGTTATATTATATGTATAACACCGAGACAACATAAGGAAATAAAAATACAAATCAAATGTAATAATTTTGTAAATAAATATACAAATATAATGAATTTACACCAAAATAAGTACCACCAAATCATCAGCACGACCACCAACACATCACCATCACCACCAAGCCACCACCACCAACATCACCATCATCACCAAAATAGTTGTTCGAAGATATATAGCATTTTGCAAATCCATACACGCGTAACTCTAATACCTTCTGGTCGAACCATAATAATTTATAATATAAAGTGACCAGCATTTCAGGAACAGAACTTTTTTCCTTTTTTCTGACATCGTAAATACAACCTTTCTTGAAGATCGTTTGATTAGTTAATGTGTAAAACAAAGAAACTCACATTTGCATTTATAACATTCGTTACAACTAGTTAGGATTATACGAACTATCATTGTAATGAAATGAAAATGAACTATCATGTAAATATTATTATATTAGTTGGAATTAATAGAATATAAAATTTGAAGCTAAATACGCCACGCTTAATTATTATAATGCCAAGGCGAAGTATGTTAATGCGGTAATGAATATTTACACAGTCGAGAAAGTTCCAGAAATCACGTGCTTAGTAGTATCTATATATCTATATATTTATTGAATTAACGTGTTCATAAACAATAAAGATGCAAGTTTTTACTAATGTTATACATATATATATATATATTTAATTTACTATATTCTTTATGTACATTTTTGCACTGTAATAAATATAATGGTTAAGGTCTGTCTTTGTGCACGCATCATGTATAACCTACTTAGATACGAGAGATTTATCATCATCATCATCATCTTACCCTTATCCCACTTAAGTAGGGTCGGCACAACATATTTCCTTTTCCACTCTTCCCTGTCAGATGTCATCTCAGTATTCACACTTTTTATACACATATCGTTTTTCACACAATCCATCCTCACCTTTTTCGGTCTTCCTCTACTCCCATATCCGTCCGCTTTCAAACTCAAAACTTTCCTTGTTACGTGACTTTCATCTCTTCTCATAATATGCCCATACCATGCTAACCTATTACTCCTCAACTTCTCTATCATTGGTACTATTTACAAACTTCCTTTGATATACTCATTTTTAATCTTCTCCATTCTTGTTACACCACACATCCCTCTCAACATTCGCATTTCTGCCACATGGAATCTTTTCTCATCCGTCTCTTTCATAGCCCAGCACTCGGATCCATAAAACACGACTGGTCTTATTATAGTCTTATACACCCTCCCCTTGACTTTCAACGGCACTCATGGATCACAAACCACCCCAGACACCTTTCGAAAAATCAACCATCCTACATTTATCCTATTCCTCACGTCCTTGTCTGTACACCGTCGGTTTGGATCAATGAGCCGATAGTGTTATATATATGTATTTAGTGTTACTTGTTAGACACTTAGCGCTTATATAAAATATCACGATATCTTAATTTAATTACAACAGTTTTAAGAATCTACCATTTTTAATTAATACAAAGATTAAAGAGCAAAGAAATTTTATAAGCAAAGTGTATATTTTTGCTTTAATTTTTTTGTTTTGTATATTGTTTCTTCTGCACCTAAAATATGTTGTCAAGAAAATAAACAACGATGATGTAATCGTTTGTATTAGCTAGCTATGTTTCATTATTAAAAGCATGTTACTGACCAGGCGATTGTATTAATGACCCGGTGTTCGGTAGACTACAACTTTTGATTCGTACTAAAATTTTTAAAAATCTGGATGCCTTAAAAGATGATGGACACAGGATATTCTAATCTGGATCGTTAAACAGTCTACATATCTGTAGACATTGCATAACTATATTTACCGCTTTATTTTTGTAATTATTATTTTAGATATTCTCTTTTGTTAACGTGCTGGTATTGATTTGCCGACATACTCGTATATGTAATTAGGAAACGAGGTAAACTCTATACAACGACATTCGAATTAAAGGCAAACTCCTTCAAACATCGAAATTATTTGACTTTGATTGGTTGGTTAGTTTGGTTGGTGATTTTACGTTTACAATTTTTCTGCCAGAAAAACTGAAGAACAAAAAATTAATGATACGAATATGAAATAGACGATACTGAACCTTCACCGAGCATCAAACTAACACTTATAATACAGCCAAGTATAGTAAAATTATATAATTTTTCTTTCCACTCCAATTAACGACACATCTATAAAATTCACAGCCTCTTAAGTGTCGTTACACAGAGTTTATATTGTATTGTATATTTCTAAAAATAAGACTATATGACAAATTTATAAAAAAAAAAAATAAGTGAACCCTCGTTCCAAGCAGGCATGAGAAATAACAACCCGCATATCACGAATATTCTGCACGATGTTAAAAATAAACACAAATAAATCTGTCACGTAGGAGGGTCAAATATTTTTCTTGTAAAACTAACGCACGCTGTACTTAGTAGGTCGGACCTGTGTTATTGAAAGGGAAAAATAAATCATGGGAGCGGGCAAAATATAAATACGGGGCAGCTTTTCGCTTTCATGTCACGGATCCAATTTGATTTATCCCGAACGTCGAGTCGGCTGGATAAATTAAATCTAGTTGAGTTAGAATATGTCACAGTCTTCATAGACATCGCTCTCACTGTACCAAGAACGGAGAGCTCGAGCGTCGGTACTATTTTTTTTAAGTTATGTTAAAATCATCTACAAAAATTCCGCATGAAATAATTATAGTTTTATGCTAATACCTCGTACCTTCAGTAGTTCAGATGCGGTTTGAGCCTTAAAAGCACTGTATTTGAGTTATATATATACAAACAGAAGAAGATAGATTATAAAACTTACTAAATTATTTGTGAACGCGCTAATTTTTGGCTAACGCTCAAGGTGGAAAATCTCTTTTTGCATTTTACGTCCAATTTTTGAAGAAAATTATACCCGGCCCCATAGAAAGGGCTGGCGTGCCGTGCAAGAGATTATCGGGGCTCTAAGGCGGGTTCGGCAACCAACGACAACTGAGTTTTATTAACGAATGTCGAACTGTAAATGCCTATGTCAACCTACATGCTGCGCGGTACAGACACGTGATCGTGTTCTTACGTAAAAATCATTATTTATACGAAACTTTAACCTTATCTCATATTGAGGCTGATAAAAAAAAAAAAACTAAAATATAAACACGAGTGAAGCCGCGATGCACAGCTACTTCTTTTTAGTCTAGCATTTAGACAACTATGAAGTAGCTATTTATTACAGAGAGATAGGAAACTTTTTACATGAAAATGAATTAAGCTAATAAAGCATTTCGATAAGATAGTCGGTCATATAATAAAAGTTAGAGACACACTGATCGTAAAGCCATACCCAATAGGTTAGTACTCGTAGAACCCGTTGAAAGTAGGTTATACGGCGGTGACGTCACACCTGACATTTAACTAGTGACGTCACGAGATGCTTATGTAAAATAGCTATTGTAAGATACATTATGATTATAAATGACAAATTGTTAGGAAATTTAAATGTTTTTGCACGCTTTCTTAAGTTACTTTTTTATGTCAAATCCAGAAGAATTTTGTAATTGATTTTTAACTAATTCTGATTAAATTCTGATGAAACTTGAAACTTTGAGAGTGAAAGAAAATAAATAGGAAAGAGAAGTATGAAAGAGTTTTTTATAATATAAAATAGATAAAATAGATTTTACTTCAGATATTATTAAATGAGGAGAACCTAAATAAACATGTAATTTGTCGGGAAATTTCACACAAATACAAGAATGAAATACACAAATTAATTAGTAATAATTAAATATATATATATATATATATATAACTAATATATAACTAAAATGCATAAAATAATTTTTCTTGAGATTTGATATTTTTTATAACTTTTATACGTTCCACACTGCTTCTCTATTGAACATACCGTTGAGTACAAAGTGATAAAAATCGTATTTTCTTAAAATTTTATATTTAATGAAGGTATTCTCATTGTTTAAGATAAGGACCATAAGTCTAGGAAACAAAGCAAAGTAAATTTGATCGGCATTTGTCCAATAGTTTCTGCATTATGAACGTACAAAAGCAGATCTCTTCCATTTTATTTATACAGAAAATATAACATATAAAAAATAACATGTTTAATAATACCCAAGTCCTTTAATTATAATAAATAGTTCAGATTATATTAAAATCGTTTGTATGTTTTTACATTATTTGTGGAAAGAAAACTGTCTGTTCATGAATCATTGAAAAATGTTCACGCAAAGACAGATAAAAATAAAAAAGATGAAACAGGGATAATCTGTGCCGGCGATATTCTGGCATCGAACTTTGTTTTAATGAAGTCCTCATGACGATTTCCTTCTGATTTTGCCAGCAATTTCGCAGCGTAAAAATTTTCATCTAAGCAATTTCCAATTTATCCCGATTTCGAGACCACGATGGGACTTGAGTCACGAAACTTGGATTTTGTAATGAAAATCTTTAATGTCCTTCACATTTTCATCCGAATGAACGTTAAGCACAGCTTCGCGGAATTACGGTGCGAAAATTGCGGCTCCGCTGGGGGAGCATTTTGTTTGGTGAAATTATTTTACTTAAAGATTTGCCAAAAAAAAAATTAAGGATTAACATAAAAACAATGAGATATTAGGTAATTTTTTTATGTTAAGGATATACAAGTTTTAGTTGTAGTATTACCAAAAAAAAAATCTGTTTATAGGGAATAACCGATTTAGTCTCTTCAATTATTGATCCGATTCAGCAAATATATACAAATATGTCAGTGGATTTACTATTGACCTGCATTCATACTATTGACCTGTACTAATGACTTCCTTGTATTGTGTCGTTCTGAAATATTATTGACTGGAAGTATTAACCAATCATCACAATCTTTATTATTAATTCAAGCTTGGTTTGTCAGACTGTTTACATATACAGAAAATTGGTAATTATATTGAGAATTGTATTAATGTATCATCTTTTTAGGAATAATGCTTTTGTACTCTTTTGTATTTTTTGTATTTTTGTATATCATAGGGGGCAAACGAACAGGTGGGTCACCTGATGGTAAGTGATCACCGCTGTCCATAGACACTAGCAACACCAGGGGAGTCGCAAGTGCGTTGCCAGCCTTTTAAATATGTGGGCCTCCGGCGCTCTCACTGACCGAACGAAACGCAACAGTGCAAGCACAAGTACTACCCCGGGCGAGCCGACCCATTCAGTCTGAAACCAGTAATAGTTTCAGCGTAGTTCTACCACCTGCAACCTAGCTTACATGACGATTGTATGACGCTGCATGGACATATCTAAGACACAAATTACGCCTGTCGTCATTTATATTTTGTAGCTTGCATGCATTCGTCAAATGACGCCTCAGTCAACAGAAGACCTAAGAGTTTATGTAGCGCATATCAAGAAGGCACTTAGTAGGATTTTTTCAAACAAACTTGGCGTTTATCGTCATATTTAGACCAGATTATATAATATGTTTATATATTAACTTTATAGTATGTTTATATAGTATTTAACCTAAGTGATATACAAGTTATATTACTGTAAAATTTCATTAAAATCCGGACAGTAATTTTTGCGTACGAGAGAAACAAACATCCATTCATCCTAATAAATTTTGTCGTTTTTAATATTCATTGGATTTAAATAATAACTTTATAAATTATTACCTATATGTCTTTAGATATAGAAGCCATGTTACTATAAAATTTCATCAAAATGTGAGCAGTAGTTTTTGCGTGACTGAAAAAGTAACTAACACCCATACATCCGTACAAAATTTCTCGTTTCTAATATTAATTGTATTTGAATAATAGCTTTATAAATGATTACCTATGTGTTATTCAAATGTACAAGCCATATTACTATAAGATTTCACCAAAATATGAGCAGTAGTTTATGCAGTAGTGAAAGAGTAACAAACATCCATTCATCCTCACAACATTTCTCGTTTGTAATATTAATTGTATTTGAATAATATCTATATAAATTATTACCTATGTGTTATTCACATGTACAAGCCATATTACTGTAAAATTTTATCAAAATATGGGCGGTACTTTATGCGTTATTGGAAGAGTAACCATCATCCATTAATCATCACAAAGGTTCTCGTTTTAAAAATAATAATAATCGGATGTATCAGCTATGTAGATGTATATACCATAATACAAACTATGTTTAGTATGGACTTCATTGGGCCTGTGTGAAATTATAACCTCATATTTAGAGAGAATTTTCAAATCTTAATATTGAATATTAAAAATGTCTCATCCCGTTAACTGGATAAAAACATAAAGGTAAGATTCATGTAATTATTGTTCTTGTTATAGTCACCAACGATAATTTAAAAGTCGCTTTTGTTGATGTTAATAAAATGATAAAAGTTCTAAATATCAGCGATCACAAACGTCGACAAGGCTGAAGAAGATTTCAAAACAGGGCAATATTTTCTTATAGCTCCCCATAAAACTTTGTAATTCGTTTCCATCTATCTAAATTAAAACAGATAAACCAAAACGCTACAACAATAATGTCGTCTGAAAGTCGCGAAAGTTTACTTTTTCGACTATTTCTTTAAGATATTACTTTGTTTATATGTCTAAAAAAGTCAAGTTGAGAGTAAATAAATGTCGTATCTGAGAGAAATATTGTGCCGGAAGCTTTGAGGAATATAGTAATAATTTTAACTAAGCTTGTTGTGTATCAATAATTAATTTTTATAGAACTGACTGACTAAATATCCGCTTCTAAATGCATCTCTTAAATATAGTTTACAAGTATAATATGTAATTTCTATGTGGTAATGAAATGTATGCATTAAAATATGAGTTGAAGATAGATAAATTATACCAATTGCATGAACGAGAAATAGTGAATCTAGTCGCTTTATACAGTTGATATTTTACAGCCAATTAATGACCAACAGTGTCAACCGACGCGTTTAATAGTTCTATTACTAGTTTCAGAATTAACCTTCTCAGGTACTGATCCCGCAAATAAAATCAAACATTTTTGTTGTCGTGAGACGTGGCAGCGGTCAATCAATTCCTGAAGGAAGTGTAAAGTAACATTCACTCTAATACAAAAACTATTACGAAACCATTTATATCACAGAGTTATAATTCTGAGCTTTTATGTTATTAAGAAAAGGCATTCTATTTTTAAACGAGTAAATTTGTTTTAGACGTTTATTTTTTAACAAGATACTGGATTTCTTTTTCAAATTTTAATAAACTATGAATGGCATTGTAGTTTAAATTTAGATTCAATAGTTTAATTTTAGACTAAATAACATTTGTTGTTCTTTTATTTACTGACATTATGCAAAAGTTCTGTAGTTTCATGTGCGTTATTTTGAGGCATGTAATTATAACTTATATAAAATCGTTGTAATTACAAAAAAAAATGAAAATAAATTACCTAATATTCTGTTTAATAATCGATGGCAGGTTGAGAATTTCCACATTCCGAACGATGTCTCTTCTATTTTCTCCAAGAATATTCAAAGTCATACTCGAATACCTAACGATCTACAAACATAAGCAGTAATACTGAAGTAGTTGCATTACAGCATACACAACACAATGTACACGTATGTGTTGGTTTATCCACAGTCGCGTTAGAAGCTCCGAGAATGCCTTTGTCCATAAGATATAGAATACAACGTTATAATTTGCTATCAAATACGACATTACTGCAACGTAATAAAGTCAATTATGCTATGTTTTAGAGGTGCGAGGTATTTGGTGAAGTCATTGAATGCATTTCCATGTCACAAATCAAGCTAAAGCTATGTCACCTTGTATTTAAACATAGGTATTTTGTATTCTATTTTCGTAAGTTGTTTGCACTGCCTTTCGTATACAGAGATCTAATTTTGTGGAAAAGTGTAATTCACTAAGTGTTTAGTGAACATCTAGCTACTGTGAGCTGGAATCCAGAAGAAGTAGACGTTTTCACATAAATAAGTGCTACTAAAACTGTTATTTAATTTCCATTATATTTTTACAATAACATGAGTTTTTTTTTATATTATTGGGGTCAAATGAACAGCTGGGTCACCTGATGGTAAGTGATCACCGCCGTCCATAGACACTAGCAACACCATATATTGTGTCGCAAGTGCGTTGCCGGCCTTTTAATATATGTGGGTCTCCGGCGCTCTCACTGACCGAACGAAACGCAACAGCGCAAGCACTGTTACTTCACGTCGGCTTTTTGTGAGAGGGTGGTACTACCCCGGGCGAGCCGACCCATTCATTCTGAAACCAGTAATAGTTTCAGCGTAGCTCTACCACCTACAAAAGTTAAAGCGATAATCTTCGAAGGAATAATTAATATTAAGGTAAGAGCTTGCCGTTTTCATTTGTCGTAGAAGTATATTACTCTCCTAACGACTTCCGAATGAATTAGCTAACTTTGCAACTAACGCACTACTCCAGACGCATACAATAGGTTTGGGTTACGCCTTCAGTTAGTTTAGCGTAATTTCTCTTATGACGTGTTTGAATGGAACGTTGGCCAGTCTCAAGAACCTACATGGAAATCAATATCTACACACTTAAGTATTCACCAACCGTTGTTTCTTTCATACATTTTCTGTAATTTGTGTCATGGACAAACCTATAGGATTGTAACTCGTCAAGGTCTGTCAAATACCACACAGAACATTAATATAATAATGTGGTAAATTAGTTATTATGTCAATATTATTGTTAATGCTTTAAAATTATTCCCGTGTGTAATTAGCCTTAAACCTTAATGCCCGGTTTCTGAAGCATTTTTAACTGTAGTTTATCTGTTCAATAGCGCTATCGGTTCGATAACTTGTCAAATTGGGTTTCTGAACACACAATTATACGAGAAATGTCAGTTAACCTCGGTTCAACTTAACTGGCCAAGATTGGGCGTTTATCTATTCGATAAGTTGATTTGACGTTTCATCTGCCAAAACTGACCTGAATCCCTTTTTTCTTTGTGTCGGTATACTAATTTTAGCACAAATGTTGTTTAAATTATTGTTTATTATGTTCCATAATATGAATAAGGATCCGAAAATTCATCGTAATTCAGTATAAAAATACTGTAGATAATTTCTAATCTCTGTACTTCAAAATCATTTTATGTTTATTTTTTGTCGACAAAAATTCTTTAGCAACTATATAATATTTTAATATTGTTTTCGTGCTTTATTATCGTACATATATTTTTTTATCTATTTATGAAATACATACAAATAATGATTTCAACAGGATTGCTGAGTATAAAATCTAACTGAATCAACAAAAATTATACTACTATGCATGTTAATAATACCATTCAACCAATAACAAAACCAAAGTTTTTAAAATGTTCGTCATTTTGGGAATGAGGGGTCAATTTTCAGTCTTTGAGAAACAGCTATGTAACAAATCAGCATACAAACTTTATATCTAAAATTAAAATAAGGCCACGAATCTAAATTGACAAAAAAGCTGTTACAATAGAACAACAATTAATGACGAATTGAAATGATAAAATCAATTTTATACATCATTTTGTAAAAAGAGCCATCTAGTGAACATCAAAGAAGTAGTTATTGGTTTGATAGTTATTTGACATCTCGTTGTGTATTCAGAAACGCATTGACAGTTAAACGCCGCTTGTCTTATGGATAACTTTATTGAATCAATAGCTATTGATAGTGTAACTGACGGCTTCAGAAACCGGGCATTAATCACCTATAATCTAAGTTAATCTCTATGAGAAATTTATATAAAAGCATCTAATTGTAGCATTTAATAGATTAGAATATAACGGAATACGATACAAGGAATAATTTATTACAGTGAGGCCATAAATAAATGCTTTTTTTATTTTTCCAATTGACTTACACTATTGACCTTACGGGCCTTCACAGCTTCACCGGACTACACAATTTTACTAGCGGTGTCGCTTGCATTAATTAAGATTTTTGTCAATAAAATACAGCCCATGTTACTGGCTGATAATATAGTTTTGTATAAGTGAAACAATTGTTAAAATTGGTTACGTATTTTTTTAATTTACCCATTTACAAACAAAAAAATTAATCTCTTTTCTCAATAATGGTTGTGATGAATAATTCATAATGGTCTGCGTAAAGCACAGTCTCTATAACGAAAAAAAATATTTACATAATGAGAAAAGAGCATGTGGAGCCTTACACTTTACATATAAGCAACAAAAATGTACTGCCATAATAATAACATTATTAAAATGTTGTCTATTATTATATTCTCTTTGACAAGCTTCACAGGAACCGACGATGTCTACCGTTATAATAAAAGTTACATTATCTGACAACAAAGGCCCCGGGACTTGCGGAATGTACGCCGGACGAAATTTGACTCGCTGCAGGATTTTGTCGAGATACGAAAATTACATTTTGTTATTATATACTCTGTAAATTTATTTTATGATTAAAATGATCGAGAAAAATGTTATTGTGTTTTTATAACAATTTTGTATGATTAAAAAAACTTTTTTTTAATGTTATAATTGTCATAATTACATCAGTATCTCGAAATAAAAAGAATTTTGCTCTTCCCGCTTCGTTAACAGTTCTAGTTTTAATTTCTGTTTGCGTCTAAAAAGTTCCGTGTCAGTTGCTTACTTTTGCCCTGGATTTTGATTGAACATTTTCGTAATTAACGTAATAAGGGGTGTAAGTGTCATCTTTTTGGGTGAACTGAATTACTCTTACAAGTGATATCTATGTTGCTTCTGTGACATTTGTAACAAATAAAAGATTGTTTCTCAATTGTATTACATTAACAATTAAGATTTATTACAGTGGCGTAGTAGGTATAGGTAAAATCCTACCATATCATAGATCACTTAAATCTTGGTATTAGTACTCAGCAGAGACATATTATGTATATATAGATGTATACATTATGTAATAATGTTTGGTTACAAAATTTCCTTAGCCTTTTTAGTGCTTATAACAAGCGTATTTCCTTAAATTTTATTTTAAATTAAGATATCGTGATACTTCTAGATAAGGAACAAGCACCTAGGAAGCCATTTAATATTAAGAGACGATGTGGCTTAAGTTCGTAAACTGAACCTGAAGTGAATTGGCTTTTAAGTGCAGCTGCCAGGAGACATGCTTGTGACATGCAGATAGGTGCTTAGCGAGTGATTTTTAAACTGAGGATTTTAGCCAGATAATGTTTATGTTATCAAGAATTGTATAACATTTAAAAGTCTATGTTTAAATGAATAAATACTATTTCATTTTAGCAGTGGAACTTTTTAATCCCTGGACTGTCCAAAGCCTTTATGGCTTCTTTTACGTTTATCGTACGATGTCGGGAAAAAAAATGAAACACATAATCCGCCGTTTTGAGATCTGGGTCTTAAAAAATTTGCCGAGGGGTTAGCAGAATCTTCGCTTCAATCTTTAATATCGTTTAATCACCTCTGCAAAGTTTCATTAGTCTCTGCTTTCTTATAATCTGTTTGAGACGTAATGTATTTATTTTAGTCTCGTAAATACTTATACGGTATAATTACTTCATACTACTTTTTTATTTAAACAATGAGATCTCCATTAAGGAAAAACCCGAAAAAATCGAAAAGAAATATTGTTGAAAATGGTAGTTACTTATTTATCAAAGTATGAAGCTTGTATCGCGAACGATCTCAAAGTTGAATGAGGTGGTTGAGAATCCTTCGATGCTTCTCAACTTTTGGCGAAGAAAAATAATGTTATATATCAATAGTACGATAGTTTAAAATCATGTAATCGTATTTTTTATTCAACTCGGTTCGAAATCACTTTATTGGAACCATTGTGAGGTAAGAAGAATCAGTATGCTGCTCAGCCAAACTGTATTAAATAGGAAAGCCATCCAACACGAATTCTGTACTTAATATAAAATGTATTAGCCTGTGATGACATTACATTATTATGTTTTCGTTTATATTCCTTACAAAGCTTTAAATACATATTATAAAACAAAGTCGTCCGCCGCGGCTGTCTATCTGTCTGTATGTTCGCAATAAACTCAAAAACTACTAAACTGACTGTAATGCGGTGTTCACCAATAGATAGAGTAATTCACGGGGGAGGTTTAAGTATATAATTTGTCAAGGTTTTTTTGTAAATTGGTTGAAAAATAATGATAATTGTTGAAAGAATCGGAAAAAGTCAAGCCGCCTGGGAGCTTTCGTCGATAATGCTGCCTGATCCCTTTAAGATATAACAAAATATTGCAGACTGAGATATTTATCTTTTATAGATCTACAAAAAAGTCTCTATTGGCACATACCTATCTTTTTAGGATAGCTTACTACACCCATTTATCTTCTAAAAATGGTCACTTATAATGAGATAATTGAAAGGCTATTTAGACAAATACAGTATCCTTATCAAATAAAATATATTAGTTACCTTAAGCATTTTATGCACATAAGTATATATTTTTTATAATCAGGGCAGGACAACGTCCGCCGGGCCTGCTAGTATAGTGATATATTAATTAAGTTTTCTTTCGCGGACTAATCATACATAAGTAAAATCTACAGTACATCGAATAATAACACTATACTTTAATAATTAACTAGATACTAAATTGCAGACTCAACTAACAGTGCAATTAACGGGGATGAATATAGTATTTATGTAATCGTCCGTCCGAATACTTATTTAAAATATATCTTAGTTGCTTCGTATTACTGAGAGGTACATTTAGATAACAGGTATTAATATTTCGCAGGTCGTAATCTCGTGAACCTTTTAATTATTTTCTGTTATGATAATGTACAATTTTTTGTTTTAAACATATTTATATTATTACTACAATTATTATTCTATTATTACTAAATATATTAATAAAATAGTTATGAAGGTATATCTATTAAAATATTTGGTAATCACTACATATTATAAAATGAAGTCGCCTGCCGCGTCTGCCTGCCTGTCTGTATGTTCGCGGAAAACTCAAAAAACTACTGAACGGATTGTAATACACTAATTGATAGAGTATAATACATGAGGAAGGTTTAGGTATATCATTTGTTAAGGTTTTGTGTAAATTGGTTGAAATATAACGATAATTGTTGCAAGTGTTGGAAAAAATCAAGCCGCTTGGGAGTTTTAATCGAAAACATTGACTAATTATAGTGAGATATTCCTCTTTTATAGATCTACAAAAAAGTCTCCATTGGCACATACCTATCTTTTAAGGATAGTTTATTATACCCATTCTATCTACCAAAAACCTGGTCACATACAATGAAAGGTTATTGGTAGGCTATTTAGACGGATACAGTATTAATCCTTATCAAATTGAATACATTAGTTACCATGCTCATACGTATATATTTTGTTATTATCAGGGCAGGATAACGTCCGCCGGGCCTGCTAGTACTTATTGATTTGATGTTATTTCATACATAATTTAATGTCGTTGAATCTGTCTCTCTTATGTTATCAATATTTTTATAAATTCTTAACGTCATTTTCATATACATCGTATCGCTTTCTCTTTAATTTCAGTTTCGTTTCAGAATTTAGTTAATTAGTTACAAAATTAATTTTATTAATTTAGTTTAAAATTAATTGGAATTAATTTCGTTTCTGTTTCATGTGGAAGTAACAAATTCCCTATTGCTATAGGTGAAACAAACGTAGCAACGTAAAAAAATATTATTAGTTGCTCGAACAGAGTACCGCCATTATAATTGATTTTCATATGTTTGGTTAGTATTTAAAAGGATACAAAGCACCTCAAACAATGGTCCAAACATTGGTTAATGCATCCATTCAAAAGTCATTCGCAGCTGTATATAGCCGTCAGCCAAAGGTTGCTACAACAAACTCGTCTTACGTGACGGGGGCTTAAAGTTCTTCTGAAATCTTTACTATGCCGTCGGTCTTCTTTGTAATGGGTGTACCTACACAACACCTTCCGAAGTGGTGTTATCGTTCAAAATTTTTATGGATTCCATCAGTCCCTTTGTACCAGCCATATGCGTCGCCCAATGTCACTTAGCCTAGCAATTCTGAGAGCTAATTTCGATGACTTAAAAAATGTATTCTAATAATAATTATACAGAACCTTTTTATTACGGCTAATAAATGTATTAAGTGCACAAAATCTCTGTCAAAATATACTTTCATATTTATATTTTATTTAACTAATAAATTAATTACTATAATTATAAAATACAAAGAAAATGAAAGTACGGAGTGCTAATTCATATTTTGTGTCTCAATAAAGCTCGTAATTCGCACGTCAAGTAAAATGAGGTCATTTGTTATGCAATTAAGTTTTAAATAAATTATAATTCTTATAGAAATAATGTTTTTCATCTTGAGCGTCTTTTTAGACATGATAATTAAAATCTAATTTGAGATCTTCTATGAAAACGGAACTGAAATATTTAGTATTCCTAAAACAAACAACAATTGGCATAACTATTTGTAATGCAGCATAAAATAATATCGATATATCATAAACATATAGGTTGATATTCAATGGGAGCATTAATTGGTTGTCGTTTGCACAGGTCAATTCAATCCAAGTTTGTCAACGGAGCAAAATTAGACCGAATGTTAAATCAGCTATGCATTTATGTCTGCGGTTGAATGGACCTATATTCAGTTGATACAACTCATATAATTTTATCATTGTAAGTAAGTATAACTAAAAATAATTATACTGAGCATTTCAAACACATTTTTTTTTTATTTTCAATTTAATAAATTCTAATTGTGTTATACGAAAAACCTGTTTGTATTAAAGTTTATTTGAACTTGGTCAGAGTTACGACCATTGTCTAATATGTTCGTATAATAGTTTATAAGCAAAAACTTAAGTAAATATTAGAAAATATTAATGGCAATGACAAATACATATAAAGAAAGAATAATTTTATTAAAATTTGTGTAATTGGACAACAAGTCTCGTTATATAAACTGTTATCAATTATTCTGTTGTTGAGTAATTTGCTGTTTTATAGCGTATCGCAATTTATGACGATATCAGGACATTGAAATGAATATTCGTTATTTGTATTATGGATATATAAGCATTTCTTTGATTACTGCATAGTGCTTGTTTGTTTGCATTATGCTAGAACATCAGTCAATCTGTCAATAATAAAAACGAATAAGAAGCAACAGCAGAATAATGATATCATCAATAATTGGTTCTCCCTTACAAAAAAATAATATATATTGCAAAATTATTAACAACAAACCATTCCAAATAATGCAGTGTAAAACACAGGGAGGTTGAAAGAGCTAAGAAAATATAAATAATGGGCAAAAAGAACAAACTGTTTATTTATGGCCCAACCCAGAAAAAATGAGACGGAGAGTGGGTAGTGTGACACTATTACTCACTAAAACCCCACGGTGTACCGACCGGCACTGAGTTGGAGCGGCATGAGATCGTGCAGTGCTATCACCAGCAGAAGATGTCCGCCGGGCGTCGTCCTAATAAGGGGGGCAAGCTGGGTACACACCAGCCGCCCCTTCTCGTCAACGGAACCTGTGCAATGGGGAGATATGTCCCCCAGCCCATCCCCCTAGGTTCGGCTACGGATGTGGTAGGAGACGGACAAAACGCCGCCTCTTCCCATTGACTCTGCGTTTGCAGAGAGGGTCGCTCAGAGGATCCTCCTCGTGGATCCTCTCCGCCACCTCCTTCTGCGAGATGACCTCCTCGCAGAAGGAGGCCACTGCATTCCATATTGTTATAGATTGCTTCTCACCACCTCAACCAGAGTACGACGCTGTACACTCCCAAGCAGTACACTCGAATAGAGTACGTTGCGCGGTGTCCGTCCCAACACCGCACTCACTACCTATACCACTAACCTAACTACCTACTACTACCAACTACCACCCTCAAGTTGAAAAGCTGTCGTTGAAACTACAGGTAATTGTTGTGTTCTGGCAGCTGCATTTCGGATCCAGTCGTTCTCTAGGTTTAGCCCGTTTACCATTTTAGATCACATTGTGATTTAACATCAGATGAGATTGTGGTCAAAGGCTATAAAGTATAAAAAGAGACTTCCGTGACAAACTGCAGTCGATTGCTGTTTGAAAAACACATAACTAATTTAGCTTAGCTTAATATTTAAGCGGATATAATTTGATATTGCAAAAGACATATAGTGTATTTTTATTGTTGTATCTGATAATCATTTATATATCATGAGGATATGATCTCTAAAATTTTACTAACGAGTTTCTCAGTATTGGTGTACATTTTCTCTTTCCAATTTAATTAGTGATACTATCCGCTGATAGTGAAACAAAACAGCCTGAGGACGCTCAAGAAAATGTATTGCTAAAGGGAGAATATAGATGTATACATTACACATCTTTTGTGGTAATTGTGTTCGTGTGTCGTTCCTCTTTAGGTTCAAAATGATATTTGTAGGCCGATATTTTCATAAGTTAAAGAAATATAACGTAAGCCTTTACAATGTTTATTTATGGCACGTCCCGATGTCATGACGTAACGGTTTATGGCTTGGGAAATCGTTAAAAAGATTACCGCGAGATTGCTCGAGTTTTCTCCTCAAATTAAAAACTTTCGCAAAGTCTATTCAAAGATATTGAATTAATACGGTGTTTCCAAGTTTTATTAACGGAGTATATTTTTTATATAATTTGTTGTGGACATGACTGATATCATAAAATTTGGCTTTGAGCTACTTTATCGACTCGTCATATATATTCGTTCTATTTTCTTTTATGGGTCTAGTAGAAAGGACGTCTAATGCTTGTAATGCCGATAGTTCTATAAGATTAAATTCTTTATTTACTATTATTTATGTACTTAGTTTAGTTCATACCTCTCAGTTTTATTAATAAATTTTAATGGCACTGACATATCTTAAGTGGTCCCAAAATAAAAGTCAATAAGAAAATATCAAATATAGTACAATCAGATATTGCTGTTTATCGTTGGACAATCAGGTCAAAATATTACGTTAAGCTAAAACGTAGTAATAGTGAGGTCCTATTATAGCGCTGTACGAGATGTAAGTTATGAATATGCCCGTGAGGGGACAAAATAAAAATAAGTAAAGCCGTAGCGCACTGTTAACTATATTTTTTATTATTATAATATAGCCTCTCAGTAAAGCAGAACTTCGATATATATAACAGTGAAACAATTTTTAAAGTCGAATCAGTGGTTGTTAAGATTACTTTCTGAGAAAAAAAAACACTTTATCTTTCTACAATAACACCAGCTGCCTCTGCGTTATTTATTATCTCAACAACATATTTTGTGGACAGAGATAACATATAAAAAAAATGTAAGCCAAAATATACTTAAGAAATTTCTTCGTGAACAAAGTTATCCATCTACTTCCCCTCTCCTATGCATGCGCATCACACCGCTTGCTTTACTTCACACATCGTTAAACGAGTAATGCTTATAAAAATAAAAGTTTCTAGAATCTGTAATCTATTTTAAATGAAGATGTCTTGATAATTTTTTCTAGTAGTTTTTATGTGATACATGCGCAACGGCAGACATTTATTATTTTATTTAGACTATACACTAAATAATATATAGTTTTAGATTCAAATACAACGATTTATCCAATGCACTCTATTTTCTCGAAGTTTTTCTTTACGTGCGTTCATGAGAGCGAAATAACACTCAATACCCGTCGTTCAGTTCTCGGAATATCGGAAACCTTTTAAAAACCGCTTCTTATCGGGGGAATAAATATGACTCTTTGTTGTCTCAATATTTTCATTTAACATATGTACTTATCAAATAATTGTTCACAAAGCTCTCTTAATTTAAAGCGTATAAATGCTTCTTCCTAATCTCATAGTTGAAGTAATTATTTGTTGTGACGAAAATATAAAACAAAATCCCGTCAAAATAAAAAGGAACATTTTTTAACAACTTCGACTGAATGGCACGGTCGTTGTTTTGATAGTTATCTGAAAAAATTACTATGATATAGTAAGTGAAAAAGATCTAGTAGAATTGCATTTCTGCTAGTTATTAAAAGCAATTAATTACAAACTACAATATCTACTTAAAAATAAATGGACTTCGAGATTATTTACAGCCAATGATAAAAACAAAATACAGTTTTTAAGATTCATAAAACAAACGCCTTTGCAGTTCTATTGAGATAATCAAAGAATAAGATGAAAAAAAAAACACTGTGAGCCGTCGAGGAACGCCTGGTAGATGTGAAATATCGATGTTATTTTGTACAAGTAATATACATAAAAGAACAGATTGCGACAGGAACTAAATAGAAACTGTAAATAAATAGTTTGAAGTATATTGTAGAAAATAGTTATTATAAGTTTTATTTATTAATTTACAGTTGTGTTAAATAAAAAAAAAAGAAGTAATAGTAAAAATAAACTTGTGAAAGAATAATACCCATACATATGTGTATACATTAATAATTAATATTAATATACTTTTAAACATTTTAAATCGTCTTAAGTTAGTTATAAGTGTAGTTAAGTTCCTTATTTATTATAGTTTGTAGTTCAACTTTACTTGTAATTTATAAATTTTATTGAAGTTATACTTCTTTTGGTGCGTTAAGGAAAATGATGAGAGTAAATTTTTACAATGCGCGCACGCACCGTCTCGAAAAACCTACACCCTGAAGTTAGCTATAGTCAACATTTTATTCATAAAAAAGATGTATGTATTAAATACATTTTTTCTATTGTTAGTGTCGTTTTTTCTACAAACGTAGAATAAGGCGAAAGATTTTGAAAAGATTTTTATCTAGTTATGCCAAAGACTATAACCTCTAACGCGTGTACATAAGTACACACACACTTTTTTTCTTGATCTTTTTAGGTATAATTTTGTTTATTTTTTATTAATCTAGCATATTTTATACTAAGTATTGTCAACCTAGATAAGGTCTCTGTTTGCTGTCAGAGGTTTTTACTTATTTCGCAATAAAAAAAAATTGGCATGTCGTAAAAATAAAATATTACGAATTTTTTCCAGAAAATGATAACGGTTTATTTAATAAACATTTATTTTCATTGAATACAAAAATTTATTTCATATTGTGACAACTCAATTTTTGTCGCCACATCATACACACTAACTACAGATAGACTGTATATGTGGTGAAGCGTCGCCACGCCAGCGAACGATTTTACGTGCTGCTATGGATGTTGCACATCACAACTCAACTAAACTAAAAGTTGTCAATTGGAAGATGAGGAGTGACATGACCTTTATAGCAAGTAAAATGTCAGGATCAGTTATGATACAAATGGTTTTGAAATATCATAAATTTATAAAAATAAAGCCACCACTCGTGTGTGTAAAAAAATAAGTCAAAACGGCGCATCTAGTTAAATCTTTATTTCATGGTTACTTGGTCAATATAAGCATATCAAATATGTATGCCATCAGATCAAGACGAGACATGTAAGTATGAAATATAATATTCTATAGATGTTACAACCTACGTTTCAAAGGATCCCCAAACGTTAAGCTGCTTTAGATACCGTATTGTACATAATATATGATGCATTAACTTTGAGGACAACCAAGAACCACGATCATAGTCTCGACAAGGGAAACCACTAACACTAACCACAGAATAACCGTATTTAGCACGAAATAGCATTACCTAAATAGGTACGTGTATATGGAGGTAAAATATATACGTTTAAATAAAAACTTTTTTTTTTTTCGAACTTTCCTACACTGTTGGCTTCGTAAGACCTCTACAGTTTCACCGGACTACAAATAAATACATTTGCCTCATTCCTATACATACATATAGTATATTCCAAATATGAATTATTTTTTTGTATAAACTTTTTTTTTTTATATTATAGGGGACAAACGAACAGGTGTCTCACCTGATGATAAGCGATCACCGCCGTCCATAGACACTAGCAACACCAGGGGAGTCGCAAATACGTTGCCGGCCTTTTAAATATGTCGGCCTCCGGCGCTCTCACTGGCCGAACGAAACGTAACAGTTCAACCACTGTTACTTCACGTCGGTTTTCTGTGAGAGGGTGGTACTACACCGAGCGAGCCGACCCGTTCATGCTGAAACCAGTAATAGCTTCAGCGTAGCTCTACCACCTACAAAAACCTATAAAATAAATTCTTAGTAATATTATTATAAACTACTCATAGATTTTTAAATTTAATCACTATTCCTTAGCGCGTATAGAAAGTCTTATATCTACCAGTAGACATACAGATGAAAACGTTTAATTCGTTACATGTAAAATATAACCATTTTAAAATGTAAGCTATCAAAGAATATAATAAAGCGTATTATATAAACATGTATAGAGACCGCTATTTTTTAAGCTTTCCATAAAGAGTCATCATCCCATTTTCTTACCCTTATCCAACCTAAGTAGGGTCGGGACAACAATAACCGCCGTAAAAGAGGTAGAGATATTCTAGATGTAGTATAAACTTATATGACGTCAGTAAAACATATTCAGATTTATAAATGCGAATACTAAAATGTTTCAAAAGATTCATTTCACAAAGATTGGTCAGTTTATTGTTGTCTAGATTTTTGTTATGGAACCAAGAAGCTTATAAAAAATATCTAGACTATTTACTTAGAAGCGAAAATTGACGTCGAAGGGAATCGAAGCGGGAAAACAATAACAAGTCTGTATTCCAAGTAAGGACATTCAAGCAAAACTTTGCTTTTTTACAAGTATGCCTTTTCCATATAACATAATGTTTTGTGATGTAATGCCATGGTACATTTAATTATTTAGTAAAAATTTATCATATCGATACATTAGAGTTTCAATTCCCTTAAATTCCCTTAAATGAGTGGCTTTTACCTGCGGGCAACACTGGCATTAGTAAAGACTTTACTTATTCATTTTCTGTGGTTGAAAGGCACTTCAATTCCATTTCTATTCTATTTTCCTGACAACGGGATTAATACAAAATACATGAAGAGTATTAAGCTAAGGTAAATAAAGAAAATGTCGATATATAACCAATATTATTGTAAATTATGTACCCTTTGACTTGAAACGTTAAAACTTATTATTATAAAAATGGACGAGAATTTAATTCATTAACCCAGGATTCCGTTCCATTGCATGATAACCGCTTGTGTTCTATTACTAAAAAATCGGTTGTCTGTAAAGTCGGTTTTCGGCAGATAGTTTTACGTGGTAACGTCATAAGAAAACATTGATGAAAAATTGCATAGTTTTATGAATTGAATTGAATTATTATCACTCAATCTCCTATTTCTTATATTAATTATTTTTGAGTCATTTAAATTGCTTATTAATTTTGGCTATAGGTACAACAACGTACATTTATTTACTGAAGGAAAATGGCCTCAAAATAAATGATCCATTAATTACAACTAGGTCTGAACATTAAATAGAATCTGTCATCAACAGTATACCTTCATCAAGAGATTTTAAGATTAACAATTCGCTTCGAAATTGAATGAATATTGCCATTACAGATTTCTGATTTCCATCTAGCAGAATTCAATTATCGCCTCTGGGCATGAATTTTGATGAACAGAAAATATAGTAGAGATTAGAAACGTGAATATATTTTATGAGTTTGTATTGGCCTTCGTATTAAAGCGTACCTTATTTATTCTATTGCTATGTAGTAAAATATGTTAGATTCTTATAAATATTATACCTTTCGCATATAGTCGATCATAATAACTCTATTATTAAAGGGAAAGTTTGAAGATCGATGGATGCTTATTACTCATTCACGCAAAAACTAATGAAAAGTTTTTGATGAAAATTTACAGTTAACTTACTTTATCCGTACGGTTTCGTGCGTCTTAATCTACATTTTGCCTATCCCTTCAACAGTATATTTTGAAGTGAAACTTCTTATGGGAGGACTTTAAAATTTTGATCGGCTATGTTATTGTGTGACGAAAGGTGTTGGAGGTAAACACTGTAGGGTAGAATATTGAAAACACCGGTGCTCGTCCGATAACTTGGCTGGGTGACCGCCTGGGAACACCGCATTACGTTGGCCATTTGTTTTTTTTTTGAATAAAAATGTTTTCCTGTAATACAAAAGTTTCACTTCTGTCCTGTGTTTTTACGACACACCCTCTAGTTTTTCTAGATGAGATGTTATGTCCCTCTCTGTACTCCTGAAAACGTTTATGCAAAAATTCATGGGCCTTGGTTCAGTAATTAAAGCGTGAAAGCATAACAATTTTTTTTTTTTTTTTCGAACTGACCTACACTGCCGGCATAATGCCTTCACAGTTTCACCGGACTACTAAGGGGAGCGCTTAGGGCACTCACCCGATTTTTTTGGCAACCAGCACAAGGGCACACGGTGTGCCTCGGCTCGAGCTGTCGCCGAGTTTTCCCGATCTGACTAAGCTAGCTAAACTAACTATCCATTTCATACACATATAAGTTCATGAAAAATACATGTGAATCCATGTATGTTTCATGAATACCTATATGTGTATTTTGTATCTGTCTACTATGTTGTGTGACCTAATTCAGTCCGAAAAGGGCAAAAAAAACAGCCCACCACCATGTGTACCTATGTGTGCACGTGTGTGAGGTGATCTGTGTAAGTGTGAACTAAAGTGAGTACTGTATCACGCAAATAACAACCTCGAGGGCTCCACTCCGAGGGACGACCTAGGCTCGAGATGCTATTAGAGAGACGCGACGTGTGTGCGGGATCGTATCCTCAACCCCTGCCTACGTCGGCGCAAGCAGAGAGAGTCGCGAGCGTGGGCGCAAGCACGCATTTTTATGAGTTGAACGGAGCTACAAGTAAGACGGCGTCGGCGCCGTTATTTAACTGTGCAATCGACCGGATTGCGTATAAAACCTAAAGGATTCGAACTATTAGGGAAAGATAGACATAAATACGCGGATTTATTCCATCTGTATCTAGAGTAAAATTATTTAACTGAATCGCGCGCGAGGCGCTGAAGAGTGGCCGCGATGCCAGGGAAGCTCGAAATGGCGTTAAGCAGACCGAGGTTCTGACTACTATTGACCATCGCATTAAAAGCGACGATTTCCTGAATCTCATGGAAGATGAGGAGCTGGGTTAACCAGTCTATACCGGCTAGGGAGAAGGTGAAAGGGTTAGCCTGGACGGGCTTAACCTTTGGAGGCTGGGATTGGGATTGGGACGAGGGTTTGGATGCCCACGGGGCCTGAGGGGCCCGTGAGGGCCGGGGCGGCGCATATGGCGCAGGAGCGGGCGGTGTCTGGATCTGGGACCTAGGTTTAGGAGCCCAAGGGGTCTGAGGGGGCCGAGCAGGCCGGGGGGGCACGTAAGGTGCAGGTGCGGACGCTGCCGGTGCACGAGAAGTGCCCGAACCCGCAGCTTGTGCGAGAGAGAGGTCGGAGGGGGCGTGGCTTAAGGCCGGCGCCTTGTTGGCGCATCGTGCGGGTTCCGTGTGAACGGGACCGCTGGGTGAGACGGGACGGGACAAGTCGGCTTTCCGACGGTGCGAGACGGTTATGAAACCGTCTTTAACTGACTCGACAACGGGTACAGACGGATCTACGTCCATATCCGAGTCTGGAAGAGGGCTTGCTACTAGCGATTCGACATTGCAGTCCGGAGAAAGCGGCGAAAATGAATTCGTCACTGTGATGTCGGTGCTGGGAGATGGAGCGGTTAGAGACTTCTCCTTCCGCGACTTGGTTTTGGACTTAGCCTTTTTGGCAGAGACCGGGGACCGCGAACGGCCGGCTCCGCTATCAGGCAATGCTGAGGAGGGAACTACGGCAAACGGAGGTAGAGGGCCTAGACCCTCGAGGATTTCGGGACATTCAGCTAGAGCCTTGTGGTAGAGCCTTTCCTCCCAAGCCGCGCGCACGGCAGCCTCTTCTGGGGTGGTGGGATTGGGGTATGGTCCATATTTGAAGTATGACATGACTAAACCTCCCTGCCGGAGGGGCAGGGGGGTGCGCCTGTTTGAAATTTAACGGACAACCGTGTCCGGACCAAGGGAGCTGTGGGCGATGTGCAATGCCTCACAGGGGACCTACGAAGCCTAGGGGGAGTTCCCTAACACTTCTTTCTTCGAACTTGTTTCTTCTTCTATCTTCAGGTACGACGCTCAGCACACGGCGCAACACGACGAACGATGAACTGCACGACGACACGACGCGCTGCTCGACGACTCGATGTACTGCACTCTGTGTGCTCGGCTCGCACCGAAAAGTGCGGTTTAATTGGTACACTAACGGAGGTGCACCGGCGCTCTGAAAAGAGCGTAACGATTGACAATAGCCGATCGAACACACAATACTACCGAGAGTATCACGAACTAATTCAATAACTACGTAAAAGTTATCGAACGATCTGACCGTTAAGAGCTGCGAGAGAGCGCACGTGCGTCCCCGACCGCGGCTCGAATCGGACTCAAAACGCATAACAATAAAATAATATATCGTATTTATAATATTTCTTAGAATGCCTTAAAATAACAGTCTACAATTTATAAACATATGTTTTGAATTGGCCAATATTTTATTTTTATATTTTCGTTAGCTAGCCAGATTTCAATTTGGATGTTCCATTATCGAGAATAATATTCTCAAGTAGATATACGTAATACGTAACTTTTTACGTTTGCTTTATGCTCACAGACTGTGAAATTAGAATGATATTGTGTATTACATTGTTTTTCTTATATTCTATCCGCAAATAATTTGCGTTTTATTTACATACACGAGATTCGTCTAGAAAGTTTGTTATGCTTTGTATATATTATTTTAAATGTCAAGTCTGAATAATTTTTATCCAAGATGATTCACTGTAGATCTAATATGGCTTAGAGCTTAGAGCATTAGATGCAAACCAGTTGTTGCTACTTCAACTACTAATATAATCCTTTCCAGTAAAAGTAGAGATAAAAAAACAACTGAAATAACTTTAGTAAAAGTAATTACTGTTAAAAGTTGAATAAATTAGGAATTTAGCAAAATCGTATTTTTCCTTATTCATATACAATCCTTTAAAATTGAAGAAAATTTTTGGTTTGACTTATTTTGTAATTACCAGAACGTAAGTAAAACAAAACTTTATAAAAATATCACTATATTAAACATTATAATTAAAGCTATGTACACATGTTAGTAATTTTAAGGCGCATCATCTCCTCTCAATGGAAGATATAGCGGACGTCTATTGGCTGGTCGATGTTTGTGCTGTGCTGGTAAAGACTGTTGAAAAGAGTCCGTATCTGATCGCGATTGTGCTAATTCCAAATTTAATGCACTGACTGGAACAGGCGTCACTGCATACCCAGCGGCTACTAATGCAGCAAATTCTTCAGGGGTATAAGCTTTATTGTTTTTAGGAGGTGGTAAATGAGAACGTTGGTCAACAATGCTTTGGCCATGTTGTTCAATATTTATTTGTTCAACATTAGAAGACTGCCCGATTCTAAATGGTTGATCATGTGCTGATTCCTCTACATTCCCGTTATGTTCTCTTAATGAAGGTTGTGGTCTATTTATTTTTCTTGGAACTAGATTTTTGTTTACATAAATAGTAGAATGCGGCTTTATCGCCTCAGATCCATGTTGCGTTTCGGGCTTGGTGGGTAAAGCTGGTACTTCATATCTTGCTCGTGGATCATTTGTTCTGTACACGGCACGGAGCAAATACTGGTCGCCACCACTTTGGGCAGTCTGTGATTGCAAGCCTTCTGATAACACTGGATCATAGATTTTAACTGATCTTAATTTTTCAGTTTCAGGATAACGTTTCAAGTAAGCCACTGGTCTTTCGACATTGGAAGATTGAACACGTTGCTCCTGTTTGATTTGTTGAGGTTTTGAAGCGTCGACTAATCTGTATTGTTTAGGAGCTGCTTCAGGTAAATATTGGGGAATAAACCCAAAATCAAGTTGAGCTCTTGGTTGTTGTACTTGTTGTAGTTTTGGAGCCTCAACAACTTTCAGGCCTTGAGATTCAGGGCGATCATATAGAGGTTGTTGTAATTGTTGACTTTGTTGGAAAGGAACGTAGCGAAGAGCTTGCGCAAGTCTTTGTGGCTGAGGTGTGGGATGGTATTGAGGCTGTGCTTGAAGTTGTGGGTGGGGTTGCTGCGATTGGGGCTGTTGTTGTACGTTTGTTGTTTCAATCAAGTATTGTTGAGGCGCTGCTGGTGTGCGTGGTGGTAGAATCTGAACTTTGGAGCGAAGTTTTGTAGGTTTTTTGCTGGGCTTGGTCACATGCCTGTCAAACTAAAAGTATGCTTTTTAGATAATGTTAGTGTTGTATATGATATTTAATAATACATTCTGAACCTCTTAAATTCTTAACTTTATCATATTCTACAGCTAAGCTTGTTGATCAGTGAAAGCAGATTTTCATATACAAAAAACATTAAGTTTGCATTTAATTAACTTGATTTGTATTCTTACTTATATAGATTAATTTTAAAGTAGTTATAAATGATACTGGATATACCTGTTGATATTGTGGTACGACGCTTTGAACAGTAGATGCCTGTTGTGGTTGGTGATTAGACTCATGTTGTTCAAAAGACTGTTTGCCGAGTTCCTCTTGTCCTATAGGCGCTTGGCCTAACAAAGCTAGGAGTTCCTGGTCAAAAGAATTAGTCGAGCTGGCGCCTGTGTCACTGACTGATAGTGCAGCTCCCACTGAGGCTTCTCCGCCATCGGAGGAGTGAGTCGGCCGTGCAATAACAGCGTGAGACGGTTGTAGGGACACCTGAAGTTTAACAATTACATAATTAACTATCTCCTCAAGAATGAAGTGTAACGATATGAACAGTTATCTCAGATAAATATAACTATAATTTAATAAACTCAGAGTAATATATAGAATCTCTGTAAAACAATAAGAAAACAGGTAAAATGAAATAAATATAGTTACAGTATTTTAGACTGAGTTATTTCGTACGAATGAAAAATTGTATGATTTTTATAATATGTTATAATAGTTACAATAAAGGTAATTAATTATATTCATAATGATTTATATCGGTCACATTTTTTTTTAACTTGTACTGAACTTTTCATTAACTTTTGGTTTTGACTGCACTAATTAATTCAATTAATCGAAATAGTTGCTCCATTTCACCAAAATCCGTTCAGCTTTAAAAAAAATAAAAATTTTCGGACACAATATTATATCAAACGGCATTTTAATTATTAAGGCTAATTCATTTTTTTATATCTAATATCTTTCAAGTACTTGCCTGACGACTAATCTGGGGATCGAGATAGTAGAACTGCTGTAGATTTTGTTTATGTTCATGTTGAGGATTCGGATACAATTGCTGCAAGAGCTGATTGCTTGTAAGAGGTGCCTTTCTTTCAGGCTGTAATTCTAGAAGTTCCTGAGCATTTAACGAGTATACCTGTCCTGGTCGATACACGTTGGGGTTGGTATGACTATAAAAGAAAAAAGGAACAGATTTATCAAACTGTATACTTATTAGTATTCATTACAAATACATAGATTTATTTTAATTGTATTAATTTACTTAATGTTTTGTTTTTTTTTATTCGTTACTAGCTGAAACCCGCGACTTCGTCTGAGTTATTTATTATCTTAACGATAAAATAAAACAATAAAACAACTTTGGCATATATATTTATGTACAACATTTCTTTGTAAACAATATATATCCTTTACTTCCCATCTCCTATGCATGCGCAGAACACCGCTTGTCCAGACTTCTCAACGACAAGAAAACAAATGTCACTGAACGCGTTGTTCTTGTAAAAATCGTGGTTTTCAAAAACTTCAATAACTTTGTATTAAATGAAGATATCGTTATTTTTTTTTATTGAAAACTAAGTATCTATGAAATAAAAAAAAATAAACATATCCAGTAATTTTTGCGTAACGCGCACACAACGGTAGATCTGTATGAATTTACTTATATAGATTCCTAGCAGATGCCCGCACGTTTGGTTAGTTGCGCATTACAAAATATTGCAAAGCGTTAATCGTACCCAAAAATGTAATAGTCTAGAAACATCTACGAAACATTTTACATCGAATGGTCATAGTCCTATACCGATAAATTCAGTAGTTTTGACGTGATTCAGACTCAGAAGGACTGTATTCTCATTATATATATGATTTAATTATACCCAGCAGCTTCCGTGTCTTCGTCTTGCTGAGGTTCTTCTACGGGTGCTCCTTGATCCTGAAAACAATATATTATCATATTAGGGACATTAAGTCATGGTGGTCGACTGGTTCGACCGCTGGTACATCAATCTGATGGCCGCAGGTACCAAAGAGTTGTCGGAATTCACGTACATTTGCTAATTTAAATTGGTAACACTATCGGCTGACGGTGAAGGAAAACATCGTGAGGAAACCTGAACCTTAGAAATGTTCGTGTACCACTGTATGTGAGAAATTTAGAACTGTGAATATCTCCGAGTTTGAAAGCACCAATTCGTCGTGGTCTGGCGTGATGATTATACCCACACCTTCCTTCGGGAAGAGGCCTGTTGCCCTGCCGTGGGTCTTTTACAGGCTGATGATAATGATTAGGACATTAAACGAACACTTAATAGACTCTTAAATATATCTATTACAATTAAAAAAAGCTAAAGTTAATTTAATATACTCGTATTCATTTATGAACTTGATTAGGTTGACCTTATAAGAATATAGATATACTAGATAATACTCATATATACTCAATAAAATTTAAAAAAGTTCCTGAATTGAGTCCATATTAACGGATAATATATTACAATTATATTTAACACACGCGAAAGCAAAAAACACGAACGTTTTCAGCAGCATAAACTTTTTCTTCTGATAATATTTCCTAAATAAAAACTATACAGTCAGTAATCTAACATATGCAACGTATGCAATGCGTGTCGTAATACTGCATTAATAACAATTACCCTTTAATATGGTACAGTGAAAGTCGAAGAAAAACGAGACAATGTAACCATTATCGGTCATTTACGAAACGGCCGACGACACTAGCGCACGCGTCCATCAATCTCTACACAACTATATATGCATGCAATAGAAAAATTACTAGGATGCACATTATAATGGTGGTTGAACATTTTTATAGGCTTTGGTATCAATTTTCAAACGAATTGAGACATTAACAAGATATTATATTAAGATGCAACCTGTCTCACTGTTTGCTTTAGTTTATGTTAGAGGTAAATGCAAGTATTTACTGAATTGGCTTAAATTAAATTGTTTTTAAAGTTTTTGTAATATTAAATATTATTAGAAATATGAATGTGGGTTTGTTTACTTGTTACGCCTTAATTACATAGATAATCATTATGAAATTGCATATTCGTAATCAGGGATGCAGAAAAGGACATAGGGTACTACTTTTCATCCAGATAAAGTTCTATTTCCGAGGGATATGGCAAAATCTATAAAAACGCGAGCGAAGCTATGAGCAAACGCTAGTTGAAATTCTGTTGTCTATTTCTCTGTAAAACATCCAGATAAAGTTCTATTTTCGAGGGATATGGCAAAATCTATAAAAACGCGAGCGAAGCTGAGAGCAAGCGCTAGTTGAAATTTTGTTGTCTATTTCTCTGTAAAACATCCAGATAAAGTTCTATTTTCGAGGGATATGGCAAAATCTATAAAAACGCGAGCGAACCTGCGAGCAAACGCTAGTTGAAATTCTGTTGTCTATTTCTCTGTAAAACATCCAGATAAAGTTCTATTTTCGAGGGTTATGGCAAAATCTATAAAAACGCGAGCGAAGCTGCGAGCAAGCGCTAGTTGAAATTCTGTTGTCTATTTCTCTGTAAAACATCCAGATAAAGTTCTATTTTCGAGGGATATGGCAAAATCTATAAAAACGCGAGCGAAGCTGCGAGCAAGCGCTAGTTGAAATTATGTTGTCTATTTCTCTGTAAAATGTAAGATATTTTCGAAATATTAATGATGTTTTCAGACAATCGTGCGTTCACGTTCTATCACGTGGTTTTACTTCAACTAGTCTTCAAGTATGCCGTCTAAAACTTTCTGTTATGCATCGTTTATTTAAACTAACATACAAGTACAGTAAATATTAAACACAAACATGTGTATCTAATTTACATAATTCTTAAGATAAACATAGAAAATTAATTTCAATTCTAGTAAATGCAACAAAAGTACCAAACACTGTAATTACGGTGTGCAAGTTAACGATTTCACAATTCGAGTATATTTAATAATGTACTATGGATTCATCTTTCACTTCGCCGAATTGAATTGCATCGTCACCTAACCGTATCAGTTGTTCAACGTGATTTAACATTACGTGAACAATTGTCACTTGAATAGAATAAGTCCTTTTATACTTTTATAGTATAAAATAAAAATTTAAGCCGCAGATATAGATATAGAAAAAAAAATATGCACAAATAATTGCATTATTGCAAATCTAAGCTTTGCTTGTCTTTTGAGAGTTTCCGTGAAATGCTCATTTGCTTGACGAGACGTCACTCCATAAGCTGTCATCTCTTCATACTAGCTTTTGCTGGCGTTAATGTCAATTTGATTTATCCCTCGGGTACAGTACTCTTTTTGTATGGAATGTACCCTATGTCCTTTTCTGTACCCTGAAAACGTGCAATCTAAATTTCATAATAATCAGTTGCATAATTAAGGCGTGAAAGCGTAACAAACAAACGTACTTTTGCATTTATAATAGTAATTGGGATAAAAAAGTTTAGTGGTGTATAGTTTTTATACCTAAGTGCACTATTACCTCGAATTTCGTGGTAAATTATTATTAACCGTTCCTCCAAACGCATTGATAAATCCGAATAAAAATATTTACTAAACGCTATTTACCTATACTAAAGTCTGTTTTACCATGCTCCGAGGATGATTTCGACTTAAATTGGGTCTATAGAAATTATAACGTAGCAATAAAGTATATATAATCAATAAAAAATCACAAAGTTTCATGAGTCTATTTTAAAAAGCCTTTTCCATTTTATAAGTGCTATTTAATATTTATGTACGCACGTAAACCAATGTCAATTAGCTTATGGAGTGACGTCACTTTGCGTTTGAAATTACGCTCCAATTTACATAACATATCGCTGAATTTTTCTCTAAAAGATAATAATTTTACAATATAGCTTTTTGGCTTTAGCTTCGTAACTATTGTTGTTCGATTATTAATAACAATACTCATAGTAATTTTGATGTAAATTCCTATTATTATTCATAAGGTGTTTGGACGGTAACATTTAATACTACATTACTCGACTAATGAGCTGTAATGTGTTAATGTACTATAGGATTTTTTGACACGAAGCAGCCATACTTCTGTCGAGCACAACAAATGTTTACTCCGTCCATTAAATACGAATTTTGTAAAAGCAAATCGATAATGGAAATATCTACAAGCTTGCTTTAAAATGACATATCCGGATCATGTTATTTATTACCAGTAAAAACAGTTCTCTGTAATATTTTATACTAATAACTTCTTGCGAGTAATTCTATAGGGAAAGATACACATTATTTGTAGTTTAAATTACAAATCGTACATAATCTTAGTGTCATTCTGAAGTTGATATTTAACCATTTCCGTTATTGCTTTACTCTTGTGAAATACGTAATTGGAGGCCGAGTTTGTCCTGGTTCAATCAGACAAGAGATACTTAGACGTTTCGTCCGCATCATTACAGAATCAGGTAACCTTTTATGCTCCGGATATCTATGTTGTAAATGCATTTTATATTTAAGCCATAATTGCTATTTCTATGTTACGAATCAGACTTATTACTTGTGTAACAGTTTTTATCTAAGTAATGTTAAAGTTAATTAAAGTGTTTAAATTATTTGTATAATCTACCACTACATCCATACATGCGGGGCCGCGGCCAAAGCTAAAGTATTATGAAATCATCTAGGTCTTTACGCCACTTATGTTCGAATGTTATTTTATTAGTTTTTTTTTTTTTTTTTTATGTTATAGGGGGCAACCGAACAGGTGGGTCACCTGATGGTAAGTGATCACCGCCGTCCATAGACACTAGCAACACCAGGGGAGTCGCAAGTGCGTTGCCGGCCTTTTAAATAAGTGGGCCTCCGGCGCTCTCACTGACCGAACAAAACGCAACAGTGCGAGCACTGTTACTTCACGTCGGTTTTCTGTGAGAGGGTGGTACTACCCCGGGCGAACCGACCCATTCATGCTGAAACCAGTAATAGCTTCAGCGTAGCTCTACCACTACCAAGTCTTAGTAAACTGGTACTCTCATGCTTTCGACTCAGCAAACTCAGTAACAGTTTTTTAGTATATTATAACAATTATCATTATAACAAAGTCCAAAAGCATATTACCAATTTGCCGGACTGTAAGTTTAAGCGCCATGTCAAACGGGTTTTGGTGTCAAAGGGCTCTATTATAGAGTGAATCAATATGTGAACGATGATGATGCCGGGAATTGACTCCTCTCTGTGCATCTACTAAAAACTATTGCAGCGTGTAATGTATGTTAAATATTAGGTATGTTACTATATATGTTACAAAGAATAAACCCCATCGAGTTTCTTGCCGTTTCTTCTCGATGACTGAGTTGTTTTCCGAATCTTTGGTTATTTCTTTGGGCCTAAATTGAGTAAAGTATTTTTTTTAATTTCGTCTATATAAATAAAAATCAATTGCCGATTGTATATACGCGCATCGCTTTAGAATGACATAGCCAATTATTTCTTTATCGCAAGACACTGGACAAAATCTTGTTACTTGACACTGGCTAGTGCAAAAACCGTGACGGAGCCAAAAAAAAAATAAAACAAATTATTTCTTTGTCGTGTGTAATAGATGAAAAACAAGAAAGAATAGACACGATAGAAAATGTTTAAAAAATCGAACGAAAACGTGAAACATTTGGGTTAGAAAATCTGTTCACTAAAAGTAAATGAGACAGAGGACAATCGGGAGATTTTCAAAAATATTGAGAGATTGACGTTCAATTGTCAATTTATTTCATTACACTGTCGTACTGTAAAAGGAAAGTTTCGTCTTACTTTCTTTATTAGGTGACTCGTGCGAAGTCGAGGCGGGTAGCTAGTTTTTCGTACTAAATCTAACAATTTTTGTATACACATGTCTTACATTGAAATTTGAGTGTAAATTATGAATGTACAAAGTAACATAACTCCTTACAACATACCAATGTGCGTATTATACCTACCCTAGTTAATAATTATTCATAGATTCAACTAAAAATGTAGATACCGCATAAGGTAGCAATTATATTGGATTTCAAGTGACTTGAGGTAGCGGCTCTCAACCTTTTTTACTCAGCGACACACTACTCTTTACAAATTCGCAATACCCTTACTTACCCCTTACGACGTCTTATATGCAAAATTTCTGATAGTAAACTCTGAACAAAGGTGAGAATCTGTATTTCACGCAACACACTTGACAGATTCTTACGATATGCCAAATTGCCACGACACGGTAGTTGAAAACCGCTGAACTTAAGTACTAACGAGCAAACTTAACAAGGTAAGGAGGTCTTTGCAAATATTGAACATTGAAAGTAGCGTTTACTTAAATAATTGCTCGACGTTGTAAATACAGTAATTGAATCTGGTAAAAACACTAAAATATCTGATAGTAAACGTAATACTAAGTATAAAAATTTATATAGTAAATGTATATATCTATACATATATATAGACTGGAATACTAAAGTGTTGTGCTGTAAATTGAACCACGTTTATTTTTATGCACGTTTGTATGTATATCTTTTTTAAATTTGTTAGGTTTTATTTAGCGATTCTTGATATTAAAGAACAATGATGCCCAAGGTATATGGTAAAACAAGCACGCTAAATATAGAGGGGCTAGCTCTTAAGTGCAGCTACCGAAACATTCCCATAGGTGCTTGTGAGAGGGGTAGCTAACCAAGCAGATTTAGAAAAAGCCCTACCATCATGCTATAGTTTCCACATGATGATTTCCCTCATCACCGAAACGGGCTCATTCGCAAGGATTCCATCATACGTCGATCGACACGGTACCGTTATGTCCGAAACGCTAACCAAGGAGCTAAAATAGCTTAATTTCTTTAAATGTACAATTTTATTGTTTAAATAGTAGTAATCAGTTCATTTTTTTATGTTGTGAATTAGCAACCAGACGTACCTTCCACTTGATGTTCATGGTCACTACAGCCTACAGATATATGTAACTAATCTCAATAGGATCGCAATCCTGAGACCAATCTTATAATTGGTTGTCCTCAGGGCTGGTTTTGTGACAGGAATAGCTATGTTTAATATGCACATACTTCCATCATAACATTCCTCCTCAATTTCTTGACCTTTTTAAATTTATCCCATAAATAGAAAATAATCATAATTTTTTAGCATCCCAGTAGGTACCTTTGAACATTTTTTAATTCAATATATTTTTTATAATCCAGTTTTATTAACGTCCAGACAGGACAAAGTCGGCCTACGTGGCCCGCTAATATACAAAAAAAAATGTTCATACACAACATATTCCTGACAAATGGCTTACAAGTGGTGATTTTATTTTTAAACTCCATCATATCATTATTCGTCATAAATAATATGAGTTATTTTAAATATTTTCTATACCGATTACTTTGTATTTTGAAGTGCAGTGTATGCAGTTAGACATTAAAAGGTATTGTAAAAATAGAACAGTGTATTCTTACAAACTGTCGTAGTTACAAAATAAAAGCATTCCGCACTGGATAACATGTTATTAACAGTTGCAATAGTAGTAACGACTACAAAATGTGATGTGAAACCCTTAATTTACGTTATTATAACGAATGGTGCAATGTCCTACTATTAAAAACTCATTTGGGTAACAACCACACCGATAAAACGGCTTAACTAATAACATTCAATTATGTTTGGGAAATCTGGACTACGAATATCAACAAGTGGACATACGAATACTTAATAGTAGGTAGTTTTCGTTTTGTACATTATCGATTTTAAGAGGCAAAGAATTTTTCAACTAAAAAAAATGTATGAAAATAAATATCTAAAATATATTTGCTTCCTAGGGAACGTACCAATACTATGTGACCCATGTTTGACAATTGTTTACCCCTTTCCCTTCCCTTGGTGACCATCTGTAGTATACGAGAATCCTTCCCTTTCCCTTTAGTTTTTACGTAGTAATTCGTAAATACGCTTTTTGTCTTATTAAACTCATTTGTCTCTTTTATAATACCTGCATTGACAAGGAATCCCCGTAACATTATTGTACACACTGAACGATCGTACAACGATATTATTGTGACGGCACAAACTCTCATCGATTTGCTTGGCAACTGCACTGCACGAAAACTTTTAGTGTTCTTTTGCCGATATCTCCGTATATTTGCGTCAGTGTTGCCACCTGTTAGTTTTAAAAGGCGCGTCTTATTTGAATATACCTCCAAAAAGCGTGAGATTTCCTTTAGAGCATATTGAAGACGTGATGAAAACCTAAGTCCAACTCCCGCGCCCCTGTGACTAAACCTGGTACATTGAAAACCTCGCTGAACGGACCAAGTAGTATAGGTACGTTACCTTATCTATGAAATTTCTGAAGTTAGTGCCGATAGTTGTATAAATCACTAGCTTCTGCTGGCGGCTTCGTTCACGTTAATTTTGATTTGTTCTATTCCTCGGGAACACTACAATTGTTCTGGACGAAAATACTCTATAAACTTTCTGTACCTCTGACATGTGCCCCATGTTTAGATACACATGTACAAGTACAAGTACACATGTACACATGCACACAAATGTGTACCGTTTTGTGTGTGCGTAATTTCATAATGATCGATTTAATAGTTCAAGGCTTGAAAATGTGACAAACAAACTCACATTGTAATTCATAATTAATGAAATGGCAAATATCACCAGTATTATTATATTACTATTATTAATGAGATTGCACACTCCAGAACATTCATATGTGTAAGAAGAAGTAAACAAGGCATAGCAATGAAAGCATACTAATCAAACTAATAAAAAAATCTCCAAGGTGGCCGGTCACCATGGAGGAGTATGACCAAAATAGTAAATCACAGAACTCAATTATCCTGTAAAATGCTAAATTGGGACGTCATAGGTTTGTGCGAAACGAGAAAAGAAACAAAAATAATAGATAAGTATTCAGAATTTATTCTATACCACACATCTTCGAATAAGAGAAGGAATGGAGAAGATTTTTTATAAAGGAATATATGAAACACAATATAAAATAGGTCTTAAATAATATTCCGATAGAATAGCAAAATTAGAATACAGATAGAATACAAACTTGAAGAATATATAGTCATTTATTCAAGTGTATGCGTTCACTTAATATACACAAATTAAGACATGAATTTATTCAACCAATTATTAGAAAGTACACGTGATTTTTTTAGTCATTGAAAAAATATAATACTTCTCTCAGATTGTAGATTGGTTGGGGGAATGGTCTAGAATAGCGTCAGAAAACAATGAATGGAGAAAATTGGGAGAGGCATTCACCGCTGAGGCGAGTGCTACAATTTAAGGTAAAGATTATGATAATTGCAAAACAAAACAAATTAACAGTATGAGATAGTTACTAAAGAATAGATAGTAAATAAAAGGATTTTTTTTGAAGTTATACTTCTTTTGGCGCGTTAGGGAAAAATGATGAGAGTAAAATTTTACGATGCACGCGCACACCGTCACAAATACCGACACCCTGAAGTTAGCTATAGTCAACATTTTATTCAAAAAAAGTATGTATGTATTAAATACATTTTTTCTATAGTTACTGTCGTTTTTTCTTGTAGAAAAACCTAGAATAAAGCGAAAGGTAAAAATTTTTAAAAAGATTTTTATCTTGTTACGCCAAACAAATATAACTTCTAACGCGTGGACATAAGTACACATACACATTTTTATTTTATATGTGGATATTTAATATGTAACATATAATACTAAATTTTAGTTAAAACAATACAACGAAGAAAATCGCTACACGAGAACGTCGACCACTAATAGGTTAAAAGGAAAAGAGAACGTGTTAGGGATGCGACACAAAACTAGCAATTTCATTTACACACAACTCTATACAAAACAAATTTATATGACTACTGCAATATATAACATATCCAATATGTATTATAAATGAACGAGTTTGTTTGTTTGAATGGAATTACACTTAAACGACTGAACGAGTTCAAATGACATGTATATAAATAAAAATCAATTACCGAATGTATGTAGTATGTAGTGTATGTAAGCGCATCACTCTGGAACGGATGCAGTCTACTTGGCTATTTTTTTTTTGTGTTTGTGTGAAAAGAAATCTTAAAAAAAAAGTAAAAAATTTGGGTAAAAAAAATCTCCATATAAAAAATAATCGAATGAGTGAAATAGAAGACAGTAAAGAGGTCTTCATAAACATTGAGGAATTGTGATGTTGACAGTTGTTCAATTGCCATCGTATTCCATTACTTAATCGTATTTTAAAAAGAATATTTGGGGTCAATCTGTGAAGTGGGTTTGGGAAGCTAGCGTGGAATAGAAATATATTACAGTACATGTGACAAATTTATTGTAGGACGCTCTCGTATAAAGTAAGGAGCTACAACTAACAATTATAAAAATTATTTTTTTCTTGAAATAATTGTAGTCACATTCTTTACAAGCCTAATACAGGCCTACTCCCCCCTCTCTCCCTATCCTTTCCTCCTTTTCCCCCTCCTACGCCTCTTGACAAACTAAAGGGGAATACCGTTAAAAGCAATTATTAATATATACTACATACATAAAGAATACTAATAAAATATAAATCTTGTAAAATTTAATTAAACCGCAAGCAATTTATATTGCTAAGTAACTCCGGTGCTAAATAATCGCCTACTACAACTGTTGGTGCTAGCGTCGGGGTCAATTATGGCCCGCCACAAGTTATTCCACACCGCAGATTGGTCTACTAAAATAGGTAAAGTTTTAACCGACTTTCATTACCACAATATTACTTGACGCAAGTTTTTATGTAAGATTTTATATTGAGTAAAAAAAAGGTTTTAGGGTTTATAATACGTACATTTAATTTCCATAATCGAAACAGTCAACTTTGAGAGAACGATTTTTGTTTCTATTTACACTGACCTGCTTAATATTTCTTCAGGATTTATTTCAAAAACTTTAACAGTTTTGTACAGAAATCTCGCGTCAGGTTTAACGACTATTCCACACTATCACATTACGTTTTAAATTATGCTTTTATATCTAGAATTTGTTTATGCTATTTAGAATTTGCAAACGATTCAAGTATTCAATGTTATAATCACTTGAAGCTTTAAGCGGCTTTCTGATCGTTTCTCTTTTATATAAATCCCTAATTCATTTTTAAAGCTTTATCACAAAAGAAAAAAGTTTTTTGAAATGTAAACCTACTTTGTATACCTAAAACTTCTATTTATTTTTAAATATGATCAGATTACTTCAATGTCAGTTTTAAAATTATACCTTGGAAGTGTTAGGCGATTACAGACGAATTTTCAAATGTATATGCTCTCACCACTTAATAAAATAAGATAAAGAACAACAAAGGGACGTGCCATTGTTCGATAAATCACGATAAATACAGAAACGGCTGACAGCGCAAGATTGACGCTAACAATGAATTACTATCGAAATCGGGAGTTTGGCTTCGCGCATAAATTGAACTGTCTGTAGATATAGATTTCGCACTCAAAGTGCTGCGAAAAGATCAATAAAACTCTGAAGACACTCCACATTTCCTCATCATTTTTCAAGATTTACTTTTTTTTTATATTCTTTCTTTAATACATTTTTTATTGAATAATAGTTATAGAGGTGTATAATTAAAGGTTTTCTTTAAGTATTTTTCTTCTTCCTATAACCTTCTTATAACCGATATGAAAAGAGAGTACAAGTCACTCTAACTCCTTGAATTACATGGAGTAAGCAAAATCTTTGACTATATTTTTGTGAGCCATAATGCAATTTGATACGACTAGATGGTTATATACCCCTGCTCTGACAGCTCAAAACTAAATTAACACGAGCGAAATCGCGAGCAAAAGGTGTCCTTATACCATCTGTTTCTCAACTGATTTTCTTTATGTTTTCTTCGTTAAATAGCTATTGGCGAGCTATAATGTTGTCTTTAAAATAATTAGCAATAGCTTTTTTCCATACCATGGTCGAGTTAAAGCCTTTATTTATAAGTTACATATTTACAAAAAAATAATAATAATAATCGTGTTGTTTTCTGAGACCACGATGCAAGTGAAACTTTTTTTCGGATTGTAGCATTTTAAAAACTGAGCACAATATTTATTTAAATCATTGAATCATTTTGAATTGTAGCTTGGGCGCCGCCATATTGGCCTTGACTGCTCTGCCGCGCACCGTTTACCTAGCCCCTACTCCGCGGCCGGCTGTAATACGACATTCGATAGATGGAAGAAAAAATTTTAAGCTATGTAAACAAAGTCTCGCTTTAAAATGCAAATAATTATGTCTATACATAAAAACTTGAAGAAAATCCTTGAACCCTTTATTATTGTCGAAATTCGACCACTTGATAACCACCAGTATAATTAAATTCATATTCATTTCTATGAAGATAATTTCTAACGAAATTCTCTTGGAAACTCGAACTTAAAACAACAGTTCGCTGTAATAGTAAGAGTTCAGAGGACTGGCCAACTCGTTATGAAATCTAGGACACCGAGTGAAAGGGCAACCGGAGCATTATCTGTTTGCTAAAGCTTCTGTCGTTAGTACTTTGACGGTTAGCAATAGAGGCAATCCAATGCATTGTTTTCATAAATGGTGCGGTTTTCAACTGCGCAATATAGAGACGACATACTCGTATATATTTAGTCCACGACTTTGGTCGCGTTAATTCGTGGACGTATTCCTCAGGAATAGTACTTTTTTTATGAACGAATGGAGTATAGGTAAAGGATACCTATGTCTTTTTATGTACCTTTGACAACGTATGTTGGATTTTATAACAATCGGTTGAGTATTTAAGGCGTGAAAATGTAAAAAAAAATCACATTCGCATTCTTAGAGGACGCACCCATACTACGTGACCCATGTTTGTCAATTTTTTAGCCTTTCCCTCCCCTTGGTGACTATCCGTAGTATATGAGAAGACCGCCCCCGCCCCCCTATTTTTTTTACTTTATATGTTAGCGTTTGACCACAATCTCATCTGATGTTAAATGATGATGTGGTCTAAGAATGTAGTCACGCTAAGCCTAGAGGGAGACTGGCTCTCAAGTGCAGCTGCCGAAACACACCGATAGGTGCTTGGCGACAGGTTTTCAACTTGAGGGTGGTAGCATGCCAGGCGGACTTAAAAAAAGCACTATCTCCATGCTATGGTTTCATCACGATGTTTTCCGTCAACGAAAGCTCCTACTGAGTTAATAGGATTCGAACCTACGTCCTTCGACGCTGTGTCCGAACACACTACCAACTGAGTCATGATCGCTTAATTGTATCAATGTTCAATGTATCGCGTCATGTAGTAATTCATAAATACGCCCCCTCCCCCTCCCGTGATCAAATGAAGGACTTTTAAAACCTCCCTCCCCCCTTGAATGGGCCACGTAGTATGGGTATGTTCTCTTACTTACCTTGCAAACACCTTTTCAGAAGTATAGTAAAAGGTCATAGAGTCACCTTTCATGCATAAAAAAATACTGTGCCCGAGAGATAACTCAAAGCTACATTAACACGAGCGAAGCCGATAGCAAAAGTTAGTGTACAGTATTAGTTAAGATTAAAATAACATCATTCTATAAGAATCTATAGTTAATATACAATATAATACAACAACAACCCACGATATTTTCCTTTCTCGTGAGCTAATAATACTCTCACCAATTCAAATGAAGTTAGCTAATGACCGTGATTTAAGTAAAAACACCAAGCTCGCATCACAGTAAAGAGCCCTAAGATAACGTAATCGGTCTCGTGCTGTTTTAAGCCAGTCAAACGTTTCCGTTGTATTTATATATGTTAATACTAGCTCTTTCTCGCGACTTTGTCTACGTGTTTTTTTTTGTCTGGAATGAAAAGCACTTAGCTGATGTCTTTATCCAGATTACAATCATGTTAAGTTACTTTATGTACAGTTCAGAGATATAATAGTGAGTAGGTAACAAACAGACACAAAGTTAATTTCAAATTCATAATTACTAGCTTTTGCCTGCGGCTTCGTTTGCATTATCTCTAGGAAACAGTATTGTTTCTGATTGAGTAGTTAAGGACAAACAAACACACGTTCGCATTTATAATATCAATTAGGATTAAAGGTTAAAGCAACATCGGTAAGTATTGTTGATTACAAAATACATTAGGCAAGACTGTATAATAAGATTTCATGTTAGTACATGAAGTGATGAACAATATAGATATATTTCTGATGCATTTACTCGATAGTAGCACTTCTTACATAAAAGTCACGATAAAATATAACCGAATTTGATTATGTATACTTATGTTCATAGGTTACTTTTACTTATCGCCTTTGTAGCATCTAATTATAATTTCCCCATTGTATTCAAACATATTATAAGATAGTTATCATAATATATAAATGTCATGCAAGACTGTGATCCGAATGATTACATTGTAATTCTATCTTAGAATTAACAATATACAATGTACCAGGTTTTGCCAGCTGCTTCCCTCGTTTTAATGTACATTTGACCTGTATCTATTAGTTGATAGTTTGTTCGAACACAGCGTCGAAGGACGCTGATAGGTTCGAACCCTAGCAACTAAGTCGAAGCTTTCGGTGAAGGAAAACGTCGCGATGAATCCATAGCATAATGGTAGGGCTTTTTCTAAGACCGCCTGGCGAATTACCATCTTCAAGTTGAAAATCTGTCGCCAAGCACCTGTTGGTATGTTGCAGCACTTGAGACTTGAGTCTTGACTTGCACTTGACGGCCATTCTCCTTCTAGGTTTAGCGTGACTACCATCTTAGACCACATCATCATTTAACATAATATGAAATTGCAGTCAGACACTAAACTATAAAAGTATGAAAAGAATGAAAAGTACTCTATGTCCTAATCTGTACCCCTGATAATATTTATGTAAAATTGCATGATAATTGGTTGAGTTATTAAGGCGTCAAAGCGTAATAAACAAACAGATTCACATTCTCATTTATAATAATAATAAGGATGGTTAAGATATTGGAATAACACAAACCTGTTTGCGAGGTAACCGATAGATTAGTCTAGTAGGAACCAGTCCTTCTTGATTCTGTCTCTTGTCTGTTCTTCGCTCCTGGACATCTGCCGCGTGCGCGCATAGTACAAATCCTAGAACAACGGAAAACTCATTTTTAGCCTAAACATTATTTTATATTTATCCGATAAATAAAAACATTTTTTTATTATTATTGTAAGACGATGATTGACAGATAGAACAGATAGAGTATGATTATTAGTAGTTGGACCGGTTGAATATCAACTCATTTCTACACGTCCGAACTTATAATCAGCATGTACCAACGAAATTCTCGGAATACGCGTACATTTACTAATGTAGATAGGTAACACTATCGACTGACGATGAATGAAGACATCGTGAGGAAACCTGAACCTGAGAAATGTTGTTATAGAACCACCGTCTGTGGCGATAATAAAGAACTGCTGATTTCTCGGAGCTTTAAATCACCAATACAACGTAGGCTGGAGTGGTGATTATGCCTATTCCTACGTATATATTAGCCACGCAGTGAGTCTCTTACTAGCTGATGTAATGATGATGATGATTGGCAGTAGACATTTTAAGCAGAATCCAGGTAAGAGTGTGGTACCTATATATAATGTGAATAATATTTAACTCCAAGAACGTTATTTGTTATATGCATTATCCTTACGTTAACACCAATACGGTCAGTAAGTGTAAAAAATATACATTACATATACATACCTACATACAATACAATTATTATTGCCATAATACAAATATGAAAATATTATTATCTATAGATAACAAACTTTATTAATTAATCTATATAATATTCCTCATATATGCATCGGAATTTGTTTAACCTTACTACAGATTTTTACCGGTTTGAATATTCAGTGAGGAAGGATATTAAATCACAATCCTAAATGCTCAATAAACGCAAATTATAATTTATATTTATGTAAAGGTAAAATAGCTACCCAAATAAATCTGTTGAATTGTAATTTATCATCAAATAAAACCCTTTCCCTCAATCCGACTCCTCATTATCTAGCTCAGTAAGCACGCGCGGTGTGCGCCTCCATTTCGGGCGATATCTCTTTGATTTGCGGTCGTTCCTAATGAATAACTCTGCTTGTTACATTGAGTTACGTTCACTTAAGTAATTAGATTTTGCGCTCGGCTTCACTCGCTTGAATGTAGATTTGATTTTTCCCTCGGAAACAATAATTTATTTCTGGATGAAAGGCCCTAAGTCATTTTCTTAATCTCTGACAACGTGTATACAAAATGTCATAATGATCGGTTGAGTAGAAAGCATAACAAACAAACAAGCCAATATTCACAATTATAATATTAATAAGTAGATACATTTTCCAGTACATAATTGTCGTTAATAATATCCATACTTTCTTATACCCTAGAGCGGTGGTTCCCAAAGTGTTCCACATCGACCCCTGGGGGTCGATTTCGAACATCTTGGGATCCACGACAGCGAATACGAAAATCAGGGGGTCGGCGAGATGCAAATGGAGGTAGACAATAGTACGTTCTATTTAAACAAGTCGTAACGAAAATTATAACTTTCTATAAATATAATAATGAAATATGATAGTGTGTTTGTACTTATGTAATACTTCTTTTACTATATACATATATAAGTAAATATTTCTAAAAGGTATATGTTTATGGACTTTAATGAAGATATGGAGCTACATTCGGACAATTTCATGATTACACGCACCCATCAATCATAGGAAAACTCCTGATCGATGATGGGATAACCTTATAAAATTATTTTAATAAGTGCTTTTATTGAAATTTATTTCAAATAAAAACATTCATCCCAAAATAATTTCACTAGTGTTAGATTCCGTGTTTTTTTATGTTATTAGATCTATAATAAAACCTACTATAATCAAGTCAGAAACAATTTCTCCAATCACAAACACATTTGAATTTGTAAAAATTCAGTATTCAAAAGATAAGGGGTGTAGCCAATACAGTAAAAATTGGTAGGGGGTCTAAGAGACAAAAAAGTTTGGGGACCACTGCCCAAGAGTAAACATAGGTACTGGACTATTGGGATATTTAAAATATAAGGTACAAAACATAAGAACTTAGTGACACATATAACATCACCAACCATGGTATGTGTATACTATAACAATTTACATGAGATACGAAAAACGGCTCTGTGAAATTCCCAAGCGTTCTGAGAATGCAAGATGCGCACGGATCAGCCCGATAAAGAACACACCAGTGACGCGCAAACTGCAAAGCACAAATAAACTATTACTGCCCTTCGCTGTCTGTAGTATGTCGTAGTTATTACCGACTGCAATCCTTTACACGTCTTCTGTTTTTGTCTTATAAATAAGCATATTACGTCAAATAAAGGAGATTTGTGAACTGGCTGCCAAAGCGTTTACCAGTCTACACAAACGGAGTCAGTCAGATATTTCATTATTTTCATTTATCTCCTTCAACCTTATGATAATAGCAACGTCATGTTACCACATCGATGTTTTCTATGGACGATATTGTATTTACTTGTATGATGTTGCAATTGTCATATCTTGTACAGTAAGCGACACACCCTCTCCCCATCAATGCGAACGAATTTTATGAATGACCCATAAGCTGTATAAGAGGATTTAGCGAATAGCATGTCGAATAAAAAAAAAATTATTACTATTAAGGTAGTCATATTTCTACGTCTTAATTTAATGAATAAATTAATTATACGTCACTATTTAAATATATTGTTACAGAGGCACTTATGTATGAGACTGGTAATTAATTAGTGTAATCTGTTTGTTATCTCTTACTTATTTCTATAAAAACATAGATACATTTCAAAGAAAGTTCGTTACTCATATCACTATAATTTAGAGTCAGTTTTAATTATCCAAAATACACATCGGGTTGTGTAATTGTTGAATTAAAACTGTTCTGATGTTATCGTAACGTAGAAGCCGTAATCAAATTAAAATTATGACTCATGTTAGCATTTATGAGATAACGAGAATCTTTACAACATTATTACTGGTCAGGTATAGGAATATTAGAAATTGACTTTTCAAAAGAGTAAAAGGTGGGCTAAAGAAGTTGATTCAAGTGTATCATTTGAAAATTCTCAACCCATTAATTTTTCATTCCCTTCCCTTCCAGCCTTTATAAATTGACTTATCAAAAAAGTAATAGATGGGCAACATTATTAATTTTTAAAGGTTTATCGAACGCTGATCTACGCAATTTAAATCTTTCATAACATTTTAAATAGAGGTGAGGAAAAAAATAAAATGGTGGGCAAAAATAGATAATCGATGGGCAAACCCTCTTTTCCAAATCGTTACGCACACAATTGTAGACCAACTTTCCGGAGATCAGTGCGAGCTTTCAATAAAAAAAATGCCAACTAAACAACTCAACGTCAGTTTGTAAATTCTGTCAATATTTTTGAAGATATCTGTCATGCCAACGTTGGTATAAAAGACAATATTTAGAAAATTGTCCGGAAAAAAAATATTGATAAAAAATCTCCGCATAAAAGCCTTTGGCCTGCCAGTTACAAAAATAACAAAAAAAGAAGGAGCCAATTGAGCACAAATGTTCTGAAGTGATGCACATACATACATTCGGTAATTGGTTTTTCATTATATAGATTTCACAGGAAAGGATCTACGACATTGCCTTTAAAACGACTTTAAGAGATGTACTTATCGTAAACTGAAATCATTAGAATTTTCACAACTTTTATTCCTGTAAACAATATTTTTAATCATTAACACTTTCTTAAGAGATCTTACGTAGAAAATTAGAAGGGCATTTTTTCCATTATCGTAACTAGATTACTTTATAGAGAAACAATCTTGTCATATAACAATCTCTTTATTCAACATCAACTAATTATAATCCTGAGTGGATGCACTAAGCACACTATACAAGTACCCCCACATTAATGTCTACTAATTACTATTATATATATATATACAAGTGATTTTATAATTAAAATAACGTTATTACACTAGTCACCATTTTAATTCGTTAAACAAAACGTACTATTTTTATCACGTTTTTAATATAAATTATAATTAAAAAGACAGCTATAAGCTTAAAGATTTCTCACCTTTGACCCCGCTTTAAAGGACAGTTGATGCATAATGATGCAGTATTATGTAAACAAAATGCAGTTTTGAACGTATAAGTAATTAAAACAACTTATCTGAGTGGCATTTGCATATAAGATGTATAAACAATCCAGACAGCGTTCAAAGTTCATTACACTCCGTTATAAATGTTTTTAACACCGTGTCCTCTTTACGAAGGCCAAAACTATCGCTATGAGCTTCAGTTAGCAGAGTAAATAATGGGCCTAAATTATTAATATAAGAATCTTAAGAAAATTAGCTAATTAACTAAGTAATATCGTATATAACTCTTATAAAGCACCCTATAATCCATATGCACATTTATAGCTTAAGTATGTTGTTAAATTATAGAACTTATTGGTTTTCAATAGTAATGACGTCACGGTAAATAAATTTTAATCCCCATTTTTTATTTATTGTATTTCTTTTCTTACTATTAGATATTCTTTTTTCAAACTTGTTTTAATATTGTCGTTAATGATATTGCTATTATTAATTTATATATTTCATGTTTTCGTTAAGGTTAGAAAGTAACTTTTATTGCAATATAGAAATCGTCCTCGGCTAAAGCATATTACTTAAATTATAATTATTTATAATAATTACTATAATTAATAAAAGTTTTTATTTCTTTGATAAATTAATTAAAATTATCAATTTCGAAATACATTTTAAAACAGTAAACTTTTAAACTGATAATTAACCTTTTCCCATTATTCCTATTTAATTATTTTATTTCACTTGATTTTATATTTTTGTCTGATTTTTTTTTCTGTAAATAAATAGATTACCAAATTGGAAATATCATTTGAATCTTAAATTATACGTTTGTGTTTTAGCAGTGTTACATTGCAATGAAGCACTCTCGACAATCATGTCCTTTCAAACTTAATACCACGGCTTGTGTTCGCATTACGATGACAGTGTTATTTATAACTACATCTCTCAATAGTCTTTCAGTATAATATATAATTATATTAAGGAACTATATGTTTAAGAGAAATAAATTAACAATAAAATTATAACTTGTATACCGTTCAACAGATCCCTATAGATATTAGTATACCAAAATATTTAAATATAGATAACACAATAAACAAGAGACGCGTCATGACAGTTTTTACACGTGGCTGAGATGCGAATGCTAAAATGTATGTGTGGTGTAACCAGAATGGATAAGATTAAGAATGAGTATTTCTGAGGATGATTGAAAATAGCACCAAACACACAAGAGTTGAGGAATAATAGGTTAGCATGGTGTGGGCATGTCATGAGGAGAGATAAAAGACATGTAACTAGAAAAGTGTCAAGTACAAGAGGAAGAATAGTATGTGTATCAAATATGTGAATACTAGGATGACATCTGACAGAGGAGAGTGGAAGAGTAAAACATTTTGTGCTAACCCTACTTAGGTGGGAGAAGGAGAAGAAGATGATAATAGCGAGTATAATCAATAATAACAAACGTGTTTGGAGCCGCAGTCGCATTTAATGGAATGTAAACAATTACTATATATATTTGCCTTTGACATAGTTGCAGTTACATTAACGAAGGCTCATAAAAAACCGATTGCCATTTGAGGAATGTATCCATTAAAATGTTTAATGATTTCTTTATTGCATCGCGATCCACTTTTTAAATATCCAAACTTCGTAGTTGATGAGTCATGGATGAATGGTAGAACGATTAATAGCGTGTAATACAAACAATGTTAAGACGAGAATTTCAAGAGGAATGTATGGTGCAGCTAGAATGGATAAAATTAGTAGTATAGATATATAATAATCAGAAGAAGAATGCAAGAGGTATGGCGTTAAAGACAGAATAGTGTGATAAAAAGATACGCGAACAGTGTTTATTTCATACAAATAGTTTTCTTCTGTTTTATAAGCTGGATAATGAAACTAGAGGATTTATTTAAATTAAATTATGTGTATAAATGTGAAATACATGTGATGACAGTTGATAGAGAAGAATTCCTATCCCTATAAGAGTAAGGAGCTAAATAATATCAACAATGTTTTATACAAATAATTTGTAACGTCACCTTTATTATTATACCATCAATACGAGTATATTCATTGACTCGACCTAGTTCCCACGAGTCAATACTCATGCTTCAGTAAGTTAAATGTCAAACGGTAAGTATTTATAGATTCGTACGTGTGCTTCTTGTTATTTGGTTACATTAAATGCGTACAATATTTAGCAATTAGTTGTTCTATAGTTGAGGTAGTAATGACGAAGTTCAATAAACTAAGGGAGGTTGTAAATTCGATTCCAAGAATTTTTTTTTTTTTTTTTTTTTATTTTAGTTTATTTAGGGGCTTTTATGGTTACATCAGCCCCATAGTACCCTTAACTTAATTTACTAAACTATAACTAATACAATAATACAAATGTTATTAACAAAAGTGTGACTAATGACGTCTCTTCCAAGAATTTATAAGCGAAAGATGAAAATTACCCATATTTGTAATAGTTGTAATGTCTGTTAAAGTACATGCCTATAATTTTTTTCATAGTTTCTAAATAACTTGAACCAAAACCGGTCGTAAATTAATTAATGTGCATGCAAATTTGTTTCACATATTTTTTAGTTATTCTGATCCGGTTAGGGGTCAATAAATTGGTGAACTATACGCTCCAGAATACCAGATTTTGTTTTTTTTTTTTTATATTATAGGGGCAAACGAACAGGTGGGTCACCTGATGGTAAATGATCACCGCCGTCGATAGACACTAGCAACACCAAGGGAGTCACAAGTGCGTTGCCGGCCTTTTAAATATGTGGGCCTACGGCGCTCTCACTGACCGAACGAAACGCAACAGTGCAACCACTGTTACTTCACGTCGGTTTTCTGTGAAAGGGTGGTACTACCCCGGACGAGCCGACCCATTCATGCTGAAACCAGTAATAGCTTCCACGTAGCTCTACCACCTATAAGATATAGATTATATATATATATAGATTACTGCCTGAAAAAACATAATGAGGTAAGATGATATAAGAACTACTACTACTCAACACCTGGTGCGAACTACGGTATAGAAATTCGTTACAAAAAACCTAAAATGACTGTTTTGAAAGATATTAATTTATTACATTTTTAATATTTGTCCGTTATCGAACCTGTCGCAATTAACAAAGAAAACGTTATTTAAAAACTATGAATGTTTAAAATAACATTTATGTAATTTATTGTATAACGTTAGAGAATGAGTCCTTATAAATATTTATTATGCAAAACGATAAACTATAAGCTTACATAGAAATATTTTAATTAAGGTGTAAAAGTTTCATTGACTTTTACTTTCTAAATATTTGTGAATTTTATGTCTTGTATATAGGTTATTTGTATTCACCACATCAACCTCTAAGAGCCCCACTGCAGGGCCATACGCCTCTTCTCGAAAGAAGGTATGGGCGTAATCACCACACCAGCTCGTGGCTTATTGGCGATTTCAAACATCAAGAAGCCCTCAGTTCTATTTTCCCACATACGGTGCTACTACGACAACATTTCTCAGGTTTAGGTTTCCTCACGTTGTTTTCCTTCACCGTGAGTCGATAGTGCTGTGCTACCAATATAAATTTGTAAACGTACACGATTTCTATTTTTTTTTAAGTTCAACTTTTTTACATCGTTTCCAATTTTTTCGTCCATCTATCGCATGTTGCATTACAGCCGGCCACGGAATAGGGGGTTAAATGAAAGACGCTCGGCAGAGCAGCAGAGGACAAGATGGCGGCATCCATGGCTCATTCAAAAGTTTCACTTGCATCGTCGTTTCATAAAACCAAATAATTCTTTTTTTACATACCGGGGTTCTAACCTGTTGCACTTCGAATTGACACACCACCAGTCAGAGTAATAATAATGACATGACTCATAATAATATATAATGCATATAATTGCATTTGTATTCTGTGTTACTATTTCTTAGAATATTAAAATGATTTTAGTATGCAGTCTTTAAGGCTGAAGAATAATTAAATAACGTTATGTTGACAAATATACTTAACTAATAATATAAATAAATTAACATGCAATATTATTATAGTGATTTTTAAATTATATGTTTCAATTTACAATGTATTTTCAACCGTTTGGCTAGAAATTCATATTTAAATAAATGTTTGTAGTCTATTGACGTTCACAAAAACAGCTAACTTTTGACTACACCTTTACTCTTTGTAATCGACTCAAATAACCTATCCCTAGGGAAGGGATTTTTTTTTAGTTAAAGGTGTTAAGGTGTTAATGTTGCCCTTTTATATATAACTATAGTCATTTAAAATTATATGTATCAGTGCACAGCGTAGTTAAACCGTCTCCACCATTTCTCACGTAAGATTCTATCTCGTTTTTCAGAATAATAAAATGTTGGTACCAAAAGATCAGTTACATTAAAACTCACATTTTGACGTAAATCGCAGATCTATATATTGTAAAATTGCATACAATTTAAAAATTGAAATATTTTGTAATTTTTGAGTCAAACAACATGCTATTATGACCGGAATTGCTGTTGAATAAAACAAAGTTTTAAACATTCAATGCCGTTGCTTAAAAATAAAACGATTATTTTTTATTTTCCAAATAATTAAAATAAGATTAATACCCGGGAAAAATGTATCATAATTATTATCAATAAATTTAAAAAATACGCACAAAATGAAAACCAAATGAAGATTACAGAATTTTAATAAAAACTAATCGTTTGTAAATTAAGATGTAATTGAAGGATACATTTTAGAATGAAGAAAACCATTCGGTATCGGAAATGGAACTAGATTTCTAATATTAAATTTAGACTTGCAAAACATTACGTAAAAATGGGTTTTACCACTCGCCCAAGATAAGAGCGCATCTAGGGATTTTATAACTCTTCTTTCTCTCGGAACCCTTTGTTAATGAATGACCCTCACTTGGCAAAGATAAGAGAAGAATGGATACTGAACTCTTTTATTCTCGCCTATTTTATATATAATTATATTATTGTAATCTCGGAGATAATAATTATAATATTGATGTTGTATAAAAAAAAAAGTAGTTGTGTGCATTACCAGCACGGCAGAAAGTCGAAAGTGATTGCGTGCGGGGCCGCCGTTGGAACGCAAACGCGTTGCCAGTAAAAGTAAACTTCCTAATACCGTATCTGATACAATAGGCAATTATACACATTACGGTCACGCGACTCGTAAGATGAGATTTGGAACACTATGTCAGTATTTCGGAAGGTCAACTTTTATTATCACCGACCGGTGTGCATACGATTAATATTTCGCACTTTTTGTGCATATATTTGATTGAAAATCTGTCACAAGTATCTTTTAGTGTGTTCCAGTGACTGCGCTTAACGCACTATCTCCATTTTAAGCATAGCGTGCTACTATTTTTAACGATATCGTTATATAAACATTTAATTAGTCATTATTTACTACTGTCAATCAGTTATATAATAAATACAAGTAAAAATTAAATAATGTATTTGATTACTGCAATATTAACAAGATAATATATTTGTAAGGGTTTAAAATAGCGTTTCGATTTGGCGCGAAATTCAAAATTGTCAAATACACTTCATTGAATTATGAATGGCGGTAGGGCTTTTTCTAGGCCCACCTGCAAAGTTACTACTGTTAACTTGAAAATCTTTCGACTAGCACTTGGTGATGTGTTCCGGCAGCGGCACTTAAGAGACAGTCCCTCTTAAGGTTTAGCATATTTACCGTCTTAGATCACATCGTAATTTAAAGATAAAAATACTAGAATGTATATTTCAAACACAATTCCTTACACAGATAGCACGTTGGATCAAGCGTCACTCGCTTATGTCGTGATTTTCGCTCCCATATATTAACCAATCAGACATGAAATATTATTTTTTTAGCCAATCAGATGTAATTTGCTTTTCTTTCACATTTATAATGCGAAATGGTTAAGCATACCTAGATGTATGATGGTTGCGATTTAGTCGAACACATTTGTCATACTCTATCATCATAGATTTAAGTATTGTACTTCTAGTCATCTATTTTTATCCTTATTTCTATAGTACAAAGAATACCATAGTTGTACTTGAAGAAATAAGGTGAAATAATAAATAACTCTATTTTGTTTACGTCTAAATACAGTTTATTAATTTAAAATAATGTCATTAGCTTTTCCTTTCCGTCCTCATATCCTGGTATTCTCTAGAGAAGGAATTTAACATGCATGTATTATTCTTAAATAATGCAGTATGAGAAATATTAATAACGTCTCTCAAAAACGGTGTTTAGTATAGTTTGACGAGAATCTAATTTAACTTTGGCCTGAATGCGACACCGCACCGCGAGGTTGACGTGCCATCAAATAAATCACTCTATCCTCCATAGAGGTAATTTACGTCACTCTGTTGAAAATAGACCAATGACCTTTGACCTCGGATAAATTTGTAAATGATATATAAAGACTAGTTTATATTATTTCTTTTGACAGCGTACAATAGTAATTATTATATGGTTTTAATTAATTTTCTAACATTTTAATTAAGAATTAATTGCCCATAACTTGTAAACTGTTGAGACATAATTTTAAGGGTGTCCTGGAGCCTATATATCTCTTACTTTCAAAGTAATAGATTTCTTATATAAATAAGATGTACACACGTCTTCACATATGTTTGTTGCTATTATTTTGTCTTGTAACTACTCGTCATCTTTCAACCCTTATCTCACATAAGGAAAGTCGGCATAACATGTATGCGTCTTCCGCTCTCCGCTGTCAGATATCAGTATTCACACCTTTTGTACACATATTATTTTTCACACAATCTATGCATACCTTTTCCGTTTACTTCTACACCTACGCCCTTACATCCATCTCCATACTTAAAACTTTTCTAATTACATGGCTTTCATCTCTCGTCATGACTTGCCCGTAATATGCTAAGCTATTACACCACAAGTTGTCTGTCACTTTTGCTATTTTCAAACTTCCTCTGATGTACTAATTCCTAGTCTTATCCATTCTAGTTACACCACATATCCTTCTTAACATTCGCATCTCTGCTATACGTAATCTTCTCTTATCCGTCTCTTTCGTAGACCAGCACTCAGATTCATATAGCATGGATGCTCTTATAATAGTCTTATACACCTTCCTTTGGGTTTCAGAGGCATTCGTGGGCTAAAAGCTACCCCAGATATTTTTCGCCATTTCATTCATCCTACATTTATCCTATTTCTCACGTTCTTGTCTATTTCACCGTCATTTTGGATCAGTGAATAGAGGTCAAAGGTACCAAAAATAGGAACAGGATGGTAAAGATACACCATTTAAGACTATATAGAAAAAAAAACCGAAACCGCAGAACAAATATTCAGTTTTCTTCTACGGATCTTTAAGCCAACATTCTCTAGTTTTTCTCCTCATTTCCTTAGCCTATTCCGAACCTGAGCAGCATTTTTACGTTATGACTACTATTTATTGTAAAAAATACTTAAGTTATAATAAAAGAGGTATTCAGAAAGTATTCCAAGTGTTCAGATATCAACGTATACCAATTTTAATAACAATCGGTTCAACATAGTTGATATACTATATCGTCACTTTGTAGCGAGTTATACTCATCGTCATCATCAGCCTCTAAGTGACCCACTATAGGGCCATAGGCCTCTTCCCAAAGAAAAGTATGGGAAATAATCACCACACCAGCCCACGATGTATTGTCGATTTCTAATCCCGAGAAATCCACAGTTGTATATTTTCCCACATACGGGGGTACTAAAAGAACATTTCTCTGGTTCAGTATACACGAATTCAGAGAAATTCGTTAATACATGCCGGGATTCGAACCCGGGGATATCGGATCGATGTATCACCGGTCAAACCGCTCGACCACTCAATGTCCTTATATGATGTATTGTACATTGTTTTTGGGATTAAGGAGCATCCGTAAAAGAACCTCAGCAAGATGAACACACAGATGTTGCTGGGTATAATCCAGTTTCATGAAAATATTGTCTAGGTATTCCGTTGGCATAATTTTGCATACACGTTGTCAGGGGCACACAAAAAAGTTGTATTCTCTAGAAATAAGTCAAATTTGCATCGAGATAGCCTTGGGCATGAACAAGTTATATAATATAACATAGCGCCTTGTAGTTTTTATGGCGCAGTGAGCATAAAACACAATAATGAAACAGCTTTTAAATAATAGTAGGAAGTAATAAATGTTATACAGTAACAACATTGTCTTGGAAATACGAAGATTTTGACGACAAGTTTCCGTGGTTATGCAAAGTGTTTTTGTGTTTACTATTGGATAATTTTATATTAATAAATAAAAGTTGATTCTTGGGGCTCGGTTATATGGAATTAGAGGTTATCGGTATCAAGTTACCAATGTATTATGAATTTGTGCGCTGGTGTATTAATTTAATCAGACGTTAAAGCATTCTTCTATATTTATATAATCTAATTTATTCTTCTTACCTATTTAATCTAAGTCAACTTCTGTTACCCTCACTATTATTAGAATTATATGGCAACGGGCGTTTCTCAAAGAACGGGTAGCACATGGGGCTGAAGACTTTGCTTGAAAGACCAAGATGGATTGACAATATGGTGAAGGTTGCAGTAATGTACTAGACACGTGTAATACAAAACTGATATTTACGAAAAACCTACATCCAATAGTGGGTATTTTTAGACTGCGTGGATGGATGGATAAGAAGTGGAAAGATTCATCTCATACGAGTCATCATCAGGTGTTCATAGGCTTATTATATACTTATCAATCAAATCACTACATTTTGTACCAACACAATTATTTATACATTGTTGATAATTGAATTTAATGAATACAAAATTAATATTCATTCTGATCACCTAGCGATGAAATTGCGACAAATGAAATTGAACAGAGATAAATTAGCCTATTTGTTTGGACTAAATACGCTTAGGGCCACACTGGGTACAGTTTCGGTAAGCATATTTATTTATTATATTTTCTGTATCCCTGATAATGTAAACAAACAAACAAATAAACTCAATATTAGTAAGGATTTCAATATAATGTCTTCATAGTAATTCGAGATTTAAATGAAAGCATTACCATTGTTACAATTTGTAGAAGATTTGACTTCGAAACTACGTTACCTGAGACTTGATTCAGCACATCGAAGAAAAAAGTGAGATGTCCAGCTACGATCGGCTTGTATCGGTTTTGTGCAGCGCTATCTCTATCGCACAGTGCAATGCTACATTAGATAAAGATAACGTAATACGAAACCGAATTTAGCAGACTATCTCGGTCTTCTACCCGACGTGCTAAATCAAATATCGGGTACTACCGTCTCATCTATTTATACCACAAAGCAAGCAATACGCACTGATACTAGAGACGTTACAAATTAATCTTCAGGAGGACAAGTCCATTTCGGTCCCAGGTTCTATTCCTTTTTAGGCTGGTTTTAATTAGTTATAAACAGCACCGATTATACCTAGTTAGTATTTGATTGTGAGAAATCTAACAGTTTCTTAATCACTGTACATATCGCATTCGAGTTTTAGAATTTCCCTACGGTATCTTCGAAATCTAAGATCCAATGGTAATGAAATTAAAATAGGATTCCTAGAAAATAAGCCTTTTCCAATAAAAAAGAAATATTCCAAATCGGTTTATAAACCATGAAGTTCTTGAGTAACAAATATTAAAAAAAAATACAGCACAGATGGTAAGCTCCTTCTTTTTGAATTTGATTAAAAAAAAAGTATAGAAACTTTACAATATTAAGTAACATATGAGTGCGTAATGTAATGAAATACTGTATTCGCGCTTGGCGTGTTACAGCTACCGTTTCCTCGTAGGAATTATTTCGTAACATAATGAATTTCCCGTTTTAATGAATATACATTACATAATTTAAGTAAAGAACAATTATTAAATGCTGGCTGTTGCCATCCCACTTTCATGGGTGTAAATTTACTTCTATTTACGCCTAAATAAGTATCAAAGTTCTATTCCACTATATAAGTGGCGTATTTACTTCTAAGTCAGGTTCCATTACCCATTGATTGTAGGATATATATTCAAACGTATTTTTAAATACTAGCTTTTACGCGCATTCGATCGCGTGCAATTTATCAAAAGCATTTTTGTTCAATGTAAACGTACGCGTAGAGCGCCCGCGGTTCTGCACACTGCTTCTTTACTTTATTATCTAAGCGCGGAATTTTATTTCTTTCCAAAATCGTTCAAATTGTTTCAAAGATTAGCCGTGAGAAGCAGATAACAATTTTGAAAAAGGGTTTTTTTTGTTGTAAATAGCTTGTGTATCATCAGTATATCAGTTTGCTTTAACATTGCAAGAAGACACTTCAATTTATGTGTATATCTATATGACCACAACTGTCCAAAACTTCGTATGTGTTAACTACAATACATTTCAATAAAATCGATTGTAACGTGTAATGTATTTTAAATATATAGTTGCATATTAAAAAGATAAACCCGATTGAATTTATTGCCGGTTCTTCTCGTTAACTGGGTTGTTTTCCGAACCGGTGGTAGTTTTGATGTTCATAAGCGCCTTTTTAGGGCCTAAATTCAATGAACTATTTTTGATTTTGAGCACAGACCTCATTATACATTGACTGCTTGACTGACCAACGGAACAGGAGCATTCAGAATAAATGAACTGTTCCCCAGTGATAGTTCATACTATAATAAAGCGAGCAAAATCGCGGGTAATAACTAGTGGGAATGTAAATTGATTTGATCAGATATTCGACACGTATAATTATAACATCATATCTAAGAATTTTACACGGTGTAATTAAATGAAAACTAACAACTCCATTGAGTCGAAACCGTTCGAGTAATTTAATTTCTAAAATAGCGTGAATTAATTTAAACATAAAATAGACAATGTATATATAATAAATACACTTAAGCTTATATTGTATGTAAAATGTCTAAAACAATTATCTATATGTAAATAAACGAAGATAAAATATTACAGTACTCTTTACTTATCTGTGTATCAACAGATTTTATTTATTTCTTGAGAACTATTGGCGAGTGTTAGTGTTACCAGTAAAAAAAATAATTGGAAACAGTATTTTCCTTGCCATTGATAATTTGAGGCTTTTATACATAAGTCATAAATTATCAATACCGATAATAAAAAAATACTTTATTCAGTTTAGGCCCTAAGAAGGCGCTTACGAACGTTAAAATTACCACCGGTTCTGGCACACAACCCAGTTATCGAGAAGAACGGGCAAGAAATTCGATCGAGTTTATCTTTTTAACATATATAGTTGTATATTTAAAATACATTACACGTTACAAACGTTTTTAGTGGATGCACAGAGTGAAGTCAATTCCAGACATCGCCATCGTTCACATATTGATCCACTCTATAATAGCTCATTTAGAACGACAACCATCAATATTTGTAGAATACTCAGTGCAGATTATAATATTTATTATTAATATGTAAAGAAAAGGTTTGCATTCTTTAGTATGTTATTGTGTTCAAATTTGGACGACTGGACAACTACAAGATAAAAGGAATTTTCCTTAATTATAATTTATTCAAAAATATATTAGACAAGATGTGTCCGTGTGATATGAGAGTTCCACACGCCTTTTGATAATGTCTATAATTTGTTAAAATTGCTATTTGTCGTAATAAATAGTTAACACGTTCATAGTACAATGCAAGATTTTTAACAACAATCCATCGAATGATATAAAAGTTGATGAGCTACAGCGCCATCTATCTTTACCCACGCCAATGTATTTTTATGCTATTCCACCAGAAGAAAACTTTTTTCTGAATGAAAGATATTTTTCTGATTCTCTGACAACATGTATTCAAAATTTCATGATAATCGTTTGAATGGTCCAGATGTGAAAGTGTAAGAAACAAACAGATAAAACAAGAAATCTTTATTATAAGTTTATCCACTCCCATATATATATATATGCCGCGATAATTGTTACATGTAATTCACACCCTTTTCAGATATTTTCTCATTCATTAATTCAAACGACCTACTTTTATCACGCTACATTCTGCAATACTTACAATTCAATAAACACATAATTAATTGAAACAGCTAGGTATGGACAGATAATCTGATAACTAGTAATTATGTTCGTAGATTGCAAACTCATATTTCAATAGTATAAATTATGTTTCTCGTTGAAATTATCTCCTGATTTTCTTTTTAATAATACTAGTTACCTACAACGTTATGAAAGCATAAACTTAATTAATAAGGTCGTCTCTTGTTTTTATACAAAAATAGATTATTGTTCCCGTTATTATTCAAAACGTAGAGTAAAAAATTTAATGCTGCTTTTTGACGTGATAACGTCTTATAAATCGATGAACTCCGTCTGCACGAACGTCAAAGCATGACTCATTGCCACGTTCTACCTAAGCCGTGTGTGCAAGCTCGAGCGCGGAACAAGCGATAGAGAGGTGCAATCGGCCTAAGCGTTAGGCTTGTGCCGCATCTATCTACCTTCCACTCCATAGGTAATTCAGTGATAATAATTCAATTCAATTCATAAAAGTATGCAATTTTTCATCAATATTTTCTTATAACATTATCAGGTAAAATTATCGCCCGTAAACCGACTTTATAGGCAAACAATTTGTAACTTTAATTAAATGTTTTAAATAAACTGCATTCTTTTTTGAGACTAACATTTCCCCACAGTTTCGAACACGTTTTCTTTTTCTTTTTTTTTTTTTTTTTTTTATATTATAGGGGGCAAACGAACAGGTGGGTCACCTGATGGTAAGTGATCACCGCCGTCCATAGACACTAGCAACACCAGGGGAGTCGCAAGTGCGTTGCCGGCCTTTTAATATATATGGGCCTATATTATTATAATTATGCGATAATTATTGTCTACTGTTAATTTTGTATATATATAAGTAAAAGAATAACTTAAGACGAAATTAATTACGGATTTTCAAACAACCTTTCATACCTTTTTTCACCACCACCAATGTAAAAGTAACCTGTATACAAATATGTGGGTGTACTAGAAATATCTATGTTTTTCTTCTTCAAATGATCACGAAATTTTGTCAGAATATTAAAACAAAGACTGTTTTAAAATCAGAACTCTGAATATTGATGTTTAGAACTCGCGAGTCGAATTTTTTTCGAATCAACACAGGTTTTTTTTTTATTTTAAATTTGGAAATTTTTGTCTCAGCCTCGGAATATCGTTCTGAAAAAAACAACTTTCATTCTTCTAGGAAATTAAATCTCCTAAAAAAAAGTGTCTTATGATTTTTTGATAAGCCCACTCCTGTAAAAGTTATTCATTTTGAAAGTTTTTGAATATATGTAGTGTTAAATACCAAGTGGCTAACTGCATGAAACAACGTCTAGAGTGATTTTATCTCAAAGGAAGTGTATTTTAATTGTATAGATGTATATTAAAAAATGTATGCTATTTTCAAATATCTGCTGCATCGAATTTTAAAATATCCAAACAGATGAGTTATTTTTAAATATCCAATCAAATGAGTTCTTTTTACTTCTGACAGAATATAATGTAATAATGAGGACACGAATAAAACACCACCGTATTATTAAAATAATTTGATTTACGCAAACATTAAGATAGTTTTAACTTAAGGACTCGATAAGAAATTTCTAAATCATTTATATAACCTTTCTGTATACAGAAGTGTGTTCTAAAAAGCCGACAAATTACGTTTTATATTTGAATATTCATCACTTCCCGTACAAAGCTGTGAGGAATTTTATGAATGTCATTAATGTCGTAACTTGATAAATAAGCAACGAAAGAATTTGTATACTGAATCAGATAAAAAAATATAAAGAATATGCTAATAAGCTTTCAAATAAATATTGGTATTCGCATAAGAAGTAGATAAATCAAATCTATTCAAATTTGTGTTGAAATTTCCGTGATCTCGGTCCTTAATAGAAGGCTGGTGTCATGTTTCGGATAACTTTTTTTTTTAATGACGGGATTTTAATAATCCTATATAAATAAGATTTAAAAGCCAGTTCCATTAAAAGAAATATTATCAATCAATCAGAAGGGAGACTTAGCTATTAAAACAGATATAAACTCATCGTATCAATACTTGTAGGAGAACAAATACGTAATGAAAATAGTTGTTCAATCATGTGAACGTAGCATGTAAACTAGTTCAAACAAGCGTCCATATTTACATAGAACGAGGAAAAGTTTTAATCGCAATGTACGCAAATAGAATTTCAAACTGTTGTGATTCTCATTAACTGGCTTCGTTACTTGTTTATTTGCATTATCTCCCTAGCCTTAACTCAAATAAATAGGGTCGGCACAACACGTCTTCCTCATCCACTCTCTTCTATCAGATGCCATCTCAATATTCACGCCTTTTCTACATATATCATTCTTCACACAATCCGTTCATACCTTTTTTGGTCTTCCTGAACTCATATCCGTCCACCTTCATAATTAGAACTTTTTTAGTTACATGGCTTTCATCTCTCCTCATAAGTAGTGGCGGATTTGCCCTAAGGCCGAGGAGGCCGGACCTAGTGCGGCCAGTCGTGACAAAAAATTCACTTATGATAACAAGAAATGGAAATGGAAAGTAAAGGGGTGACTGGTACTTACTACATGCCCCGGTGCCTAAGGCGGCCAAGACAGCAAATCAGCCACTGCTCATAACGTGTTAACATATTACCCCTGAACTTGTCTGTCACTGATGCTATTTTCAAACTGCCTGTGATAAACACGGTCCTAATTTTATCCATTCCATGTTTTCATTCGAATCTCTCTCATATGTAATCTTTTTTCATCAATATTCGTTTGTTTGTATGGTCGTAATCTAACTAATATTATAAATATTAAATAATAATTTGATTATAATAGTTACGAAAAAATTATTTGTGTAAGCTATATTCTAAAATTGTTATCGCTTTAAAGAAAAATTCAGTAATATATTATGTAAATTGGAACGTAACTTCAAACGCAAAGTGACGTCACTTCATAAGCTACTAGTTGACTTTAGCTTACGTGAGTAGATAAATAAGAAATAGCACTTATAAAATGGAAAAGGCTTTTTCAAAAGCGACTCGTGAAACTTTGTGATTATTTATTGATTACATATACCTTATTACTTTTCCTTATAATTTCTATAGACACAACTTACGTCAAAATTATCCGCAGAACATGGAAAAACAGACTTTAGAATAAGTAAATATCGTTTTGCAATTATTTTTTTATTTAGTTTTATCAATGTTAAAACGTATGAGAACAGGGAAACGGTTAATAATAATCGACCACGAAACTCGAGATAATTGATAGGACACTTGGGTATAGAACGATAGGTCACTATAGTTTTTTTTATCCTAATTAATATTATTAACGCGAAAGTGTGTTTGTTAGTTACGCTTTCACGTCTTAACCAACCGACCGATCGTTATGAAATTTTAGACATCGTTTATCAGGGGTACAGAAAAGGGCATAATACATAAAAGGTACATTTCATTTAAAACAAAAATGTTCCCCAGATGGTGTTAGCCTAGCACGGTCCCATGCCGCTCCAACTTGAAGCGGTGGCCGGTGCACCGTGGGGTTTTAGTCCGTGCGAATCGGACATAACCCATTCTCTCTCCGGGGAGGATAGGTATCCGTTAGGGATCTCCCCAAGTTAATAAAATATATATATATACGTTAAAACGAATGAAGTCGCTGGCAAAATAATTATAACATTTATAAAAAGCGTTTAAAATCGAGAATGGACCACCTTTCATGAGGCGTAACGACCACTTGGCACGTACCGGATCATTAACCAACTGACGTATATGCTGTAATTAAACAGGGTGACTCTTTATCGCTACCACTAACTACATTGACTCTGTTTTGATTTGTCATATTTTGGAAACAGCAAGTGTGCTTGCAAGCACGAGAGGTTTACAGGCCGATATGAATTGGCAACTGGTACTAAATTGTAGGTGTCTTAGTGGGCCCCAGTGTTTTGGATTACACTGTGCTTTATCACAATGGGCCTATCGTAATCTATACACATAAATTGAAATGTATGTTTGTTATGTGAAAATGAAGGCGTTTTGCTAAATGGATATGAAAGTATATCGGAGACTTATAATTAAAACAATTTTCAAAATTTTATTTTGTCTTTCTGTTTGTTTTGGTTAATCTCCGAAACGGTTGGTTCAATTATACCAGAACTTTCACAGGCAGATAGCTGATTTTATGAGGAATTACTTTTATTTTAGACTAGCTGTTTTACCCGCGACTTCGACCACTTTGAATTTAGCAAAAAAAAATTGTTCAGTGTAAACGTGCACGTTGGTAGAGAATTTTGCTTAAAACTAAATTTTGAAATCATTACGTTACATGATATGACTATTCGAAAGTGGCGTATTAGAATAACAAATTTGTGAGAAAATCGCTACCTATTTCAATAAGTGTCATCGACCACAGTTTAATGATATTTTCTGTTATACCACAAAATAGGCGAAAGTTTGTTTTTTTGCGCGGTTACCTAAACCATCTCTCTTATTGGTACGGCTGTTTATTTATATTAATAAATTAGTTGTTCTGCTTGTACATTCAACTGTTTTTTTTAATCTGCTATAGATACATATAATAAAGGCCAGTGATACCTAATATGTCATATATTTTTGTCAAACTTATTCATAGGTGACGCTTAAATAATTTTTTAATTAATGAGATACAAGTATTGCCAATAATACATTTTTTTGGGCAATTTATCCTCTAGATTCTTACTGCCATTGTCGAGTAGGTAATTAATATTAGAAGTGTCTTGTAATAATTTCAATGTTCTAACAAGATTGGAATCATGCTCTGTGTTATTATTTCCGATTCACTTTACCTGTAACCGAACTATATTACGTAAAACACCACCCATATTACATAATATAGTATCAATAAACACAAGATCATGATTAAAATATAAAATCCACTACATGACAGACACCTACTAACTTATAGATCACCGCAAGGAAGCCTCAAAATCGGTATTCTTAGTTATAACTCGACCTTGTCTTGAGGTAATCTGGAGGATCCTCGAATGAGGTTGAGTCGAGGTAAAGCGGCATTTTATACGTCATTGAATCATAGATTATAGCGTACTTTTTGATCTTTTCGTCTATGGCTACTGGCTGGCAATTATCTGTTTTTTTTTTTTATTTTATCCGATTTTATTGCGTCGCGTCGCAACCGTTCTTTTATTTATGTTTGTTGTAGTGTAGTGTTAAAACAGTTTCTTTCCTAAAACCATAGCGTCTTTGGAATTCTACATTATTGTAAACTTCCATAGAGTTTTCTGCATCTTGTAAATACCGTGGTTCAGTATAATAGTATGAATTATCATACAAATAATTCTAAAATAATTGCAAATCCATTACAAAAACTATCACAATATAATAAGTATAGTAAGGTTCGAGGAAACAAAAGAATACCGGTGTAAAATCTCTCCAAAAACTCCTAAATAATCAAAATAAATTAACCATTTATTTATTCTCAACCAAATTTGATGGAATTTGAGAAACGTGAAGTTTCAAAGCATATAATGTACTCGTATTTACATAAAATACAGTTACAAACCAGTAGCAAATGTTGCATAAAAACATGCCATTTTCTTTTTTCCATCACAGAACTACGGGGGCAGGTACGCGTCTCCACAGATTCACAGTAGCAACCACCCCGGTAAGAACGAAGAGGTTTGAAAATTCTTCTTATCTCTGTCGTATTGTGAAGATGTAGAATCGCTTCCCGGCCAGTGTATTTCCTCCCTCTAATTATATCGGGTCCTTCAAACGATGCGGGGAAAGGCACTTGAGCAGGTCTGCATGATGGCAACGACTGCCGTTGGTATTTAACACCTGTACCGTACTTTCCATCGGGTATTGTGTAGTCATTTACTATTATAATATTATATTTACTACTATAAAAAAAAACCGCGGGCACAGTTAGTTATTTATAAGTATTGAAATCGTACAAAGTTTGCCACGTGGATAAGGTTTTAATGTGACAAATGTTGTCATTAATTTTATGTTATTATAAATTATATTTGTCGAGTTAACAATCATGAAAAAAGCATTGTTTTCCACGTTAATTAGATATAGTGGTGAGGCAGGCGTATAAATAGCCGTGCTCACTAAGCGGCTCGAGAATTTATGCGTATCAGCCTGTGTCTATAATTGTAGGAATGTGAAAATTATGTGTACGATAAGGGGTGTATAAGAAACACTTATTCGTTTACCAAATCGCCCCTGGTGCCTCGATGTTGGTGGCCACTGAATCGTTAACTCACACGGTTTGTCTTGCGGCGAGAGATGCGGTGGTAGTTTCTCATTGAAACCTAAGCGGGATATTCTTATAATATAATGTATAGCGGAGAAATAGTATCACGAAAATAGTGCACATCAGTCAAAAGTCAACCCCGTATCAAAACATGCATTTTAATATAGAAACTGCATGGCGGGGCATCCGTTTCACCATATACCTTGCTATCTGATTAAGCTTTAACGTTTAATTTGACGCATTTCTTTGTTACAAAACAATGTAAATTTCGTATGGGACTGAAAGAGCCTAAATAATAACAAAGCCATGCTTAATCCTTGCTAGTATTATAAATGCTAATGTACGTTTTTATTTGTTACCTTCTTAAGCCTTAACTATTCAACATATCATCGTGATATTTTGCAGATACCTTGACAGAAGTATAGAAAAGCATAAACTATAACTATTACTCGGCAAGAATATACTGTTCTCGAGGGAAAGATCAAATCAACAATTACATGAGCGAAGCTAATCTAAGCTAGTCTGGAATTAAACCTTTTGGTCCTTTTAAAAATTACAGAGCCGGTTAACAATATTAATATAGGATAATGCAATAATACGCCATCTATTCAAAGTCATAGCTTGAGATAAACCTGACGTTTTGTATAAAACCAAATCAAACGACATTCCGACAACAGAAAGGCTTTTAACAATAATGTGAATTGACCCGAAGGTCGCAAATTTTGCCGAGATAGCATCACAGTCCCACAGTCATTAGCAATATCGCGAAGGTCGTGTGAACAATACAACTATGTAGTCCATATAAGTTTTTTGAGGCTTTCAGGTAGTTCCAGCAAGGCCCGCGACCTTCAGATCGCTTTGTTACAACATCAGTGTGAACCGTCGATCGTTATTGTCGATAACCATTAATGGTTGTACCAAACCGTATAACATTCGTAATGCAATATAGATTTATTTAAAGCCTTTAACGTAGAGACGAAGTTTCGTAACCAGCAGACAACGTTAAAGTTACATTTAAGAAATATAAAACTTATATTAGTTAAAGGTAAATAAAATAGTATAAACCTTACCTATGTGCGCGCATCACGCAAACACTATAGGTGAGATTTTGGGCAATTTTTTTGTTAGCTTTATTTCTCAAAGAATTTTATCTTTTTTTATTCTTACATAAAACGAAAGTTATCGCGATATCTTCACTTACTATAATGTTATTAGAGTTTAAAAAAATGCGATTTTATAAGCACAACGCGTTTTTTGCCGCGAAAAAGTAGGTCAAGCGGTACGGGGCTTACGTTTTTCCCTCTGTATATAAAATATATCGTTAATATATTATATCAACTAGTGTGTAACATACCAAACATCTCTAACACCAAGATAAGTCTCTAACACCAAGATAAGTCTCTAACACCAAGATAGTAAACTTTTATAGTCATTTAACAATATTTCGTTCTCTCCGGAGTTTAAGTTCTCAACTTCTTGAGTCAAGGATCAAGGAATTATTTCTTTTTTTTATACTTTATAGGTAAACGTTTTGAACACAATCTCATCTAATATTAAATGATGACGTGGTCTAAGATGGTAAGTCACGCTTGACCTAGAGGGAGACTGGCTCTCAAATGCACCTGTCGGAACACACCAACAGGTGCTTGACGACAGATTTTCAACTTAAGGGTGGTAGCTAGTCAGACGGACTTAGAAAAAGCCCTACGGCCATGCTATAGTTGCATCACATGTTTTCCTTCATTGCAACATTGCATTACGTATTACGTTTAGTGTTTTATACGAATTCACATCCATCGTCACTTCAGATTATATAAAATTATAGCCAAATAAATAAATAAAATAGTTCACTACAATACTACTAATAGCATTAACAATGATCTATATGATACAAAGCTCAACAAAAACGGGGTGGATAGTAGACAGCAAAATCAATAACGATGTTGCATCCTTCCACATGAAATAATAATTTCTCTATTGAAACATTGGAATTCAATAGAGAGACGTTTGCAAATAGCGTAGTCGATAACGAACCGTGACTTCACTATTTGACACGAGAGCAGCCCTTCTAATGACGTATTTCACAAATGCAAAGCGAGAGCAGAAATTATTAAATCATCTCAACCTAAAGTCTACTGCTGTTGCCTCTTTGTACACAATAACATAATCTCCTTACAATTACTCACTAATGTTATAAATGGGATAGTGACTTTGATTGCTTATTACGCCTAAACCATTTAAGTAATCAATTGATAATCATAAAATTTTGCATATACGTAAACTGAGGTACAGGAAAGAACATAGTGTGCCTTTAACTCAGAAAAAAACTGTTTCCGTAAGATAGGCTAAACCTATATCAACGCGAGTGGTGAGTCACTGATAAAAGCTAGTAAATCGATAAAAAAGAATGCGTTTATACATTATGATTGCAACGATTTCTGATATTGCTTTGCTACAGCGAAATACGTAATTAGACAGTTGAATGTATCAGTTCGTTTCACATGTCAATAGCGATGAACGTTTACACTATTTCATTCTATCAGCAGGTTTGTTTGTACGGTTAGAATGCCAAAACATTGTGTAAACTCCATTTTTAAAACTGACAACACTTATATTAACCTTTGTTATTAATTCTGTTTTATCCGCGCGCTTCGCTGTGCTTTAAATAAACATTTTATTTTAAAATGATCTAATATCGAACCTAACAAGAACTATTAATGACATATTCTACATCGAATGCTTACAGTCTTATGCCTATATTTTATGTACTTTTCACGTGATTGAACCTCAAATGTACTGCAATTCCAAAACATACATTATAACATTTAAGTTAGTATTACATCATATTCTCATCTGATGTTATTGACTTTATGCGTAAAAGTTGCACGCTAAGCCTTGACAAAAGTGGCTCTCATGTACATATATCAGAGCATGCTGACATTAGCTCGAGGATATGATCGTTAGGAAAAACCTATCATAATGCTATTTCCACGAAGTTTTCTTTACCGAAAAGCCCAGAATTGCTGTAGAATTAGAAACTGTATTCACCAATTCAATACCCGAACTCATTACCATACAGATACCATTGTTTGAAGGATTTTAGATTTTTCTAAATAATTAAGTGTTATAGTTATGTAATCTAAAAGTTATAGTAATAATTCTCTAGGTCTTTTCGTATAATTTTTAAATAAGGCTAGCTTATGAGAATGATTTATTATACTTTTAGACATAATAAAATATCAGTAAAATTAGACTTACAAGAGATAATTATGTTTAGTAAACATGTGTGAAGCCGCATATACAGCTAGTGTAATATGAATTTAAACTACAAGCCGCTAGCCATTAAAATCTTTCGAATACAAATCCGTAGATCAAACGGAGCATGTTTGCATGACAATTTATTTCGAAATATCCCGGTATTCTAGGATATTCGAACAGTGAAAGTACTTAACTAACATGACTAAGCCTCGAAGGCCAAGCGACTGTAAACGAAGTTGTAGAGCAAGCAAAACTTAATTTTCCACCTCCGTCGATAAAGCACACAAGCTTGCAGGCGGCGCCGCAAACATCCCATAATTCGATACAGACAAGATATTACGTGTTAGTCGACATGAAGCAGCGCTCAATCCAGTCTAGCTTGAAACGTACGTAGTCGTATTTTATACTTAAACATAGCCTGTTACGTTCTTATTTGGCAAATGCAATGATAAATCGCTGACTTCCCGATGTGAATGTTTATCCGACTCGTGACCGGACGCGTATAATCGGCTTACGCTAGTGTCGCTCGTCTCACCGGATAACTGTTCATAAGAGTACGAGGAAATAGTTGAGAAAGAAAAACAATCCTTATATGTAACCTTCATGAAACTTTGCATGCACATTCTCAAGGATATAATAAAGAATATAGAGTACTTTATTCAATTTAGGCCCTAAGAAGGCGCTGATGAACATCAAAACAACCCAGTTAACGAGGAGAACCAGTAAGAAACTTGACCTAGTTTATCTTTTCATAGTACACATTTTTCCAAATATATATAGTTATATAGAAAGAAACAATCGTATTTGGTGGATGCACAGATAGAGGTGACATTTCTAGACATCACCATCTTTCACAGATTCATCTACAGACATTAAACTGGTACTTGTGAAACAAAACCATTCCCATGAGAACCAAGTCTGGAGCTTATAAAGTTCCCACAAAGTCGAAACGCTATAAAGGTCCTATTAATTTGTAAGAAAAGTGCGCAAATACGAGGTATGCGTTCTGCCGATCTTACTCTAACGACTTGTAATAGAGTTTACATTCGTTTAGCAATTTATGAATTGTAATGAACGTTACAGTAGAACCAGAGTTCAGTTTGAGTCTTGAATGACCCGCGGGTAACCTCCGCGATATCTCTCGGAGTTTCACCTAAGAAGTGCGAGTCACGGAAATACGGGTAAACGAACTTCATTTATAGATTTTGTAATCAAATAATTATTTTCACATACGGTTGTTACAAAGTAATAAATGGTTCTTATAATTTTTGAAGCGAAAACTTATATCGGCGCATTCAACGGCTTACGAAAATAAACCGTCACGCTCAGGTCGGTAACGTTGATTCGGATTTACTCAGCTCCATTCGACCACAAGCGCGCTTAGGTCGGTGACGCGCTAAATCGTGTATAATCGGCTACAGTCGCTATCAACCATGTTTATTATCCGACAAGAAGTGCATCGTTCCAATAATTACGTTGTTATTACCTATATAAATAAAATCATATAAGTCTGGCATTATGAAAGGATCACTCGATAATCTTGACTCGATAATAAATATACACATTTGTTAATAGTTGTTGTGATAAGTAGTTGAGTCGTAGCAAAACTGGATACAGTATAAATAACAGTTTTAATGACAATCGTTTGAACGGTAGAAGTTGATGTACTGTAGCGTTGTCTGGTAGAGTATTATAGTAAAATATACAACAACAAAAAAACTTCAAAAAATATACCAAGGGTAAACTAAAAAGTGTTTGAGTACAAAGGGATTAAGTGTAACTGCCGGCATGAGGCAAAAGGTCACACTAAAACACAAATCGGAGGAAAGTGGAAAAGTCTGTAGTCTGCGCTTTTAGCGAAGTTCGTATAACCTCGTTTTTAGATTAGAGGTAATTTGAGAACAGAAGCTTCATAGTTGAACAAAGAAATACTATTAGGTGCAGCTTTTTTTTTGTCTTGATTCGGAATTTACATGTAACCCAATATTGCAAAAAAGGACAGATGTCTCTCTTTCTCTTTCTTGGGACCGCATTGTGACCAGAGCATATCCGGTAGGTTTTTGACAACAAATTGTCAACCAGGCGAGAACGGAAAAATGTCAAACACATTCTTATTTCAACACGGCGGTCATTAGTATATAAATAGTAGCTCGTAACTGTGACTTTGTCTGTGTCGTTTATTGTCTTAGCAATATATTTTATCTACAGTGGAAAAAAAATTAAACAAAAAACCGCTCGCCCCACTTTTAAAACAATCCTAGTTTACCTTTAAAAATGTATAGCTTAGATATGAAGCTATCGTGATAATTCTATGTATTAGATATAGGCCCAAGTCTCTAAGAAGTATAACTAAAAAATTGATCGAAATATATCGGGTAGTTTTTGAGTTATGCACTCACAACCGTGAAGTTTTATTATAATATTTATGTGTGTGTGTATCTAGGGTATGTACTAGGGTGTGCCAAAAGTCGACATTTTTTCGCTCTCACCTCTAAATATTATAGGATATGTCTAAAACAAATAAAAATGGAAAACTATTAAAGATTCAATTTTCTGAGTTCCGTAGAAACTTAAATATTAACGATAGAAATTTGACACAATGAAATTTTTTCTTTAATTATTTTAACAAAGTAAAATTTCTTCACAGTTTGTGGGTGACAAAAATGTAAAAGAAAATTTTTCTTATGTCATTTATATACAAAAATTTAAAGTTTGATAGAGAACCTCTTAAAATTACAATTAAGAGTGGTCCTTGAACAGAATTCTTGTTTGGATATATCCTATTATATTTAAAGGTGAGAGTGAAATAAAATATCGACTTATCACTACATAGTATAAAACAAAGTCGCTTTCTCTGTCCCTAGATCCCTATGTATGCTTAAATCTTTAAAACTACGCAACGGATTTTGATGCGGTTTTTTAATAGATAGTGTGATTGAAGAGGAAGGATTATATGTATAATAACATAAATTAAATAGTGGAGAAATACTGTTATTTTTGAGGTTACTTCAAATTTAACGCGTGCGGGTCACGGGCAGTAATGAATAAATCAAAACTACTGGATCGATTTTAATCATTTTTTCAGTGAATGACATAGGCTATATATTGTATACCCGTGCGAAGCCGGAACGGGCCACAACTATATATATATATATATAAGAAGATATGGAAAAATAATTTAATACTTATTTCGTACTCAATATAATAAAGCAAGAGTAACAAAGTATAGTTTCATTACTTGAACATATTCATAACAGAATTACTCGCATAATATTTACTTTTACTTTGGAGGCAAAGTTGTGTGATTGAATATTTCCATAGATAATTAAACATTCATTTGTTATTCGACTAGTATTTTATCTGTGGAGCAAAATTCATATATATATTGTTTCAGAATAGTTGAGAGTGATATAAACTCACTTAGAACCCTATGCATAGTCCCTATATTACTAAATCAATAATTCTTGTATATATTAGTATGTAAGTGACTTCTCGGACACGACTCTAACGGTTGACGGTAATGAAAATTTGTTTTTAGGGAATGTTTTACGTTAAAATTTATCTAAATAGTTATGATGTAATTGTTAAAAGAATATTATTATTTTTTAATATACATTACGTTGATTATACGTTTTACTTTGATTTGACTAGGTATTTGATGGGAAACATTATACTCTTCTTAAAGTGAAAAAAAAAAAAATTTATTTTATTGTCCAACAAACAGACTTAAAAATGTTCTATAGAAAATTTATTTTTATAACATATTCTGGTGACCAACGACGCCAATGCTGGTTTCATCTATCGGGCAGAAAGTACTCCGGCGCGAGACATTGTGGATTACAACTTAAAAATGGCCATAAAACACAAATATGAAACCACCATAAAGGCTATCTCAGTAAAAATCTAGAATGACTAACGTAGATTTCCAAAAAAAAAGAAGAAAAGTAGAAGGAAAAATGAAGAAAAGAAAGGGAAGGAAGGGAAAGGGGAAGGGAAGGGGAAGGGAAAGAAAAAAGGGGGAGTTGCGTAAGTTTTGTAAAAATAATATCATGTCTTACTCACTTGTATATGTATTGAAGCTGCACTAGATTTTAAAACGATTTCTATTCAAAACTATTTCAGAAAAAAAGTGCGTAGTTCAAACAAATAATTTTTAACTATTCACCGTCACGTAGGTACGTCATTAAAATTATTTTCCATTGTCATTAAATAAACTACTACTATACTAGTATGTTTATTTATTTCCTCTTCTTACCTTAATTAGCCAACCGATTATTATTACATTTTACACATACATTATCAGAAGTACAGATAAAAAAAAAATACGTTCATCCAGAAACGACTAGTGCTTCCCAGGGATTGGCCAAATATATATTAACACGAGCGAAACCGCAAGTAAAATCTAGTAATACACATTATTATAATAATATATATATATCGTACATTATCTAAATACAATAAACGTGAACGTTGAGAGGCTACGAACTTCAAAGGAGGTAAAAAGTTAAAAGCAATTTTTTATCACAGATCCTTTGTCTCTCCTAATAACCTGTCATATGCTTTGTCAAGATATATACATACATACTTATATTATACCTACTTTTTATTATATATAGATGATAGCATAGATATGATTCTATGAGTGACACCCCCTCGTGCTTAGCAATATTAACGTAGACGAAGTTTGTTGATAAAATCAACAAAAAACGTCTGTCTATTGTTCCATTAGTGCAAAAAATTATGTGGCAATTTACAACGTTGTAATACGAAACAAGTGTGCATGCTTGTTTTATATAATTGTATTAGTCATTGTAGATATATGAATGCTGTGAAAATCGTTTTGCTTACCGGCGTGTAGGAATAACAAATGTGATCTTTTGTCATAAATACATGTCTAGATGCAGTTTGGTTTTATATATATTTCCAAATTATTTTAAGCTATTTAACTTTATGTGATAATTATCTATTTTCTTCAATTTTTAAATAATGTACAATAAGAACTATATATGATTCGTAAAATTATAACCTGGTTATCCTTTTTTTTTTGGTTTAGTGTTCAAAATATAATACTCTTTTAAATCATTAGTATCGCATATAAACACTTCAAATGAAGTAGAACTTTTTAAAAATTAAGTACTCAATTTTAGACTCCATTTATTTAATATAATAAAGGTTATATTGTATTAAAACAAAACTTACTATATAACGCCTAACATCAATTACTAAAACATATACAAACATAAAGGAAATATCAGAAATCATTTAACAAAAAATAGAAACTCATTAATTTTAAAACAATAGTCAATAATAGTTAAGTAAAGTTTTAAATTGTGTAATTCCGACCCGAAAATATTCCCAGCGTTGGAGAACAACAACATATTCCCATAAGAAAAGGTAACTATTAAAACATTATTTTCACATCCATAATGGCAAGTTCTGCGTGCAATAAAATGTTACAAATTCATTGTCTTCAACGAAATAGTTTGAAATTTTACGGTATGTTTTATGTATGATGTTCTACGAGATATTTAATTTATTGCAACATTTTAGCACTTCATAAAATTATGATAAATATGAATATTAAAACATGAAGGAACATTTATTACGAAAATGCTTTTTAAAACCTTTCTTTGTTCAGAATTTTAATTAAATCACATTTATGATATGAACCTTTTTTTGCAGCTGATAATAAACTCCACGAGTATATTAATGTTGTGTCAATATATTGGCATTATCTTTTTTTTCACTTTTCACAGGAATTAATTTCCAAAAATTTCAAAATCAAAACTATCACTATGATTATGTGTCCTTGTGGCATAAATAAACAAGACATTGTCACATTGCGATATTTAATTCCAGAATAATCATCGTGTGTATTAATGTAATTAAACAGTTAACATATGATGATATTAACATCTAGACAATATTAAAAGTTATATTCATGAGAAAAAAAAAACAATTACGTGCGGGTATCGAATTCGTGACCTCTTGTACTGACTGGGTTAAGGACCAAAGTACAGTGGAAAGAAATTTTCGATACCTACGTTATACCGCGTAAAGATAATTCATAACAATAAATAGACATATATTTTTGGAAAATTACAAATTCCATAACAAATATTTATTGTCGTTTAATTGGTAAAAAGAAAATGTTGATCTTATATGAACATAAAAATTTGGGTTGTAAAAAAACAATAAACTCTCAATAAAGTACTAAAAGTTTATATATATATATATATATATATATATATATATATATATATATATATATATATATATATATATATATATATATATATATATATATATATATATATATATATATATATACATTATATACTTGTTAAGGAAGAAGTGTAAGGAAAACTTTAAAGGTGATGGATATTTGGTGTCTAACTATCATACTATAGACACTGATAAGTAGATCCCAAGAAAAGTTGAAATCAGGCTGACAAATCGTAAATCGACAAACCGAATCTTATCTCACAAGATGAAAAAGTAGAAAATACGTTGCACTTAACTTTACCTCCGTAAAACAAGAAATAGACAAAATGCCAAAATACACGTATTAGCACCAGAAATAACAGAGAGAAGTTTGTTAGTTAGAAATGCTAACAAAGGCAATCCAATTATTTGTTGCATACAGACGCGCAACATGGATGACGTGAATGTAATGAACATTTTAATGAGAAGAGTATTGCAAAGCGTAATTAGCTGGTTGTGCTTACTGTTAATTATTTATTGCAATGTTTTTAACATAATAATAATGAGAATTGACCTTCGTCATATATAGGATTTTGTGAATTGAAATGTACTAAGTTAACAAACATAGATATGCAGCACAAATTTAATGAAGCTAGAAATATGTTAATCTTCGTAGTTAACATAACGAGAGATTTTATGATTTAAGAGGACTTTGATCGTGTCTGTTCATGGATAAAGTAGATAAATTAATAACATATGTTCTTAACAAATTTAAAATATATGTTTTTTTTTCGAACTGATCTACACTGTTGGCTTCGTAAGGCCTCTACAGTTCCACCGGACTACTAAGGGGAGCGCTTAAGGCACTCACCCGATTTTCTTAAAATATATGAATTAATCATGTGATAACAATTAATTAGATTTTACTGGTCTAGCGCTTTAACTGGTGTAATATTAATCCGATGTCCTCAGGCTCGAACCCCGGCATATACCAACGAGTTTCTCGTAATTCGCGTACGTTTACTAATTTCCTATTTGGCTAACGGTGAAGGAAAATATCGTGGAGAAAACTGAATATGAGAAATATTTTTATAGTACCACCGCATGTGGGAAAAAATATAGAACTGGATTTCTGAAAGTTTGAAATAGCCAATACGTGGGCTGGCGTTGTGATTATGCTCACGTCTTATGACCCTGCAGTGAGCCTCTTAAACTCTAGCATATAACAGAGAGAACTAAAGATAACATAACAATATAACATTTGATAAAATAAAAAGTGTACCTAATAAATTACAAAGTTTCTGAGTATACTATACTGAATACTGGCTGTTACTCGCGACGTCATTCTTGTGAAAGCGATTTTATTGAATCATTGAAATTATGTTTTTTTTTTTTAATATAATGACATATTTGTTCTTTAAACCCATAAATAAGCCTTTTACTAATTGTGTGTCACTTCTACAAAATTTTATCATTAATGCTTACCTTTTGTAGAAAAGTATACTATAAAAAGTTTTCTATCTGCCTGCCAAAAGTCTTGTTAAAATCGGTTGAACCTTTACAAATATTGTTAAAATATACAAACAACAGTATTTCATTTTTATAAATATATACATATGGATTGAGCAATGAACAATAAAACTACGCGGTAATTAGAATCACGTGATTTAACAGTATACTTCAATAGTAAGAATGCTAAGAGTTGTGCGGAAAAGTGTTCGAGACTTTAAAGGATTTATTGCAATAATTAGACATTTATTTTCATGCGTGTACACAGACAGATGTTTGTAATCCGTGTGTTTAATGGCACGGAAATATCTAAGATTGTATGGAATGTTGGTTATTTCTGTTAATTCACGGTCCGATGTATGTGTTAGCATAAATTTTTACGTTGTCTTTTAGTATACGTATAGACAAATAGTGACGTAAAAGACCGGCATGATTTAAATACTAGAAACTGTAGCAAACTAGTCATCCCATGTTTCAGACTGAGTGAGACAAGTAACAGCTTTTTAGGTAATATTAGTATTAAGTTTTATAACTAAGGCCCAAAGTATATAACCGATTTGCCGGACTGTAAGTTCAAACCAGTGCCTTTTAGTGTCAAAAGGTTATTATTGGGTGGATTAATATGTGAACGATGATGTCTGAAATGAGTACTTCTCTCTGTGCATCCACTAAATATATATATATAATTTTTTTTACTATTAAAACCTATTTATCTAACATCACGCTGCAACCCTCAGAAGCGAATCAATTACCATAAGTGATATATATCAGAAAGTACGCTAACTAAAAACAGAATAATAGAACAGCACGACATGGCACTCGCGAGGCTCAAGAACGGGAAAAATTAAAACCGAGCGAATCCGCGGTAAGCCGTTAGTAATAATATAAATAAAAACTTATCTTGAGTATATTTATGTAACTATAAGTGTTTCGGCAATATCACCTTTCGTTACCAAACATTCTTGAAGCGAATGGCTAAAATAAAATAAAAAAATAGTACTTGTATTATAAAATCTTTTGACCTTTCAATTGGATGCAACTCATGCGGGTCGATTTTACCAACTCATTATAAACTCATTAATGACTTAAATGTGTGTGTGTGTTGATATTGTGTAATGATTAAATTATTGTACCAAACGATGGTACAAATACCAAAGGTAAATACAGTTATAAAAAAATCAATTTCAGTTTCTCTAAGTATACTATTTCCTTGAAGTACTCTTAGTACTGAGATTAGTACATATCCTTTTAGATTTACTTTATGTAGAAATTTCATGGTATACTATATATATTTCACAAGATATATCCTACTACAATGCATAACTCACACTAACTATAAAAAAAAAGTTGATAAAAGAAATCAAACAAAAGACGATCAGTGTCACGTTCTGCTCTCACGTGTGTTTTCATATCAATTAAAAAAGCGGTCACGTTTTCGAAGCGAGTACCGATCAGCAAGCAGTTTAAGTACTTACCAATCGAAGCCAGGGTAGGGCACTAGTTCTTTATAAAGATTTAAGCTACAGATGGCTGCTATAAATTGTAACTGAGTTTTAAATTAACAGATACATTATGCCATTCATAAAAAAAAATCACATACATAACATCGCAGTGAACTCGTACAACAATATTTACTCTAAAAGATACTTTAGTGGAAGCAATATTTATGTATGGAAGTTTCATAAATATATATTTGTGCATTTAAATTTTCAATGATTTCGTTCAATTCCCGTTTCACATTCAAAACACAATAGCCTGAAGTGCGTTTTGTTATCGACAGGCGTCCGTTTTCCCTCGTTCAATAATCATCTATACTTCGAATTTGTTGTACGGCACACATATTATTATGCTATGTTCACACCACGAAGGTAAACAAAATCGAATCAATTGAAAAACTTACTACGTTATACTTGAGTTTCTATGTTCATAATAATAAATTGTACGCCAAATTTATATTAAAAGAACAAATATAATCTGTTATTTATTTCTTATAACATAATTAATTTCAAACATAAGCAGTAGCAACCGAGCGGCAATTGCGCGCATATCGACGGTTTTTGTGCCGCTTAACTGAACTTATAGTTTTTTTTTTATATAAGATTTAAAAAAAAGTAGTGTGTACTTATGTGCACGCGTTAGAAGTTATACTTCTTTGGCGTAACAAGATAAAAATCTTTTCAAAAATGTTATCTTTCGCCTTATTCTACGTTTGTAGAAAAAACGACACTAGCAAAAGAAAAAGGTACTTCATACATACATACTTTTTTTGAATAAAATGTTGACTATAGCTAACTTCAGGGTGTCGGTTTTTTGTGACGATCTGCGTGCGCATCGTAAAAATTTACTCTCATCATTTTTCCCTAACGCGCCAAAAGAAGTATAACTTCAAAAATAGAATTAAGGTCATGTTAACTTTGAGATACACATAAATGATATAATCGGTAAACAGACTCGTAGTGTTTTACTGAAATATTATTCTGGAATTAAAAAAATAAGTGCATAAATATCAATAACAAAATTTTGGAACGACATATTAAAGAAAGCGACATTTTCTAAAATTATTAGAGTAAAGAGTATGGTGTTAAACAAAAATATTACCTCAGTGTTTTGTTTTGTTTTTATATGTACCTAAGCCTAAGTATTAATACACTATTAGTTCTTTGAACTTATAGAATAATTGCGTTAAGAAAAACACATTTTTATAATTGTTGCCATTATTATTAGTATTGAAATAAAAAGTAAAAAGTACTTACCGAGTATTAAAATGAACTTCATGCTAAATCAGTACTTATATCACTGGCACGATTAAAAAAATTATTTAAGACTTTTAAATTAATGTTGTTTTGAAGAGTTTTTGTTTGTTTTTTTGACGGCGTTCGTCACGAGCCGACGCCTCGCCGCATGTGTTGCTGCCTCCGCGGCTGGTGCCCCTGGTGGATGGTTTTACATTCACTTTCTACGTGGTGGGGTGTCCAGGAGATTAGGGAAGCCGAGGGTTTGTTGACACTCTGCGTAACAGTTAGTAATGATTAATCGGATTAATTATGAATTGTGACTATAGGATCGCCTATAATGAAACATCTAATTAAATTCGAATATATCTTGAATATTATTTGTTACTAATTACTACATATTTTGTTACTAATTACTACATATTAGTTATTATTTGTTACCGGTTGATACCCGTGACTTCGTCTGCGTTGTTTATAATCTTAAGAGTAAATTTAATGTACAGAAGAAAAAACATAAGCACCACGTTGCTTGCCCCAGTAATCCACGGTTAGAAAATACAATTTACTGAACACGTAGGGCTTAAAAAAAATCGTAGTTTCTTGAAAAGTTTAATGTCTTTATATTAAATGATGATATTATGATATTTCTTTTAAATAAGGACCAAGTGTATAAGTTACAAAACTAAAAGAAATAACTCGAAATGTATGGAATAGTTTTTACGCGATACGCGTACAACGGTCAGATCTCTAGCAATTTGTTTATGTATATTAATTGCTGCTGGCGCCTATGACTTCGTTCTAGTGAAACTGGTTTTATTACTCCATGAAAACTGCGTATTTTTACCTTATAAATTGTGGACTGCTTTTTTAAAATGTAATTTTATCATTACTATTTATGTTGTTCAACTAATTTAGCGTTTTTAAGCGACTTCTATTAAATTTTATCCTTATTGTTCCTATTGTAAACCCCAATATTATAATACACTGGCTTTGCGCGCGGCTTTGCTTTCATTAATATAGATATTGAAAATAGAATACAGCCCATATTACTCGCTGATAATGTCGCTTGTAGATGAAATAATCTATAATATTGTTTAAGTATTTTTTAGTTTAACCATTTATTACACAATCACTATAACTCACTAGATTGATGATGGACAAGTTGGAAGGCGGAACACAGGTTCACAGTTTTTTTTTAATTTTCGTCGTGTTATTATTGGTAACATCAATCGTGTACAGTCTTCGTCAAACTATTTGACTGCTCTGAATATATACACGCAGAACATACATTTTGGTGTAAATAGACCTTATATTACATCAAATCGAAAATTTGTAAAATATTTTTGAATATATAAACCATGTCCTGACAATTACAAACGCAATAAAAAAGTATAAGCACGTGCAGTCTTTCTGAAGATATCCGCTTATGTACTTCTAACTATTGATTTTTATTTATACAAGATTCCCGATATTATCTAGCTGCTATCCACTTTTTTGAGTGAACCTTGTTATAGATCCGAGAAGATAAGGATTCGATTCTCATTTACGTTTTTTTGGGATAAATGGGATGAGATGTTTATTTAACATAATTACCAACAGGCGCCGGGTGGTAAGAAGACTCGACAATTCTGTTCGACTGGAATACAACTATAATACACCAGGTGTATCAGGCAAAATCTGAATTGTCGCCTTCCTTGATAAACTGCCTATGTCCGTCCACTAGCTGAGCAGGGACGCATAGACCTATACCTGTCTGGATACTACGACCATGATGATAAACTCGATCAGCTAATAAGCATGTAGACTGGCCATGACAATGGGAGTTAACAATATTGTGGATCTTCTAATGATCGCCATTTGTATTACAATGTATTCAATATAAGTTGCACTGCCGTCACCATGTCATGCTACCATAAATAAGGTTTATATTTGAATCAACTTTTAATTTCAGAGTTTAGTATGAATCGAATGCTACGGTTTTTCCTTTGCGTAGTGGTGACTATATAACATCGTGCAGTAAAGAATCTATCACCAAGTACATGTAGATGTGTTTCGTCAACTATACTTGAGAGGCAAGCGCTCTTTAGGCTTAAATTTTTATTCATACGCTAAAATCTATGACCAATAAAAGTATACAATAGAAATTAAAAAAGAGATCAGCTGTTCTCGTTTGAAAGCGAAAAACGTTTCTTGCTCAACAAGAAAATCTAGTGAAATCACTTGAACGTAACAAACACTGATGCCTAATTCTGATATGTTCATACTCCGGTTTAACTTTCGCATGAAGCTTACCATCTCGCGATTATTTATTTCGACGTGAATAATAATATATTTTGTTTTTCGAAGATATAACTCCGAATACTATTAATAATTAACTAGTCACGTTACTTACACTAAATTAGGCCAATTATCAATATCCTAAGCTTTTCACTAAAAGGATGGATATAAAAATGTAATTATTATGATTAATGTGACAGAAATTAGTCAATTTTACTATTTTTATACTCGCAGGTAAGAAAAATATCATAGTATTATAATAAAGAATTTATTTTTACAAACACAAAGACAAAATAATAAAAATACACACACACGCTTATAATATTCATCACAGGTGGTGGTTATTTTATAGGTGGTAGAGCTACGCTGAAGCTATTACTGGCTTCAGCATGAATGGGTCAGCTCGCCCGGGGTAGTACCACCCTCTCACAGAAAACCGACGTGAAGTAACAGTGCTTGCACTGTTGCGTTTCGTTCGGTCAGTGAGAGCGCCGGAGGCCCACTTATTTAAAAGGCCGGCAACGCACTTGTGACTCCCCTAGTGTTGCTAGTGTCTATGGACGGCGATAATCACTTACCATCAGGTGACCCACCTGTTCGGTTGCATCCTATAACATAAAAAAAAAGATCCTTCTCAATCGTAATACTCTCCGAATGGAATCTACAAGTCTCCACTACGCGTCTATTCTACGAGTATAGAATTCTCCCAATTTGTCGCTTCTAGGAATTCTCCAGTCTCCTGTCAAGCTGCTATTTGTTTAAACTAGTGATCATCTAGTGATCGACATTTGACTATAATTCATTAATAATCTTTCATGTTTCAATATTTAGGAAAAAAAAAACTAACTTTTTCCAAAAAACATTGTTGTTAACACTCAGGAACGTCGTGAAGCTCGTCAATGGCTACCAAAACGAACCAAAGCAAAACACATTACCGATTTGTCGGATAATGAGTTCAAGCACAATGTCAAGCGGAAATTAATGTCTAAACGCTATTATAGGATGGATCATCATGTGAACGATGGTGACGTCTGGAAATGGCGCCCTTCCCTGTACTTCCACCAAAAACAAATGTATCTATGTATGTTTGTAAAAATAGGTATGATGAAAAGATAAACCCGATCGAGTTTCTCGCCTGTTCTTCTCGATGACTGGGTTATTTTCCGAACCGGTGGTAGTTTTTTTATGAAAGAAAAACATCTATTGATAAACACAGGAGAAAATTGTACTGAACCGTTTATCTTTACCTATTTATATAGAGATATCGGTGTAACAAGAAGCGGGAAATCGAAAAGCATTTTATTTTCGTCATCAGTATATGAAATTATATGAATTGTTAAGAAAAAATATATATACGGTTCTCAAATCGACATGCGACGACGGTAAGACACGACAGAAGCTTTATACATCTACAATTTTTTATACGATGTTTATTTATTTTACAAAATTCTAAGGTTATCTTTATTGTAGAAAACAATGCATTTTTGTACATGTCATAATAATAATTTTATTTGTATAATTTACGTTCTACCTAATAGTACGTAGCACGCTGATACGATTCGCTTCATAATAAATAGTTAACACAACAGGTAAATACCTATAATCAATCTAAGATATTACTAAATAGAAATACATCTAAGGCTACATATCAACGCATCATTTCTTCAGTTCAAATTACGATGGAAACCAGGTATTATTAGAGAAATACAAAAACAATAGCGTAGTGTGTATTTATTATATATAGGATGAGAACTACTTAATAGAAAGTTTTAAAATACTAGTTAAAACAGGTTATTTTTTTTTAAGAATTTTAAAATTTAAGAGTTTCGAGAAAGCACTTTATTTCTTACATAAAAGTTCAGTATATTAAACTATAGGATTTATTAACTCGTCTACGTAATAGAGTACATTATTATTCACATCTTAAATAAACAATTCCCTGACAGATAGATAGCAATAAATCTCGACGTCGTTGTAACTCAATACACGTAAGACTGGGAACATCAAATAAGATCCAATCACAAGACAAACAGAAACAAGAAACAACAGTACCATTAATTCGAGTTATGGAAACGAAATACAATTGCACAACGCTCATCAATTTCATTCTGTAAATAATCCAATACAATCATATCTCATGATCGTAATGTCTACAAACTTTTGCAAAGTCGTAACAAAAACAAATAATTTAATTTAGCGTAGTACAAACGTTTTCAATTATCTCTACAGTTTTAGATTTAAATTGGTATTGAAAGTTATTAAAGTATAAATTATAATGTAAACCCCTATTTAAAGGGAGATCAGATTTGATTTACATAATTCAGAAAGTTCTTTTATACATTTACTAGCGGCCCGCTCCGGCTTCGCACGGGTATAAAATATACAGCCTATGTCATTCACTGAAAAAATGATTAAAATCGATCCAGTAGTTTTGATGTATTCATTACTGCCCGTAGCCCGCACGCGTTCAATTTGGAGTAACCTCAAAAATAACAGTATTTCTCCAGTATTTAATTTATGTTATTATACATATAAACCTTCCTCTTCAATCACTCTATCTATTTAAACGAAACCGCATCAAAATCCGTTGCGTAGTTTTAAAGATTTAAGCATACATAGGGACATAGGGACAGAGAAAGCGACTTTGTTTTATACTATGTAGTGATGTACGGATTTTTTCGGGCTTATCAAAATCTTACGGTTTCGTTTTATATCGTCTTGTGTGGCTTGGTTTAACATTAATGCTTTGTTTCTATCATAATTTACGATTTAAGAATGAATTCTTGAACTGACCAGTAGAACTCTGGATTTCGAATAGTTTCAATCAAAAATACGAGGTTTGACCGTAGTTTCGGATACGACTAAAAAGTGGCTGACACTAAACAGTCATCTAACAGTCAGGGCTCTTATCGAAATCTGTCGTATTATAATTACAATGAATTCTCTCGCCAATACGATTTTTGAATTTGTTTCTGCAATTCCCATTTGTGGTGAAAAGATAAACTCCTAACAACTCAATTTAGACATTTTGTAGGGACTGATAATATTTTAAATCACTGGTAGTATTTATGCAAAAACGTTTCGATAATTTGTGATAATTCAAAAATTCGATGACAAATGACAAGCTCATACTATTCTGGACTTTGTTCGCCATTTACTTGATGACGATATAAATATTAAAAGTTGGATAAATACATATATATACAACTCCGCTTCTACGTTGTATTCGCTAGTTTTCCCTACGTAGAAACTAAATTCACAGGCTTAGAAATACAAATAATACATATAATTGAAATAACAGTTTGATATAATTTAAATGAAGAATCTATTACTAAGATGGAATTTATACTATAGTTATTTCAGAATTTAAATAACATTGGATTACATTTATACATATTACTAGCAGGCCCAGCGGACGTTATTCTGCCGTGATAATAAAATATATATAATTTTGTGCATGAAATGCTTAAGGTAACCAATATATTCGATTTGATAAGGATTAATATTGTATCCGTCTAATTATACTTCAAAATACCTCATTGTATGTGACCACGATTTTAAAAGATAGATGGGTATAGTAAGCTATACTTAAAAGATAGGTAGGTATATGCCATCGCAGACTTTTTTGTAGAACTATAAAAGAGGAATATCTCATTATGCATTTTTTGTTATATCTTAAAAGAATTAGGCAACGTTTTCGATTAAAGCTCCCAAGCGGCTTAATTTTTTCCAACACTTATAACAAGTATCGTTATATTTCAACCTATTTATACAAAACCTTGACAAATTATATACTTAAACCTTCCTCTTGTATTACTCTATCTATTGACCGCATTACAATCCGTTCAGTAGTTTCTGAGTTTATCGTGAACTTATAGACAGGCAGACAGACGCGGCGAACGAATTTGTTTTATGATATGTAGTGATGACAGTAACAGTTTCTTGAGCCAGAATTAAAAGTTTCAAAAATGAGTAAATGAAATTCCTTTGATAAAAACTCATTATCACATATTCAGATTGTAATTATTAACTAGACCTAATAGTAAGTTATAAAGGTTTTCTGATAAGTGCAATACTAGAGAAGACTATAAAAATAGAAATTGGTTACCAGGAGAGTATTTTATACTTTTGTAGTATATATAATTTTGCGGCTGCTGTCGCGGCAGTAAATTTCGACTTTGATTAGTTGAATCATCAATCATCAAGGAACCGTTTATATGTACATCTGTGTGTGTGAAAATACCTTTAACGTCCATTTCGATATTAGATTCTGGATCTTCTTCTGTTGTGTTAAGATTTAATTTAACTTATTCTAAAAATCTTCTGGTGTCACTGACTGGTATCGCTGGATACTCATTTCTAATCCTGACTTGAGGAGATATTATATATTTCTATGTACTAGTAGTCATTGTGTGTTCATAATTCATCCATAAAGGAGAAAGAAAATGAATTTTAAGAAAGGAGCTTGTATATTTTTAATTATGTTAAAATTCCAAATATAAGGACACGTTTTTAATAGACCTGCCGAGATCATAATTTATTGTGCAATTACTTAATACGAATATGTGAAACAAAGTAACTCTGTACTCTCTAATTAGCAGTTTCATGTTCGATATTGGACTACGCAATTAATAACTAATAAATCATGAATGACATAAACCAGTTCATCGTTCACACTACGCCGATATGTAATATTAACAAACGCTATAACGAATTAACTAATGATTGAGTATTCCGTTTGTGCATTAGTTTAATGTCAGCTCCACAATAAGTCAAGTAGAAACAAATATAATCTATCTTAATCATGCTTTAGGTGTGAGAGGGCAGACCTTGGACAATAGTCATTACTGTACGTAGAGTGTTTTTTAGCTATTATATTAATGAAGTTAATTATTTTAACAAATATCATTCTACACCCAAAATCTTTTAAATATAATGGTTCAATTTTTAAGGCCAATAAAATGGTGATTCGCTGTCTCACGACACAAGCGGCGTTCTTCATTAAAGACTAACTGATGCTGGCAACTTCGTCTGGGTTGTTTTATTATCTTAACATTATGTACAGAAAATAAACATAAAAAAATGATAATTGGTTAAAACATTTCTTTAGTCTACTGTAGTGCTTGTAAGAACAGTAGTTCAAAGTTATCGTGATTTTCTTAGGCAAGAATTAAACGTCTACGAAATAAAACTAAAAGAAAATATCTATCTAGTAATTGTATAGTGCACGTATAACGTGAGACATCTGACATATTATTTTTATAATATATTTTTTTCTTATTCATACACCAAAATTAACTAACACGAGTTTAATTAAGGACAGCGAAAGCAAACGTCGTGAGAAATGTTGCAGCTTTGAGTTCTCAAAGTATATTATTACTATATAGTGAAGAAACTGAGGACTGCAGATATATCAGCGTTTGAAGTCATCAATAGGTTATGAGTTAACGTGATGTCTAACTCGGATCTCACGATTGTAACACATTTACGGTCATTTATAATGAGATACATAGAATTGTACTTTTATTGTAATTGTATTGTTAAATTTTAAACTACTTTACCTTAAAACTTTCAAAAACTCTTACGATTCAACCAAGAATATATCTGTATAATTGATAGTTTTAAATTTAAGGCATCCAGTAAATACTAGAGACGGCCAATAGTAATTAGGAATTGTTCGTATTGGCTAACGTATCCGCCACCAGCCAATAATAATTTAGTACAGGTCAATAGTAGCGAGTCAATAAAAGATCTTTATTACAAATATTAAGTGATTTATGTTCTCGCTTCATCAATAATATGTTCTCAAAAATCACGAAAATTTAAATATACAAAACAAGATGGGAATTTTTGAAAATACTTTCATATTCATCATTATCGTTGAACATTGTTTAATCCAGTTGGTAGTGGTAGAGCTACGCTGAAGCTATTACTGGTTTCAGCATGAATGGGTCGGCTCGCCCGGGGTAGTACCACCCTCTCACAGAAAACCGACGTGAAGTAACAGTGCTCGCACTGTTGCGTTTCGTTCGGTCAGTGAGAGCGCCGGAGGCCCACTTATTTAAAAGACCGGCAACGCACTTGCGACTCCCCTGGTGTTGCTAGTGTCTATGGACGGCGGTGATCACTTACCATCAGGTGACCCACCTGTTCGGTTGCCCCCAATAACATAAAAAAAAAAAAAACCAAAATATTCCGCTCAATTACAACTGCATACCTATTACATTTTGACGCATGTAATTAACGAGACTTCACCTACTGTTCCTTGGGTATTTAGTACATAATCCTTGTTACATTATACGAATAGACAAATTACGACGTAATGTTACTTTATCATCGACTAATTGTACGCTTCCGATTACCTAACATCTTTATTATAAGAAAAGCAATTGAATTTACGGAAAAGTGTAATATTGTGAAGTAATAATTTGCACCAACTACGCACGCGTTTTATTACATAGGTATTGTATTACGCTTTTGTAGCCCTTTTTAACATTTACAATAAGCGTATTGGTCAAATATAAATTGCATTCCGTTGTCTTTTATTGTCATTAATAGTATTTACTTTTATTCTATATATTACTAGCTGCCCGCTCCGGCTTCACACGGGTATAAAATATATAGCCTATGTCATACATTGAAAAAATGATTAAAATCGATCCAGTAGTTTTGATTTATTCATTACTGCCCGTGACCCGCACGCGTTAAATTTGGAGTAACCTCAAAAATAACAGTATTTCTTTACTATTTAATTTATGTTATTATACATATAAACCTTCCTCTTCAATCACTCTATCTATTTAAAAAAACCGCATCAAAATCATACATAGGGATATATGGACAGAGAAAGCGACTTTGTTTTATACTATGTAGTGATAAAACAAAGTCGTCCGCCGGGTCTATCTGTCTGTTTGGATGTTCGTGATAAACTCAAATACTACTGAACGTATTGTAATGCGGTCTTCACCAATAGATAGACTAATTCACGGGGAAGGTTTAGGTGTATCATTTGTTTTAGGTTTTTTGTAAGTTGGTTGAAATATAATGGGAAAAAGTCAAACCGCCTTAAACGTTTCATGCACATAAGATAATATGTTTTTATTATAAAAGTAGGACAACGTCTGCCAGGCCTGCTAGTTATAATATAAAGTAGATCAAGTTTAATGGTTATTGTGTTTGAATATCGCAATGATAGGACACAGGTTTGAAGAAGAAGAAGGAGGTCTTGTCGGTGGTAGAGCTACGCTGAAGCTATTACTGGTTTCAGCTTGAATGGGTCGGCTCGCCCGGGGTAGTACCACCCTCTCACAGACAACCGACGTGAAGTAACAGTGCTTGCATGATCACTTACCGTCAGGTGACCCACCTGTTCGTTTGCCCCCTATAATATAAACAAAAAAAATCCTCTAGAATAAACTGGATTTTCGATGGAGGAAAACATCGTGATGAAAGTATAGCATGATGGCTTTTTCTAAACCCGCCTGGATAGCTGTCACCCTCGTTTTGGTTGTCGTCGTCAAGCACCTATAAGTAAGTTCCAATAGCAGCACACGAGAGCCAACCCCCTTGTTAGCGTGTTTATGCGATTTCGTCATTTAACATAGGCTGAGATTGTAGTTCAAATTGCGATGTAACTATTACATTATATAATGCGAAAACTTTAAACTATTCGAATTATCTGTAGCTTTCATATACAATAAATTTCATAATTAATAGATGATTCAATCTAACCCAGTTTTATATTCGAGCACGAAACAATAGTTTATTTTACCTTGGTCTAAATTATACCTAAAATGAATCTGAGAAAAAAAAAACAAGTTCGGATTGATTACTACCATTTAGATTGCAGTTTATGAAATCAAACACTGTATTAGTAATAAAAGCCCGAATGTCTTGGATTATTATGCGAAAATAATAAAATAAGGTTTTTCTTCACAAAACTAATAATAGCGTATATCCTATTCATAAATTTTGTATTAAGTTATTTAACTTAAATTCACTAGTTTACTGAGACATTTATTTAGTAGCGTATATAAACATTTTAGCCTATTAAGATCTTAAGTATGTATATATGGTTAAAATTTAAACACATTCTAAACTGCCAAGTTTTTGAAAAAGGCGCTGAAAAGAAATTCACTTTGACCCACGTGTTATCAAATAGAAAGATCTCTACTAACTGCTTCTTAACTTATTTATCATTTTATATTATTTGTATTGTTGTATATAGGATACTCTCCAAACAAGAAATTACACAACAAATAATATATCATATATCTTTAATTTTGATCACCAGGGTATATTGAGTTCAGACTTGAAACTGTTTCCTTCACTTACGCTGAACTTATCCCATCAATTAACAAAAAAGTTATTCGAAGAAATTATACAAAAGTGAAGTATTATTATTCGCATTAAGGAATCCCATTGACTAATATTTAATAAAGGTTAAAATAACCCGCTTCTTAGATCCTAAAATTAATAAAGTATTTTGGATTTCAGTAGTGGTAGAGCTACGCTGAAGCTATTACTGGTTTCAGCATGAATGGGTCGGCTCGCCCGGGGTAGTACCACCCTCTCACAGAAAACTGACGTGAAGTAACAGTGCACGCACTGTTGCGTTTCGTTCGGTCAGTGAGAGCGCCGGAGGCCCACTTATTTAAAAGGCCGGCAACGCACTTGCGACTCCCTTGGTGTTGCTAGTGTCTATGGACGGCGGTGATCACTTACCATCAGGTGACCCACCTGTTCGGTTGCCCACTATAACATAAAAAAAAAAAAAAAAAAAAAAAAGAAATACTTCTATAAAAATTTCACGCAACATCTTACGTTGTAAAATTGAAAGCTAAGCTACCTTTGAAGCAATAAAGGATTACAAAATACAAATGGCTTCAGTATAATATACAACATTATGTAATTATATTCTAACATCTTTTTAACGAGTAACATGAATAATTCTGAATTCTAATGATATTATTATGCAAATCATGTTTGATTTTGTTTTGTAATGGACAATTACTAAAAGAATCGGCAGCAAACTCTAGAACAGTGCTCAGTCGCAAAACAATTAACCGGCTAAATCAGTAGCGGATTTGCCCTAAGGCCCAGGAGGCCCGGACCTAGCGCGGCAAGGTATTAGAGGCGGCCAATCGTGATAAAAAATTGACTGATGATAACAGGAAATGAAAAAGGCAAGAAATGAAAGAAAAGGGGTGGCTGGTCCTTACTACATGGCCTGGGGCCTAAGGCGCATAAACTACAAATTCGCCACTGGGCTAAATATAGTTATTATCTATTGCAACTGGATTCAAAATTCCTAAGATAAAGCTGCGAATCCCAAAAAGATATATTTTCTCCAATCGAATCGAATCTTATAAACAATGTGATACCAAATTTATTATTTCATTCTGTAAAAATAATTTAATTCCCAAGCTATAGTAATTGTGACCACAAAATTGACTGAAGCCAAATGTATATGAGTAACTACAATTCTGCTAAAGACTCTCATTTTTTTCCGGCATGCGACCCACCTTTATTCTGGATTTAGGAGCCTGTAGCTATGCACTAGCAACTTTAATAGGACCACAACCATAACAGAACTAATTTGAATTGCCCAATACGTATCGCACCCTTAGTAAAGTAAAGGCTTAACTTAGAGATAAATAGGTTTTTTGGGAAACGGCAAAAAACAAATCGACGATCACAACATTTTTAAAAAATTAGCCCTACTGATGTACAACGTCATCGCCATGAAAATTTACTTTTTCTGTGAGATACACCTTGTACAACTATTTACAATGAGCCCTTCTATTGCAAAAACTAAAATACTTAAAAGTTCGATATGCGCTTTTACTTTATTAAGGGTGCGGTTTATGTCTTCTTCTTCTTGTTGTTTTGGCACCGCAGAAGCATTTGCTAGTGTCAATGTTTTGTTTCCAGTAACTGTCTTGTGATAATTATAATGTTCTAACAAGATGGTGGTTTCCTTGTTAGAATTTTCTATGGAGTTTTGGTGGCATCTCAGAATGCATGCTCCGTGGTATTATTTCCCATCCACTTCACTTGTGCATAATAACCGAACTATATTACGTAAAACACCACCAATATTACAAAATATAGAGGCTAATAACACAAGATTATGAATAAAATATAAAAACCACTACATGACAGACTAAGATCCCGCCAAAAACTCGCGGTTTATGTCAGTTATCACACCCTCCGCACTAAAACAGAACACTGCTGCTGAATTGCGGGAGAAATTTATGTGACAGAGAGGTGCTCCTGCCTGCTTCGTAAAATGTCACGCTTTAAAACCCTTATCTGTCTTAGAACGTGTAAATAAAATAATGTTTATTTGACTATATATTTTCAAATAAGGTTCCTTCATACTAAAATGACACCATTACAATTAATACATAATAATTATCAAATAATATTGAATCGAATTTGACAGTCTGACTGAAAACTTAATTGATTTTAACAGCATATTTTAAATCCTGGAATACCACAATTGAAAGAAATTAGTTTGCCCTGCGATTCCACACGCGTTTCTTAATATTAATTAAATACTAGTAGGTCTAATATCTACGAGTACTAAATTTCGTAGCGATCGATTGAACGGTATAAATCTAGTTTCGTTGCAACGCAATCTAGTGGTGAGTTATAGCAAAATAAATACCATAAAAACCATGAAAAAATTTAAAAATAGTAATATTTATTTTTATACTTTTTAGGTTAGCACTTGACCACAATCTCATCTGATGTTAAATGATGATGTGGTCTAAGATGGTAGTCACGCTAAACCTAGAGAGAGACTGACTTGAGTCAAGTTCAGCAGCCGGAACACGCCAACAGGTGCTTGGTGACAGATCTTCAACTTGAGGGTGGTAGCTAGCTAGACGAACTTAGAAAAAGCCCTACCACCATGCTTAGTTACGTCACGATATTTTCTTTGACTGAAAGCTCCGACTCAGTTGCTAGGATTCGAACCTACGTCCTTCGACGCTGTGTCCGAACACAACCAACTGAGCCATCATCGCTTCAAGTAATAAAGAAGAACAGGTTTATATTGTAGTTAAATGTTACACAATACAACGGTTTTAAATGTCGTATATTATTCGACTTCTCTGCAATAAATTACATTAATGCATCGACTTTAGAGTTTGGATTTTGCATAAACATCAATAATTTAACAAAAACAATCAATTTAAATCAATGTAGTTGGTTATTGCATATTTCATCCATTTATTTATCTAAATACAAAGTAGTGAGTGTGACGGTCGTTGTCCTGAACTGATATAAAAATTGAAATCCTATAATCAGACGGCAGCGCCCCCTACTGGGTCTAATTTTAAATTCATTTCACTCTTGTAAACACCTGAATACACAAAAAAAATAGTGAATATAAACCATTCTTGAACCCATCTGAGCACGCATAAAAAGTTTCAGTATATTCTGTCCAGACGTTTAGAAGGACTTCACTCACATATACTCGTACAGAAAAATTATACATATAAAGATAGGTGAAGATAAAATAATTCAGTACATTAATCTTCTCTGTTTATCAACCAGTTTTCTTTTTTTTTTGCATAGTTGCCAATAATGTACTTGAGGAGAAATAAAAAAAGATTCACTTAAAAATGTCTATCTATGAGAACATAACGAAATTTCTTAGTAGACAATGTTATCCGTTTACTTCCCCACTCCTGCGCATGCGCACCACACATCGTTGACCGCGTAATACTTTACAATTTCGTAGTTTTTTAATACTTTATATTCAATGAGGATATCATGTTTTTTTTAAGATAAGAACCTAGTGTCCGAGAAATAAAATAAAATAAAAATTGACGGAAATCTATCCAGTAGTTTTGGCGTCATACGCGCAGAACGGCAAATCTCTATAATTGAATTTATATATTTTCGCTTGCGTTAATATATAAGTGATTTATCCCTTGGAAACAGTAAATTATTTCTAGGTGAAATATACTCTATAACCTTTTCTTTACTTTTACAACGTATATACAGAAAATCACGATGTTCGGTTGAGTAGTCAAAATGTGAAAGCGTAACAAGCATACAAAATTACTTTCGCTAAATAAATTAAAATGAAATGAAATAAAATAATATTCTGTGAACGGAACCCGGAATCATCACAACCGTGCCAGAAACTTCATAATTTAATTCCCAACGATAGATAATTATCATTCTTGTAGCAATCTCTCTGGCTAGTTTATTGTAACAATCTTACATAACCAGCCTCATTGCAAATTTAGGTGAAACACAAAGACGTATAAACGCTTTGTTCGACAATGCAAACGGTTTCTGAAACTAGGCTGCAAGAAGCCTTGAGGGTACGTCTATATGAATTTGTAGTTATACGGCAAAGCTTCCCTGAAGGCACCCTAATCTAAATCGGTCGTTCTGTGTTCATGTAGAAGTTTAACCCAACTAAGTGCCAATAAGGTTAACATTTTTTTTATAACATTACTAACATTTCTTAACATACTTAACATTTCATAACATTTCTAGTTTATTTATCAATTACGCATCCGTTCAACTTTGGTTAATTACTTTTAACCCTTAAATCATTGACAACAAAAGAAAAACTTACTCGCCAAAAGTCACGACAACTTTTTCTTTTACACGTAAGGTATCTTCTAAGCAAAATATGCTTTCGGAAACACATACATTCAGGTTTTTGAATAAAAATTCTTGGCGCACATGTACATCTCACGAATTCCTATATGTATGAATAGTTACCTTAGTTCAGCTTGGTTAGATTCAGGATAAGAGGCAACAGTATAAGCCGAGGCCCTTGAGCTAGTACGCAATATAAAATAGGGAGAGTGCCTTAAGCGCTCTCCTTGATTGTCCGGTGAATCTGTAGAGGCCTGACAGGCCCTCAATGTAGTCAGTTCTAAGACAAAGAAACTTGTTCGCATGATTGACTCCTTTTGTATCAGTCGTATCTTAAACGGTCCATTTCGGCTGAGTGCCTTCCTCGTTCACAATAAAGCTTGATGAAGCCATAAAGTCTTAACGTAACCACGTAGACAGCATTTTATAATTTCCAAAAATAAACGCAAATGGAACCTTAAAGCCCAACTAGTACAAAAATTCTAAGTTTTTTTTATTTTAACGCGTTTACATAATCGATATACGTTAATCGATTAGTTTCTTCTCATCTTTTGCCGCAAAGATGGACCCGTGGTCGTTCAACCAGAGATTAAGCCATAGCTGGACCCGTAGCAAATGTTGGTATGTACCCTTAGGTTTTGTGTGATAGTGAAATAAGTTAGCAGTTAGAGAAAACATCACCAAAGAATGACGACACCTGACCAGACACCTGATAACTCGAGGCATATAGAATATGCTACTTCAGCTATATGGCAAATCTGAACCGACTTGTGATACTTCTAACAAAAATAGGGGTCGCCAGGGTAATGTAGCACAGGTACTATATAGGTCAGAAACTGTGATTAGAGTCAGTTTTAGAAAATTTGTTTGTTTTTAGTGGCCTACAAATTTATTTCCAAAAAATCTTACATATTTAATATTTACTTGTTACAATAAATGCTTTAATCAAATAAATTCTGCCAGTGTGTGTTAGCATACATTATTCACGTAAAATTATTTTTGACGTTCCACTGAAACCATTTTTTTTTTTTGTTTTTTCGAACTGATAACACTGTTGACCTGGCAAAGCCTCTACAGTTTCACCGGACTACCGAAAACCATTTCATATATCTGGATTAATACAAAATATTACTTATCCTTTATTGTTTTAAATTTTAGTTGTTATTGCAGCTCAGCCCTATCAGGAACGTATATATTTATACGGGTCCTGTCTTAAAATTTCCATTCGAATCAAAGGAAACTATTTGAATTCACAAAAGCTAGTATTTGCTTGACTCTCAAGTATAGTTGGTATATACACCATCAAGTAATTTGCATAGCTAGGGTAAAAAGTTAAAGGTATAAGCGATTGTTGTATATTTACGCCAGCACACAATGCTTAAACTCGACATTATCCTTTATAGCCAGCTCAACCTCATTATAGTGTTATATAAACCCTCGCGGCAACGTGGCGTTTTATTATTGCAAAATGATAAAAACTTTCGACTGACGAGGATTCTAAAATTTCAATGTAGGTACGTAATTGAATAAATAAAGATACATATATTGTAAAACATGCCATAAAATGTCGCTACACTATGGTAATTATATTAGCAGCACTAGTAAAACAAATATTACATTAAAATGTAACAAAAAATTATAATATACTAAATTGAGTAATTTTTATATGTAGTTTCAGTCTTAAATGTTGCAAATACCTATAATAATTTATTTTAATTTTATTTATCTAATTTTATAAGTATTTCTTTGTTAGATATAACGTCAACAGGAATCTACTTAAACCGTTTCACATCTCAATAATATCCTATTAATTTCAATTATTTGAAGTCAAACCAGTAACGACATTATTGTTTTCACTTGTGATCTCGAATTTCTTTGCAATACAAGTAGTAAATAATATTATGATTATATATAATTCGCAATAATAATATTTCAACGGGGGAAAACTAGTTAACTAAAATGCATTTGATAATGTTTAATGATAATGTTTAAATGTTAGTCAATCTTTCCACGGTTGACATAATGACTACCTGTGAGTCTCCAACCACTTTCAATTACATACATTACGGTAACTCTCCAATTACATTAGATGTCTCATCATAAAGTGCTTTTTACGGCTGAAGTATCAAACCTATTTACAATGCCATCTACCAGCAGAATTATGTACTAAATGAACTATACAACCAATTATATTAATTTGGTGCTGCCATCTAGTAAATCTATTAAATAACATTTATACCAACTTACATCAAAATATACGAGTACACAAGTTACTGTTTTTCGACTTACGTTAATTCACTTTTTATCTTGTTTGTAATATACTAGATGGTTCTTTAAATGTATTTTTTTCTTCAGTTTTTATGGCATAAATATATATTTTCTTTATTCGTTAAACATTATTTCGTAGACATTTCTTCAAATGGTGTGGCTTTCATTAGCAGTCAATATTGTTTCTTCTTTTAGAGAACCAATTCGTGAAAATCCGTCACATGTAAAATTTAGTCGACATGACAAAATACATAATTTATTTCGGAGTCCTATTTGAAAATTTAAAACACTTTAGAAGTCATTAGCAATTATTAAAAAAGTTCATCAAAATCCGACAAATTAATTTGAATAGCAATTATACCAAAAAGTGAAATCTGTTATAGTTGTAGCATATAATTAGTTATATCAAAATATATGTAACTTTTAGCCTTATATGTGATTTAAAGTTTCATTGTAAACTGTATTTAATTATCTCTGATATGTTCTAGCTAGCACTAGTTCAATTAAATCCGTTTATACAAATATATAATTTTATATGTTAGTACATAATAGAGATGCTATCACATCTAATTAATCATTTCGTTCGGTGGCAATACGTCTGTCGGGTACCATCGTTCACACAATAATAAACTCGGCACAATGTCTGTTTTTTTCAGTTTGTTGCGTTTGAAAATCGACCAGAATATATGTACATACTAGGCTTTCAACGTAACAGCGATGACTGCATATGAATTATAAGGATCGCCTGGTCGTTTTTGTATTACATTATCCTTACCACTGGGTACAGTGACGTCACAATGTTTTGCTATTATAAAAATATGAATATTATGCGAGAATCAACTAGATAACTACTACTCATTGAAATTTTTAAAATACCTTGCTATATATAACCAGATGCTCCACCATGCTAGCCCTTCCGGAAATACGTCATTTTCTTCAGGCATTTACAATTTTATACACGAATAGGATTCGTTTTCGTTTTCCGATACTCTGTTAAAGCTCATAAGTAATTGAGTTTTTCCCCTTTTTCACATTTTCCATGAAGGTAAAGAGAATTTCATATTATGAAAGCTTTTATTCGACTCTTTATACTCCATATCCTTTTCTGTACCTCTGATAAAGTGTATACAAAATGTCTTAATAGTAGGTTGACTAGTTAAAGCGTGATACCGTAACAAGCAAACACACATTCTCATTTATTAGTAAAAATAATTAGTAGGGATTCTCATAATGTGATATTTTCTAGAAAAAAATACAGTTTGAATGTGAAACAGAACAATTTTTAACAGTGACATTTAATCCATATTCTGTAATGAAAAGACAATACCTTCGATCTCCAATCACAGTAATCTTAGTAATTTTTCGTAAATTTTTGCTTAGCTCTTGGATTCCATTGGCCCTAAGCCATTTTTTTTTCGATTTATCGTTGCGTATATATTTTACGAACAATGAAAATAAAAGAATCGATCGAGTATCAGGTAGTGAAGGTATATTTTTATTTCAATAATTCCTAAAGTAATTATATCAATTACATTCAACAAACAATATTTATAATTTACTAGTGATGCGCGCGGTTTCCTTTCCAGGCGCTGCATAATTATTGCTAGATATATTCTTAAAGTTTCTTTGTTGGGTAAAACCGTTCAGTGTAATATATACATATGTAAGGTAGGCTTATTGTACCGTCGATTTGTGTTACTTATTTTTGTTTGAAACAGATATCGACGCATTATGAAGCTATGATGGCACAGCGATTAGCGTGTTCGGACACCGGTTCGTTCGACGTAGGATCGCATTTTTGCAAATTAGCTGAAGTGAGAGGAAGTGAGAAGGAAAATATCGTGATGAAACTATAGCATTGTAGTTAAGACGTGTTTTTAAGTTCGCATAGCTAGCTACCACCTTCGGGTTAAGAATCTATCGCCAAAAACCTACAGGTGTGTTCCGGCAGTTGCACTTGAGGACCAGTCCGTGTCTAAAGTTACAGTCTGTTTTCCGTCATAGACCGCATTGTCATTTAATTTAACGTCAGATGAGGAAATGCTAAAAATAGATTACATTATTTTTTTATGTTTTGCAGGCACGCGCTTGGCCTCGATCTCACCTGATGGTAAGTGTAGATGAGGCCAACGATGGATCGCGCTTACCCGCAATATGCCTGTTCACTCTCCTCTTGAACACTCCAGAGTTATAGGAGGAAGGGAAGACAGACGCCGGGAGTAATTTTCCACTCCTTAGCCGTACGTGTAATAAATGTGGGAAGCCAAACACTTCGTACGAACGAACCACGGGAATATCAACCACATAAGGGTAGAAATCCTCACGGCGTCTAGTCGTCCGCTGATGGAATGGGGCCGGTGGAATTATGTAATGTAGTTCCTGTGCACGCTATCCGAAGTGTAACCTATAAAACACTGACAGACAAGTTACTTTTCGTCGGTGCTCTAAATTGAGCATTCTTGTCTGCCACAGCGTTTGATCTCCGACAAGCCGACGAGCGCGACGCTCAATGGAGTCAAGTGTGGCTAGCTGTTAGTTGGCTGATCCATCCCATAGGTGATAGCAGTATTCCATACATGAAAGTACTTGTGCTTAAAACATACACGATTGCATGACGCCCCAACTAAAAGCGACGGCCGGTACACCACGCCGTGAAGATTTTGTGAGTATGACTCTCACTCTACACACTCTCTCTACCGGGAGGTTGGCGTGTCCATGAGGATTTCCACACGGTGATAAACAAAAAAACATCATCAAAAACTGATTGATCTAATTAATTTATTCTTAACTCCATTCCTTGATCCATATTATATTGCCTTATGAACCACAACGCTGACTGAAACTTGATCAATTATCAATCTATAAATTGGTTCAAAGCATATGGACGTACAAACAGACGGAGCCTACCATAATAAACAAGAATAATTACAATGCATATGTAAAAAAATTGTGTGAAAATAACGGTACAAATTAATGATTTATTTTTGTTAATTATCATGTACATTATTGTTAACACTAAAAATATGTGCGTATTTAAACATACATTTTATAATCACAACTATGTAATTACGTCATTTAATACAATTTTTTTTAATGTCAATGAATTCGTAGTTTGAATTTTTCTGTACAATTATAACACATATGTATATAACATAATTTTCCGAGCGTTTCCTATAGTTCACAGTAACTATACGTGAATTTTGAGAAGGAATTTTTGAATTGTCACGAAATCACAAAAACAATTTGTATATTTAAATGTATATATTTTTCAAGTTTAATTCTTAATTATAGTATAACATTAAAATTAATAGAATTGCTGATAAGGAATAAGTTGCAATCGATCCCAGACATTTATCATATCAGGGTTATGTCTACGCAAGAATGTTTCAAGAATCTGTGGTTTTACTGATTCTCTTAATGCTCTATGCCAGTTATATTTCACTAAACATTACTGCAGTTCATATACATATATATATATTGTTTACCCTTTTTTTATCCACTCAAAATTTCAGGAAGATGCCAGAAAACCTCGTTATAATGTACTGTTATGTAAAGTATCACAAATATTTATATAAACTACACATTTCTGAATTATAATTTTAAAGACAAATGAATGAACTGGTTTTGCTCATTTGAATTTCTTAAAAATAATTAATAAAATTGCAATTTACAAGTATTTTTTTAAGTTTATTATAGTTTAAAATTTACCTAAAAACGTGTATGATAATAATAGATCAATTGTATGTAAATAGATATTAGTATTAGTATTTATTTAGTTTGTCTCTTTGAAATGTTAATGTTACTATCCTCTCTCTCTCTCTCTCTCTATATATATAGATATATATATATGTTTATATATTTATGATGAAAAAGCAATTCCTTTGAAGCTAAATCACATCAAACTACTGCACGTATCGGCCTAGGACTAAGACGATTTAGTGCATAATATTTCGTAAATAGTTCTGGGCTATTCATTTAGTTAATTCTATGGACCATTTACCATTTTTTATTATTAAAAATCTAACCGAATGTACAGAGAAACGGAAGGGTTTTAACCGGTTATTACGTAAGTGAACACTCCCAAACGTATACATCTACCAAAAAGGCAACAAATACTGGCCAGAATATTAGCAATGCTTTATTTCATTGCATTCTTCTTTCCCTATATGAATTAACATACAGTTGAGAAATATCGGTCAGTGTTCTCGCAACCCAACAATAGCCACAGATATGACAACAAATACAGATAATTGCTTTCAAATAAAATGAACGTTTCTGAACGCAATTTCCTAATTGTGTTGGAGGGGCGTATAATATTTAATATTTGTTCTGATACGGCGGACAGGAAACAATAAACAAGAAAGGACCATCAAATCCCGAATTTTTCCAGCATTACATGTTTCGCCCCATGAAACAGAAATATGAATATTTTACCTTCAATACGTAACACAATTGAAAAATAATTTTAACTGAATTTTAGTTTGTGGCAACTAAATGGAAGAATTCACGATTTAAGAAGATTTACACTAACAAAGCTTAACTTAATATTTAACTTAAGAACACTAACAAAGAAGATGCAAACAAGAATACTCTTGGAAAAGCGTGTTATTACTATGAATTTCTTTATGGATGTGTTGCTAATCTTAAATGATTGGACACTCCCATTCACGGCTAACCAATTCTTATATAAGACGATTCACTATTAATTCTCAAGAGCCACTACACAAAACCACTAATAAAAAGTACAGTACCTTTAAGTATAATACAAAAGCTATATATTTTTTTATAATTTAATGTATTATTTAAGTAACAACTAATTAATTATAGATTTGTTTATTTTTTTAATTATCCCTAGAAAACTAAATGATGCGTGGTGTAGGTGCTGGTTCTGGGGGAATAGTTAGGGTTGTGAAGGGGATGCGGACTTACCGATTTGTATGATGCGTTTTTTCCTTTTAAGTGCACTTCACTCGCGGCAATTGTGGTGTTGTATACACAATATATTATAGTGACTCGTGATCTAGTTCTCAGGATGCGTTGAATAATATGCGTGTCACTTAATTCGCGGCGATTTGTGATGTTTTATATACACAATATAACACACTGACTCGGATTTGTTAGTTTAACGTTGCGTTGAATGATATATGTATGCGTCCGCGTTAATGATGGAGGCAAAAGTCAAGTGGAAGTAGGAAGGGGAAAGAGGTGGGCGGAAGGGGTGGTTTTTGTTCGTTTGGAAATTAAAGTGATTATGTAACACGCGCCAACATCCTCCCCCGCGTTGAGAAAATTTAATTTTCTCAAAGAAACAAAATATAAACCAAGTTTAGCGTTAAAGTGAAATGCGTTTTAGGTGATAGGAATTTAAGTGCCAAACGTTATTTCATAGCAAATTCAGAATACTAAAATAATGCGGATGAAATATTATAAATGCGTATAAAATATTTAAAAAATGCGATAAATATACAAAAACAAAGGAGAATGCGATAATAAATACTGTAGTTACTGAGAAGGTAGAGGACTTAGTTTAACTACAGGACGTTTTAGATAACCATTAGCGGTCTTTACTAATGCAACTCTAACAACGCCGTCTGACCCGGGGTAAACTTCCGTTATAACTCCCATTGGCCATCGTAATGGTGGGATATCATTTTCATGTATAAGTACTACGGTTCCCACTTGAATAGCGTTAGATTTTTTGTTAAACCATTTTTGTCGCATCTGCAAGGCATGTAAAGATTCTAAATGCCACTTTTTCCAGTATGATTGTATCAACTGGTCCAGCAATACTTTTCTGTTAGCGAGAGTTTTAGACGCTTCGTTACTTGCATCGCAAGCAGGTAAAAATGTAAGCGGCGATGACATTATAAAGTGCGCCGGAGTGAGTGGTTCCGGATAAGGGTCTTCCGATAAAAGAGACAATGGACGCGAATTTAAAATAGTTTCTATTTGCGTAAGAACGGTAGAAAGTTCTTCATAGGTTAATAACTGTGTACCTACAACTCTAGATAAATGCGTTTTCAAACTTTTTATATTTGATTCCCAAATTCCACCGAAATGGGGTGCGCGAGGTGGTATCATATGCCATTGAATACGACGAGTAGCTAGCTCGTCCGCAATAATTTTTGAATAAGACTGCGAAGATAGAAATTTATATAGCTGATCAAGCTTTGCTTTAGCCCCGATGAAATTTGTACCGTTATCGGAATATATGTTAGCGACTGGACCCCTGCGAGAAATAAAACGTTTAAAAGCGTTTAAGAATGAATCCGAAGTTAAGTCAGGTACTAATTCGACGTGTACTGCCCTTGTGACTAGACAAATAAACAAGCAAATGTAAGCTTTTTGACTCTTTTGACCTCTGCGTCTGCATAAAGTGATGTTAATAGGTCCACAGTAGTCTACACCAGTGTGCACGAAAGCTTTTGCTTCTCGAACACGATATGAAGGTAAATCAGCCATTTTTGGACTCAAAACTACAGGTGCACATTTAAAGCAAAAGTTGCACTTATGTATGCGTTGTCGTATTGCATTTCTAGCGGAAATTATCCAAAATTTTTGACGAATAATTGAATTTAGCAATTGAGCGCCCGTATGGCAGTGCCTGCGGTGATAATAGTCAATTAATAGAGAAGTTACATGATCCCTTCTAGGTATTAAAATTGGATGTTGAGCGTCGAAAGGTAAATTGGCATTCGATAAACGACCTCCAACTCTTATGATTCGGTTTTCGTCTAGAAAAAGATCAAGTGTTCTTAAACTGCCATGAGGTAATTTATGATTATTTAAGCGGTCAATAATATCAGAGAAATTCTTATTCTGAACTGCGCGAATTAAGTAAATTTCAGCGGTGTTTAAATCGTTGGCCTTAATAATGAAATGCGTGAAATGAAATGCGTGCGATGTAAAATTCGTAAAGCTTTTAAAATATATACAATAATGCGTAGCAATTTATTATAAGAAGAAATTTTAAGGGAAAGCTCACAAAGAATTAGCGGAATAGAGCTAACAGTTGTAGCGGTTAAGGTTCTATGCTCAGGTAGCTCTTCTAGATTAGCGGATGTTACAGATCTAAGAGGCCAAGCTGATACAGGAAATTGAAGCCACGGTGGACCTTGCCACCATAGATTGTGAGAAAGTAGTTGCTCAGGTAAAAGTCCTCGTGACAAGCAATCACTAGGATTTTCTGAACCAGCGACATGAAAGAAATGTTTAGGGTCTAAATTTTCATGACACATAGCGATGCGGTTACTAATAAAAATATTCCAGCGATGCGGAGACGAATTGATCCAGGATAAAGCTATCTCTGAATCTGAAAATGCGAAAACATTATTAATTTTAAAACGAGCGTTATATGCGTCATGAACAGTTTTTGTTAATTTAGACATTAACACAGCGGCACATAATTCAAGACATGCTAAAGAGACTACTTTAACGGGCGAAACTTTAGACTTTGCGCAAACTAAGCGTACATGGATGTTACCATGTGAATCCGTCACATGTAAATATATGACGCAGCCATAAGCCTTAAGGCTAGCGTCTGCGAAAGCAACAATATTAACGAGTGAGTGTTTAAAAACTTGTAAGTGGCGCGATATCTTAACCGAGCCAAGAAGCGGTAACTGAGATTTAAATTGTTCAAATAAATTAATAATATGAGTGGGTGGATTTTCATCCCAATTAACACGTTCAAGCCACAACTGTTTTATTAATAACTTTGTATAAAGCACGACTGGTGCTACTAACCCCAAAACATCCCATAAACGGGCAATAAGCGAGAGAATATTGCGTTTTGTACAGTCCCGATTATCTTCGTTAACTTTAAATATAAACACGTCATCGGACGGATTCCATTCTAAACCTAATATCTTATGTGATTCAGATTTATCAAATTCAACAGGGGAAAGCTTAACATCAGAAGGGATATTTTCTAAAACTGCGTTGCTGTTACTGGACCATTTCAATAATTCGAACTCACCAGATTTAAATAGATCAATTAATTGATTAGATATCTTAATACCTGCTTCCTCATCTATAATAGAACATACTAAATCGTCCATATAGAGATTCTTTTCAGCAATGGCAGCGGCTTGCGGATAATTATGGCGTTCGTCGTTACATAGTTGGCGAACTGTACGCATTGCAAGATATGGGCTTGACTTTAAACCAAAAGCAACACGGTTAAACTGATACTCGCGAATGGGTTCCGTAGGATCAAATCGATATAATATTTTTTGATATTTTCTATGGTCTCTGTTAACGAAAATTTGCAAATACATTTGTTTTATATCTGCAGTAATAGCGATCGGAAATAAGCGAAAGTTAAGAAGTAGCATAAATATGTCTGCTTGTAAATTAGGGCCAGCATGTAATATATCATTAAGCGATATACCATTATGGCATTTAGCGCTAGCATCTAAAACAGGACGAATTTTTGTTGTATTTTTGTCCTTGCGAATAACCCCATGATGCGGAATGAAATATCCTTCTTCAGAACTATTTGGTGTAATTTCTGAAATATAATTTAACGTGAGGTATTCTTTAAAAACTTTATTATAACAATCACGAATATTATTAGCTTGAAGTTTTCGTTCTAGATATAATAACCTACGTTGCGCTAATGCACGTGAGTTACCTAACTCATTGGGATTCCTACTGAAGGGTAAACTGGTCCAATAACGTCCAGATGAATCGCGTGAAATGGTAGTGGAAAATAATTTTTCACACTCTATGTCTTGTGGACTTAAAAATATTTGCGAAGGAATCTCTTCAAGATCCCAAAATTTAGTAAGCGATCGATCTAACGATTGATCACTAGATATGATGAAAGAAGTGGAGGTATTATTGTCTTGAGGCGAGCTAAAATGTATATCGTGAGGCGAACTATTATTTCGAATAGCGGTGGGCACGTCACCCATAAGAATATAACCAAAAACAGTTTCTATAGCGGGGGGCGCTGGAGGTGCAATTATCTTACCACCTAGAAGTATGTAAGGAAACAGCTGTGCTCCTAATAAAAGGTGTACATCTCCTGGCTCGTGCCAATGTTCATCGGCAAGCGGAATATTTACTAAATGCTTCATTACGGAAGTGTCTATATAATCTAAAGGTATCTTATCGGTAATGCAATCCATGACTAAAGCGTTTATGTTAAAATTGAATTTATTATTTTTTGAGCGAATTTGTAAGTTTACATAGCCCTTAATAGGACGCGACGATAAACCGATACCCTTAACAAATGAATTAGAAAGCGGAATTATATTTAAATTTAATTGTTTACAACAAGCGGTAGTTATTATATTACGTTGCGACGCATTATCTATTAACGAACGAACGGTGCAATACTTATTATTAGCGCCGCGAACACTAACTTGCGCGGTGCTAAGAAGTACGTTGTGACACACGGTCGAGTTAGATAGCAAGGAAGTTGAGTTTTGAGAAATAGTATTTGGTAGATTTTTATCACATGAATTATTTTGTACGTCGTCATTATCGGACGTATTTTTATTTTGAAGAGAATTGCTAGAGGAAATATTATTATTAATATGAAGAAGTGTATTATGACGTTTATTACAAATTTTACAATTATGCAAAGACTTACAATTAAATACTGTGTGTATCAAACTTAAACAGTTTATACAGCCGTTTACATGTTTTATATGTTTAAATCTATTGAGCGGTGAAAGAGTTTTAAATTTTGCGCAATTGTATAAATGTTCATGATCATTTCTTTTACAAAATAAACAATGTATATCACTACGCGCTGTGCTTTCATTAATAATAAATGTGCGCGGAGCTCGCGACGACCGTGAGACACGAGACGTGCTCGCGTCTCCGGCGGTATAGTGCTGCCGAGCGACGCTTGCGTTACTTTTGTTGCAAGGTGTTGTTCTTTGTAATATTTTGAACTGTTCGCGTAGAAATGTTATAAAGTCGTCGTAAGTTGGATATGACTGCTTACGAATTATATTTTCAAATTGTTTAGCGGTATCAATATCTAATTTGCGTAATCCTAAATGAACAAAAATGAAATCTAATAAATTGTCCATTTTTATTTGTTTCAAGGCGGCTACTGACGTAGAATATTCATCAATGAAAGAGTCTAATTGATTAGGCGTAACGTTTTGAAGCGATTTTAAGTTTAATATTTTTTCTATATAGGTAGTAGCGATAGCACGATTATCCGTGTATTTTTCAATTAATGCGTTGTATATTAAATGATAATTCTCTGCGGTTGGGTTTAAACTTAACCAGATGGTTTCAGCTTTGCCCTTAAGTTTATTTATTAAATATCTGACGCGTAATGAGTCATTTAGATTCGAATTGTTATGAACCATTGAATTGTAACATTCAATGAACATAGGAAATTTTTCAAATTCACCGTAAAACTCCGGTATAGATAAATGTTCTAGCCGAAAATTTGGATATTCTCCAGTATTTTGGATTACAGTCTGATCGGAATTAACATTTTGATGCGTGGCGAAGCGTGACAATGCGTTTTTAATTTCACAATAATAATCTTCGAACGCCCAAATAGCCTCATAATTTGGTAGGTATTTCGTATCGATTCTCAAATGAAGTCTGTTAATACTATCTACTATTTGAAGATATTCATCGCGCATAGAATCAATATTTGCTGCTTTACCAATGAAATAAGTCGTTTGGCTATCCTCTAAACTCTGAGGTATAGATTCGAAAATCGTTTTGGCGCGTAAAAAATAAGATTGCTTTTTTCCCTCAAGTAGGGATATTTCAGCATGGATGCTGACTGAGCCCTCAGCTACGTCTCCCTTCTTAGACCTATGCTCCATTTTAATGTATTAAAGTATAAATTAAACTAAAATATCGAAAGATAATTCGATATGGTGCGTAAATACCTACAAGCGGGTGGGTATATGTAAAATAAATGCGTTGCGTTGTTGGCTTTGCGATATAAAATAGGGATTTTAAAGGACAATCCAGGAACGAAGGACCATAAAAAATGATGCGTGGTGTAGGTGCTGGTTCTGGGGGAATAGTTAGGGTTGTGAAGGGGATGCGGACTTACCGATTTGTATGATGCGTTTTTTCCTTTTAAGTGCACTTCACTCGCGGCAATTGTGGTGTTGTATACACAATATATTATAGTGACTCGTGATCTAGTTCTCAGGATGCGTTGAATAATATGCGTGTCACTTAATTCGCGGCGATTTGTGATGTTTTATATACACAATATAACACACTGACTCGGATTTGTTAGTTTAACGTTGCGTTGAATGATATATGTATGCGTCCGCGTTAATGATGGAGGCAAAAGTCAAGTGGAAGTAGGAAGGGGAAAGAGGTGGGCGGAAGGGGTGGTTTTTGTTCGTTTGGAAATTAAAGTGATTATGTAACACGCGCCAACACTAAATCACAATTTAGGTAACTTTAACGCGCGCGTTCTATAAAAATTTTATACATTTATCTATAATATATTCACTTATTAATATCTAATTTTACAAATATATTAATCAAGGTAAATCAATAGAAAAATATACAAGTGTTCGTTCCAAGGTACAAATATAGATAATCTAAATCAAGCCGCACACCATTTTTTTAAGAAATACCATCACATGCATTGATGTGGTTAATTTTTAACTATAATTACATGTAATTATTATTATTATATTAAAATATCAATTTAACACAATAGTCATTTAAAAGTAAAAAAAAATTACCACATAGGTACGTTTAATTAATCGCGTTATTGCATCTTAACAACGTACAATTATTTATATATTTTTATTAAAGCCTATTCAAGATTATGCCATATTCTATATTTTATTAAAATTTCTCTGGGTTATCTCATTTATGTACAAATATTGTGAACTAAATAAAAAAAATTAACTACATTTTGAATTACTTCTAATCGAAGTGCTGTTTCTCGCAATTCCTCCGTTTTCCTAATTGATGACACAGCTGAGGCGAGCCCACGATGTCCCCGAGGAAAACGCTTAGCAAATAATATTCTTTAGCTTGATCTGGAGAACGCTTGTACTGGCTGGAAACAATAATAAATATTTATGAATAATCGAATCTCATCTCGAATGAAGGTATGGGCATAATCATAATATAATATAATAACTCAATAATATACGCGTATTCCGAAAAATTCCTTGGCATATATCGGGGTTCAAACCTGAGGACATAGAATTGACATTCCACCGGCCAAACCACCACAAGTTTTGGTCGTAGTATTAATAAGAATACTAACAATATGTTCCGGCGCAATATCGCACAGCTGAGCTTTGCTATTACGCCTATTCAGGCGCTCATTGTATTACTGGGCGCATATAGTCTGTGTCATCACTTTGTCAACGACCGTTACTCAATACGCACCATTTTGTATTATAAACCACTTAAAGTCCAAAAAGTCATTTCATTTTTAAGCCCCATTGTGTAAGAAATTATACATATTGGTGGCCCATGAGGGGAACGAACCCGATACCTTCGCGTCATCAGCACGAGTTCCAACAGCAGGGAGAAGTGAGTCAGCAATTCGGCGATTTTTTAAAAATCAGATAAGTGCTTCTTTCCTAATCTCTTAAATATTCCTAGTTCCTAACTGTTTGGAATCAAATTTACTAGTGCAAATCAAAGACATTTACTCATTTACTACATTTACAATTTACTCATTTTATTTTTCGCAACCTACATCTATTGAGCTTTATTTCATCTAAATTCAGTTTGAAAGGATACATAAATTCAACATATAATTACATTATACAGCACGTAATTTCTAATTAGCTTAAAATAATAAATTTGGAATTGTTTTGTAATATGAATTATTATTATTACTATTAAAACGTTCAAATTACTTTTATTTTAGTAGTAAGGTCTGCGTGGATTATTCAGTGGATTTGGCCGGAACCTGTAAGCCAGCATCATGCGCTTCCTGTAGGCATCAAATTCATCATCCTCTGGTGAGACGACATCAGATGTTGACGCTCCGAGACCAAGATTGGCTACTGGCTGATTAGCTTTATTTATTGGTTCCACAATTCCCGAACCTTCTGCACCTAACCCTTGACCTTCAGACCAACCGAGTTTCTGCAGCATTTTAAAACCCACGTTATCCTCTTTTAATTTAAACTCTTTGTAGTCGCTCAGATCTGGCTCTTTGCCATTCTTCAACGCGGAATACTTTTCCATAAATTTCTTGAGCTCTTCAGGTGGTAGAAAATCCCCAATGTGATGTTTGCCTGCAGCCTGTTTAGTTAATTCGTCAGCCCACTTTTCAGTTGCAAACATTTCCTTAGCACGCAACTTATGCTCCCAAGTTCCTTCATTAGTATCTTCATCACTGTCATACTCGTATTTGTGCTTCCCAGCCGCAGCCAGGCGTTCCACTTCCTGTCGCTTCTTCAACACAATATTATTTTTAAGACAAATAAAATATTTATAAGCTATAACTATTTAGGTACTTTAAAGCCTTTAAAATAAAATAAACTTAAAACCGTTATTATTCAATTAAAATTCCACCGTATTAGTTTATTGGCCACGGGTTGGGTGTTCAAAATTATTAAAAAAAAACTACATAAACAGAAGACTTCAACAAACGTGGCCTACAGTACGGCGATTCAATATTCAAATTCGAAACACGCTCACAATTTATCTAAACGTTCTTAATTTCACTTGTGCGTGTTAGTAAACTCTGCTTCCAAATGAGAGACGTCGGGTTGCGGTTTGAACTAAATTCGTGTGAAACGCAGTTTCAGTGTGCGCAATTGGTGTTGTGTATTTGTGAATAGAATTTATTAAATATTCATATTTACTAGTTGCATTATCGCGTGATCGCGACGACCGAATACACAGCCAGGACGCGTTATTTTATTTTTACCAATTACCAGCCATAGCCCGTGGCTTTGTCCACTTTATAAGACAATGTAAGACTATCCATCTACTCTTACTCGACCAATCATCATAAATTTATTACACACACACACACACACGCACACACACGCACGCACACACACACACACGCACACACGCACGCACACACGCACGCACACACACACACAAAGCTTAAACCTACATTTAATCTTCGTATATGCCGATTCGATCTTTTGGGCTTGATGAAGAAGGAGTCTTGTAACAAATCGTTTGATAATTTTTTAAAGCCTGTTATCATTAATCTCGAGGCATTTAACGGGCCTTTGGAACTAACACGACTCTCTGATTTATACGTTAATCATGACCGAGGAATATTTGTGACTTTATTGTATAATGGTCATGCAATGCGTGAAGGGGAAGGGAATACAAGAAACGTTGAAGTATTCTCGTACACTAGTAAGTAGGAGTTTACGGGCGTTTAAATTGTTTACTCTAGTAGCTAAACTTTATGAGATATATAAAATAATATACTAATGGAGTTATTGATATTAAAAATCATCATCATCAGCCTGTAAGAGACCCACTGCAGGGTCATAGGCCTCTTCCCAAAGCAAGATATATAGCATAATCACCACGCCAGCCCACAACGTATTGGCGGTTTGAAACTCTCAGATATCCACAGATCTATATTTTTCCCACATACGGTGGTACTACAAGAACATTTCTCAGGTTAAGGTTTCCTTACGATGTTTTTCCTTCACCGTCAGCCGGTAGTGTTACCAATGTAAATTAGTAAATGTACGCGAATTCCGAAAAATTCCTTGGTACATGCCGGGATTCTAACCTACGGACATCGGATTAATTGATTCCATCGATCAAAACCCCTGGACCACCACGACTCTCACAATACTTATACAAAAAAAAATGCTTCCAATATATATGTGTAGCCTCTAATAACTCGATTTTTTTTATTGGTTTATGGTATGGTATATACTCGTATTCCCTATATATATGGTATAAAATATATTGGTTATTCATATCATTTTAATGAACATCATAAAAGAATCGCAAATTTAAAACTATGCGCAAAAAAAAAATGTTTGTATGAAGATTCTTACGTAGCTTTTATGACTTTGAACTGTAAAAAAAATGCATCGAAATAATTTGCACGCACACACATATGACACCACGCGAATCCAGGGAGGGAAGTTAGTGTAGTTGTATGTATTTAGAATACCATATTTTCACCAATTCAATCTTTGTACAATTACACCACAGACCACAGACAAATCTTAAAACGGAACGGGAAACAATCTCAACAGTCGTAAACGCGTAACAATTCCCCCAATACATGTACCAGAGCAAAAACTACTTTATTGTCTTTGCTACATGACAGTATTTTGTGATAATGAATGAATGTAATATCATTAATATAAATACAAATAAATATAAACTGCATACTGTTGAATTAAGGTGCACTTTTGATCGTCAAAGCTAAAAACGTTTTGAGTGAAAGTGTTTTGCGGTATTGCATAACACCGGCTCACCTCGGACGACACGGCATTAAATAAAGCCTACACACACTTAGATAGCACTCGGATGTACACGAGAAAACATCATCAGTATTATAAAAATCGTATAACATCTCAGCCTACTTTATTCATATACAAAATATACAGAAATAAATAAAAAGATTACATACAAAAATACTGCCCGTTAACACATTAATAATAAAATTAAATATTATAGACATTTTGAAGTTTGTTACACCATCGCAACACATCAAAATCGCTGACCAAGAATGGAGTCCCACGGTGCGGCATGTGCACGACGCATCGAGCCAACAATATCAGTGAAAACGTTCGGCAACCCGATTGCTGCGTTCGCACATTCTTTTAGTATAAATTATTGGACCCAAAAACAAAGCCAAATTGAAATCAATATCAAGGGTTAGAGACCCGTGGACTATATAAATTGAATGAAACCACTATCAACGATTTCCTGGAAAGTACATTTTTCGCCGTGCAAAAAAATTGTCCAAATCGCAGAAAAAATGTAAAGTAGGCTGTCAATTGGCGTGAGGTCCAGCAAATAGGAAGGATAATGGATGGTTTCTAACTACACGTTTTATAGTGTTGAAAACTGAATAATGGTGAAAGTAGATTGAGTTGATATTGCCATTTTTGAAGTATTATAACACATTATTTAACTTTCCACATTAAACGCATATGTATGATTTGTCGATTGCACGCTCATTATTACATCAATGTCCCCGACGTACCGTTTCAAACGACGTCACAAGCCGAATACTGACCTGAATTACACTTTAAACAATTGGACGCGCCATTGAAACCTTTATTTTGGCCTAGTAATATTATGAAATCATCCTAGAAAGCAGTGGATGAACGGTGTCAAGGACATCTTTGTTTAGCAAACACTTGGGCAGTAGACGATTGATCTAGTTGCACCATAAGCTATAACTATGTGTAAACCGTGTTAGTTCATCAACCAGTAGCAGAGACTTTAAATACAAAAACACTTCACACAGTATTAACTATCAGTCTTATTACAGTACCGTTTTACTTACAACAGCCTAAAGGCGATATATTCCATGTGTTTGCTCTCGATCTTGAATAACGAATGCCCGACATACCTCTGAATGCCCGCTATTGTGATTTCATCCCCACCAATTTACTTGCTTATGATTGGTCGTTGTAGATTGACAGTATCTCGACCAATCATAAGAAGTACTTTAAATATAGAACTTTATAATAATCATTAGCAGTTATTTAACCAACATGAAAATAATAATTGATATATTTAGACATTTATAACACTTGCTTATGATTGATCATTTAAGATTGACAGTATCTCGATCAATCATAAGAAGTACTTTAAATATAGAACTTTATAATAATCATTAGCAATTATTTAACCAACATGAAAATAATAATTGATATATTTAGACATTTATAACACTTGCTGATCATTAAGATTGACAGTATCTCGATCAATCATAAGAAGTACTCTAAATATAAAACATTGTTAGAATGCTTAGTAGTCATTTACCTAATATGAAAATAATAAGAGATATACATATTTAGATATTTATAACAGCTCGGCCATCCTTTTTTCAACGAGTCCCTCGTTGGTAAGAAAAAAAATCGTTAAGTACTCCAAGTATTTCATTTAGAAATATGTAGAAAATATAATGGCGTCACATACGTTTTGTTTAAAATAATAATCTTTAGGTGTTTAAGTCCTGAAGGAAATCAAACTAATCACGCATTATTATCAATACAACTTTATCGAAGAGGTCTTACCTATAGAACAAGCTAGATTTAGACATTGCACAGACCAACTTGGCCTTGGCCTTGGCCTTGACCACTCATATAGAGACAGGTTTTTCAGCTAGAATGTAAATCGGGAGCAGTTTTAGTAGACCTTACTGCCGCATATGCTACCGTATGGCGAGAGGGTTTATTATATAAGCTGTTGACTGTGGTTCCGAGTACAAAAATTGTTCAGCTTATATCCAATAAGATTTCACAGCGATTATTCAGAGTTCACCTGGGTTCTTCGGCTAGCGATTTCAGATTGTTAAATAATGGCCTTCCTCAGGGTTATGTTTTAGCCCCAACTTTATTTAACCTATATATACATGATTTGCCAGGTACTATCTCCACCTATATATACATGATTTGCCAGGTACTATCTCCACCTATAAATTTATTTACGCTGATGATATATGCCTGATTATGGAAGTTACATTATCAGAAGACATGAAAATTCTGGCAGAATACCTCAAAACTTTGCGTTTGATACCTAGCGTAAGTAAAACAGAAACATGTTTCCATTCGAATAACCAATTAGCCAGGAGTGAGCTAAAGGTTTCATTTAATGGCATACAGTTGCGTCACAACCATTACCCCAAGTTCCTGGGTGTTGTACTTGACCGTTCACTTACATACAAAGAGCATTTTGAAAAGACTTCGCGGAAACTGCAATCTAGAAATAACGTGCTTCTAAAACTGACTGGAACTAGTTGGGACGCAAACGCCGATGTATTGAGAACTACAGCCATTTAGTTGGTGTATCCTGTAGCGGAATATTGTTCCCCGGTGTGGTTAGGTAGCGCCCATGTGCAGAAAGTAGACCCTGAGCTGCACATTGCGATTGCGGGGCGGAAAGGCAAACAATCCAACACATCATCGAGGAATGTCCACTTCGACAATACAACGGTTGCCCCGACAAACTGATCAATCTTACCGACGACGTCTTTAAATGGCTGAGAGAATTAAATGTTTAATTGTAATTACAAAAATGGACACTATTTAGCCATACGATTAAAAAATATAACTCACTGGCTTAGTGATACATTACATTTAGTATCTAATTAAAGATTACTTTACATTATGTCATAATCCATAACCTTAATCAGCAAATCTTTATAATTTAAGGGTGTCTGTTACCCGACATCCCTGGCATCGTTACATTTTTTTTTTTATATTGGCAGTATATATACTGATCCATGCCCTTGGCCAGTATATACACTGTTACACTAGTTGCTAAAACGCGAGGCACCCGTTACCTGGTACCTCATACCGATTCATCAGTACGAGACTCTAACCAATGAATCGGTATTTACTGATCCATTACGTTGACCAGCAAATACTTTAGCCATTTAATACTTGAACCATTTACGATGATACATGACACTAATCACGGGTATCTTGACCAGTAGTGTGGGATGACTATCTCGGAAGACTGTGTGCACGACGTGCGGGGGTTGCTCGCAGTGTCGAGGCGCGCAGGTCGCGCGCGGTGCAGCTGGTACCGTTAGCCGCGCTTCTAACCGTCTGACACAATGTTTGTTACCGGTGCCACACATTAATTGCCAAAATGTGAGGCACCCGTTACCTGGCGCCTTACACAGATTCATCAGTACGTGACCCTAACCAATGAATCTGTATTTACTGTGACCCTAACCAATGAATCGGTATTCACTAGTCGAAGACATTGACCAGCAAATATTTCAACCATTAAATACTTTCATCGAAGCCTACAATCACGTTAACATTGCTTTTAAGGGTGTCTGTTACCTGACATCCCTCCATAGCCTAGCCACATATTTTTATATTGGTAGTGTATTTATTAGTCCATGACGTTGCCCAGTAGACACTGTTGAACTAATTGCTAAAATGTGAGGTACCCGTTACCTGGCACCTCACACCAATTCATCAGTACGTGACCCTAATGAATCTGTATTTACTGGTCGACGACATTGACCAGCAAATATTTCAGCCACTAAATTCTTTAGCTATTTACGATGATACATGACACTAATCATCGGTACCTAGAATCACATTAACATTGCTATTATCATAACATCATATTCTTTTTTTTTTTTTTTTTTTTACTTTAAGCATACTGTGTAATCAACGACAACCAATTTGATAATCGATTATTAGCCAGCCTCTAATAAACTAGTTTATTTCTGGATTGTACAATATCAATGTTCATTTGAATGAATACATTAATTTATACGTCAATTTACAAATCGCCACAACCAGAATCGGAATCGGTTGGTACGGGTTCGTTGAAACGAATCCAACGATATGTTTTATCAATAGCTACTATAGCCGCAAACCTCTAACTAGACTTTGTGAAAGGCATATCCTCGACCACGAATCTATCGTTGGGAGCACATTTTTAATTCTAGGTTCGAGCTTCTTTGACTGTTCTATACACATCGCACCTCTTTATACTCTAACCAAATCGCCTTCCTTCTAATTCATTCCCATCTTTTTATACCTACCCTACCGTTTTTTTTTTTTTTTTTTCTTCACCTGTTGTGTCCTAATAAGGCCACCAGCGCCTAGTCCTAATATTGTCTAAACTCTCCCTCACTTCAGGCGTAAAGTCATTTAGCAAAATACCCAACTGTAAGTCTGGTAAATGTTCATCCCATAAGCCATTTGGCCTGTCTAGATTTATTGCTACATTCTTTCGGGGGTGTGGCGACACGTGCTTTATACCGCATGATTGAGTAAAAGTTTTAAATTGTATACTAATGAAGCTTGTCTTTTGGGCCATAATTAAACTGGTTGGTGCGACAGAGTAACTAAAATGCTCTCTGAATCAAAATACCGTTCATATACATTAATGCGTAAGACGAAGCATAAGAACTGAAACAGATTTGCGCTAGTTAACCCGGGCGCTAGTTAACCCGGATCACCCTTAATTCGCCGTATTTAATGCGCGTCTCTTACACGAATAAGAGTGCGCAAATAAAATAAGACTCCACGCTTAAAACACCTGATTCAGACTTTATCATTTTGACAGAGGGTCCTTCCGTGAAAGTGTAGTCTTAATAGTACCGGGCAATTGTTTAAAAAGTCATCTACTACCAATCTCCACGTAATTTTCTACTACACTCCTGCACCTCGATCATGACATTCGCATTACCAAGTGGGCTATATGGTACGTTACCTATCCCCTAATAAAGGCACCTCTCCTACCTTCCAGTCTTATGCTAAACGTTAAGCTTCACCGAGACGGACCAAAGTACCCTCATTTCCTAAATCAACCAGATACTCAAATCAAATATACTTTATACAATTTAGGCCCTAAGAAGGCGCTTATCTTTTTAACATACACATATATTATATATGTATATGTTACAATCAATTTTAGTGGGTGTACAGAAAGGAGTCAATTCCAAACATCACCATCGTTCACTTATCGATCCACTCTATAAAAGCCCTTTCGACATCAAAACCCGCTTACAATGGCACTACTCATAATCTAGCAAATCGGTAATATGTTTTGGGACTTTGTTATGCAAAAAATCTAACACTGTTACTGGTTTTACCGAGTCTAAAACATGGAACGATCAGTTTGTCAATTTCTAGTTTTTGCGAACATACTTTAAATTATCAAGAACGTATTGGGAAGCCAGATTTAAGACACCGAATTCTTGAAACTTAGCCTTTAATGATTCGCGAGGTCCCTCATTGTACATTACTCGAACTGCCCGTTTTTGCAATCAAAATTTAGTGTCTACCTCAGCTGCTGTCCCTCACAACAAAGCAGCACTTTTTGCAGTCTTCAAATTGTGCTTCTAATCTAACACCACGATCTTCTATATTGCTATGATACAGTCGACTGCACGTTTTCCTCACATTTCACATTGATATAAGAGCAACTCCCTATGGCGTACCTTTTTGTGGAGCATTTTAGTAAATGAGCATAATTATCCCTAGTTGGGGAAAAATCTTTTAACTGTAGTTTCCATTCTGGCCTAAAAAAATAGAAGCGAGGGAACCGTGATAAGTTTTAGCTACCCCTGTTAATTTTGGTAAGGCGTAATGGACTATTTACTTATCGCTCCACCCTAGATCCGTGCAGATTAGTCAACTTTGTGAAGGCATGTATTAACCGTTTGTTCTTTGCATAAAAGGATCAAAATCCAGGCATTACACTATTTAAGACCCGATACCTATTGCGATCGCTTGTATTATACAAAGCCCTAAGAGCACAATCGAATATTTCAATGAATAAATTGTTATTTCACTCGGGATTACGGCGACGTGTTACTTCACAGGACGGTGTGCGAAGGCGCAAAGTTCTGTGCCCAGGTGAATACCTCGATTATGCACGGCGCGTCACCTGCCATTCCAGAACACGTGATCGTGTCCTGGAGCGCCGATGACGACGATATCGTTAGCTCGCCCTTCTCATATAATGCAAACTGGAGCGGGACTGACCAATCGCCCGTGGCGATAGCCTTACCCTGGACCACCCGGACTGCAACCGACTGCGGAGACTGCCACAATTTTTTTTTTCAGTCTCGAGCACATACGCCCGCGACCATGGATACGGTTTCATGTTGTGTCACGAAATCTTTGTGGAGGCGCCAGCATTTTAAGAGTTTACCTTCATTCATCCACGTAGTCACAGACTCAACGTATATTACAAGAAAAAATACACGGATTTTTTTCATTACCTACGGATATATTATTATTGCTTTAACAAAACAACTTACTATAATCAAAAGAGCTAAATTCGTCAACAAGCTGGGTCAGCACATCTAATAAACGCTTACACTTGTTATTTTGGCCTTAGCAAGTCTTGATGTATCAAAAAAAATGTATGCTCGTAGTTACTACTTTAAACTTTAAAACCGTAGGTCTATACACAACAAAAATAAACTTGTTGTCTCATTTTTACTTCGATAATCACGACCTCACCTCATTTGAAATTGAAATAAAATATTCTTTAGAAGGATCCACGAGGGTAGCTAAACATAACGAAATAAAATAATAAATAACCCTTACGTTTTCTAAGTATGTTCACCAAATACTTATGCGTATTTTAGATCTTGTTGTGGGCACTAAGTTGCTAATCCCGCTTCTGAGATGTAAACCGTGTTAGTTCATCAACCAGTAGCAGAGACTTTAAATACAAAAACACTTCACACAGTATTAACTATCAGTCTTATTACAGTACCGTTTTACTTACAACAGCCTAAAGGCGATATATTCCATGTGTTTGCTCTCGATCTTGAATAACGAATGCCCGACATACCTCTGAATGCCCGCTATTGTGATTTCATCCCCACCAATTTACTTGCTTATGATTGGTCGTTGTAGATTGACAGTATCTCGACCAATCATAAGAAGTACTTTAAATATAGAACTTTATAATAATCATTAGCAGTTATTTAACCAACATGAAAATAATAATTGATATATTTAGACATTTATAACACTTGCTTATGATTGATCATTTAAGATTGACAGTATCTCGATCAATCATAAGAAGTACTTTAAATATAGAACTTTATAATAATCATTAGCAATTATTTAACCAACATGAAAATAATAATTGATATATTTAGACATTTATAACACTTGCTGATCATTAAGATTGACAGTATCTCGATCAATCATAAGAAGTACTCTAAATATAAAACATTGTTAGAATGCTTAGTAGTCATTTACCTAATATGAAAATAATAAGAGATATACATATTTAGATATTTATAACATATGGGACATTATCACTTGCTAGCTGGTGCTTGTGTCTTTGTGTGCATGGAAATGGTTTTATTGTTTTGTGATATAAAGATTAATTGTAGGAAGTCTTTTATTGTATTACTATTTACTTCTCTCATAGATTTTAAATTACCTTTGTTAAATTTGATGGTTGTAAAATTAAATTTTACCAAAGAATTGTCAAGCGTTTTCTTGAAAATAATAAAGCTGGATTCTTATTATACGTTTCATAGCAAAATTATAACCGACCGTTTGATGTGTAAAATAAAATACCATTGTATGGTTTTATTTCGAATTAACAAGCCATCCCGACCTAAATCATGTGTACTTGAACAAAGAAAATGAGGTGCCAAACTGTCCTCATATAGTACGACTATGTCGTTTAATAATATAGCAACTGATTAACTGAATGTTATTCCGTCAATTCTATAAAGATACTTAAAGATCTCCTGCCATCCACCCTCTCACTCCCTAACTCATTTGTTTATATGGTTTTTTTTTAGTCCAGTGAAGCTGTAAAGGCCCGACAGACCAATGGCTTAATCGGTTCATAAATTACCCTTTCTTGCGCACGTGTACCACACCGCTTGGCCCACTACACCGCAGTAAGAAAAAAACATTACCGAAGATTGTGTGCTTATAAAAATCATAGTATCTTAATACTGAAATAAAAAAAAAACTTTCAACAAAAATATCGTGATAGTCTAATATCTAAAAAGCGAAACTAAAAATATTTAAAACAAATATTTCCAATGGTTTTTACGTAAAGTATTCACAATAGCAGACCTCAATAACTTTATTTATATATACTACAAACGCAACACGGTTCTTTTGCATAAGTGCAGTAGCTGGGGAATAATACCACGGAACATGAATTCTGAGATAACATAAAAAGCCCATCGGAAGTTCTCCCAAGGGGGCCACCATCGTATTAGGAAATTGCAAGCGTCACATATCACTTGTTGTAATATCACCCATTTAATAATGGCAGGAATGATCTTCATCAAATAGGATTGGTTATCAAAGTTAGAATAAAAAGAACATAACCTTATCAACGAGAGTGCGGGAAACATTAAAAAATACCTACTTATGACACTGGCAAATGCGTAATCACGCCTTGCCTAAAATTAAAAAATATATGTTTTGTAAATATATAAAAATGTGGAAATATGAGGGTCCATTTTTACCTGAATACATCGGGCCACTCGAGTTGCGGTCGCGGTTGCGTGCGTGCCCTTGTAGCGTAATGCGCGCACACACGCTCAAAGACGCACGCTTTGGCACCGAACTCCCCAACTATGTACTTCTCAACTTCAACCACATCGAACGGCTCGGCTGGTTCACTTAGTAGTTCTCGACGATTACGTGAACGATATGTAGCTGTAAAATACATAATCGCTGAATTAAATACACATAGGTAATTATAAATATAAACTTCGTGTACCATTTTGTATTAAATATAATTTATTATAAATAAATAATCTGAGCCTCTTGCCAGTTTTTTCCAACTACAGACTCACCGGTAGTAGCTTTGTAACTCATAATTACCTTCACAGAGCTGTGATAAAAGTTTCGAGTAAAAAGTTTATTTTATTTTAATTTGAAAATGTAATATAACTTTTAGACCATACTCAAAATTTTCACAGTAAAATATCTTAACATAAAAAAAATAATTACCGAGGGGCTTATATGTACTTAGTTGATAAATATGTAAAAAAAAAAACGTCTAGAGTCTCGGGACGCTCGGGACGCCCGATAGAAATGATAACTTAAACTGTCTACCGCTGCCGTACGCGTGAGAGAAAGGGAAGCCAGACAGACTGGCGCCGTAACGCGCTACGTAACGAATCGGTTTACCCTCCCATATGAAGTTATCACTACAAAAATCACAATTTATAATATGTAGTGATGATGACTCAATTATCCCACAATGTACGCTACTAAGCGACAAATACATCTATAAATACTAAAATTAACAATATTTGATAGTAAGTTACTCTAGCATTATCTAATGGTTAGGCAAATTACAAATAAATTAATTCAGTTGTTTAATCAAATACGTCATAGAATAAATAATTTCTGCGCAAATCTGTATTTATGTATTACATTCAGCTATTAAGCCCACCGCACTCGTTCGTATCCAGTTCAATACATTAACGCGACTGGTTGATGCATAGCGCCAGTGATTAATACGTTGCAGTCATTAATTATGCACCAGACGAGAGTGTTAAATAACCATTATTTATATATGGACTATAAAATATGAATACGGTTACGCAAACTTGACATAGATTAAACAAACATTGCTTTACAATTTTATAACAAGAGAGTTTAAAAGCAATATATGTGAAAAGGCTGTGTATTCTGATTTTTTCTAAAAATAATTAAGTCTTGAGTTACATATCGAATACTAGATTGTGACCGCGACTTCGTTCGCATTAATGTTGTTTTGACCTATCCCTGGAGAACAGTACCTTTGTCCCTATGAAATATACACAACACTCTTTACTGTAGCTCTGGTTCGTAAGATTGTGAAACCCGGCGACAGTTAAAGCCGAGGCGCACCGAGTGTCCTTGTGCTGATCGCCTAAACAAATCGGGTGAGTGCCTTAAGCGCTCCCCTTAGTAGTCCGGTGAAACTGTAGAGGCCCTGCCAGGCCAACAGTGTATAAAAAAAAAAGTAGTCCTGACAATGTGTATACAAAATTCCATGATAATCGGTTGAGTAGTACGACCGTGAAAATGTAATAAACAAAGACATATTCGCATTAATATTAATTGATATTAGTTACAATTTTGAGGTAAGTTTATTATTTTACGTTATTCATTCATATCTTTTGAATTCGAATTTCACAAAAGTCACACAAAACAAAACCCAAATAGTTCATGTTCTCTATATTAATATTTGAGATTAGATATTAAAGTTGAAATTTTATTTTAAATACAAAAACGGAGATGTTGTTCTCGATACTATATAACATATAAAGTCCGTACCCCTACCACAGATAGAGAAAACGATGACTTCATTGAACACTACCCTATTCAGGATATTTCGACATATCCAAGCAGACTGCCTCATTGAATTAATTAATTGTGGAAATGTATTCTAACGAAAACACGCCACTTACAGAATATATTTGAATAGTTAATGATATAGTTAATTAGTGACAAGCTTAATAAGGTATAATGGAATAAATAAGGCACATGTCATACTGATATATTGGGAAAGATCCCGTTTGAAGGGGATAATTTTTAGATGCCAGTGTTACTAGGTATTAATTACATTAAGCCCCGGACAGCCTAAAATCCTAACGGCTTAAGTTCATACAAACGAATGTAGACTTCATGAGGCACAGGTCAAAAGACTGTTGGCAGAGTAAGCTTAAAAAAATACCTGATTTATTACAAAAAGATTTATAAAAAAATAACAAATGGTGTATTGTAAAATTATAATTTCTATGTAATATGTATTTTTAAACCATTTTTTGATTTGTAAGATCTTTTTTTTACTATCTCATGAAATTTACAATATACGATGTCGTAAAATTAAAAAAATAATTAATAACATAATCCAACATAATCAGATCTGGATCTTAAAAAATCAGCCGAGGGGTTAAGGCTATGGACTTCGCAAAGGTAAAGGCTGGACTCTTGTATGTTCTATGGTGAAAAGAAACACATAACTAACGCCAGGCCAAGAAATATACAAATCTAATTAATTAAATCTAACAAATGATTTTTTTCTCCCATGGTACTTCTTCAGCTATTACAGCCATAAGGTATAAAGTTATGTTACCTAATCTATATGGAATGGGACTATAAAAATTACATAACAACATACACATTATTATATTTATTATGACATATAAGAGGCAGCAGAAGCAGGTTTTAATGTCTAAAGGCTATTACAGGGTAGATCAATATGTGAACGATGGTGACGTCTGGAAATGACGCCCTCTCTGTGCCTCCACCAAAACCGAATGTAATTATATGTATCTATGTTTATAACTATGTTTTAAAAATATGAGTTATAATATGTTTAATGAAAAGATAAACCAGATCGAGTTTCTTGCCGGTTCTTGTCGATGACTGGGTTGTTTTCCGAACCGGTGGTAACTTTGACATTCATAAGCGCCTTCTCAGGGCCTAAACTGATTAAAGTATTTTTGATTTGATTTGATAAGACATTATATATACTTTTCCTATCATAGCTAAATATAAGTATATATCCGGTAATAAAATCTGTATACATAAACATTCAATTCAACAGATTATATAAGTTCATTTGGAAGTCTATATTACGAAAACCATCGCGAGTAATGAGAAATTTATGGCCTATTAGAAAAATTACACAAATTACCCGCTTTATTTTTAATACAAACTTTATTATGCATGAGTATTCTTACACGGTACAATAACGAGTCCCAAGAGTCGTATTATAGAAAATTACGTGTATGTTCAGTGTATATCGACATATGTCGGGAACGAGACTGCATTGTTCGTACTATACGCTTTATAATACGCTAGTTTTTACTCCCGACGTAGCTACCTATCTCTTGGATGCAAAACTTTTTTCTGGATGAAGGGTACTATGCTATGTCCTTACATGTACCTCTGACAATATATATGCAAAATTTAATGAAGTACGATTCGGTTATTAAGTACGCTTTGAAATATTGGTAAGGAAGAAAAGATATGATGAATCATTAACTAGCCTTTACTTAATACTAAATTATTGTTATCTATTCTTACTTTGGCATACTTTCAACTTATAGGTTGTATGTAGTCTGCCAGGTGGGTTTTAAAAAAGCACTCCCACTATGATTTCATCACGATGTTTCCTTTTACCGAAACCTCTGGCTCGGACAGAGATTCGAACCTACGTAGATTTATCCGACGTCCATATGCATTACCACTGAACTACCATCCCTTTAAACATATTAGAAAACAATATATAGTACAGTTAACTACGGAAATTTTAAAATTTGTTCTAAAACAAAAACGAACTTATATGAAAATATAAAACAAACCTGGACTCAGTGAATACGACAGCTTCTTTAAAAAGTTCGTCAATTTAACACTACCTACGATAAACGGGAACCCAACTAACTGCACTGGTAATTCGAACGGCGTGTCCTGAGTTCTCACATCCGAGCATAGATGCGAGAAAAGCACAACGAACACGAAAACTTGTAAACTTATCCTGTACATTGTCGCGTCTCGGACATGAAGAGCGCACAGATACAAAAAAATAAGCTACAATTATTCGATTGGTATTTTTTACTCAGCGAATAAATAATGTACCGTTTACATAATACATTGACGTATTAATTATGCGATACGAAGTAATAAAAAATCCAATTCTCGCTTAATAATGCCGTACAAAAATTTCGTAATCATTTTCTTTTGAATGCGCGCGCGCTTGTGTTAAAATTGTTCGAGTGTGTTTAAAAGATCAACTAACTCGTCGAACGGTTAAGATTGCACTGCAAAAAGTTGTACGTGACAAGAAACGCAATGCCTTCCCCGTCCAGCACCGCACAGTGCCGCAACACTATCACACTTGTCATTAGTAGGTCAGTTAAACTTCTTATGTCATACTCGATGACCAAACAAATACTGTGAATATATTTCTTTGGTTTTGTTTTTGTCATTCATTGCTCGTAATAGCATAATTTTCTGTTATTCCCATTATTAGGGTTTTCGTAATTGACAAGGATTTATTGAAAACGAATTATCATTAAAAATAATGATAATGGACATACAAAATTATGTTATAATTATGCTCCAGTCACATAATTAACGACAGCTTATAATTTATTTACCTTTACATATAAAATTCCAAATGTAATAGACAATTCTTGTAAACGACTTCATTGAATTTTACGTTTTTGCTTGGATTGTTCTTAGCTGCACGCATTAATCAATACTGTTGTTGAGATCTAATTTTTTTTAAAAGCTAGTTCGTCCTTTTTTGTGCTATTCCATAATGACACAAATAAGCCAAAAAAAATCTGGTTTTATGAAACCACGATGCAAGTGATACTTTTTTTCGGACGCCATCACGTTGGCCTTGGTTACTCCTACTCCGCGGCTGGCTGTAATATGACACGCGATAGATAGACGAAAAAACTTAAGGTGATGTAAAAATCTTCAACATTCTATATTCACTTTACCGCATTTTTTTATAATCGCGACATATTACAATCTGTGGAAAGGGTAACGTTTATCTATCGGATCCGTCAGATGTTTTAAAAAAATTAGGCTGTTATAGCAATCGAGATCATTTAATTTAAAATAGCTCCGTAAAACAGCAAAAAGACATTATAAATTATTTACAGAAATATATTATATGCTTATAATAATGATTTCTGAGACAAAAAATAATCGTAATATTTCTAATATAACGAATAATTAATTTACCTGGACTCAAGGCGTAGGATAGCTTTTTCACAAAGGTTGTCAACCTCACAGCCATAATGATGAACGGGAATCCGAATAGCTGAACCGGAAGCTCGAAAGATGTCTCTTGGCTCGACCCTTCCATCAAACATTGGAACAACAGGAACGACAGCATAGTCAACACGTAACACACCTTTATTAGTTCCATTTTTAAAGTATTTTGTTAAATAACCTATAGTTATATTATTATTGTTGGCAATGACGAATATACAAAACAGCCAAAACCACGAAGGTTAATATTTATAATTCAATTTTCTCAGCTCACGATTTTAATTAACCGTTCGAATTTTAAAATAGCACATGAAAACTTAATTATAGTATCGCACAACGACCTTTACTTGATATCGACGAGTAACTGAACATGTCCAACCGTTTAAAACTAGTAGTATGGTTGGTATTTCGTAACTCTGTTATAAAATAATCATTAGTCCACATTACTAATTCGCCACTGAGGTTACATCAACGCTCCTGGCAGGTTTCGCGCTAATGTTACAATGTTGTTTCAAAATCATTCCAATGTGGGAAACACCACGCACGGGTGTAAAGAACGCGAAGAAAATGAGGTCAAATCTTCTCGTGACAGTACAACCATATCATTTAATAAAATGAGATCTGAACAACTAAACATCAATAGAAGATCTGCCTATTGTCTTCTGTCTCACTCACTCGCTTACTTTTCTATGAGAAGATTTTCAACCCAGTTTCGTCACTTTTCCGTACGAATCTACAACATTTTCCTTCATACAGACCTTGCTTTAACAGGTAAAAACACAACGAAAAATAACTAGCCCAATAAGTGTAACAGGTTTTGAAGTGACGCGCTGATATCAATTCGGAAATCTATTTTTATTTAAAACCAATAAAGAAATAACTTCTACTGAACTACTATACTAATTATACGATTACGCTACGAACTGTAATTGGATAGTTCGTAGACCACGAAGTAATAAAATATCGAAAGTGTTTCTCGGCGCACGAATGCATCCATCACAACGGATGCGCAATATGCACGGTACGTCACTAAGATCGACACGCTCTTGAACCTACAGATGTACAAAACATCCTAAGTAGCTACCCCACTAGACACGTCTGAGGTAATAACCTAAGCCATTATGCGGTTGATAACGTATTCTTGTAGATTGAAGCACATTACAACAAACGACTTTGAGATAGCTATCTATACACTCTACACAAAAATGATGCTGATTATCCTATTACTCTGGGATAGTAGCCTCCAACGCCTATTTATGCATGTAATATAGGCTGGAAATTATCTCTAGAATAGGCTTTTATAGCATGATACTTCTTATAAAGGCTCTAAAAATGCGGTTTCACACAAAGAGACGAAAAATATGTATAGGTTATGATAAACCAGATAATTTTAGGGATAGAGGTATATTGTAACCCGCGAATTCACGCACGTTTTCATTTTTAACATTTTGAAGAACGTTGTGACAAAAACGACTGTTGTGTAGAAATCCGACTAAGCGACATGGACTTCGGTGACCTAGGCATTCACAGATCGGTCCTTCTCAGCTGTCGATAATACGCTTCGCGTCACACGCACTGCCAACAATATCACATCGTTTTCATTTATCATACTTTATAACCTAAATTTTGTATGGTTTCTGCTCTACTGGCAAGGGTTGTAGTGTGATAGTATATAACTTAATATATATAGCTTCCTCAATACATAGGATATAAGGTTTTCACTGATATTTCAAATCTGACTGGTTGTTTCATAGATAACACGTTTAAACAAACAATATTTTGACTGTCACCTTGTTTATATAGACCAGAGTAATATATTTTCAGCCAAGTGTTAGATAACTAAGCAAATAATACTCTGCCATCATACCATTTTAAAAATGACAATCTAGGACTGTAAAAGGAGCAGTCGTGTGATTTTTTCAGAATGCTTAAAAACTGAACGCTTCTTTTCGAAACGGAAAAATTAATGCAATGCATAAGTATTGGGTGGGATTTTAGTCTGTCATGTAGTGGATTTTATATTTTAAATTCATAATCTTGTATTATTTTGTAATATTGATGGTGTTTTACGTAATATATTTCGGTTATTGTACACAAGTGAAGTAGGTGGGTAATAATACTACGGAGCGTGAAATCTGAGATGCCACCAAAACTACATGGAAAGTTATAAAAAGGGAGCCACCGTTTTGTTACAACATTGACATTATTACAAAACTTTGACTCCAAAAATGACAAACACGTCATCATTAAAAAACCTGGGACATATTTTCATAGGGAGAAAATCGCATAAAACAGAAGATACTAATTTAGTACATGAAAGTATCAGTAATAGTCCTTAAAGTGGACTAAGTTGCCAGTAATGAAAAAGAAATGCAACGCCTGTTTTATATTAAGCTAGCATTATGCAGAAAAATAGAAGTTAAAAAACTGTATAACACAGCAATGAATAAAGTAGCCATCATCTACTATTAAGCAAGCATATAAATTTATGAAAACAAGAGATTATCAATTACAATGAATATCACTGAAGATTACATGTGGCAGAAATTCGAATGTTAAGATGGATGTGTGGTGTAACAAAAATGGACAGGATTAAGAATGAGTATATCAGAGAAAATTTGAAAATAGCACCAGTGACAGAGAAGTTGAGGAGTAATAGGTTAACATGGTACGGCCATGTTTTGGTTGGTACCTGCACCAGATCGCTCGCAGGGAGCGCTGAGGAGGACACCGCGCAGCACACAGTGTCTGAGTGTGCTGCGTGGGAGGTGCAGCGCCGCACACTGGCTGCGGCGGTGGGAGGAAATCTATCGCTGCCGAGCGTGGTTGCGGCCATGCTCGGCAGCGAAGACGCCTGGAGGGTGATGGCCTCTTTCTACGAGGATGTAATCCCGCAGAAAGAGGCGGCGGAGAGGGCTCGAGAGGCGGACCCTCTTAGCGGCCGTCTCCCTCAAAGGAGGGCCGGTGGAAGGAGGCGGCGATTTGTCCGCCTCCTTCCACCTCCGTAGCCGGACCTGAGGGGAAGAGCCAGGGGGCCCATCTCCTCATTGCACAGGTTCGGCGGACGAGGGGAGGTAGCTGGTCGTGTACCCAGTGTACCTCCCTATAAGGACGGAGCCCGGCAGCCATCTTTCGCTGGGCTGACCGCTGAGAGCGGCATGGTGATAGCTCAGCACGGTCCCATGCCGCCCCAACTTAAAGCGGTGGCCGGTACACCGTGGGGTTTTAGTCCGTGCGAGTCGGACATAACCCATTCTCTTCCCCGGGAGGATGGGTATCCATAATGGATTTCCCCACGTTAATAAAAAAAAAGCATGGTACGGCCATATTATGAGAAGAGATGAAAGTCATGTAACAAGAAAAGTTTTGAGTTTGAAAGTGAACTGATATAGTATAAAATGTGTGATTATTGGGATGGTATCTGACAGGGGAGAATGAAAAAGGAAAACATGTTGTACCGACCCTACTTAGATGGGATAAGGGTAAGATGATGATGATGATAATCACTATTTTAGGTTAGGTTGGACTTGTAATAAAAAAGTTACAAGCTGATCGAGATAATGGTCGTTTGTATTTATTTACAAGCGAGGCAATATCTACTTACCGTCATTCATTCAACACTCTGTACACCTTTATTTGTACTAAAGTTGCACAACTTTCTTGCTGTTTCTTATTTGCATAATACCAACGCAATATAAAACTGGCATTGTATTAATTTTCCTGCCTCTAAAAGAAACATTTCATTTCCAATTTTAGTACTAAATTAGACATAGAGTAACAAAACTACAATTTCCATAATTCTATGAAATTAAAGGATGATATTGCAAAAAAACCCAGCGATTTAGTCCATTTTAGGTGACTAGTTTCTTAAAGGTTAACATGTTTGAACCTTTATATTTTTCTTCACCGAAAGTTTATATTAGTTTCATATTTGAACCCACGTCCCTCAAACCCGTTCCAAAGTTATAGTATCAATAGACAATTATCGCTTTATATACATCTAATATGTATGAGAAATGTATATATATTCTTTACTATGTATTTTATGCGATCTGTGAAAGATTTTCGAGTTACCCAAGTTTAACCAAGGGGATGTTTCCGAATTCTCGAGTGACAAAAGGGTGCTCAGGTAAGCACGCCATTACGGTCCGTGATGCCGAGAGTCTTGTTATTCCCGGATTACAACGTGTTTACCAAGCTAAAATGAAAGCGAAAGATTCCTAGTCACCTACATATTTATACGATACTTATTTTTTTTTTTTTTGAACTGACTACACTGTTGCCCTGGCAAGGCCTCTGCAGTTTCACCGGACTACTTTATACGAAGCGTATTGGACACGGCCATAGATATGATACATTAAACCTATGGATATGACTTTTTTAAACTCTCATTCGTTAAAATAATATTGTGTCAACTATTTCAAACTTATACCTTACTAGCAGGCCTGGCGGACATTGTCCTGCCCTGGTAATAAAAAATATATACATAATATGTGCATCAAATGCTTAAGGTAACTAATGTAGTTAATTTGATAAGGATTAAATTAATACTGTATCCGTCTAAATAGCCTTCCAATTACCTAATTCTTTAGAAGATAGACGAGCATAGTAACCGATCCTTAAAAGATAAGTATACGAGTATGCTATCGCAGACTTTTTTGTGGATCTATCTCTCACTATGCATTGTTTTGTTGTATGTCAAAAGACTTTTACACAAAACCTTGACAAATGATATACGTAAACCTTTCTCATGTATTACTCTGTCTATTGATAAAGACCGAATTACAATCAGTACAGTATTTTTTGAGTTTATCGCGAACATACAGACAAACAGACGCGACGGACGATTTTGTTTTATTATATGTAGTGATAAAAACAAGGCGTAGAAATTTCGAGACTGGTGAAGTACGCGTTATAAGGAATTTATTAACACACGATGTTTGTAGAGACTTCTAGAATTTTCCAGATATTTCTACAGTGTTAAAAATTAGTGTATTTTTATACGGTACTTAACAAAATGTTTGGTTTATTAATAGGCAAAACGTGTGCACGATGGGATTTCCTATCGAAAAAAGAGAGGTTAAATATATTTAACTTCTTTAAGAATAAACTTTCAGAAATATTTTCTCAACTGTATTATTATATACACCTTTGTATAATTTATGCTACCAGACCCACCCGTTTAGACGCTGCGCTGTGTGTAAATTAGTTTTAAGCATTTTATTAATTAAATATGGTCTGTGATGGGTCAGGTTTGCGCCGGATAAATATCCTATATAAATTCACAGCCGCACCGTGATAAAAAGTGAAGTTTTTGGCGTGATCTTGGAATGGCATGTAGTGGATTTTATATTTTATTCATAATCTTGTTATTATTTGCCTCTATTTTTGTAATATTACTGACGTTTTACGTAATATAGTTTGGTTATTGTGCAGAAGTGAAGTGGATGGGAAATAATACCACGGAGCATGGATCCTGACTTGCCACAAAAACTCCCTGAATTTTTTTAACAAAAGGGTCATCTACTTGTTAGTTCATTGAAATGATCGCAATAAACTTGTAATATCTTTTCTTTTTTTTATATCATAGGGGGCAAACGAACAGGTGGGTCACCTGATGGTAAGTGATCACCGCCGTCCATAGACACTAGCAACACCAGGGGAGTCGCAAATGCGTTGCCGGCCTTTTAAATATGTGGGCCTCCGGCGCTCTAACTGACCGAACGAAAGGCAACAGTGCAACCACTGTTAATTCACGTCGGCTTTTTGTGAGAGGGTGATACTACCCCGGGCGAGCCGACCCATTCATTCTGAAACCAGTAATAATTTCAGCGTAGCTCTACCACCTACAGAACGTTACCTACGTTACCTAGTCGACAATAATCTACTAGTATTGACACACAACACGTAACTACTCTTCTAGAAGAACAAAGGAACTTTTTTCATATTTACTAGGTTTGAGAGTTTGACCACAATGCCTCCCAGTCCGTTAGTGGTATCCGCCGCGACTTACAACACCGTACCCGATGCGCCGCGTTACAAAAGACGTCCGCGATATATTTTTACAGATCCTCCCGACAAAATAACGGCAGCTAACTTCCAGTACCCTTCCGTCCCTCGAAACAGAGCGTGTGCGCGCCCACGTCCGCGTAATCACAGATCGCGCCGCCGCGGCTTGACTGTGAATTTTGCTCCAGTACACTCATCTAGGCCCCCCTCGGCAGCGGCTCAAGCCGAGGTCCGATCCTCCGGAATGGAGCCCTCGAGCACGTTGCTTGCGCGACAACAGTGACACTGAATTAATTTTCAAACACTAGTTTTTGACACACAACACCGATCACCCCACACACGTGCACATACACACATGTAGGTACACATAGTGGTTGAGTTGTTTTTTTTTTTAATTTTGAACCCTTTTCTCGAACAGAGTTAGCTTATACTAACTTAGTAGTCAGATTCAAGATACATGTATGAGTTCCTGAAACATACATGCTTGGTACACATGTATGTTTCACTAATTTATATATGTATGAAATAATAGTTAGCCTAAGCTTAGTTAGACTCGGGATATTCGGTAACAGTCCAAGCCGAGGCGCGCCGTGCGCCCTTGTGCTGGTTGCCTACATAAAATCGGGTGAGTGCCTTAAGCGCTCCCCTTGGTGGTCCGGTGAAACTGTGGATGCCTTGCCGGGTTGACAGTGTAGTAAGTTCGAAAAAAAAAAAAAAAACCACAATGTCACTGGATGTGAAATAGCATTTTTCTTTGATAGGAACTTTTAACAGAACATTATAACGTTAATGTAAAGTACATTATAATTAGTACAACATTCAATGGCATGACTAAAGTGCCTGTCGCATGACCAACCGCAATTATGTCGTAAAATAATATTGGTAACTTTTCTATTGACCTCAAAACTTAAAATAGTTTTATTGATCTTTTAATGTTAATACTAAAATAGTTTTTGAACTCCCTTTTATAACCTGCAACTTAAGTCATAATAGTTTTGTGTAATTGCTATAAATGTTTACAGATCTTAATTAGTAACTACTTTGTTTGAATGTTATTGATTGCTGTATCTGGATTTTTTTTATTCAGGTTCTCAAAATTGGGTTTTTCCTATTTTTCAGCAAAACGGTAAGTTTTATCACAAAATTAGTTCAGACGAAAATTGTAGATCATATTAGCTATAAAAAAGGTCTTAGTACTTATTTTTCCTAAGAGCCACCGTTTCTGTGATATAACGATTCTAAAAGTTGTAAGTGTGAATTTTTGTACCCTTGCATGTCTAAATTGAGTGAACTATAATATTTATTAAAAGAAAAAAAAATTATTAAGAAATAGAGAAGAAAGATGTACTTAGCTGTTTTGACTCCACCTATTTATGCATAGAAGATGTATATTGTATCATATGTTTTCAAATCTAGTTAGTGAAAACTAGCCAATAATAAAATTCTACTTCTAGTGTCTGAATGGAAATGTTTCTAAAGGCTATCATACAGACGTACACCAGCCACATGTGATGTAGGTTTTCATAGATAGGTTATACGATTCGCTATTCAACTTGGAAATTAATATAACTTTAAATGTATAAAATATAAAGTTGTTCATAAATTACCTTTACATGAATACTCCCACGCGGACAATAAAATAATTAAGCACATACACTGAACATAAGCATAATTAAAGGGCATTGTGAAACACTTGTTATTTGTATATATTTTCTCACAATACAGTGACTGTACACTGACCGGCGTCTATTGCACGAATGCCGAAATTCACGTCACTCTGAGACCCAAGAAAATACTTTAAAGTAGTATTGTAAAATACGATTGTGAAAATTTTCCGTACGACATAAACAAAGAGGCAATTATATATTGCATACTGAAAACAAGGTGACAATGATTTAAATCTTCTTAAACTTTTTTACAAAAAAAACTATACAAATATGGAAATAAAAAAATAATTTCTTCATGTATGTAAGCCCATCACTTCAGATCGCCTGATCCTAAATGACTCAATTTTTTTATTGTGTTTGTCTCTAATTATCAGAAAAAGGAATTTATGAAAGAAAATGTTTTAAAAATCGTATAGAAAAATTAAAATTTTTGGATTACAATTGCTCCTTATGAACAGTGATTGATACAGAAAACAGTAGGTAGATCTTCAAAAACATTGACAAATTAACGTTCAGTTGCCATTTTATTTCATTACATTTTCGTACTAATACAGGGTAGTAATACATACCGTATAATATACAAATTTTAATAATTTAATTAATAATTGTATTAAACTCTTGGCTGTACTCGTATTATGCGGAATCCCAAACTTACGGCTATATTCAAAGCGGCCAAAACCTTTGACAACACTTTATAGTAAATAACGCGCAAGATAGTAATTTCAAAGACAACAAACATTAAACGACAGATAAAAATTATTGTATACGTCTTATGTGATGCTCATAATATTACATTATATTCATAATAACAAATACGTTTTGAGATATACAATTTACCCTTTATCTTCCGAGATAGACCATCGAGCTATTATTGAAAATAAGTTATAATAAAAATTGCAATTTCTAATATTAAGCTTTGTCAGTCAGAGAGTCAGTCTTTTCAGACGAAGTAAGCTTCAAAAAAAGGATACGCGTTTTAATATGGATTATCGTTTAAGAAACCGTGTGTACAAAGCGCATAAGTAAATTATAGGTATGTATCCACGTAATATTCTGACGTAATAATATACGCATAAAATTGGGTCGTATGTTCGCGATACATTTAAGTGCTCAACTTATGCAATATGTATGTGTGTTTATGTATGAATACGATTTCATTTATTAGAATAGTCTCTTAAACATTTTCTCTAAATAAATTTACGGTTTCTTAATCTTCATTTTTTTTAAAATAATGTTTTATATTTTGTATGATTTTTGGTGGATAATATTTTCTGTTTATTTTTGTCTTTCCGTAATAGAAAATTGCATGTAAGAAAATTAAAGAATACACTCTAGACACTTTTTATTTACCGAGTAATTGATGTATATTTGGCTATAATCTCATTTGTTGTTTAAAGAAGCTCTAGTCCAGCATAAATCTAGAATACAGAGACAGTGAGAGAACGTATTTTTAAAATAAGAATAGTCATCAGTTTACTGATAAGTATAGAAAACAAACTATAAAATGTACGGTTAGTTTTGTTGCGAAACATCTTTTGGTACATTTTGGTAGTAAAATCAACCTGTATGCCGTCACGGCAAAGGACATGACGCTCTCTTATACCGTCATGCCCCTTTTATACTACCGCTTTCGACTCACTTGTGTGTGTTGGTGCGTATACATTGCTTCTCTGTGTGAGTTGTGATATGCAGTGATATATAATGTAATTTAAAATGTACATATTTTGTTATCCAAACTAAACTTTTTTTTATTATGTTACTCCATATTTTTTTTAGTTTTTATTAATCTTTATTATTTATGAGTTCTAATATTATCCATCTGCCGTGTGACCCGTGAAACCAATTTTTATATTTCATTGTAGCTTTATAAAATGTCTTCACTATATAGTAATCCAAAAAATATGTCGATCACCAAGAGATTATAATCTATCGGCAGTCACCACCTTCATGCTGACCTGTGAACCTTTCGGCAGCTGAATTTACACTAGCTGACCCTGAAGCATATTAAACCAAAAGTTAGACACTGTTAATAGCCCATGAGCATGGTGGTAACTATCCAATCGGGTACAAATACCTTACTAACCACTCACCTTATTATAGTACCCGGCTTTTAATTTGGCACAGTGCGGAGAACGAGATAGTCGGCTAAGTTTGATTTCGTATAGTGTTAGACACAGTATATAGTGTATATACACAGTATACACAGTATATAGTGTTAGACACACAAGGAGTGTGTCTCAGTCATTGCGATATTCAATAGAGACAATGCTTTAAAAAACCGAAACAAGCCGGTCTTAGCCAGACGTATCAGTCTTGTCCTCGACGAGCCAGATTTAATGCCGGGTGCTGTATCTTATTTATTTCATTAGTTCAGTTATTCCAAATTCCAAAATATTGGATCCATGGCTTCTAAAGATAAAATTCTATTTTTTCTTATTGCTTTTTATTGTAGACAGGTAACTATTTACATTTATAAGTAAACAAGTTAAATATATGTTGTTTAATTAAGTTATTAGTAAGTACTTTCAGAGTTAAAACGAGACTTTAGAATTAATTTTACTTTGAACTCCCCCGTTAATAAAATTATCGTAGCAATGTTGTAGAAATTTCAAACTGCTTAGCTCATTTAAATGTATTACTTATTTAAACATTATACTGGTTTTAATGAATTCCTCTGACTTAAATTAATATTTCTTTACGAGTCCATTACTATCTGTGAGCGTAGAGAATAAAACTACGATGGTTTGAAAAAGTTTCCCAAGTGAGGATTTGGTCGCCAGCTATTTAGAATTTATAATGTTTGTTGATGCGAACCAAAGCGTTTTCTGCATTCTTAATACAATTCTAGTTGAAAATACTTTGACGAACTCTTATTAAATAATTAAATATTTATGTCAACTGCAGCATTTTTTTTAGTAAAAACTAAAAGCTATCGAGAATACAGTGTACAAACTAAAAATACTATTTAGCTAAATTCATTTTAAGAATATATACTAACTTTTTTGTTATTTAGATATCTTTTAATAGCATATAAGTATATAAATAAAATAATAGAAGTATGTCGTTGTGCGCGCATCACGCAAAAACTACTGGACTAATTTCGATCATATTTATTTCGTTTCTTAGACACTAGCCCCTTATCTAAAAAACTATTGTGTGAACAATCATATATATGTGTATAAAATATGTGGATACTGAATTGGCAGCTGATAGAGGAGAGTGGAAGAGAAAATCACATTGTGCCATACCATTTGTAGGTGGTAGAGCTACGCTGAAGCTGTTACTGGTTTCAGCATGAATGGGTCGGCTCGCCCGGGGTAGTACCACCCTCTCACAGAAAACCGACGTAAAGTAACAGTGTTTGCACTGTTGCGTTTCGTTCGGTCAGTGAGAGCGCCGGAGGCCCACATATATTAAAAGGCCGGCAAAGCATTTGCAACTCCCCTGGTGTTGCTAGTGTCTATGGACGGCGGTGATCACTTACCATCAGGTGACCCACCTGTTCGTTTGCCCACTATAATAATAAAAAAAAAAAACAAGATCACATTGTGCCATAACAAGATATTATAATTGCGGGTGCATCGACGATGTTCACCATATCTTGGCAGAATGCGTTCGAAGTGAGAGTATAAGATCTGGGCTAAATACTTCTGGTTCATTCCATATTGGTTTGTATAACTCTATACTGTGTGATTCTACCTCTAAAGGTGCTAGAAAACTGTATAAACTTAATTTTAATCAGTGCTAATTTTAAATGTGTATACTGTTACTTAGGCGATATAGTCGCACAGGCGACTAAGCCTTCAATAAGTTAAAAAAAAAAAAGAAAAGATATTATAAATAAGATGTTGCCTCTTTACTTGCGACTAAGTGATAACTTCAAACGACTTGGCTTAGAACGATATTATAAATTAGTTTTTGTTCGTGGCTTCATTCGCTTTAATGCAGATTTGATTTATCTTTCGGAAAGAGTACATTTGTTCGAGATGAAAAGCCTATATCATTTTCTGTAGCCCTAACGTTGGGTATTCGACGTGTGATGACATGATTGGTTGAGTGGTTAAGGTGTGACAAGCGAGCAAACTCATGTTCACATTTATACTGTTAGAACGTTACGCTTAAATCATATTTTTAAGATATTTTTATAAGAGACATTGATACAGCTCATAATTTGATTATCATTTCAAAGTACATCGAACAAGTTATTTGCGTATTTAAAGTTTAATGTTACTTAAGTTATTGTATAGTCGTTATTTCTTTTGTCTTATTTATATCTTGCAAATATAATAGCTTCGAGTTAATGACTGCGGAGTTATGAGATATATAATGATGTAATTCAATGTAAAATCCGTTACCCGTGACACATAGTACACTTGTTATTCTGTTCTTTAATATTTCACTTTACTAATGTTTGAAATAAGAACGAATTCAGCTCAGCCTACGGTTACTTTTAACGCTACACAGCCACTTCCGAGACATTGTCCGCTTGCAGTTTTTTGCTCGGGTGCATTGACTGGAACGGCACGAAATAAAATTACTCTACTGGACCAATCACATCCAAGAGCCTGAATCGCGGTATCAGAATATTTTTCTCTGTCAGCATATAATAAAGTTTCGATAGAAGGTCGTCGGGGAGTCCGATGCTGCCGGGAAGACCGGCCTTGGCGAGGGGCCGGACTCTATCCTCGCTGTATTGTCACAATCAGGCAGTAGAGAGGCCTCTGCTTCGTGTATCGCTTGTTAATATTAATTCTCCGTTAAATTAACTGTATGTATGCGTTAAGATTAGGGACCCTCTTCTTCACCGTAACAGGTCGGCAGCATGTTTGACTTCCTTTTTATTTTTCTATTTTATAACAAGGAAAATCAAGGTAAGACATCTTTAATATATCGCACCCCCGGTGCAACACTGTCACTCATGCAAAAATGCAACTTTTCAGGAGAAGCATTTAAAACTTTGACATCATAAAAAAAATATTCGTGATTCGCGCCAAAACGTCAATGACACTCATGTCCACATACGGAAACTATACATACTATGAAAGTCACATTATCGCTCCAAGTAAAGGGGATTTTTGCAATTTTTGCATAAGTGACACCGTCACACCGGGGGTGCGATATGATGGATCCATTGTAGCCAAGTAACTGTAAATTATAGTCATATAACCAACTAGAGCACTGATCTTTTTCTTTTTAATGCGTTATGTGGCGATATAGTAAATCTTTTTTGTAAAGTGGGTTCGTCACTTTTTAAACATACCAGTTCTCCAATAACGTAATATACAATGCTCTCCAAATATCATAAAATACAATATTTGAACAATGTCAAACGAAAGGTTACTTCTGTTATTGACATATTTATTTACCAACAGCTTTGATATTGGATTGAAAAGTATTTCTTTTTTTTTACGAACTGGCATACCCTGTTGGCTCTTTTGGCCTCTACAGATTCACCAGACTTGTTGCGTACGTGATGCTAAATTACCGGCATGTATTAAAGGCAAGCGGATATTTGACATAGCATACTTTTTGTATCTAAATAATTTCCTTCAGGAAAAGCTCCGGCGCGATGCAAGGATTGTAAGAAGTATCTACGTCGATCGACGCGGTGTCCGAATTCGCTTCCAATGAGCTATCGATGCAGAAATAGACACTAGAGAAGAGTAGCTAAAAGAACTGACGCAAATAAAAATGAGAGTATTTCATCTTTGAAGAAAAAAATATGATTTATACGGTTATTCTTCCTTTAATGACATTGTAGTAACAAGTACAATAATTAACAAAGAAAAACTAAAAGCCCGACTGTGAAAATACTGAAACTATTCTTAGTTACATTATCAGACGAATTGCACACTTGAGTGTTAAAATTAAAGACAATATTTTAATTGCTCGCCTCTTTTGTTTATTTACAAACATCATACTTAAATCACTAAATTTTATAAAGTCGTCCGCTACGTCTGTCAGTCTGTCTGGATGTTCGCTATAAATTCAAAAACTGCTGAACGGATTGTAATGCGGTCTTCACCAATAGACAGATTAATTCACGGTGAGGGTTTAGGTATACAATATGTCAAGGTTTTTATTTCTAAATTGGTTGAAAGAATCGGAAAAAGTCAAACCGCCTGGGAGTTTTCATCGAAAACGACATCTAATCCCTTTGTGATATAACAAAATAAACAAAACATACTGAGATGTTCCTCTTTTAGAGATCTACAAAAATGTCTACGATGACATACGAGTATACCTATCTTTTTAGGATAACTTATTATACCCATCTGTATCTTCTAAAAATGGTCACATATATTGAGGTAATCGGAAGGCTATTTAGACGGGTATAGTATTAATCCTTGTCAAATAAAATCTATTAGTTACCTTAAGCATTTCATGCGCATAAGTATATATTTTTTATTATCACAGCAAGACAACGTCCGCCGGGCCTGCTAGTATTATATAAATTATGTACGGCGATAATGGAGACGAATCTAGTAATACTTAATAAATTAAAATTGAACGAGCCGTTTCAATCGTAACATACGTTCGGCGCAATCGGGTAAAAAAAACAAAATCTAAATGTGACTCGGCTTACTTTGTAATAAATATTTTACCTTAAATCACAAAATTCTTATGACATGACGTAGCAGCCATTTATATCAATAAGCCAACGTCCCTAGTCACGCAATAATGTTAAAATAATGTAGCTCAGCGTATATACCTTGATACAATATAAATAACTTTTACACAGATGAAATATTTCTATACAATATATTTCAATTCACTCGCCGAGCAAAGCCGTTTTGTCATTTAGGCTTCTCTTTACGAGAAGGCCATATGTTTTCTACTAGCCGATACACGCGACTCCGTCTACGTTGTTTATTATATTAATGACATAACAAAATTAATATTCAAAATATAAAATAAAATATACTTTTCTTGTATGATATGCGCACAATGGTAGATCGGTAAAATTTTATTTATATAGAAAGTAAGTCTGTAAGGTTTAAACGAATAAAAATAATGTATAAATATTTTTCATATACTTCAAGCTTTTAAGTTCTATTAATGTATCAGCTGGTGCTAGACTTTATTCTGATGATAATGTCTTTGTTGTTTCATAACAACTAAGTATTCTATCTTTATATTTCAATTATAATGTTGTTAATACTTCTAACCACCCATTTAGAGATGTGTAATCATCTCTGTAACATCTTAATATTAATTCTTAAATTAATTTTAAAAGCGTGATGATATGTAGTATAGATACCACTTAGAAAAGTCTAAACTCTATCATCAAAAGCTTTATCAAAATCGATTCATCTTTTTAATTTAAATTTAATTTAAACTATGCGTATACAATTGCCCGATAGAATAAAACAAATGAATGTAAGATATAAAATCGATTTTATTTTTATATCTTACTATCTCTCAAACAGCTATCAATGTAAAATGACAATAGTCTACTTCTACACATTCCTGAACGCTTTTTTATTTAACATTCGCTCCAAGTACTCAGATTTTGAAAAAACTATTCACAATTTAACTTTGTAAAAGACTATAAAAATGAAGTAAGTCGTTATAAACAAAGTTTTATTACACCCTTTTGTGTTATATCAGAGCGCTTCTTGATTACATTCCAGAACTTCTCTCTAGGGGTTCTATATCTCTTCTAGTGTAAAATTAATTTAAAAGAGAAAATGTTGTAGCCTAATTAAACTTTCTCATTTATTTTTATAAGTATATAGAATTAATTAATTTCCTAATTTAATTGTTTAACTACATATTATTTATGCAATTTTACTTTATGTTTCCGTTCCGTGTCTTAGTCCGGTGAAACTGTAGAGGCCTTCCTAGGTCAAAATGTAGTCAGTTCAAAAAAAACGTTTCATAAGTAATTAAAGAAATATGATTATGAAATGAATAATGATTATTTATACGATTGAATATCTAGATTTTTATATTTTATTTTCTTCTATAATTTATTTATGGTTTCCTTTATTTTTCCTTACTCTATTTTTTTTTAAAGCGTAACTATTGTAATATAAGTATTTATTTAAATATCGTATAGTGTTACAAGTAAAATAAAGTATTAAAATGTATATATTCAAAATTGTATATCAATTTAAATTTAACGAATTTGCAAATTAATTGCATTATTAACACAATAATATCAATAAAATTCTTGATTGATTTAGTTATTTCAAAAAAGGAAATACCAACCTTGATTGTTTTGCGTATAGAATCATTCAAGAAAACAATAAAGGTGCACAAATCAGTCCATAGTAACAAAACTTGATATTCCCTAAAATCTATACGCGTGCCTCTAGGAAATGATATGGGTTTAACTGAAATATGGCTGACAGGCAAATTTGCGCGGCAATCTTGTGGGACAGGCTTGAATTAAGCATGAGATGCGTACTAGAGTTTCTCCTCCTTCGACCTTAACAAGAAGCTCAGTTCATTTAAATCGAAATTTACGTTCAAAAACACATGTATAGCGGAGAAATTTAGTAGATAACTTTTTAGCGTAAGAAATACGGAGATAAGAGATACAAAAACTATTTATTGTTTAAATAATGTGAATTAATTGTCGCCTTCACAGTTTAAAGTAAGCTGAAATTTTAAGTAAAATACTAATGGATACAGTAAGCAAACGTCTAGTCGTGGGAAGCTAATATTTCCGACTTCGTTAGATTAAAAAAAAATCTAGTCAAAAAATTAATATATCAAATCTCAATCTTGATAACAGTGCCATCTAATGAGTCTAAATATAACTCAAAATCCATCTACGTGACGTATACATACAATTAAAAAAAAACAATCAATCCGTTTAGGAGAAGAAATCCGAACACACACAGCGTAATTTTATATACTAAGTACCTTATTGTTAATAAATGTATAGTTAATAATGTACAATAAAATATTAAAATCAAACAAATTAGAAAGTTAAAAATAGTATTCTAATAAATTATAAATACAATAACAAAATATATAAACGTAATATCGATATAACATTTCTTTGTTAAAATAATCGCGAACACGAAACCACTGTAATAGATATTATAATGGTGAATCAAAAAATTCAATTTCCTTATAAAGGAATTCATTTCTAAAACTCCGCAGCTCGACCGATAATCTTTTCAATTTCGATCAACTGAACTGAACTGAAGGCTATAAATTTTTTAACGAAAAGTAAAAAAAAAATGCATAAAGTAGGATGGTAAATATTCATTCGAAAGAAAGGGAAATATCATCTATGAATCTCAATTAACATTTCAATTGAATTTACCGACCAAATACATATTTCAACAGTTCGTTTTTCGACTCGAATACGGAGTCTGGTCGACTCTAAAAAATTTCTGCCATAACAGTAGAATCCATACTTAATATTATGAATGTAAAAAGTAGCTTCTGTCTGTATGTATGTTACCTTTTCAGTATAAAATTTTTATACCGGTCATAATAAAAATTGGCATGTTGCCGCTACACAAGCATATGAATTCGTATGAAAAAACGAGTTGTTTATAAAACTCTTAATTTGCTATATCATTTTATTTGGTATGTCATTTGGTCATTCACTTAGAATACTAACAGAAAACCGTAGTGTAGTGTTTATAAATTTTTTAATAAAAAAAAGGGTTTTATATTTAAAACGATAGTATACCTTTTTAAAATGAAACTTTTTTTACATCGCCTCACATTTTTCCATTCATCTATAGCATGTTGCATTACAGCTGGCTGCCGAGTAGGGGTACAATGAAAGGCACTCGGCAGAGCAGCCAAGACCAATATGGCGGCGTCTATGGCTCAATTCAAAATTAGTCAATGATTTAAATAAATATTGTTCTCAGTCTTTAAAATGATCATCTGAAAACGCGATTTTAATATCCGAAATCGAATAATTTCAGTGAACGATCCGAAAAAAGTTTCACTTGCATCGTGGTTTCATATAACCACACATTTTTTTAATTACTGGTAGACATTCTCTTGTCTTTGTATGTATGTTCCTTTTGCATAAATTACATAGAATAGAACATAAAGCAATTTTGTACATTTGTACTTAACCGTAACAGACATTTTTTTCATTTTGAAGTGTTAAATTTTCTATACAGTAAATGTGACAACGGTAATCTCTATAGTCTCATTCACCAGAAAAACTTTACGATGTCGTTAATAATACATGAGTACCACATATTACTACAAAAATGCCAAAAAGGTACCTAAATGCCTCCAATATATTACGTATAAACGTAATACATTGACATTTTATAGTCCCTTCATAGTAGAGGAAATAACGCATTAATTCATTCCCGTAAGCTCGAAACCTTCGCACTAATAACCGCAAAGCTGCTCGCTCAAAGGGCGTCAAAGTCTGACGGCTGAAAGCGCTAAGATTCAGTTTTCAGCGGGACGGCATCCGATGCGGTCACGTCGCGTGGCACTAATCTATTACGCGAATCGGTAACAAATACCTCGTAACTAAGTTAAAGTTACTTCAAAGTCATGAAATTAAAAAACTCCTAAGTTATATGATAACGAAACTAAAAATAATTCAAAATGAGAGAAATTAAAGTATAACGTTCCCGAAATAAAGTTGATAATTTCCATTGAATGTGTAGTTGCACGGTGTGTTCTTTGCTGAGAGAGAAACCGCGGCCAGCCCGATTCAAAGTTAGCAGGTACGTCACAACAGTGGTATAGTTTCATTTAAGTTAGACTGCGGTGAATGTAAAGGACAGTTTTATGACAGTGCTTGTCTAAGTTTAGAAAACGTCGTAATTTCAAATCTCTGTTGAATAACGATCATGAGAGATAAATCAGCCTATGTAAAAAATAAATAAGAAAAGCACAATAAGTTTAGAATTTTTAATATTTTTTACATTGATCGATAAATCTAGAAAAGTATACGCTAAGAAAAAAATTGCATTAAGTTTTTTTTTTTATATATATTATAGGGGGCAAACGAACAGGTGGGTCACCTGATGGTAAGTGATCACCGCCGTCCATAGACACTAGCAACACCAGAGGAGACGCAAGTGCGTTGCCGGCTTTTTAAATATGTGGGCCTCCGGTGCTCTCACTGACCAAACGAAACGCAACAGTGCAAGCACTGTTACTTCACGTCGGTTTTCTGTGAGAGGGTGGTGATACTACCCCGGTCGAGCCGACCCATTCATACTGAAACCTGTAACAGCTTCAGCATAGCTCTACCACCTACGATGCCTTATAAATTAAGATTATATAGGAATCATAGTATACTTACATTCATTCAGTTATATTTGATAAGCTTTCGCTCGCGGCTTAGCGCTCGTCTTAATGTAGATTTGTCATATTCCTTGGGAACAGTACTTTTTCTTTCTACTCTATGTCCTTCACTATATCTCTAGCAACGTGTATGAAAGTTCCATTACTAGCGATTAAATAGTTAATATATGAAAGCGTTACAAACAAACGTACACACAATCGCATTTATAATATTAGTAAGCGTTATCTGTTGTTCGCTCACATTATTAAAAGTAGGACAGTTTTTTTTTAAGCAATATTTTTTATCATTACTACTTGTGTGTCACATAAAAAATCGTAATGAATATAGCTCGACCACTCCTCACGTTTAGTCCTACATGAATTTGAAAACTATATTCACCTTGATTCAGCAGTGCCTAGGTAATTGATAAGGCTTCACACGAAGAGATAAGAGTAAATTAAAATTTTGTTACAAATACAGCATGCAAATACGGGCAACCAACCGCGTCTTTCTACAGCTCATTTCTATAGAAAAATAAATAAGAACACAATACACGGAATATTAGTGAAAATATTTTCAGAATCGAGACAGTAACTTCAAAGGTTGCCTTTAACAAACCAATAGACATTACCTCTTTATAATATTTGTATAGGCATTAAATAAACATACTTTATAGCTATCTATTTCTTGGGAAAGGTTGCAATGGAGTAAATACTGTACATTCTTTTTTGTTAAAGTATAAATAAAATTTACTTTCCGCATGATTATCTCATAGAAGTTTCGCTTTTATAATATAATAAAGCTTCCCTAAGGCCTTTATTCGACGTTTTATTAGAGTTATAACAGAAGTTATTTATTTAGATTCATCTTTTTTTATTTAATTTAAACTATGCGTATACAATTGCCAGATAGAATAAAACAAATGAATGTGAGATATAAAATCGAATTTTATTTTTATATCTTACTATCTCTCAAACAGCTATCAATGTAAAATGACAATAGTCTACTTCTACACATTCCTGAACGCTTTTTTATTTAACATTCGCTCCAAGTACTCAGATTTTGAAAAAACTATTCACAATTTAACTTTGTAAAAGACTATAAAAATGAAGTAAGTCGTTATAAACAAAGTTTTATTACACCCTTTTGTGTTATATCAGAGCGCTTCTTGATTACATTCCAGAACTTCTCTCTAGGGGTTCTATATCTCTTCTAGTGTAAAATTAATTTAAAAGAGAAAATGTTGTAGCCTAATTAAACTTTCTCATTTATTTTTATAAGTATATAGAATTAATTAATTTCCTGATTTAATTGTTTAACTACATATTATTTATGCAATTTTACTTTATGTTTCCGTTCCGTGTCATAGTCCGGTGAAACTGTAGAGACCTTCCCAGGTCAACAGTGTAGTCAGTTCGAAAAGAAAAAGAAATAAAAAAAAACGTTTCATAAGTAATTAAAGAAATATGATTATGAAATGAATATTTATTTATACGATTGAATATCCAGATTTTAATATTTTATGGCTTCCTTTATTTTTCCTTACTCTAAGCGTTAAAGCGTAATTATTCTAAGTATTTTTTGAAATATCGTATAGTATTACAAGTAAAATAAAGTATTAAAATGTATATATTCAAAATTGTATATCAATTTAAATTTAACGAATTTGCAAATGAATTGCATTATTAACACAATAATATAAATAAAATTCTTGATTGATTTAGTTATTTCAAAAAGGAAATACCAACCTTGATTATTTTGCGTATACAATCATTCAAGAAAACAATAAAGGTGCACAAATCAGTCCATAGTAACAAAACTTGATATTCCCTAAAATCTATACGCGTGCCTCTAGGAAATGATAAGGGTTTAACTGAAATATGGCTGACAGGCAAATTTGCGCGGCAATCTTGTGGGACAGGCTTGAATTAAGCATGAGATGCGTACTAGAGTTTCTCCTCCTTCGACCTTAACAAGAAGCTCAGTTCATTTAAATCGAAATTTACGTTCAAAAACACATGTATAGCGGAGAAATTTAGTAGATAACTTTTTAGCGTAAGAAATACGGAGATAAGAGATACAAAAACTATTTATTGTTTAAATAATGTGAATTAATTGTCGCCTTCACAGTTTAAAGTAAGCTGAAATTTTAAGTAAAATACTAATGGATACAGTAAGCAAACGTCTAGTCGTGGGAAGCTAATATTTCCGATTTCGTTAGATTAAAAAAAAATCTAGTCAAAAAATTAATATATCAAATCTCAATCTTGATAACAGTGCCATCTAATGAGTCTAAATATAACTCAAAATCCATCTACGTGACGTATACATACAATTAAAAAAAAACAATCAATCCGTTTAGGAGAAGAAATCCGAACACACACAGCGTAATTTTATATACTAAGTACCTTATTGTTAATAAATGTATAGTTAATAATGTACAATAAAATATTAAAATCAAACAAATTAGAAAGTTAAAAATAGTATTCTAATAAATTATAAATACAATAACAAAATATATAAACGTAATATCGATATAACATTTCTTTGTTAAAATAATCGCGAACACGAAACCACTGTAATAGATATTATAATGGTGAATCAAAAAATTCAATTTCCTTATAAAGGAATTCATTTCTAAAACTCCGCAGCTCGACCGATAATCTTTTCAATTTCGATCAACTGAACTGAACTGAAGGCTATAAATTTTTTAACGAAAAGTAAAAAAAAATGCATAAAGTAGGATGGTAAATATTCATTCGAAAGAAAGGGAAATATCATCTATGAATCTCAATTAACATTTCAATTGAATTTACCGACCAAATACATATTTCAACAGTTCGTTTTTCGACTCGAATACGGAGTCTGGTCGACTCTAAAAAATTTCTGCCATAACAGTAGAATCCATACTTAATATTATGAATGTAAAAAGTAGCTTCTGTCTGTATGTATGTTACCTTTTCAGTATAAAATTTTTATACCGGTCATAATAAAAATTGGCATGTTGCCGCTACACAAGCATATGAATTCGTATGAAAAAACGAGTTGTTTATAAAACTCTTAATTTGCTATATCATTTTATTTGGTATGTCATTTGGTCATTCACTTAGAATACTAACAGAAAACCGTAGTGTAGTGTTTATAAATTTTTTAATAAAAAAAAGGGTTTTATATTTAAAACGATAGGATACCTTTTTAAAATGAAACTTTTTTTACATCGCCTCACATTTTTCCATCCATCGATAGCATGTTGCATTACAGCTGGCTACGGAGGAGGGGTAAAGTGAAAGGCGCTCGGCAGAGCAGCCAAGACCAATATGGCGGCGTCTATGGCTCCATTCAAAATTAGTCAATGATTTAAATAAATATTGTTCTCAGTTTTTTAAATGATCAACTGAATGATTGTGTTTATTACGTATTTCGTACTCTAATACGTAGATTGAAAAACGCGATTTTAATATCCGAAATCGAATAATTTCAGTGAACGATCCGAAAAAAGTTTCACTTGCATCGTGGTTTCATATAACCACACATTTTTTTAATTACTGATAGACATTCTCTTGTCTCTGTATGTATGTTCCTTTTGCATAAATTACATAGAATAGAACATAAAGCAATTTTGTACATTTGTACTTAACCGTAACAGACATATTTTTCATTTTGAAGTGTTAAATTTTCTATACAGTAAATGTGACAACGGTAATCTCTATAGTCTCATTCACCAGAAACACTTTACGGTGTCGTTAATAATACATGAGTACCACATATTACTACAAAAATGCCAAAAAGGTACCTAAATGCCTCCAATATATTACGTATAAACGTAATACATTGACATTTTATAGTCCCTTCATAGTAGAGGAAATAACGCATTAATTCATTCCCGTAAGCTCGAAACCTTCGCACTAATAACCGCAAAGCTGCTCGCTCAAAGGGCGTCAAAGTCTGACGGCTGAAAGCGCTAAGATTCAGTTTTCAGCGGGACGGCATCCGATGCGGTCACGTCGCGTGGCACTAATCTATTACGCGAATCGGTAACAAATACCTCGTAACTAAGTTAAAGTTACTTCAAAGTCATGAAATTAAAAAACTCCTAAGTTATATGATAACGAAACTAAAAATAATTCAAAATGAGAGAAATTAAAGTATAACGTTCCCGAAATAAAGTTGATAATTTCCATTGAATGTGTAGTTGCACGGTGTGTTCTTTGCTGAGAGAGAAACCGCGGCCAGCCCGATTCAAAGTTAGCAGGTACGTCACAACAGTGGTATAGTTTCATTTAAGTTAGACTGCGGTGAATGTAAAGGACAGTTTTATGACAGTGCTTGTCTAAGTTTAGAAAACGTCGTAATTTCAAATCTCTGTTGAATAACGATCATGAGAGATAAATCAGCCTATGTAAAAAATAAATAAGAAAAGCACAATAAGTTTAGAATTTTTAATATTTTTTACATTGATCGATAAATCTAGAAAAGTATACGCTAAGAAAAAAATTGCATTAAGTTTTTTTTTTTATATATATTATAGGGGGCAAACGAACAGGTGGGTCACCTGATGGTAAGTGATCACCGCCGTCCATAGACACTAGCAACACCAGAGGAGACGCAAGTGCGTTGCCGGCTTTTTAAATATGTGGGCCTCCGGTGCTCTCACTGACCAAACGAAACGCAACAGTGCAAGCACTGTTACTTCACGTCGGTTTTCTGTGAGAGGGTGGTGATACTACCCCGGTCGAGCCGACCCATTCATACTGAAACCTGTAACAGCTTCAGCATAGCTCTACCACCTACGATGCCTTATAAATTAAGATTATATAGGAATCATAGTATACTTACATTCATTCAGTTATATTTGATAAGCTTTCGCTCGCGGCTTAGCGCTCGTCTTAATGTAGATTTGTCATATTCCTTGGGAACAGTACTTTTTCTTTCTACTCTATGTCCTTCACTATATCTCTAGCAACGTGTATGAAAGTTCCATTACTAGCGATTAAATAGTTAATATATGAAAGCGTTACAAACAAACGTACACACAATCGCATTTATAATATTAGTAAGCGTTATCTGTTGTTCGCTCACATTATTAAAAGTAGGACAGTTTTTTTTTAAGCAATATTTTTTATCATTACTACTTGTGTGTCACATAAAAAATCGTAATGAATATAGCTCGACCACTCCTCACGTTTAGTCCTACATGAATTTGAAAACTATATTCACCTTGATTCAGCAGTGCCTAGGTAATTGATAAGGCTTCACACGAAGAGATAAGAGTAAATTAAAATTTTGTTACAAATACAGCATGCAAATACGGGCAACCAACCGCGTCTTTCTACAGCTCATTTCTATAGAAAAATAAATAAGAACACAATACACGGAATATTAGTGAAAATATTTTCAGAATCGAGACAGTAACTTCAAAGGTTGCCTTTAACAAACCAATAGACATTACCTCTTTATAATATTTGTATAGGCATTAAATAAACATACTTTATAGCTATCTATTTCTTGGGAAAGGTTGCAATGGAGTAAATACTGTACATTCTTTTTTGTTAAAGTATAAATAAAATTTACTTTCCGCATGATTATCTCATAGAAGTTTCGCTTTTATAATATAATAAAGCTTCCCTAAGGCCTTTATTCGACGTTTTATTAGAGTTATAACAGAAGTTATGATGAATGGAGTTAAAGTTATTCTCTGTTTTCTTATCTCATCTAAGTAGTAACCTAGCCTAAGTATCATTTGGCTTAATTTTTACGATCGGCCACCTGCCTGACATCAACCCTCATTGGGATTATGTTGTAGTACCACTATATGTGGGAAGATATGTAACTATCGATATCTCTTCGTTTACTATAATGGCTTGGGCCGAAGAAATTATCATGTTAGTTGATTCCTCCACGCAAAAAGGTTTGCCCAAAAGTCGCACACATGCCGGCTAATAACATTATGTAACAAGTTAAAGTTATTGAAATGGTGATTAATATTTATTAAAGATAAATTGCATTAACACTTGTTTGTTATTATTTGCTACTTATTTATGTTAAGGATATACCTGTTTAAACATTTAGACATACCAACACGATGATCGGTTGAACGGTACTATACTATAGCGGCATCTAGTGGCGCTTTGTGTAAACTAAATATAGAACAAAACATTTTTTCTTATGTATCTGTGTCCTACCTTAGTGCTCCTAAACTACGTAACGACTTTGGATACGGTTTTCACTATTGTTTAGAGACATTTCTACGGAAGGTTTCTATGTATAATACATGTAAATTATAATTATAATAAGTATAAAATATTCGATGTATTTCAATGAACTCATAAGCAATAATTTTTCAGCGCTTATATTGAAAACGCCGAGTAAATCTTATCAGATACATAAAAATGATGTACTACAGAATCGTACATCTGTAAAATAGCTTGAACAAAGTCCTGGGTGGAATACGTCTATCTTTTCAGAATAATCTACAGTAATCATTTTTTATTCGGTTTACATTTCGTTGGTATTACATATAACAAGAAAATAGTTGATTATTTGCGTTGCTATTTTGACCAATATAATGTACATCTTTATCCAATTGAATACTTTAATTACATTGAACGTTTAATATAAATCTAAATAGCCTTTTACAGCAAATCATTCCGATGCATATCTTAGAAGGTACTACAGATTTAAAATGACGCGCAATAAAAAATGTGGTGTCTGTGTGTGTGTAAAGATTTTTATGTTGTTTCTATGACTTTGATAAACTGTAAGTATCAAAGTAACAAAAAATGGATGTACATTTAAACTTAAACACTTTCAATTGAACACTTTAAGTTTAAACCCTTATGACGCGACGATATTCCACCCATGCGAAGGCGTGGCGGGTCGCTAATTCTAAAATAAAAGCCTTCTCCGTGAAAAACACATGCACCAACTTTCACGATGATTGATCAAACGGTGTTGAACTTTATAAAACTTAGATACATATGATATCAGTTTATACTCGTACATATACAACTTTTTGCTACCGACTTCGATCGTGTTAATATAGATTTGACCTATCCTTCGGAAACAGTACTTTTTTCTACATGAATGAAGATATGCTTTTTTGTATCCATGACAGCATTTATGCAAAATTTCGTGATCATCGTTTGACGACTTAACACGTTCCGTGCCCTGTGTACCACCGATGGTACACTTTAAAATTGATCCTTCAACCACGTGTACCACACACTTGTGATGTGATAGTAACATTACTTACTCACATTTACAAGATGTAATAACTATTGAAAACGAAAGAATTACTTATGTGTTAATTTTGTAATGTAACATTGAATGATGATATATCAATTCTTAGTCAAAATATGAAATGGTCTGAACGACATGCCAGGCAAAATTAGCTTGGCACGGAACGTGTTAAGGCGGGAAAGTAACAATCAAACGTACAAACTCACCGTCCTTTATAATATTAGTTAGGAATAGGACATACAGATGTAATACACGTTTTATAAATAGACATGTAAAATTTCAATTCCATAAATGAATGTAACTTTATAAAAGCTGTACGAATAGTTCCGTGCTTGGCACTCTGAATAAAAATACAGTAAAAGGGGAAAAAACTGGCACACGCAAAGCAATATTTAACATTTAAGTACTTATTACGAACATAGTTTGGCTTGACCCGACAAATATAGTTTCGAAGTTTACAAATATACAGATTAAAACATATTCTTTAATCTATAGATATAAATAAAAAACGTTCAGTTGCCATTTTACTTAATTACATAGTCATATTGTAAGGGGAAGATTTTATCTTATTTTCTTCATCAACCACTCGATTGATTTTATAAGACCCAAATTTCAAAATGGCGGATTATGTTTTTAATTATAATTTTTTTTTTCACGACATCATACACTGTAAATCTCATGGTTAAATAAAAGAAAGTTCGTACAAATGAAAACATAATTTAAAAATACATTTAACATAAAAATTATATTTGCATAATACATAATTTGTTATTTTTCAAAGTTTTGTAATAAACCAGGTATTTTTTTAATCTTATACTGCCACCAGTCTGTTGACCTGTGCCTCATGAGATGTACACATTCATCTGTATGGAATTTCAACCTTTATGATTTTGGATAGTTAACGGGTTAATACACCTGTACGAAACTGGACCGGGTATTTAGTTTTATAAAATATCATAAGGAGCAAGTATAAAAAATGAATTAACTTAACATCAGAATACTCATCAGGCCGATCAATCAATAGGACGCATGAGCGCTCGTTCTACGCTATATACACTCATTACCTTTCTGCTGACGGCATCCAATTAACCAAATTAAAGTTCCCTTAGAATAAACTCAATATAATTAATTAATTCTCGTGATTCATGTACCTAGTAAATTGCTATTAGACATAACATATAATTTTATTTTTACATATTTAATGCACAGAATTGTATTACATTAGGGTTTAAAAAAGACTATAAAATAGTTTTTTTTTTTTGGGAGAACCAATCTTCTACAGATTATTAATGCCATTGTCGAGTAGGTAATAATATTACAAGTGTTTTGCGATCATTTCAATAAACTATCAAGATGGTGGCCGTCTGGTTAAAATTTTCCAGGGAGTTTATGTGGCAAGTCAGAATCTATGCTCCGTGGTATTATTTCCTATCCACTACACTTGTGCACAATAACCAAAGTATATTACTAAAACGCCACCAATATTACACAATATAGAGCCAAATAACACAAGATTATGAATAAAATATAAGATCCACTACATGACATTCCAAGATCCCGCCAAAAACTATATAAAATTGTTATTCCAATTTTTTTGCATAGAATAATATTGTAATACTTTTTAAATGTTTTTTTTAACCGACTGCAAAACGAAAGAGGTTTTCAATTTGGTTGTATTTTTTATGTTTGTTACCTCAGAACTCTTCGCCATTTATAAATCTATTTGGACAATTATATTTTATTGAAAAGGTGATATTTTTAAGGATGTTACAATTCAATTGTACAATACCATTGATCCTTGGATTTCGAAGATATACCAAGATACTTCTCAAAACGTAAATGTATAGTAATTGAAATATTCGTAGGATTATGATAATCCAAAACCAGGTACCTACTTGGTAGGTTAGGTTACATTAGGTCAAGGACATTCAGGTGAAGTTTTTAGACTATTTTTTTTTAATCGGTTTTATTTATTACTTGATGATCCGCTGAATTTCGTAAAACTTATATATATTTGTGTAAAATGTAGTCAACATTTTTATTTACATTATAAATGCAGTTATGCACTTATTAATTTAAAGCTTTCTCATGTTCTATATTTATTTCTGAAACAGAACTGTTTTGTATTCCAACAATACAAACCAAAGAGATCGGATCTATTACCACAGCTAAATTTCTGAACGCACCTATAAATATTTGACAAACAAATGTCAATTTTTTATTTTTAAAATGACAAAAGAAATCAAATGTTTCATAGCTAGGAACATTTTGTATTTGAAAATTAAATTGTCTCTTTTAGTAGTTTCCTGTACTTATTATTTATGTTTCTCACCATTTAAACCTTCCCTGAACTTCCACAAATATTTCAACAGCAAAATTAGCCAAATCGGTTCAGCCATTCTCGAGTTTTAGCAAGACAAACGAACAGCAATTCATATTATATATATATCAATACCGACAATTATGCAAATATTTCTAATAAATATGAGTTATATTACATCGCAATAGACATAATCAATTCTCTAATGGAACATTACAATATATCATATATACAATATGCCACGCGAGGATATCCTTTGAACAGCTTTTATAGTAATGATTACTTAGACCGATCGCTTCTTTGATGGAATATACGAGGCGATTTATCAGTCGTTTATACCGCTTCCATTTAGTTGAATGTATTCGTGAAAGATCACTACAATACATGTACTAAAAGAATACGAAATGAAAATATATGTACTGCCTTCCAAAGAAAAAGGAATATATTCCATATATTTGGAATACCAGGAAAAAAGGTACAAGTAACATTCAAGATTTGTTCTGAGGTTCTTGAGTTTCTGTTCTCAAAATGCTCTTTATTTAATAACGAGTTAGATGTATTTCGCTGAAAATGCAGATTACAAACTTTTTGACTTTTCTCCGATTTATGTTTTATTGAGATGCGGCCCTGTTCCTTACATCGGCAGAATAGTACAATAATGTTAAAATGTGGAAACATTAACTCATTAATTTTCAATTTAGAATTAGTTTGTTTTTACGTCGTCTGGAAAAAAATGTATTTTACAGTGTATATTTAAATGTATTTTTTCTTATTTCTATCTAACACTGGATTTCGTAACTGTGACATACATTTATGTGATTGTATCTCACTGATATGAACAAGAACAGACGGTGGGAACATTTTTGTTCACAATGTCACATAGTAGAATTTTACATCTGTTTTTATTTTAATATAAGTTCAGCATGGTGATTGAACTTACTTGATGATAAGCACAATGTAATCCGAAAACAACAGCAACCACCATCAATTTTTTTCAATATATTTTATAGGTTTTACCGGTTGTCAACTTTCTCACCCCTGTGCTCCAAAATGGTAAACACGCTAAACCTAGAGGGTCTAGCTGTCAAGTGGAGCTCCCGAAATAAACCCACAGGTGTGGAGATGGAGTCATAGGTGGTAAGTAGAGCCAGGCTTGTTAAAACAACTTTTACCATCATACAAAATCTATATATTTACAACCTATGAAAAAGAGTCACCGTAACTGACGCCCGCATCACCCGACGCGAAGGAGCAACGATACCCGCAAATTGTTATTGAGAAGTTGCTCTACTGGATGCAGCGCCTTGAACAGTTGACAGACAGACTTTAACGTAGCCCTAACGCCCATCCCTACGGTCAAGGTGTCCGTTTCATCCCGAAGTATGCCGAAGAATTCTGCATCTCACACAACTACCTAGGGAAGCTGAAGGAGGTGAGTTGGTTCTCATACTCCCCCTAACACAACGAAGCCTGAAGACCGCTATACTCGGCCTCATCCCCGAGATCAACATGGCCGTCATCGTCAAGGCCCTGTAAAAGCGTTCACCGCCGAATATGCCCGGGCGATACAAGAACGAGGAGGTAGACCGGAGCGCATTTACCACAGATAAATAGCAATAAGGAACACTTGGCCGCATCACGGCCATCTACAACAATGCAGGGACTATATATTAGGATGAGAGGTTACAGGAAACGGTTCCCCGCATTTGTGAAAAATGCGAGACAAAAGGGACGTGAGTCTCTGTGGCAGGTTTATCACCATGTATATGGTAGTAGTTATCCAGTCGGGTACTTACTTTATTACTAATTACTAAATCTACATCGGCTATTCCCAGAAACTGAAACGTCGTATAGTGTCACTATTTTAGGTACTACGCTTGATATATGGTGATCGCTATCCAGATCCGTTCTCTCTCCTTTAAATATACTAAGCTTTTATAGAATACTTTTATTCTGAACAAAACGTACCATATGTCCTATTATTTACACGGAAAACGTGTACTCAAAAGTTTCATGATGCTCGCTTGAGTCGTTTAGATGTGAAAGCGTAACAAACAAACTGACATTCGTATTTATAATATTAGTAAGGGTTACCATTTATTAAAGCGATGAGGGTTAAATAGTTAGCGAGTTCAAGCACCGCGTCGAATGACGTAGCTTGGCATCCTTGCAAAAGAATCGAGGCTGTAGCTGAAGGAAAACAGTTCGACGAAACCATTACATAATGGCAGGGCTGGGTCTAAAGACCGCCTAACTAGCCACCACGCTCGAATAACCAAGCACCTATAGATATTTTCCCTGAGCTGGACTTGACATCCAATCGCCCTCTAGCATTAGCATATTTACCACATTAGACCACATCGTCGTTTAACAACTAAACAAGGTTGGAGACCAACGTTAAACTGTCTAAAGTATAAAAAAATACCGTGTGACTCTATCGTGTGAGTCATTAAGCATCGATCGTTCATTGTCGTGCCACACGGTCACTAGCCCCTAACATAATATTGATTTTACAACGTTTACCTTATACCCTATTGGTTCGAACTAAAATATTCGTCTTCACTAAATATTCTTGACGTTTTGACATGAAATTACTGTTCAGTAAATTTATAACTGATTCTGACTATATATAATTTATTTCTTTCATGTTTCCTTTTACCATTTTCAGTAATGGAAGGTAACTTATAATCAACAGAAAGTTAAGTTTATATAGATAATACGCATATGCATGGTATATAATACTGTAACATGTGTGATTTAAGAAAATAGGTTTTTGTAAAGTGATATATGTTTATGTAATTCTCATACACTATTAATTCGACAAGGAATCGAAATTCTACCATAATTCATAAAATTTTCAAGTTCCAATATTAAGGAAAAGTTAGTTTTTTCCAAAAAAAAAATAGCGATGACACTTAAGATCGTCAATTAAACAAAAAAAAACCTAAAGAAGATCAGTGGAGAAACAACGGACAAAAATGGTCTTAACTGTTTTTATCACTGATGTCTATTTATGTATAGATTTTGCATGTGCAAATAAAATAAATGAGAATTATAAAGGAAATTAGAAAAAAAAACCAGGAATTTGAAAATGAACATTACTTTATCCATGAATAATTTATGAAGGATAAAATTTATTAAAATAACATAAGAGACCTTTTTTGTATATCGTTTAATTTCCTTAAAACAAAGTCGTCGGCCGCGTCTGTCTGAATGTTCGCGATAAACTAAAAAGTACTGAACGCATAATAATGCCACCAATAGATAAAGTAATTCACGAGGAAGGTTTAGGTTTAGCATATTCCACTTTTATAGATCAACTAAAAGTCTACGATGGCATATACCTATCTTTTTAGGATAGCTTACTATACCCGTCTATCGTCTAAAAATGATCACATGTAATGAGGTAATTGGAAAGCTATTTAAACGGATACATTATAAAAATAAAATTAAAACCTTTTTTTCGCACTGGCTACTCTTTTGGCCGGACAAGCCTCTACAGTTTCACCGGACTACTAAGAGGAGCGCTTAAGGCACTCACCCGATTTTATATAGGCAACCAGCACAAGGGCTCACGGCGCGCTTCGGCTTGGACTAACTAAGCAAAGCTAACTATTATATTCATACGTATATGAATTCGTGAAATATACATGTTATAAATATCTAAATATGTATATCGCTTATTATTTTCATATTAGGTAAATGACTACTAAGCATTCTAACAATGTTTTATATTTAGAGTACTTCTTATGATTGATCGAGATACTGTCAATCTTAAATGATCAATCATAAGCAAGTGTTATAAATGTCTAAATATATCAATTATTATTTTCATGTTGGTTAAATAATTGCTAATGATTATTATAAAGTTCTATATTTAAAGTACTTCTTATGATTGATCGAGATACTGTCAATCTTAAATGATCAATCATAAGCAAGTGTTATAAATGTCTAAATATATCAATTAATATTTTCATGTTGGTTAAATAATTGCTAATGATTATTATAAAGTTCTATATTTAAAGTACTTCTTATGATTGATCGAGATACTGTCAATCTTAAATGATCAATCATAAGCAAGTGTTATAAATGTCTAAATATATCAATTATTATTTTCATGTTGGTTAAATAACTGCTAACGATTATTATAAAGTTCTATATTTAAAGTACTTCTTATGATTGGTCGAGATACTGTCAATCTACAACGACCAATCATAAGCAAGTAAATTGGTGGGGATGAAATCACAATAGCGCGCATTCAGAGGTATGTCGGGCATTCGTTATTCAAGATCGAGAGCAAACACATGGAATATATCGCCTTTAGGCTGTTGTAAGTAAAACGGTACTGTAATAAGACTGATAGTTAATACTGTGTGAAGTGTTTTTGTATTTAAAGTCCCTGCTACTGGTTGATGAACTAACACGGTTTACATCTCAGAAGCGGGATTAGCAACTTAGTGCCCACAACAAGATCTAAAATACGCATAAGTATTTGGTGAACATACTTAGAAAACGTAAGGGTTATTTATTATTTTATTTCGTTATGTTTATCTACCCTCGTGGATCCTTCTAAAGAATATTTTATTTCAATTTCAAATGAGGTGAGGTCGTGATTATCGAAGTAAAAATGAGACAACAAGTTTATTTTTATTGTGTATAGACCTACGGTTTTAAAGTTTAAAGTAGTAACTACGAGCATACATTTTTTTTTGATACATCAAGACTTGCTAAGGCCAAAATAACAAGTGTAAGCGTTTATTAGATGTGCTGACCCAGCTTGTTGACGAATTTAGCTCTTTTGATTATAGTAAGTTGTTTTGTTAAAGCAATAATAATATATCCGTAGGTAATGAAAAAAAAATCCTGTATTAATTGTAGTGTTTTTTTTCTTATAATATACGTTGAGTCTGTGACTACGTGGATGAATGAAGGTAAACTCTTAAAATGCTGGCGCCTCCACAAAGATTTCGTGACACAACATGAAACCGTATCCATGGTCGCGGGCGTATGTGCTCGAGACTGAAAAAAAAATTGTGGCAGTCTCCGCAGTCGGTTGCAGTTCGGGTGGTCCAGGGTAAGGCTATCGCCACGGGCGATTGGTCAGTCCCGCTCCAGTTTGCATTATATGAGAAGGGCGAGCTAACGATATCGTCGTCATCGGCGCTCCAGGACACGATCACGTGTTCTGGAATGGCAGGTGACGCGCCGTGCATAATCGAGGTATTCACCTAGGCACAGAACTTTGCGCCTTCGCACACCGTCCTGTGAAGTAACACGTCGCCGTAATCCCGAGTGAAATAACAATTTATTCATTGAAATATTCGAATGTGCTCTTAGGGCTTTGTATAATACAAGCGATCGCAATAGGTATCGGGTCTTAAATAGTGTAATGCCTGGATTTTGATCCTTTTATGCAAAGAACAAACGGTTAATACATGCCTTCACAAAGTTGACTAATCTGCACGGATCTAGGGTGGAGCGATAAGTAAATAGTCCATTACGCCTTACCAAAATTAACAGGGGTAGCTAAAACTTATCACGGTTTCCTCGCTTCTATTTTTTTAGGCCAGAATGGAAACTACAGTTAAAAGATTTTTCCCCAACTAGGGATAATTATGCTCATTTACTAAAATGCTCCACAAAAAGGTACGCCATAGGGAGTTGCTCTTATATCAATGTGAAATGTGAGGAAAACGTGCAGTCGACTGTATCATAGCAATATAGAAGATCGTGGTCTTAGATTAGAAGCACAATTTGAAGACTGCAAAAAGTGCTGCTTTGTTGTGAGGGACAGCAGCTGAGGTAGACACTAAATTTAGATTGCAAAAACGGGCAGTTCGAGTAATGTACAATGAGGGACCTCACGAATCATTAAAGGCTAAGTTTCAAGAATTCGGCGTCTTAAATCTGGCTTCCCAATACGTTCTTGATAATTTAAAGTATGTTCGCTAAAACTAGAAATTGACAAACTGATCGTTCCATGTTTTAGACTCGGTAAAACCAGTAACAGTGTTAGATTTTTTGCATAACAAAGTCCCAAAACATATTACCGATTTGCTAGATTATGAGTAGTGCCATTTTAAGCGGGTTTTGGTGTCGAAAGGGCTTTTTATAGAGTGGATCGATAAGTGAACGATGGTGATGTTTGGAATTGACTCCTTTCTGTACACCCACTAAAATTGATTGTAACATATACATATATAATATATGTGTATGTTAAAAAGATAAGCGCCTTCTTAGGGCCTAAATTGTATAAAGTATATTTGATTTGAGTATCTGGTTGATTTAGGAAATGAGGGTACTTTGGTCCGTCTCGGTGAAGCTTAACGTTTAGCATAAGACTGGAAGGTAGGAGAGGTGCCTTTATTAAGGGGATAGGTAACGTACCATATAGCCCACTTGGTAATGCGAATGTCATGATCGAGGTGCAGGAGTGTAGTAGAAAATTAATTTCAGTTCTTGTGCTTCGTCTTACGCATTAATGTATATGAACGGTATTTTGATTCAGAGAGCATTTTAGTTACTCTGTCGCACCAACCAGTTTAATTATGGCCCAAAAGACAAGCTTCATTAGTATACAATTTAAAACTTTTACTCAATCATGCGGTATAAAGCACGTGTCGCCACACCCCCGAAAGAATGTAGCAATAAATCTAGACAGGCCAAATGGCTTATGGGATGAACATTTACCAGACTTACAGTTGGGTATTTTGCTAAATGACTTTACGCCTGAAGTGAGGGAGAGTTTAGACAATATTAGGACTAGCGCTGGTGGCCTTATTAGGACACAACAGGTGAAGAAAAAAAAAAAAACTGTAGGGTAGGTATAGAAAGATGGGAATGAATTAGAAGGAAGGCGATTTGGTTAGAGTATAAAGAGGTGCGATGTGTATAGAACAGTCAAAGAAGCTCGAACCTAGAATTAAAAATGTGCTCCCAACGATAGATTCGTGGTCGAGGATATGCCTTTCACAAAGTCTAGTTAGAGGTTTGCGGCTATAGTAGCTATTGATAAAACATATCGTTGGATTCGTTTCAACGAACCCGTACCAACCGATTCCGATTCTGGTTGTGGCGATTTGTAAATTGACGTATAAATTAATGTATTCATTCAAATGAACATTGATATTGTACAATCCAGAAATAAACTGGTTTATTAGAGGCTGGCTAATAATCGATTATCAAATTGGTTGTCCTTGATTACACAGTATGCTTAAAGTAAAAAAAAAAATAAGAATATGATGTTATGATAATAGCAAAGTAAAAAAAAAAAAAATAAGAATATGATGTTATGATAATAGCAATGTTAATGTGATTCTAGGTACCGATGATTAGTGTCATGTATCATCGTAAATAGCTAAAGAATTTAGTGGCTGAAATATTTGCTGGTCAATGTCGTCGACCAGTAAATACCGATTCATTAGGGTCACGTACTGATGAATTGGTGTGAGGTGCCAGGTAACGGGTACCTCACATTTTAGCAATTAGTTCAACAGTGTCTACTGGGCAACGTCATGGACTAATAAATACACTACCAATATAAAAATATGTGGCTAGGCTATGGAGGGATGTCAGGTAACAGACACCCTTAAAAGCAATGTTAACGTGATTGTAGCCTTCGATGAAAGTATTTAATGGCTGAAATATTTGCTGGTCAATGTCTTCGACTAGTGAATACCGATTCATTGGTTAGGGTCACGTACTGATGAATCTGTGTAAGGCGCCAGGTAACGGGTGCCTCACATTTTGGCAATTAATGTGTGGCACCGGTAACAAACATTGTGTCAGACGGTTAGAAGCGCGGCTAACGGTACCAGCTGCACCGCGCGCGATCTGCGCGCCTCGACACTGCGAGCAACCCCCGCACGTCGTGCACGCAGTCTTCCGAGATAGTCATCCCACGCTACTGGTCAAGATACCCGTGATTAGTGTCATGTATCATCGTAAATGGTTCAAGTATTAAATGGCTAAAGTATTTGCTGGTCAACGTAATGGATCAGTAAATACCGATTCATTGGTTAGAGTCACGTACTGATGAATCGGTATGAGGTACCAGGTAACGGGTGCCTCGCGTTTTAGCAACTAGTGTAACAGTGTATATACTGGCCAAGGGCATGGATCAGTATATATACTGCCAATATAAAAAAAAAAATGTAACGATGCCAGGGATGTCGGGTAACAGACACCCTTAAATTATAAAGATTTGCTGATTAAGGTTATGGATTATGACATAATGTAAATCTTTAATTAGATACTAAATGTAATGTATCACTAAGCCAGTGAGTTATATTTTTTTTAATCGTATGGCTAAATAGTGTCCATTTTTGTAATTACAATTAAACATTTAATTCTCTCGGCCATTTAAAGACGTCGTCGGTAAGATTGATCAGTTTGTCGGGGCAACCGTTGTATTGTCGAAGTGGACATTCCTCGATGATGTGTTGGATTGTTTGCCTTTCCGCCCCGCAATCGCAATGTGCAGCTCAGGGTCTACTTTCTGCACATGGGCGCTACCTAACCACACCGGGTAACAATATTCCGCTACAGGATACACCAACTAAATGGCTGTAGTTCTCAATACATCGGCGTTTGCGTCCCAACTAGTTCCAGTCTGTTTTAGAAGCACGTTATTTCTAGATTGCAGTTTCCGCGAAGTCTTTTCAAAATGCTCTTTGTATGTAAGTGAACGGTCAAGTACAACACCCAGGAACTTGGGGTAATGGTTGTGACGCAACTGTATGCCATTAAATGAAACCTTTAGCTCACTCCTGGCTAATTGGTTATTCAAATGGAAACATGTTTCTGTTTTACTTACGCTAGGTATCAAACGCAAAGTTTTGAGGTATTCTGCCAGAATTTTCATGTCTTCTGATAATGTAACTTCCATAATCAGGCATATGTCATCAGCGTAAATAAATTTATAGGTGGAGATAGTACCTGGCAAATCATGTATATATAGGTTAAATAAAGTTGGGGCTAAAACATAACCCTGAGGAAGGCCATTATTTAACAATCTGAAATCGCTAGCCGAAGAACCCAGGTGTACTCTGAATAATCGCTGTGAAATCTTATTGGATATAAGCTGAACAATTTTTGTACTCGGAACCACAGTCAACAGCTTATATAATAAACCCTCTCGTCATACGGTAGCATATGCGGCAGTAAGGTCTACTAAAACTGCTCCCGATTTACATTCTAGCTGAAAAACCTGTCTCTATATGAGTGGTCAAGGCCAAGGCCAAGGTCAAGTTGGTCTGTGCAATGTCTAAATCTAGCTTGTTCTATAGGTAAGACCTCTTCGATAAAGTTGTATTGATAATAATGCGTGATTAGTTTGATTTCCTTCAGGACTTAAACACCTAAAGATTATTATTTTAAACAAAACGTATGTGACGCCATTATATTTTCTACATATTTCTAAATGAAATACTTGGAGTACTTAACGATTTTTTTTTCTTACCAACGAGGGACTCGTTGAAAAAAGGATGGCCGAGCTGTTATAAATATCTAAATATGTATATCGCTTATTATTTTCATATTAGGTAAATGACTACTAAGCATTCTAACAATGTTTTATATTTAGAGTACTTCTTATGATTGATCGAGATACTGTCAATCTTAAATGATCAATCATAAGCAAGTGTTATAAATGTCTAAATATATCAATTATTATTTTCATGTTGGTTAAATAATTGCTAATGATTATTATAAAGTTCTATATTTAAAGTACTTCTTATGATTGATCGAGATACTGTCAATCTTAAATGATCAATCATAAGCAAGTGTTATAAATGTCTAAATATATCAATTAATATTTTCATGTTGGTTAAATAATTGCTAATGATTATTATAAAGTTCTATATTTAAAGTACTTCTTATGATTGATCGAGATACTGTCAATCTTAAATGATCAATCATAAGCAAGTGTTATAAATGTCTAAATATATCAATTATTATTTTCATGTTGGTTAAATAACTGCTAACGATTATTATAAAGTTCTATATTTAAAGTACTTCTTATGATTGGTCGAGATACTGTCAATCTACAACGACCAATCATAAGCAAGTAAATTGGTGGGGATGAAATCACAATAGCGCGCATTCAGAGGTATGTCGGGCATTCGTTATTCAAGATCGAGAGCAAACACATGGAATATATCGCCTTTAGGCTGTTGTAAGTAAAACGGTACTGTAATAAGACTGATAGTTAATACTGTGTGAAGTGTTTTTGTATTTAAAGTCCCTGCTACTGGTTGATGAACTAACACGGTTTACATACATGTGTACCAAGTATGTATTTTTCACCAACTTATACATGTATCTTGAATCTGACTACTAAGGTAATCTAAAGTAACTCAGTTCGAAAAAGGGTAAAAAAGACAAAACCCAACCACTATGTGTACTTACTTGTGTGTATGTGCACGTGTGTGGGGGTGATCTGTGTTGTGTTGTAAGACTAGTCTTCGAAAATTTTTTTTCAGTGTTACCTACAATATTCGCGCAAGCAATTTTTTAAAACGACTACATACACACAATATTTTACGCCACGTATTTTATCTCCATAATGTTTGAGGTTGTTGCCAAGCGGCCGAACGTCATAAGCGCTTACCCATTAGTCCGGTGAAACTGTGAAGGCCCATCAGGCCAACAGCTTATAGTTAGTTCGAAAAAAAAATCTCTATGATATTCAAAAGTGTGTTTAAAAAACTCCAACGAAACTTTCATACTTATACCAAGATTTAGTTAGTATAAACCACATAAGTAGATACATACATATATGTATACATACTTTTCTTCTGTACGTATGTGGTCTACAAATAGTATCCTTATAATTAATCTGAAAAGTGGAATTAAACTTATTTATTATAAGAAATTAATGTTCGCGGTGGCAAAACTCGCGATCCATCATTCAGGAATGTCCGCAACAAAGAATACAATTTATTTACCCAAAATTAGACGAGAAATGAACTCGACTGAAGAACATTTGTAAACAGTTTTAGATTGTCATCACGAACGAAATCATGTTCGGACAAAAAAAAAAGAAATTGAGCGTAAAAGGATATCTGCGTTTTAATCAAAAATATTACCGACTGTAAACGTGCTTAGTTTACTCTCTACGCATACTACTTATTGAATTTTTGGTTAAATTGATATTTTAATGGAAAAAAGGAAATTATAATAAACAAGAAACTCGTAAAATAATATACATCTTCATTATAAAATCAATATGTATAAAATACTAGCTGTCTGTACCGGCGTCGCACGGGTGTACCAAAGAAAATACTAATAGATACTCGCAAATATCCCCATTCATTCGCATTCCAGACATATACAACAGCGAATTTTCCGAATTAGATCCATTTAGTACTTCTCACTATTCTTATAGAAACGATTTACTACAATCTCTGTTCCAGAATAAGTAGTGCCTTATATGTAAAATAATTAATAATGCATACTAAACGCAAATACGCTCACCTTTCACAAACACCCCTACATACATACACACACCCCACCCACCTATAGTTAGACCAAAATTCATAACTTCATTTTTAATGAAAGTAATTGGTTCACTCTTAAATAATGTAAAATGTTATAATTGTGTACTTCGTAATTGGCGTATTGCATAGATTGTACTTCTTTTTTTTTTTGTTTAATATACGAGTACATTGTCAGCTGTGAAGGACCTTTATGAAATAAAAAATAAATACCAATTTATTTTTAATTTTAACTGACTACACTGTTGGCTTGATAGGCCTCTACAGTTTCACCGGACTGCTAATACTAAATCTTCTGGAGTAAGTCTATGTAATTAAATAATATTGCAGTAATTATGAATGAACATGTCAATCTTTCAATATTTTTGTTTCCCTACTGTCCTCTGTCTCACTCACTCAGCAACTTTTTTATATCGAAATAATTTCACTTTCCCGTACGATTTGTCAAACATCCTCTTTCATACAAACTTTGTCCTGACAATTACAAACCCAACAAAAAATAGACAAATAAAGTGATGCTCTTACATACATTCGGCTTTTGTTTTATTAATATAGGTAGCTTGTGATTAAATGCAACGTCAAAAGCAAACCATAGACTATGTAATAGTTTTATATTTTCATATAAGGTACAATCACTGAGCTGGCAAACTTCTAAAGCTAATGAATAAAATAAGCATACTTGATGTATGCAAATGAAAATTTTGCTGTAACTTTGAAGGAATTCTGTTACGTGCGGCAGCTCATTCATACATGCATGCAAATGGGGTCTAAAGCCGTAGCGAGCTACGGCAAAATATATTTTTTTACTTACAATGAATCTACAAATAAAAGGGAATTAGATACGTCAAATAAAAGATAAATGAATTGTACAATAAATTGGCAACATATTTTTAAAGAAAATGGTTTGAAAGTACGATTCCAAGTTTGCTTCTGAATGAAAGTGTTTATAATATATTTGAATTTCGTTTAGTTTAAAAATAAAATCACATCTCAAATAGTTTTATTTATTGTTTTATAAATTTGCGTTTAGAAACAATCGTACTCGACTTTAATCGCTAGAGTAAAGACAGCTGTAGTAACATATTGCCTACTAGCCGATATTCGCGACGTAGTCTGCGCTATTTATTAGGTTAATTACATTTTTTTTTACAGAAGAAAAAAAAACATTTAAAGATTTTTTTATACTTTATAGGTTAGCGTTTAACCACAATCTCATCTGATTTGAAATGATGATGTGGTCTAAGATGGTAGTCACGCTAAACCTAGAGGGAGACCAACAGGTGCTTGGCGACAAATTTTTAACTTGAAGGTGGTAACTGCTAGCCAGGCGGACTTAGAAAAATCCCTACCACCATACAATATACTTTGCTTAGAAAATTACTTTAGTCTTTAGTACTGCATATAAAAATTGTAGTTTCTTCAAACTATAACTACTAAGCATTAAATAAAGTTATCGTAATATATATATTTTTTAATAACAAATGCCTAAGAAAAAAAAATATCCGGTAGATTTTGCGTGCTGCACGCACAGCGTTTTACAAACAGCAAGTATTTTATTAAACTACCGGTATACATCACCTAGCTTGTTTAAAAAAATCTTCTTTTTAATGTATTATTAGTTTTCTTTTACGAAAATCTCATACACCTTTTAATTATCTGAAATCAACATTCTTCGACGTAAAGTATGTTAATTCTAAACTGTAACCCCTTTATACAGAAATGGAAGTTGTAACAAATATGGTTTGAAGTACTTAGATTATTATTAATTCATCTATATGCCAATTAAAATTAGAGAATTGTTCACAACCTCGCCAGCGGTCAGACCCCATATTCCACGAAATTTGTAATCGAGCGTAAGGGTCGCGAGACTGATAGCAAACACGCTTTATATGAAAGTTAAATTAATTTCATCAGTAAACATTCGCCGAACTTTGTTTGTCGGTTACAAAATTCTCTTTTTTCCACGACGTACAAACGTACGAGGGAATGTATGCGGAATTTGATTATTGTTAATCTCTTACCAAACATAAAAGCATCTCTGTAAGTTAAACTGAGTGCCTTAAGCGCTCGCCCAAAAGGGCGGTAAAGCTGTAAAGGCCCGACAGACCAACAGCGTACAGACAGTTCAAAAGAAAAATCTCTATGAGATTATTGTTAAAATTCAAATTTGACATATGAAAGACATATTAAAAATTTCTAGAACGAATAAGAAGAAATACTATGAGTGCTCAAAAATAAATTTTTGTCTCAAAATATTCCCAAAGTACGTTTTCATACTAATAAACTAATTTGGAAAACGTGTATACCATGCCTCCGCCGTGATCTCGGAAACATGCATTCTACACTTTGCGACAGTATCTTCTGGTGTTGAAAATCGTTCACTGCGTGATAATTCTTGCTTTTTACAACAGGAAAAAGACGGATGATACGAAATTGGGGCTAAAGGTAGGATTACCCATAATATCTGCGTTTTTCCTTTTCAAAGAGTCGTTTGTCTCTGTGGCCGTGTGCAAGCTGCCATTGTCATGAGGCAAGACGATATGGCGCTTTTGGTTATTTTCACAGAGTTTGCCAGTAACTTCCGGCAAACAAATCTTCGGGTATCAATCACTACTCACTTTATGACAAGCTTCCAAACGACAGTAGCCACATGTCAAGTTTTATAAAAAAAAGAAGCCATCATCCGCTTAGCAGCAGACCGCACACTCGTCACTTTAGTTAGTTTCCGTTGCCCTGGAAAGACCCAAAAAGTCTATTACTGCTTTGTTTTGGGACAATAACCCATGTTTCATTACCTATCGCTACGCCCCACACCAAATTTCATCTACCTCAGCATTTAATATTCAAGGAATGGCATTGCATCAAATGACGCAGTCCGTTTTTTGATTCACAGTTATATTATGAGGAATCTATCGAGAACGCGCTTTATTCAAACCCAAATATTTTTGTAGCATTAGTTTTATCTGACTCATCCCTATGCTTAATAATGTCCGAATCGCATGATAGGTCCCATGCCCGTCCAATTCGGTCATATGGCGTACAGCATCGATATTTTCGTTGTTGACAGCTGTAGACGGACGTCCATCATGAAATTCGTCCATGAGATTAACACGACCGCGTTGGAATACTGCAAACGATCTCCAAACAATTTACTTTCATGGTGCTTCATTGCTTAAAGCGTAAATACGTAACCGCGTATATGTGTAAGTCCGTAAATGCGTAAACGCGTAAATGTGTAAGACCGTAAATACGTAAACGCGTAAATGTGTAAGTCCGTAAATACGTAAACGCGTAAATGTGTAAGACCGCAAATAAGTAAAATTCAAATCAAAATCGATCCAGACATTTGTCGAATTGCCTGAATAAATAGACAGGTTAATTTTGTTTATATAATTTTACATGAAAAATCATTTTAATTTAAAAAGCTAAACAATAAACTCTTGACAAATAAAAGAATAGAGGAATGCGTAGCGCGGGCATCACCCAAAAATACTGGATACATTTCGAGTTAATTTTTCTAGGTGTATGTACTTCTTAAACACTTGGTCTTTATATATAAAAAAATGACCATATCTTCATTTCACAGATAGTTATTAATAGGCTTAAGAAATTATGATTTTTAGAAGTTCAGCAAAAGACTAAAGATGTTTTGTAAGCAAAGTATATTTTTGTATTGAATTTTCTTACGTTTTTTCCCCTGTGCATAAGTTAAAGATATCGTTAAGGTAACCAACAACGCAGTCAAGGTCGCGGGTGTCAGCTAGTTATTAAATAAAATAATATTGAACAAAGCGAATACTTTTGACTGGAAGAGTAGTAAGAAGCGTTGAATTTTGTTTTATCTTATTTTTAACGCTAAATAAGAAAGCAGTAGAATGTATATCTGTCTTTTTCTATCATAGTCTTTTTATTTTATATATGTATTGTCAGCATCCACTTTATATTCCGATAGAGTCCGAATGATCCATCATAAAATAATATGGCGAACTTTCATAAAGGATCAGATCGTATCGGCACTTTCTATGTCGTAATGTTTTACTGTCTCCCCTTTATAACCTCGGCTAATATTACCACCTCTTGAATATAACGTGAACAGTGTAATGAAAATGAAGTGTTAATTTGAATGTATAATTTCGAGTAGCGCTAATGCTTTTGTTTCTTCAATAAAACATAATATTAAGTGACTCAAAATACTTTTTCCTATGACAAAAAACAATTCTAAAAAGAGGTTTATCTACTTTCATACATATTTTTGTATTGTTTAGGAATCAATGCTTAATGACATTCATACAGGTAATGTTCATTTTTCTTGATAAATAGCCACACGATATCAAATATAATCATTAAATGTAAATATTTTGTTGTAATTTTTATATTACAAATTACTTTTAAATACGACTAGTGTGTCTTCCCGGCTTCGCATGTGTACAATATACTAATGTGGCGTCATAAGTTGCTAAATAACTGATATTTATATTTTTGTCGTTTAGATGTTGTTTAGTGTCATCGGAGCTAAGTAAAAATATTCTCAACAAAAAAACTTTTTTTATTTCGCATATTTTTAAATCTGTGATATCTTCCAAGAGATTCTCAGAAATGACTGAATGAATGCATACAGTACAGGTCAGTTTTAATGTACCTTGACCGCTTAACCTAACTAAAGTATATAGTTTTATAAGGAGTAGTAATATAATTGTCAAAATTGCGTCGCAAATAATCAATTGTTTTTAGTAATATGTGAAAAATAAAAATGATTACCGTGAGTTATCCTTAGGCAATAGACGTATACCACCTGGGACTTGTCTATAGGTATTTTTCAGATGTACAATTATATTACACTATTTTTGTGTATCTCATAAGGTTTAGTTAGTGTTATCAATGTAAGTGCGCGAAATCGCTTCCTTACAACTTCATTCGAATATATAGACTATTCTCTACTTTATATGTTAATATAATACATTAAGGATTACGTATGTCTTCTTCTGTCTATATACAATACAAAAAGAAAGGTAAGCATATATTTGAGACTACTCAATTCAACGCCATCGATCGGTGCCATCGGTGAACTTTCAACAATATAAGAAGATCATCAGAAATATTACTCATGTGAACAAACTTTCATAATCGTTGGTCAAATCTCGTTGAAGTTTATCGATCTATGATATATCAATATTTATTTTTATGTTATTCTAGCTGTTACACCGCGACTTTGTTCGCGTGGACTTTAGCAAAAAAAATGCTGTTCAGCGCGACGCGCTTTACTGGACGCGCTTTATTGGACACTGATTCTTTAGTTTATTATGTTTTCAGGGAACTGTAATTTATTTATAATATCATTTATCTACCAGTAAAAGCCTTGTCAAAATCGGTCCAACCGTTTCGGAGATTAGCCGGAACAAACAGACAGAGAAAAATTTGGTTTAAATTCTTTTTTTTTTGTTATAAGTACTGTATTTACTTTCATATTCATTTATTAAAATGCTGATTTTTTTTTCATTACTACAAACTCTTTGCTTTTATTTATTTGTATAGATAGAAAAAATGATACAATTGTAAAACCAACAGCAGTTATACCTATAATTCATTTTTAACAGTGAATGCACTATTCTACAAATTGTTATATAAATAAATCCATGTATATAGCAAAGTTATATCTGTCGCAAATAATCAAACACTCGTGTAAGTTAGATTGCAAACAAAGTTTCTTTGTTAAAACTATTCAAGTTAAACTAGTTCTGTTCAACTCCGGGCTCGTTGCACAGATATATCTACTCGATATTAATTTCCACTGTACATGTTATTTATAAAGTTTGCACATATTAAGATGTTACCTGGAAACATTCTGGATTAAATGAATCTATATTTACTGTATAAATATTATAAAACAAGTCACTCTTCTCGTCTATTTGTTATGTGTTCTCTTAATTCTTTGAAAATAGCATAGATATATCATATATACATAGTACATTTATAGTATAGTAAATACATATGTTGTCTCAAAGGTACCGACTATCGCCAAAAGCATTTGTGTACCGACAGAAATATTAAACCCTACCTTTCAATATAAAGGAAATCTATAAAAGGCATAGTACAATAGGGGCAGGGATCAGACCACCCCGTCGTACAGAGTTCGAATTATAAAACAAGTCACTCTTCTCGTCTATTTGTTATGTGTTCTCTTAATTCTTTGAAAATAGCATAGATATATCATATATACATAGTACATTTATAGTATAGTAAATACATATGTTGTCTCAAAGGTACCGACTATCGCCAAAAGCATTTGTGTACCGACAGAAATATTAAACCCTACCTTTCAATATAAAGGAAATCTATAAAAGGCATAGTACAATAGGGGCAGGGATCAGACCACCCCGTCGTACAGAGTTCGAATTATAAAACAAGTCACTCTTCTCGTCTATTTGTTATGTGTTCTCTTAATTCTTTGAAAATAGCATAGATATATCATATATACATAGTACATTTATAGTATAGTAAATACATATGTTGTCTCAAAGGTACCGACTATCGCCAAAAGCATTTGTGTACCGACAGAAATATTAAACCCTACCTTTCAATATAAAGGAAATCTATAAAAGGCATAGTACAATAGGGGCAGGGATCAGACCACCCCGTCGTACAGAGTTCGAGGATGTCTGCAGCGCTCCGTTTTCACGTCGCACCGAGCACATAATTTGGCTTCTAGGCCAAGCCCAATGGGCCTGACTCTACTGCATACTCCATCACCATTGCGTGACGAGCAGACGACGACCTCAGCCACTGTCGAGCTACAAGCCCGCCCTTCCATCTAGAAATCAACGCTGGTAGCGCGCCCGACTACCTCGAGCGCATCTGCACCCGTACCGGTGCCGTTAAGGAAGGTTGTTAAACAAACAGCCTTCCTACGCGACGACTATTGCGCCGTCATCGAAGCCGATTACCCAGCCCTGAAACCCCAGCGCTCCACATATTAGCGACTAAGCAACCACAGCATCAATAAGCACCTGGCCACTGCAAACGCTGGCATCGTTCAACCCGAAGGTACTGCGTTACCTGTCGATCATTGTCGAGAAGCTGCCCAACTAGGTGCAGCTTCCTAAACAATTGACGGAAAAACTAGGACAACCGCAGTGTTCGTCCTTAGGAGAAGGGGGTGCGTTTTATCTCGAAGGACGCCTAGCAGTACCACACCACTCAAGACTATGTCGAGAAGTTCGAGGAGATGAGTTGGTACACTTATTCTCCCCAAACGCAACAAATCTTGAAGGTCGCGATTCGTGGCCTCCTCATCGAGACGATCCCAGAAGACACCGCCAACGCCTTTTATGAGAAGAGGTTTACCACGGAGTTCGTCCAGCCGATATAATGAAAACGGAGTAAGATCGAGGTGCATTTACCACATCGTATTTCGGCGAACTCCTGGCCAGATCTCGGTCATTTACAACACTGGGGAAATACTTCGGATTACATGTATAACAATCGAGGCTTGGTGAGGAATGCGTGGACCAGAACAGTGTCATCGATGCCAGTAATTACGACATTCCTCACTACAGTGTCCGCCGACGGTCCGCTTTTCAAAGAAGTACCGGCAAAGAAACTGAGAAAAAATGCCCCCGCAAGAGGCGAGCAACACCCTGCTCACTCAACTAGAGAATGCTCAGCTGTCGAAGCCGAAATCGGAGGAGGTGAAGAGTCCCTCGACGTGCTCAAGGAGACTTTCTCCACCGTGGCAGGAGGAGGTACTAACTGTTAAGAAGCCTGCCCAAGAAACTTGACAAAACTCCTGGCAGTATCCCGGCTAATTTGTCGGCCCTGGTATTTATCACCAACATAAAAGATACGGGCGCGAAAACTCGTTCGCTCACCAGAGCGGGATTGAGCAAGAAGCGTCTCCGGCGACTACGAAGAGGCACAAGTGACCTACGAAGACACGCCCGTAGTAGGACAGTGAACGACACCATTGTTATAGGACTCTGATACGGCTTTCTCCCCCCACCAGAAATGTGTGAGAAGAAGGTGACTAGTGAGCGGGGATCACTCTCACCCGAATCGTTGAACCGCTCATATCTATCTCTGCACATATTCGTAACTATATAATGTAGTGGATTACTGTATCAGCTGCAAAAAATGACGTCAACATAGGACAATGTCATACTTCAATAACTGCTCCCGCAACATCAACCCGGCATATATAACAGAGAAAAGTCGATGTGTAATAATGAAGTTATAAGGAGTTCTCGGGCGCTTACATTGCTAACGCTTTAGTAGTCCGGTGGAACTGTAGCAGCCTTGCCAGGCTAACAGTGTAGGTCAAGTCGAAAAATTGCTAACGCTGGCTAAATCTTATGAAATACACCATAATATTGTATTATGGAATTGTACAATTTAAAAATACCTACAGACAAATTCGAGATATCACATTTTATCTGTAACGTATTATTAAAGAAATAATTAGATATTTGCGACGCTATTTGGGTCAACAAATTATAAATCATTTTCCAATTAAATACATCATTTACGTTGGGCACTTACAGTAAATGTAAATTACCGTCTAAAACATACTAGTTTAACTAATACCTTTTAAGGTACAGTAGATTTGAAATTACATGCAATAAAAAAAAGTTGTTACATAGCTTCTATAACTTTAATGAACTGTGAATATCAAAGCGCCAAAAAACAGATGTACATCATTACGACACTTGTGACGTGACATTAGAATATTGGACTCAAATACTTTATTGTTATATATGAGTAACAGAAGTATTGACAGAAGATTAAATATATATTTTTTTATATCTGGCACAAAAAAACTTCTTACTTTCACAGGCATCCTATTAAATCGCAGTCACCTCTCCGGCCCGACGTCTTGTACGTACAAAACATAGAAATGTAAAACAACAAATATAAAAACACAGACCTCGTAGCGAATCTGTAGTCTGCTATAGAATTGAAATGTGGCAGGTTCTATCCCCGCACGTGACTAACTTTTATGTCTTTAAATCTATGACTGGGGGTTAATAATTAATTACCTAATGCAAGCTAACCCTTAGTTTAAAATAAAATGGATATATTTGAAATTTTGTTTGTTTACTAACTTTTGTCCGCGGCTACATTTGTGATAAGATAAATTTCACCTAATCTTCGGGATCAGTATTTTTTCACGATAAATGGTATCCTATTTATATTCTTTTTTGTACGCCTGACCACGTGTGTGCAAGTTATTAATCGTTTCAGGGGCCAAAGTGTAACAGACAACCAAATTCACATTCGTATTTATAATATTAGTTAAAAATAGAAGGATGAACAATTCAGAATAAACAAGAAAAAAATTTCAGAGCTATGATAAAAGAATCGAATAATTTTTTGACTAAATAACAATTTACTAGAAAATGTATTGTAATAACAATGAAAAAGATGAATATCTTCTCATATTTTATCGAACAAGGAATGAGTTTTAGCCCTTTCCATCTCCCATTGAGTGTATGTAGAAATTGTAATGTATTCATCTACAGGTTATTTGAGGATTATTTTTAAATATTGAACATTCAATTAAAAAAATTAAATACAAACAAATGCAAATGTATATACATGTATTTTAAAAAACTGACTGGATGCAGTATTATTATTAGCGTGTTTTTTTAGATAGACACGCTTCGTATTGTGCACAGGATAAAGCCATATAAAAACCTGCTCTATTTTTGTTTTAACTTTACTTTTCACTCCGTGCTAGTGCTAGTTAATTTTATTCATCTTTTTAGAAACTATGAATTCACCGAATCTGATTAAACCGATTTAATATTTGAACAAAGCACTATAATTTATATGGATTTGAACACATTTACTGTTTCACTGTAGTCTTTTAACCTAACTTAAAACGAAATTAAAGCAATATTATCTTATATCATCTTGGAATTATTTAATTCCTATAACTATTCTCTTTTTTTTTTATTTTGTTAACATAACTGATAACATTCGTCTTATGTTTTTTTTATGGGGAATTATATTATCACTATTATTTATTTATATATGTTTTTTAGTTATAATAATAATAATCTTTTATATTTATTCCGCACTTGCGCCATTTTTATTTTTGTATTTTGTTTTTTTTTCACACGTATAACAATGTAAGCTGTGTCTACGTCTAGTGGGGGTTTATTTTGAAGTATGCTTATAGAAATCATATAATATCAAATTATCAAATAGAAACCAGTTTTTCAAGCCAAATAAAAAAAGTTAGTTTCGTGTGGTTACATTTGATCATATATCATCTATATACCCTTTGGTAGTAATATCTTGGATACCGAATTTAAAGGTAAAATAATCAGAAGTACTACTATAACTCCAACAATTTAATGTAATGACTTAACATCGTCTATTAATGTTCAAAATAATACCACTAAAATGTTACGACAAAACATCGCGACTAAATGTACAATGATAACAAATGTTTACAGAAGCAATAAAAAGTATAATAGAAAAATCTTGGTAATCGTAAGCTATTGGATGTGTAGGGCTGGCCAAACACTAAATATTTAAGAACGAAACATAAAATTCGATATGAGATATGTCGTTCGTAATAACAGCGTTACCGTGTACTTATATATATCTGTACATATTCAACTAATTCTTACATAGTACATAATAACATTTAGCGAAAATCGTTGTAAAGTTATTATAAAAAAATAAGCTAATTTCCTAAGGATTTACAATAAACACAATTACTGTACATAACAATGGTAACTTAATATTTTATGTATAAAAATCTACTCATAGTAATATGAATTACTCAATGTATTCGTACAAATACATAGCTCGTGGAATTTCTGGGAAAATCTTGTTTATATTAAAAAAAAATAGTGAGCCTTCCTTATTTTGGATTCCAATAAAATCCTTACTTTACTACATAGTATAAAACAAAGTTGCTTTCTCTGTACCTATATCCCTGTATGCTTAAATAATTAAAACTACACAACGGCTTTTGATGCAGTTTTTTTTAATAAATAGAGTGATTGAAGAGGAAGGTTTATATGTATAATAACATAAATTAAATAGTGGAGAAATACTGTTATTTTTGAGGTTACTCCAAATTTAACGCGTGCGGACCACGGGCAGTAATGAATACATCAAAACTACTGGATCGATTTTAATCATTTTTTCAGTGAATGACATAGGCTATATATTTTATACCCGTGCGAAGCCGGAGCGGGCCGCTAGTAATATTATAAATGCATCTGAGTTTATCTGTTTATTACGCTTTCACGCCTAAACTATTCAGCCGATAATCATGCAATTTTGTGTACACGTCATCAGAGGTAAAAAAGGATATAAGATAACTTTCATCCAGAACAAAAAACTGTTCCCCGAGGAATAGATCAAATAGATATTAAATCGAGCGAAGCCGCGATCAAAGAGTAGTACATACATAATACAGCGGTAGAAAAATCCATTATTTAGAAATCGCTTAAATTAACATACAATACTACAAGCGTATGAAGTGCATACGATGTTTGCATGGTGGTAGGGCTTTTTCTAAGCCCACCTGGCTAAGTACCAACCTCAAGTTGAAAATTCGTCACCAAGCAATGTATTCCCTCCTTCATACGACATGGGGTCCGTTAAGTGTGACGTGAAGACACATTTATGCAGGCCGACATGACAGCGGCGACTGTCGATGGATTAGTTGTCTCTCGGTGGTCGTCGTTGTTTTTGGATTTTACTTTGCTTAACATCAGGCATAGTGCAGTCACTTTAAAAATAGGTTTAACGTGTTTATCATCTTATACCACATCGTCATTTAACATCAGGTGCGACTGTGGTCAATAGCTAAAACTTATAAAATATAAATAGATTCCTATCAATAATTTTAGATATGCTATTTATATCCTATTGGATTGCAATCACCATATACTAGGACTAACATCGGCCTTAGCGGCACGGTAAGATGTGTCGCGTTCCGTGATCACTTGTCACAGTGTCCCTTTTTTGTTTCATCACGTTTCTAAATCTCTCATGTAGCTGGCAAGAAACTTGCAGGCCGGCAAGACAGCGACACTGGTTATATTACATTATTCTTTGTTTTTTCTTTTTTATATTAAAAAAATTTATTGCAAAAATCCTACAATCGTTACACAAGAGTTTTACATAATTTTTTAGCAAACACTTGTATTCAACTCATGTCATTATTTAAAGCACTCTCGGTAAAGTGATACTGCATTATTTAATTTTGATCGATTTACTTGTCAGTGTACCCCGCTAAGTAATAATCTAAATATAACTGTATTAGATGTTTTGGTGCGAAAATAAATCTATACAAATAAATAAAATTGAAGTGTATTTTTGCAATATCAAAATAACAGCTTTTTACTAAATGGATATGAAAGTATATATTTTTATCCTTCTGTCTGTTTGTTCCGGCTAAACTCCGAAACGATAGGTAAGATTTTAACGGCACTTGCACTGGCAGGTAGCTGATGTTATGAGGAAAACCGAAGGCTATTTTTTTACGTAAACGAGGTTGATGATAACTGTAGCCGAGTATGAACGTTTATATGCGTCACTGACCTGAGCGCACTTGATGCTGTCGAGTGTAGCCGGAAACCGGATTCAGCATGGCTGGACCGAGTGTGACGATTCTTTTTCAATAATTGTTCGATGCACCTAAAGAAGTTTTTACTTTAATAATATCAAAAACATGCAGAACTGCGGGCACAGTATGATATGTTTTAATGTTTTGAGTTATACGAAATTTATACTTATACATATAATGCTGTGTAAAATTAATTATGCTTTCCAGTGTTTTCAAATAATATTACTAAAAGCCACCCACCACTCCGTCTGTGTTTGCATCTTTATAAAGAACTATGTAAGACATCTTTTAAATTTGAAAAACTATGAAAAACTTTTTTAACTGAATTGTTAAATACCAGTTTTCATAGATCTAAATTCAAAAACCACACATTTTCAAATATATTTTCGTCGCCTTTTTTACCACTTTAGGGGTTGAATTTCCAAAAATCGTTCCCTAGTGTTCACCTACAGTGTATAAAGAACCCGACTGAAAATTTTCACGGTCCTAACCCCTAGCAATTTGGATTGTGAGTTGATATGTCTACCAGTCAGTAGGTTATTCTTCTACATACATATATAGATGATGTGTTCTACATTTCAAACGAGTTTAATTAACATTCACAATTTTGTAACGTCGTATAACTTAGGTGACTTAAGTCGTGATAAAATTAATAGATCTATATTATTTTAGAATATTAATATCGTCTACCATGAATAATATATATCTCCATATATAACGCGTCTATATTTGATATAAACAATATTACCGAAGCATCTATTGGCTTACCAAACTAAGTTTGGACCACTCAAATTAGAAGGTGACCTGATTCCCTGAAACTAAAATAAAGTTAGATACCAAAAGAGCTGGGTCACAGGTATGATGTTCTCAAATACATATTTGTTATTATAAGGCATATATATATATATACGACTGCATGCCGATGAAAGAGATTTTTGCACGTAAGTAGATTCACATTTTACTGTTAGTATATTTGGAAATTATTAAAGACTAGCCTAGCTGTTGCTCGCGATTTTGCTTATGTTTATGTAGACTTGACTTGTACCTCGAAAGTAGTACTTCTATTCTATATAAAAAGCATAAGAAACATAAACACTATCTCACTTATAATATTAGTTAGAATATTATAACAATTCGTTTTAGACTTTATAAGTTCAAGAGTTTGACCACAATCTTATTTGATTTTAGATGACGATATGGCCTTAAATGGTTTTACGCTAAACTTATAGGAAGACCGGCTCTTAAGTGGATCTGCCGGAACACACTTATAGGTGTACCTGCCGATTGATTGTCAAATTGAGCGTGGTAGCTAGTCAGGTAGGCAATAGAAATAACATGATTTAATATAAATTTACGACTCACTCCAAGGAGAGATTCGCATCTACATCGAAAACGCGATGTTATGTTATTACCACTACACTCTATTATCATTTCATTCTTTTATATGAAAGTTCTAATATAATATTAAATTTTTTAATTCAATAAAAACATCGAAACGATGATCGTTGTATTCACAATTGAATTATAGGTAGGCGATAATTAAACCTGAAAATTATTTATGCATTATCGACGCGTGCACTAACCAGGAATAACATATTATTTTTCATAAATTTGTTATTCATCAAGTAATTGAATAAGCTTTGAACACTACAGGACAATAACAACATATTCTACTTTAGGTTTCCATTGACCGCTATAAAATGTATGTATAATGTATATAATACTTCTATAGAATATAGTAATTTACGATATATATTGCTATCTATATACAAAAATAAATATTATAATATACATGTATGTCTCAGATCGATAAATTGTTTGGCCGATTGATCGTTTGTCCGATCATCATGAAGTTTGCATACCTTAATACATTTACATTCGCATTAAGTATCATTGAGCTGCGTTTTATTGTTCACTAGCTTTTCTTCGCGGTTTCTCTGACGTTAATGTAGTTTTGTCCCATCCATCGGGAACAGAATCTTTTGTTAGGAATTTTAGTAGTATTTATTACCCTATGTTCAGTAGTTAAAGTTTGAAATTGTCACACACAAGCTAACTCACATTTTCATTTATAATATTAATTAGGGATAAAATGATAAGCGTACGAAATCGTCCGTCCGTCTGTCGAGTATGGTCATATCGCGAATTTAGTGACATTGCTTTATAGTGTAGGCGTATACCGTTCTCTTTGTTTTAAAGATCTGTGTGAATTATCTCAAAGCGTAATAAGCATGTTTTAATATTGCACTAATACAAATATTATAAAGTATATTGAATATAAAAATATATAAATACCTGTTTTATATGTAGGTATTACATTATTTCAATGAAAATTGTAACTTTATAGTGCAAAGTGTGTTCTTGTAGTACTATGTGAACGATGATTATGTCTGGAATTGACTCTTCTCTGTGCATCCACTAATAACGATTGTAACGTGTAATTTATTTGAAATATGCATCTATTTATGTTGAAAGATAAACCTGATCGAGTTTCTCGCCGGTTCTTCTCGATGGATGGGTTATTTTCCGAACCGGTGATAATTTTAACGTTCATAAGCGCCTTCTTAGGGCCTAAATTGAATAAAGTATATTTTGATTTTGTTTTTAATGGAATTTACCCTATATGTATTCCAACTACGCATTCATAATTACGAAAACTTTACTCTGCTAGAACTATTAATCTAGTGTTATCAAATTATTTTCTTTTTTTTTTTCGAAATGATTACATTGTTGACCTGTCAAGGTCTCTACAGTTTCACCGGACTACTAAGGGGAGCGCTTAAGGCACTCACCCGATTTTATATAGGTAAAAATATATATCTTTTTTTATTTCATACATTTTTCTAATCTTTGATTTTACGTTGATGGCTCAAGGTGGCGAGGTGATACCATAATCATTTGTTCGGTTAAACTGAACCAAAATTAAAGCAAACTTTTCCCCGATTTTAATCTCAAAAACTTTACATGCTTTTGTTTCTGGCAAAGCGTTTACTTCGGAAAATATAATCTTCCATCATTGAAGTTTCAAGTGTTTACGCGAAACAGTTATGTCTATAGAAAAATTACAACCAAAGTTATGAAATTCATCAATCTGACTCTGTTCGTTTGTTTTTGTACATAATAAATGGTCTTATGATAATCACAGTAAAGGGTTGAAAATCCGAGAACTATATATTAATTTATTCCATACATCTTCTAAAAATAATAATCTTTTCCCGGAGACATGTAAGCGTAACTTTTTTATTACTACAACTGTGTGAAGCCGGGGTGTACAGTTTGTGATAAATAATTAACCTATTATTTACCACTACCTAAACTAAAGTAAAATCAGATTTAACTATAATGACCTCGCTCGGTGGTAACGTGAGCATTTTTCTTCCTCAAGCACGCTGTTAAGGTTTCAAACGCCGAAAGGGTCGGATCCCCGCTCCGAGCTACGACGTAATTTCCTGTTCGGGGTCTAAATGACCTGCCTCAACGAGATACCGCTTTGATAAAGGCTCATATCATGTACTTTAGTGGGTTAAAGTACTTTTATTTGGTAATTTAGCAGTAATTATACCTACATGTCAGAAAAATATTATAATATGCTTTCAAACTTATTGCCAAATAACTTTAAAATACATGGACAATATTTATCTATTTTATCTTATATGTAAAGAAAATAATCGTCGGCTATCACTGTGCGCGTATCACTCAAAAACCACTAGATATATTACCGAACATGTTTTTTGTTTTAGTTCTTAAACAACTGGTCCATATCTAAAAGAAGAATTATCATGTACACAGAATGTATTGTTAAGATAATAAATGACGCATACGAAGCCGCGGTAACAGCTAGTTTCAGATCAAAACTTATGTTACCTGACGGTAACTATCCGAGGACTTTCAAATTTGGAATAAGTAATTCAGTATTCGTTTCTTTGTTGTTTTATCATTTATTTTATTTGAAGAGGTTAAGTAAAATAATTATTTCAGTAAGCTTTGTTATTTTGCGTTCATTGAAAATTAAAAATACTTTTTATAATTTAGACACTGATAAGGCATCAGGTCGAAAAGATATCAGTAATCGAGAAATACCGTCAAGTTTTTTTTCCTATGAAAACTATACAAGTAATCGTTCACCGTTGTTCAATTTTTGCAGATTTACCAAAAGAGGGAGTCATGTCCAGAAATCACTATCGTTAACATAATGATCCAACCTACAAAAATCTATGGATACCAAAAACTGCAAGACACTACAGTACTTTAAATATCGGTGAATGTTTTATAAACTCTTATAAAATATGTATGTAGGCTATGCAAGTCAAAAAGTTTCGTTACATATAATCAAAATTTATGAAACGGTCCGAGGAAAAATAGCAATCGGAACGCATCGCCGAGCCCAACTGATTTATATTCCAGAAGGAACACTTCACGTTTCTTTTTACCTACACAACGAAATCAATAACACCGATGACCTATAAACATTCCCCTCTAAGGTTTTCCAACAGGTTTCCCCGTTCATTTATTATTATTGCCCCCGCATTAGTCAGTAACCTGCGTGGAGAGAGCCGAGGGTTCCCACGCGTACAATTATCATGCGAGTCGAATATACCAAGTGTTTTTGTGTATGCGTCTGCTAATTATTGGTTTAGGTTTATTCGAGTGGTTGTGGCTTTTCTAAATTATTGAATCCATATACAAATACCCAATTTGGTCATCCTGCTTGAAGTTAATCGAGTTATCAAGTTACCATTACATTACAGTCTATATTCTTCCACTTAACGAGTAACTCGATTATTTTAGTCGTTGTTGTTTACAGATAAATAATTATTGATTTTGAATTTCCCAACTAGAGTAGGAAAAGAGACGTTATTACTTATATATTCTTATTACGCTTTTGTTGAAATATTTACTTTTGTTTGTATCTTTATAACTATGCTTTGTATATATACGTTTGATATATTATCCCTACGGAATCCGTAACAGAATATTATTTCCTCTGTAATTGTTCTAGGTTACATTACACGAATGATTTGGCAATTAAGTTTAATGTGTCAAGCTTGACATTGGCAAAATATCGGACATAAACAGATGCCATCATTAAAAAAAAAAACAGTTTAACATTAGGAACCACAGGCAATATTAAGCAACAAATTATTTTTCAATATTATTTTAAAGAACATTTATAAAGAAACTGGCTGTCAAACCTTAAAAGCTTGTTATATAAGTTATTGGGTTTCGTTGCAGTTTCTAATATCATTTTATTTCCTCGTGTTTGAACTGCTTTGCGACGCGAATATAGGTTAAAGTGTTCATACATTTTGAACAAGAGATTTATAGTAAAGTTATAAAGTTCAAAAGATGTTTTTATTTTTTGCTTGTTTATAGGCCTTACTCTCTGATACTACCATTAGGATTTGAGGAGTTGTTTTTGTACTCTATATCATATATGATAATGGTACTCCCATTCCTGCATATATCGTCAGGAAGTTTTGTCTATGGCCGCAATAAATGCAGGTGTGGGAACACATTATCGTTATGCATTATTATGAACTATCGGGCAGTATGACGACAGACGCAGCACGATAACTGGGCTCATATTTTTTTCACGCATCAAAGGAACTTGGAAACGCTAATTTCGAGCTATCAATGGAATGACAAAGGTGTGCGAACGTTGTTCTGCATTTTTATCGGAATTCATTTTGAGGTCCGTTTTTAGCGCGACAAGTAGTCGATGCTTAGTTACGCAGGTATGGGACTAGCATAAATGTCTTAACGGCCATTGATAAATCCATAGAGAATACATCTATACTGTTAAATTTTCATCATAAATCGTTATCATTTTATTGTAATTAAGTTTCATATTTGAAGTTTCGGGCGATTATTAGCATTTCCTATATTTCGACATCTAGTTCCAGTAAAATGTATAAGACAACAATTGTCAGCTATAGAAATAATCACCGCTCGCATATTAATGAGCAAACAACTCGAACTTGATTAGAAGTAAATTAAATTATTAATTGCGAGATTTGGATTTCAAATATAATTATAGGCTGCCAGTTCAGAGGTCGCGTGTTAAATATACATAAAAGGAAAGATATTCTTCCGTCAAAACGAAATTAACGTTCCGTGAAAATTTTATTCGTTTTAAGTACGAATTTATGACCTTTGTTTTGAAAGTCTTCGAAGATATTCGCTCTTCGTGTTCAAATTATAAATTATTCAAAAAGTTCCTTTCTTTGGATTCATTATGTTTTCGTATTATTTTTATTGCAAAATATTACCACCAGTAGGAATAAAATTTAATACATAGGCGTAAAGCAATTCTAATTAATTATTGTCGACAATGACATGTCTTTATTAGTTTAATACGCACTATAAGATAATAAGAATAGATTATAAGAATAAGTTCGCTAGAAGATAACTCGTAGTGCAGATAAACTAAACCAGAAATTAAATACGTTAATAGGAGTTTTTGGCGGGATCTTAGTCTGTCATGTAGTGGTTTTTATATTTTATTCATAATCTTGTGTTATTAAACTCTATATTTTGTAATATTGGTGGTGTTTTACGTAATATAGTTCGGTTATTATGCGCAAGTGAAGTGGATGGGAAATAATACCACGGAGCATGCATTCTGAGATGCCACCAAAACTCCATGGAAAGTTCTAACAAGGAAACCACCATCTTGTTAGAACTTTATAATTATCGCAAGACACTTACTTGGCAAAATCTTGTTACTTGACGCTGGCTAGTGCACAAACCGTGAGGGAGCCAAAAAATAAAGAAGAAGAAGAAATACGTTAATAATTTACAATGGATTAAGGACAGAGCCAAACAGGAGGTAAACTTAATGGATATTTTAAGTACTAGAGTCATTATGTGAGACTAATTATAGTTAATCACAGCTTAAGTTAAAAATAAATTGGTTACATAATTAAGTAATATGTAAATAACATAACAAGAATAATTATGATTTTAAAGTTAATTATTTTAAACAAGTAATTATATTAATAAAAATAAATCAAAGTAGGATAACGATTAGTTTATGTAACTAAAGCTTAGGTCTGCCGTTTTGCGCGCATCACTCACAACCGACTGGATAGATTTAATTCAATTTCTTTTTATTTATTTCAGTTTTACTTCTTAGATACTCGGTTCTTATCTGAAAAAATATCATAATAGCTTTATATAATATAACGTTATTAAAATAAGAGAAAAAAAAACAACGGTTTCTATAAGCATTAAGCGATGTATGTTTTCATGCGATGGAAAAGTGGGACAAGCGGTGTGGTGTTTTTTCCTATGTACTTAAAATATATTGTTAAGATAATAAACGACGCCGACAAAGTCATGGGTATAATTTAGTACATTATGTATTAAAAAAAACCCCCGAGAACAAAGTGAGGAACATGTTATCTATACATATAATAAAAATGAAGTGTCTGTATATAATATAAAAATAACGACTTTTTGCTGATTGGATATGAACGTATAAACGATAGTGATAACAAAAATACAGTTTTTAAAATTTTTGTCTGTCTGTCTGTCTGTATGTTCCGGGTAATCTCCGAAACGGTTGGACCGATTTTGATAGAAATTTCACAGACGGATAGTTAAAATTACAGCGATTGACATAGACTACTTTATTTTAGACTAGCTATCATCCGTGGCTTCGTCCGTAATACTATCTCCAAAGTGATTAGATCTATTTTCATGGGTCTTTCACTACCGGTTGGCTAACGTTATAAAAAGTAATTAAAGCTTTTTTATTTTGGACTAGCTTTTACCCATGGTTTCGCTTGCAGTACTGTCTCCAAAACCTTTGAATAATTTTTCATGGAACTTTCACTAACAGATAGCTGATCTTATAAGAAGTAATTTACAATTATAAAAAGGCATGCGGAGCTGCGAGCAACAGCTAGTTTTATTATATATCTTTAATGTATTATAAGCCTCTTAACCCTTAAATGTATAATTTTTGTTTTGAATCCTGAAACTAATTTTAAAACAACAACAAAAAAAAATGTAGCTTGCACGCCAAAAGTAATCTTAACGTTATGTTTCAAGAGTAAGGTATTTTCTAAGGTTTTAACATGCGTTCGAAAATGTACACACTCCGGTTTTTGAAAAAAATTATGTGGTTGTGGAATGTATACTATTCGCAACAATATGCCTTTAAGGGTTAAGAAATAAACTTCTTTTTTTTAATTATAAAGGTGACTTAATTAATATTAGTATACATGGTAAGACATTTTCATCCAACCCCTTAAATTGACGTGATTAATTCTACATAATTCTTTTCGTTTATTACAGCGTTATTCTTTTAGTCCCCAAAATCCCATATACCAAAAGTCGAAATAATATATTTTTGCAAGCTACAGTGAGTTTTTAAGTAAAAAAAACAAACAACTCCACCCCTTATTCGTGATAGAAATAGCATATAATTTTTTTTTATGATACGTAGTAAATAATTATCATAATTTTATATTAAAAAAAAAAATAATTTTTAGACCAAGGCAATTACATTTTGTAATAATGAAAAGTCCATTAAGCACTATATTTGTGTAATACACGTTCCCGCCTGCTGCATCTCTAGTGCCAACAGTATTAGATTAGCATATTTATTGTCGCCGCCCTATATGTTGAAGTGTTTTCCAGCGTACGAGGAGTGCGCTCATTTCCCTGATACTGTTAGTAGGTTTATAACCACGCGAGATATTTACATTTTGGTGTAATGGATTTAACTGGTATAGTACGTATTTCGCCGTCAATATGCTTAGAAATAAATGCCTTTCAATAAATTTTATTATAAAACTAACAATCGATTGGGTTTAGCAAAATGCAAGTGCAGATGTGTTATTACTTATTCTTATATAGGTACTTTATAATTCTTAAATAAATATAATATTAAAAATGTATTTAAATACCTTACAATATTAATATATAATAATTAAAAAGTCTAAATAATAAACCTCTTAAAGTGTAATTACTTCTGACTAAAATTTAAATTGAAATAATAAAACAATTAGAATTATTACTAATGAGAAAAAAAACAAATAAGCTTTTTTCAGAAACTATTTTTTTTACATTCTTACTAACTTCTTCCGACGGCATCGCTCGCATTATTAATCAATGTTTGACCTATCCCTCTGGAACAACAGTTTTTTTTATATTTTCTGTACCCCTGACAATTTGTATACAACATTTTCAGGATGATCCGCTTTGTACTCGTGTAATAAATAAATGAACTAACTCACATTTGCATTTATAATATTAGAATTAGGTTTAAAGGACACATTAATCAGTTAAACATGGGTACAAAAAAGTTATTTTTATCCCTTCTCTAATTATTTTTTATAAGTATGTGTTAATCCAGCAATTGAGAATAAGGTAACGACATTTCAAAATTTATTCATATAATATTTAACTTTTGAATTATACACTAAATACACTAGCTTTGCTCGCGGCTTACATTAATGTAGATTTTACAATTAAAATACACCCCATGTTACTAGTTGATTAGCTTTGTATAGGTGTAAGAGTTTTTACAATCAGTTAGGTATTTATTAAGTTTACCCACTACAATAAACAAACAAATCTTTTCTCTTTCGAATAGTGGTATAAATAGGTACTGAGATACGCTCCATTACTACAACACAAAACACAGGCATGATTTAAAGACTAGAAATTGTGACAAACTGGTCGTTCCACGTTTTAGACTCAGTAAAACCAGTAACAATTTTTTATGTAATAGTGTTAGGTTTTATAACAAAGTCCCAAAGCATATTACCGATTTGTCAGACTATAAGTTTAAGTGCCATGTTAAGCGGGTTTTGGTGTCAAAGGGCTATTATAGAGTGCATCAATATGTGAACGATGGTGATGTCTGGAATTGACTCCTCTCTGTGCATCCACTAAAATCGATTGTAATGTATAATGAATTTCAATTATATACGTATATGTTAAAAAGATAAACCCGATCGAGTTTCTTGTCGGTTCTTCTCGATGACTGGAATGTATTCCGAACCGGTGGTAGTTTTGACGTTCATAAACGCCGTCTTAAGGCCTAAATTGAATAAAGTATTTTTGATTTTATTTGATTTGATTTGACTCAGATATTATTGATTCAATATTGACATAGCAACAAAAACGATAACATTTTGTTACATCGATCTAAAAGTTACATTATTTGAACCAAGTACCTAAAGTCAGCTAATGGAAGCAGTCACAGCATTGGGGCGTCACTTGGAATAAACAATAGACTTTAATATTATATGAGCTGGTTACAGCGAAAACGATTAACATTCCTGAAAGTGTCAGGCTAACACGAGCTCGCGATAGAAATGTTTTCGATAAGACAACCCGTGAGGATTACAAAGACTGGCTTTAGTAAACAATGAAAACATTATTGTCGTATTCAACCTTTGAACACTTCAAAAGTAATAGTATCCTTGCTTTCCCAACATCCGTGGAAGCAGACCATAGAAGAAAGAAGACCACAAATATTATTAGTAACAAGAATATAATAGCCAGTGTATTCAAATAAACAGCTATTACGCAGTATAAAGGAAAAAAAATCAATCACCAAGATTCGGTGTATCCACAGAGGTGCTTATATTTTGTACTCAATATAATATTATAGTACAAATAAATATTGACATGAGACCTTCCAAAAACTTCCAAAATTTATTCCAGTGTCCGATCCTTTTAAAACTGATGTATTATACAAGATGCACACCGTTACGCTGAACAATCGTGTTATCTGACGCAGCAATTTAGTAGAACAAATACCTGACATAGAATAGGCATGCAAATTACATTACAAACCGACAACGCCAACATTCAAGCGTTGCTTTAGTATTTGACGATATTGCGTTCAATGCATCCGAAGGCATGTGTACTATTGAATTCTGGTTGTTTGGAGTCTCGCTACCGAAAGATAACATAGAATATTTAGTCGCTTAAAATTTGAGTATGTACCTTTAAATATATACTAGTCATAGACAATTGTCAAAAATCGACCATAATAAAAGGTACATATTTTTCTTCTTCATGTATTATAATATTACATTTATGATAATTGTATTTTTTAACGTGGTAACGTCTTATAAGTCGATGAACGCTGGCTGCACGCACGAAAAAGCATAACTCATTGTAACGTTCCGCCTTTTTTTCTCGCGGGGGAATATTCTTAGACTTCCTACCTCGCCGGGCAGCATAGGTGGGAGTATCAGATTTGTTCTGGTTAAGCCCACTCAATGATCTACTCGCACCATTTAGACAGATGGGCAGAAGCTGCTTCTGCAATACTACTACCTCACCCAGCAAGTGTTGGTCCCTCAACAGGGCCCCAACTTGTAGTCTAAGAACGAAAACCTGGTATTAGGCCCTCTCTAACGAACTAATATGATGTAATGGTAATAAAACTATTGTAACGTTCCTCCTGAGCCGAGCTTGCAAGCGAAATCGACCTAAGCGTTCGGCTTGTGACGCATCTATTTCTCTTCCACTCCATCGGCCGATGCGTCCGAGTAGAAGGGAAACAGCGGCAGCACACAACCTACACGTGAACTGTTTATAAAGTGAAGTGAAAAGTTAATGCGGTGTTCATTGTTTATTAAAATAATAATTGCAGCAAAAATTATGCAGTTTTTCTTCAATGTTTTCTTATAACATTATCATGTAAAATTATCGTTCGATTTACAGAAAACCGTTTATTTTTTGTAAATGTTAAAGACTGTACTGCAGATTTTCTATGAAAGGAGCGTAAAATATTACGTGTAGAGATTTCTAAAGAAAGTTTCGAATCATTCATAGTATACACGAGTCTGTCCCTCAGATTAAATCCAATTATGCTCAAAATGCAGTACTGTGTCATATTGCCCGATCCGATATAGTATCTGATACGATAGACATATCGATTTTCACGTAGGTAATACATAAAAAAATGAAATCATTAAATGAAATCGCGATATTATGTAAATAATAATATAATATAAAAAGGATTTATGCATCTAAAATGCACACACGGTAGTTACAAATATATGCACATATACACTCACGCACACACACACGCACACGCACCCGTAAACGCACACGCACACGCCTACACTAATATACTTTAAACGCCAATAAAATATGTGTTTCTTTTATTTATATAACTATGTTTACTTCTTTGTAATTGAAAAATCCTGTGAACATATTATAGATTATTTTATAAATGCGCATATATCTTGTCGGATTTTCAAATAAATAAATAACACTGAAGTACGTCAATAGCTTCTAAACATAAAATAATACAGAAAATCGGTTGACAAACAGAGAAGAAAAACTACTGAACTGTTCAATGTTCGCTATACAATGTGTTTATAAATAAAAATATACTTATGCCCTACAATAACGTTTAAAATTAACACAAGAATTTCTCTAAAAAGCGTTACCAGGCGCGGCTATTATCGTGTGAATCCTCATGTGAGCTGATGTTAAATGTTAGTTCAAGTAATGTCTACATGTAGGTACGAGTATGTTTAGTAGTCCTTTAAACAAGAGTACAATAACGGAGTTAGTCTTGTGAAACACGCTCGGCACGGTATGAAATCTTGTAAATCCCGAGAGACACGAGTAAGGCTTATATTGTAACTATATAACATTACATATTATATCTATCTTTATTTTATTAACCTACCAGTTTTTGATTCATTGGGAACAGTACATTTTTGGCTGGATAAAAGGTACCATATGTACATTTCTGTACTCCTGACAACGATTTTTTAATTTAATACTAGCTGTTGCCGGCAGCTCCGCATGCATTTCTTTATAATTGTAAATTACTTCTTATAAGATCAGCTATCTGTTAGTGAAAGTTCCGTGAAAATAGGTCTAATTGTTTTGGAGATACTACTACAGATGAAGCCACGGGTGACAGTTAGTCTAAAATAAAGTAGCCTATGTCCTCTGCTGTAATTTTAACTATCCGTCAATGAAATTTCTGTCAAAATCGGTTCATGCGTTTAGGAGATTACCCGGAACAAACAGACAGACAGACAAAAATTTTAAAAATTGTATTTTTGTTATCAGTACCATGTATACGTTCATATCCAATCAGTAAAAAGTCGTTATTTTAATATTACATACAGACATTTCATTTTTATTATATGTATGTAATAAAGTCATTAAATAAAGTCATTGAAGTGCGATTTTTATAAGCACTACGTGTTTAGCTACGTGTGTTATAAGCGGTGTAGTGTTTATGATTTATTCCTTTGTATATAAGATATATTATTAAAACATGAGCCGTCACGGGACGTTTGGCAAATGTGAAACATCGAAATTATTTTGTACAAGTAATATGCATAAAAGAACAGATTACGACAGGAACTAAGTATGGCATAATGTTAAAATAAAATATTACGATTCTTTTCCGGAAAATGGTAACTGTTTATCCAATAAACATTTACTTTCATTAAATAAAAACTTACAAAAATTCATTTCAACTTGTGACAACTCAGTTCTCGTCGCTCGCCACACCATACACACTACTACATATACTGTATATGTGGCGACGCGTCGCCACGCCAGTAATCCGTTTTACGTGCGGCTATAGATGTTGCACATCAATAAATTATGCAAACGAATTCCTAGGTATCAGCTAGTGTAAAATAGTTTTATAGACAATAATAACTTATGAAGATAAATCACAGTGATCTTGAATTTAACTATGAATTTTCATAATGCGTCATTTATAATTTAAATCAATAGTCATTAGCAATACATATTAGTTACAGCCAACAACCGCACTCCAGCTGCCGTACGGTTAATTGATATCTCTTATTATATGTATAGTTTTACTTCATTAATTAAACCTTTCCTTGCTCGAGACCTTACACTGGAGATATGTATATATAAATAGGTAGTGGGAAAACAGTTAATAACATTTCCCTCCTCTGTTTCTTACCCGATTTTCTCATATATTTTTTTTTGTTTAGTAGATATTTATGAGCTTCAGTATTAGAAATAAAATATTTGGGAAAATATCGTTTTTTTTTCCTTAATATTTAATACTAATATTATAAGTTTGTTTGTCTGTGACGCTTTCACGCCTTTACTACTCGACTGATTATCATGAAGTTTTGAATATAATTTGTCAGAGGTAAAGAGACATGGGTTATGGCGGATTTTCGACTACTGGACGACTTAAATTACAACTGATATTATATCAGAACTCTAAAAAATATGTACACCTCACCAGGTGATAACTTAAGTGTAGTCCAATAACGGTGGCGACCACCAAGATATGAGAATTTTTAAACAGTAACCCATGTACCTATCACAACGAAAGCCTCCCGCAGATTCCCATAGACGGGTATTCTAAACCTTTTAAAACGACTCAATTAGTATAGCAATATTATATTCACAGTCACAACTACTATTTTCGCTGTGTGTATGGTGACCGCGACCATATTGGGCTTCTTCCTTTGTTGTTCTGTATGGTGTGTCAGTTTTTTTATTAGTTGGAATCCTTGCTCGCATTTCTCTTAGAATAGGGATTATGTAAGACGGAATCCAATAAAACCTCCTTTCTCGCGTTACGTGTACCAGAGTGTACCCAATGCAAATAAATCTGATTTGACTCAGTAAATATGTCTGAGTTAACTACATCGCAAACCTTTCACATGAATGAGAATCCAGTGTGTTAATCGTAAATAAGTTATTTAATTACTAATACAAAATGTAATTATTATTTTTTTTTTTTTAATCTTACTTACTTGGATAATGATTTTGTTTTTCTTCAATTCTAATTCTAATAATATAAATGCTAATGTAAGCTTGTTTGTTACGCTTTCACGCTTCAACTACTCAACTGTTCATCATCAAATTACAGTATACACGTTCTCAGGGGTACAAAATGAACGAATGTAGGGTACTTTTTGTCAAAAAAAAAAATATACTGTCCCCGAGGGAGAGATCAAAGTTACATTAACGTGAATAAAGCCAATAGCAAAACTGTAGTAATGCATTTATTAAATTTTCGCTTTATTTCTAAGTAATTGTGCTTCTTAGTTTGACTCGCAATTATTTTTTCACATCCTGAGACTTCGTTTCCCCACGTCACGTGACTCCCACGCTTACTTCAATTTTTTTTTTTCGAACTGTCTACACTGTTGACCTGACAAGGCCTCTACAGTTTCACCGGACTACAATTACTTCAATATCGCTTCTCGTACTCTTCGATTAATAGCAGATCTCTATAGATTTATTTCGATAATTAAAAATAATACATTACATTAAAGTGTTTTTTAAATATATGCGTACCTACATAGAACAATATAAATTTCTTACTTAGTTTGAGTTAACGAATACAATATTTAAATACTCCAGTAATTAAACTTTAAGTACCTGAGTTATGAAACTTAAATACCGTTTAATAATTGATAGAAAAATTAATAGAAAACTTTTACTATTAACCTAAAATTTGTTATAACCATAATTATATGCTACATATACTTTAATTATTTACCTAAGCAGTTATTCATTTTTTTTCCAATGTAATACAAATGCAGAATGATACACATATATGTGTCACGAACTCTTATATGTATGTAGGTATAGCTAGCTTAGTTTAGCTTAGACAGATCCGCGGTGTTGCATGCAACGCAAGCCGAGGTTCGGCCACAAAGTGCTTTAAGCGCTCGTCTTAATAGTCCGGTGAAACTGTGAAGACCCGTCAGATCAATAGCGTAGTGAGAACGAAAAAACAACTTCCTACTTATAATTAATAAATGTAAACCTTTCTTACAATATGTATGTTTTAACGTTGGACGCAATTACACCTAATGATAAATGACGATATAGCCTAACACTGTTAACACCCTACATCTAGAGGGGAAAGAGAAGACTAGTACTTAAGGGCAGCTGTCAGAGCATACCTATATGTGCTAGGCACAGATTTTCCACTCGACGGTGATAGCCTAACCAAGCAAACAATGTAAAATGCCATATCACCGTGATGACGAAAACTCTGATTCATTACAAGATTCCACCTTACGTCAATCCTTGCGGTGGCTACTACTGCCACACCAACTGAAAATATAAGAAAATAACTACGCTATTAAACTAAATACAATACTGTAAAACACTTTAATCATCATTGTAATTAACAATTTCCCTGCAGACTTCTATTAAACAAGCTACCCCAGCCATTAAAGGTATTAAAGCCTGAAAAAAGCATTTGTAATTAACAAAGAAATTCGGCACGCGTCTCTAAGCAGCGAATAACCGTCTGATGTAGGTCGGACATCCGAGTAGTTTGTTCATTAAGTGTCAATGTTTATTCTGCACTCTTATAACAGCTTAAGCATTGAAACTAAGTTAAGTGCAGTTAACTTGGATTTTCATTCTAAGCAGTTTTACGTTGTAAAGGCTAAAAACCTTACTGCAACATTTTCAGAACGAGATAGTTTGGTGAAACTGTAGAGGCTTCACCAGGTCAACAGTGTAGTCAGTTCGAAAAAAAAAGCTTCGTAAGTCCGTAGTCTGGTGAAATTCTAGAGGCCTTGCCAGGTCAACAATGTAGTCAGGTCGAAAAAAAAATTTATAACATAACAGCTAGACTAGCTTTTCATCGACTTTGTCTTACTGAAAATCTATTTAATTTATACTTCAATTAAATGATGTCTGCCTCCTTCACTGGGCATATTTTTTTAGTAATATCGTTATAAAATGTATCCCGTATGTTTCTTGAAGATTTGGGCTACCTTTACGCTAAATTTCATAACGATCGGATCAGAGGATTAACCGTTAAAAAAATTGAATAGTTATTTATGCTTGTATTTATAACATAAGTGTGGATTTTTAATTTAAAATAAACAAAAAAAATAGTTTAAGTTCAAATTATCTATTCAATGTATTCGAGCTTTATTAATAATAACCGGCCAGGGCAAATAAGTCTTCCTACAATTGGAGGAATATTTAATCAGATCAGTTGTTCCGGAGATTACCTCTAACCAAACTCCAAACTTTACCTCTTTATATGGACTTTCTTAAATTGATCTCATTGGATATTAAATACAAGTCAAATTTAGACTCGTGTTTGTGCGGATTTTTTTTGTACTAATAAGTCACATTCTTTGACTTTTAAAAGAAAAAAAAGCTTTGGTTTATGAATTAATTTACTGCTAAAATGAATATAGCAAAAACTACTATTCCAATTAAAAGTTGAAATGAATACCACTGTTTACCTCTGACTAGTAGAAATTACATTTATTTTTACGATATAGCAACAAAAAAACTGCGCAGCGTACTCTGAAAATATGTACGAAACATCCATTAAGGTTATTGCAGACTGCAGGTGGACTTTGTTTAATTAACGCAAGAATTTCTGTTCCGCCGAATACTGTAAGGGGTGTATGTAGGTCGGCCAGCCGTGTTTCTATTCATTCGACATTAATGCTTATTGTACAGTCTCTAGGGTGTTTAGGTAAGCAGCCTTTACGGCATTGTATGCAGACGTGCTGTAATGTGTGGCATTAATACCGCTGAGGCTTTAGATTTAGTGCTGTGTTTATGAAGGTACTCTTTAATTTTATGACAATGATCCTCGTGTGAGGTGCGCCGTTGTATTACATTTTTATATCAAGTACTAGCTGATATCCGTAACTTAGTCTGCTTTGTTTATAATCTTAACAGTATATTTAATCTTCACGGGAAAAATATTAAAAAAGTCGATAATAAACTGTGATTATAAAAATCTCATTATCAGATCGGACTTAAAAATTTAGGAATAGATTTAAGTATAAAATGAAAAATCGAGATGTACAATATTTTTTTATAAACTTGATTTATAATTATTTTTTTAAGTTTTTAATTTTTTTTCTATTAAATTCATGTAAACACAAAAAATAAAAAAAGGATCAAATTTAGATCATGTTTAAGAAAGTTACGTACGTCTTAAAAACTTATTTCTTTAAATTGGATATTTTGAATGAGTAATAAAAAAAATCTGAAAATTTATCAGGATTTGAGGGATATTAAAACATATCAGAAAATTGAGGAGATCCAAAAAAGATTTATTTCAAACCGTCCGGTTTTCCGTGGAACACCCCTTATGTATATAGGTATATAGCTCTAATGTTGTTAACATTTTAAGCATTTAATAATACGAACAAGACAAGCTATCCTATAGTTTTTATATGATACGTACACAACTGCAGATGTCTATCACCTTATTTATACACATAGAGAATCACTAAATGACAACATTTTAAATATTTAAGAACACGTAGGCAATTCTACGAGGAATTATAGTTTCAAATCGATTTGTATTTTATTGTATCCTGTAGGTTAAAAGCCGCCGTAATCATTTATTATTTTATCTCGATAATCACCACTTCTCTAATAGAGTTCTAAAACCAAATGTACTGTAATGTCCCATATAAAAAGTGAAACACCACAAACCTAGAATATCAAGGAGTAACATCGACGAATAATTCATCAGTCGGTATCTTTGACTCCGATCGGTAATATTTTATTCTTAACTTGATTTATTTTAATTCTATAAAATGTTAATGTTCCCTTTGTCTTGAATTTATTCACTTATAACCAAAACCAATATTATTATTATATAGTTACAGAATACCTAAAAAAAAGTCTGAACAGTTCGACGATAGAAGTGACTATAGTCTACGTAACCTATTTGTTGATTTTCCCTAACATTTCAAGATACATGTATAAGTTCGTGAAACATACATGCTTGGTACACGTGTGTATGCTCTACGAATTCATATATGTATGAAATAATAATTAGCTGAACTTAGTTAGACTCGGGATACTCGGTGACAGTCCAAACCGAGGTGCGTCGTGCGCCCTTGTGCTAGTTGCTTATATAAAATCAGGTGAATGCTTTAAGCGCTCCCCTTAGTAGTCCGGTGAAACTGTAGAGGCCTTGCCAGGTCAACAGTGTAGTCAGTTCAAAAAAAAGAAAAGTTTACCTTTAAAAATTGTCCAGTCAATAGTACGAACAGTAAGTCAATAGTACAATCATCTGGTCATTGGTATAGTTTTAATTATCCACCGACCTACATCAGACTGTTTTGTTCAACAATAAATAAATATTTATAGTACAACTGCCAATTACACCATGAGCATAATAAAAAGGAAATAATTATACTGGTTGTTTGACATAAGGAGCACTTCACGTGATGCGGACAATGAAAAAAAAGTATGGTTCTGGAATTCGTTCATACTCTGCCTAATTGGTATTCAAGTATGTATAAGTGTGAATACACCGTATTTTTTTCTATGATGTTTATTTAACAAGTCTTTTAAATAATGTCTTCTATTCAAATATATACTTGATCATCATCATCTCCTTACCCTTATCCCACCTAAGTAGGATCGGTACAACATGCTTGTCATGTTGTGATGTATGATTTTGCTTAAGATTTACAATTGGCCGCGCGCGCCTAACATCAATCCTCCTTGGGATTATTTTGTAGTACCATGGTTTCTGTTCAAGTTTTCCAACTCTTATGATAACATAATTGGCTGCACGGCTCCAGGATTTTGTGTCACATAAATCGGTGTATATTGACTATTCCAATATTTAGTTATTTATTAATATTATACTAGCTGCCCATTCCGGCTTCGCACGAGTATAGTAATGAAGAAAGTGAAGAAAAATCTTTCCTTTACGTTACAACAAAGTAATCAAATAAAATGCCAATAAACAAGTGTCAAGTCTGTCAATATTTTTGAAAATCTTCCCACTGTCTTTTGTCTCATTTCATTCACTTTTAAATGGAGTTATTATAAGCCAAATTTTTCACTCTTTCATACGATATTTCAAACAATTTCCTTCATACAAATCTGGTCCTGATAATTACAAACACACCAAAAAAGAATGAGCCAAATAGGTGCAACCGTTCTGAAGCGGTGCGCTTAAATACATTCGGCAATTGATTTTTAATTATATAGATTTATTACAATAATACCTACCTTAAAACATTTTTAAAGCTTAAGACAATACATATGTTAATGTCGCACCATTTTAATATAATATTTGGTAATTCAGCCAGCCTAGACAAGCGTCTGATGTCAACCCAGTATGACATATTTATACATTAATTAACCTTTCTCCTTAACTAATGTATTTGCCATGTTTATAGTTTATATATTATAAGTGTACTTTAAACCATATTCTGAAATAAAAATTAATTAAAAACCGGTGGTCCAAAATTATGTTTTTTTTAATGTTGTTTCAAAATATTTACTTTTCGATTTTGTATATTTTATTCAGAAATTTATTTTATTTTTAAAAAGACCAATTAGTTTTCCATATAAATTTCTAATAGCAAATTTGTTCAGTAGGAACAAATTACTTCCGATAAATCCAAATTTCAAATACAACTATTATTATTATATACAACCCCATAACTCGACAAATAACACAGAAAAAATAGATTGTTTGTCCACGTTTATACCTACTGGAAGTTTAATTACCCTGGATATGAACAAATTCCAGAACCTCACTTTTTTTCGCCGTCAGCATTATGTGAAATGGCCCATATGTTAAATTTTGTAATTGATTACCTTCGATAAAGCTCAGCTAAACTAAAACATGTCTAAGTGTGTACCTAATTGTGAAATCTCACCCTGTTCTTGTTTGTAAGCCTTATACGTATGTACATGTAATTAAGCCTCACTCTGTAAGGGGTTTCCTTTGCCCGACAACCCTGCATATACTGTCCCTGACCGCTGACCAGTGATGAAATATTTACTCGACACGAAACCCATTGGAAACGTGCGTCCACATTTTTACGACTTTAATAAAGAGTTTCATATGTTCTGTGGTTATCATAAAATCGTTCAGTATGTATTCATATCGAGTTAACTTTAAATATAAAAGAAAAAAAAAAAGCGTGTTTTAGACCACACGACTGTAGTAAAACTTCTTTAGCTCCATCTATATGTACTCGTATGTATACATATATATTATATATGTATAATATAAACAAGTATATATATATATAATTTTTTTATTCACCCGAAAATTCACGAAATATGAACTTTAAAATGAATTCACAATTGTATTCACTTTAAACGTAGAATATTTAATGTATTGAACAAAATATTAATTTATAAAATTGTTCAAGAACTGAAATTACGAAAACTCCCTCTCAACTTCCGTTCGCCTCCCCTGATCACAATTTTCGTAACGCTGTCGTTATGCATTCACCAGCTTACTCTCCAAGTCAAGTGTGCGTAAAGAACAATTGAACGTCAATCTGTCAATTATGTCAACATTCTTGAAGATATACCTATTATCATCTGGTTCACTCACTCACTCAATGTTTTTTGTAGAAATTTCTAAACACATCAATTTTTAATTTGTTCGTACGATTTTTCAAACGTTTTCTAACATACAAACCTTGTCCGGACAAGTACAAGCAACAAAGATGATTTCTATTTAGATAGATTAAAAAATATATATGCAATCTATTTGTGACAATATGATCTGTGTATTATAATGAAACTCTTTGCCCACTGTGGCATTTTCACGTTGCCAAAACCACAGTGCATTTTAAAAATTTACGACTTTGTATAGGAAATTATGTCAACCATTACTATCTACTTATATTAATACTGACGCCGTCCGTGTATATGTGTATTTTAATTAACACGTGTAATGAATTACCAACGATATATTTTTTTAACACTTTGATGTTTACAGCTCATTAAAATCATAGAAGGTACATAGGACTCTACATATAGACAACCTAATTTTTGTTACATGTAATTTAGTACACTATCTATTAATTTTATGTAAAGTATATATTTTCGTATCAGCACTACTTCCCATGTTCTTTTTATCATTGTAAAGCTGGTCAACTATTAAAAACATCCTTGAGCTATTACGCTTACCAGTGTTGTGCTACTCCCATACCTGCGCCTACCTACACGAAGTTTTGCCTATGGTCACACTTAAAGCAAATGTGGGAAGATATTCTTTTATGCGTTACGTACTATCGGATTGCGTGACGATACACGCAGCACGATAACTGGGCCGACGGTTCTTACGCACATCAAAGGAATTTATCGAACGCTAGTTTCAAGTTATTAAAAAACACAGGTGTGGGAACGTATAATCTGTGCCTTTATTGGAATGATTCTTGACATTAATTTTAACACGACAAGTAGTCAAAGCTTCGTCACGTAGATATAGGAGAAGCATGAGACGAAAATGTTCAAATGCTTTTCTGTTCAGGTATTGTTTACGTTAATTAGACATGCAGATGCTGTGGAGTTTAGAAGATAGTCGACACACACGGTCCAAGATAACAATATTAAATGTAGCCTTTGCACGCGGCTTTATGCATGTTAATATAGACTTGAGCTATCCTTCGGGAGCAGTATATTTTTTGGGTATGACAGGTGCCCTATGTCTTTTTCTCTAACCCCTGGTAATTTCTATGCAAAATTTAGTGACGCTCGATTCTACTCTGGGTATTGGTTCTACTAGGCGTGAAAGGGTAACAAAGAAGCAAGCTCACATTCCCATTTATAATATTAGTAAAGATTTGTTTTTTTTTTGTATTAGGCTTACGAAACTGGATATAATCTGACAATACGATACTGTATATTCTATAACTATACATAAAATTAAAAACTTAAATGGTGCATATGTGGGAAAAATATACAATAAAAATCTATCTAACTATTTAACTCATTTTACTTTTATATTATTTAACTTTTTAAGTACTATTATATCATGTATTGCGCATAAAAGTTTGTAGTCCGGTGAATCTGCAGAGGCCAAAAGAGCTAACAGAGCAAGTCAGGTCGAAAAAAAAAACGCGCATAAATGTTAACTAACGAATGAAAGGGGGTGTTTGGCGGGATCTTAGTTTGTCATGTAGTGGTTTTTATATTTTATTCATAATCTTGTGTTATTACACTCTATATTTTGTAATATTGGTGGTGTTTTACGTAATATAGTTTGGTTATTATGCACAAGTGAAGTGGATGGGAAATAATATCACGGAGCATGCATTCTGAGATGCCACCAAAACTCCATGGAAAAGTTCTAACAAGGAAACCACCATCTTGTTAGAAAATTATAATTATCACAAGACACTTACTTGGCAAAATCTTATTACTTGACGCTGGCTAGTGCACAAATCGTGACGGAGCCAAAAAATAAAGAAGAAGAAGAACGAATGAAAGATAACAATCGAGCATTCGATATGTTTATTGCTATTAGTTTACTCCTAGGCAGTATATTAAATCATGTACATATCACTAAATATTATTAAGCAAAGTCGTCCGCTGCGTCTGTGTGTACACGATAAGCTCAAAAACTACTAAACATATTGTAATTCGGTTTACACGAATAGATAGAGTAATACATGAGGAAGGTATGTAATTTGTCAAAGTTTTATGTAAATTGGTTCAAATATAACGATAATTGTTGCCAGTGTCAAAAAAGTCAAGCCGCCTGGGGCGTTTTATCGATAACGCTGCCTAAATTTTTTAAGATATAACAAATCAATGCATAATGCGTTATTCTTCTATAATAGATCTACAAAAAGCCTGCGATGGTATATACCTATCTTATAAGGATAGCTTACTACACCCATCGACCTTCTAAAGAATGATCACATACAATGAGGTAATCGGAAGGCTATTTAGACGGATGCAGTATTAATCCTTATCAAATAAAATACATTAGTAAAATTAAGCATTTTATGGACATAAGTATATATTTTTTATTATCAGGGCAGGACAACGTCCGCCGGGCCTGCTAGTGAAATATAACACGCATTTAAATTACGAAAAGATGTACTTACTGTTTACAACACTTAAGGTTTTTTTTTTTTTTGGATAGTCGTAATAAGGTAATTATTTAAGTCCTAATATTGAACGAAAGAGTTGGAAACATCGCGAGTTTGATTCCCGTTCTGTAACTTTTATTTGATCAGCAGGATTGATCATATTGCGTCTGAATGTTAAATATATATATACATACATCTATATCGGTTATTTGATTATCATATTATAAGCTAAGCTTGGAATTTACAAACTCATACATCATACCTTTAGTAAATACAATTTTATTAATACATGCTACATTGTTGAATTTCTTTTTGTTTCGAAACTATTCATCAATAAAAACAATTATCAGTCCCCTTATAATTTATACCTACTTAAATCCTTAGTTTTACACCTTTTAGGTACTTTTTACTTTATAGTTTTGTGAAGTACTATACAGTAACAAAGAACGAAATAAAAAATAATTAAAAAGATGATTTACAATACAGTTTTAAAGCATTCAGGAAATAAGCTATTTTGAAATATAGGAGAGAAAATAATAAAAGTACAATAATTCTCAAACCCTGATTACAATAAAAACTTACCGCCAGAAAATATTCCTACAAATGATAAAATCCGACTTTACCCGCTCGGAAAGTTACGCCGAGTCATAATAAATTCATTATTATGAAACATTTACGAGATTACCATCAATGTACGTTTTATAACGGTAGACAAACGCCATATTCCCTTAATCCCACCTGCACCGGCCGCTCTGACAACACCGAACTATCAATAATTCAGGGCACAATCTTGCCAGTGGCGCACAGATATTATTTTAATAAAAACGGGGCCTTACCTCGTGGTCCCAAACCATTCGGATCACGAACATAACTCGTGCCAAATAAAGCAAAATGTGTGGTTTTATGAAACCATGATACAAGTAAAACTTTTTTTCGGAACGTATATCGTTTAGATAAAAAATTTAGAAAAATTATTTGATTTAGGGTACGAAAATCGCTATTTTTCAATCTACGTATTAGAGTACAGAATACATAATAAATATAATAATTCCGATGATAGACGCATTTCAAAAACTGAGCACAAAATATGTATAATTTTCAATTGATCCATGGGCACCGTCACATAGGTCTTAGCTGCTCTGCCGAGAGCCTTTCACTATACCCCTACTCCGCAGCCGGCTGCAATGCGACATGCGATAGATGTACAAACAAATTTGAAGCGATGTAAAAAACTTTGACGTTAAAATCACAAAAATAAGTTTATTTATACATAACTACTTGATTTTAACTTTTATTTAAGCTACGTCTCCATAAGTTTTACCATATCATCAAAGATCGTCTAAATAGGCCCAAAAGAGGACTGCAGTTACATCCGAACTAAATCACTAGTGCTTTATGCATTGTATCATAAATATGTTAAAGCCCCTTTACTTTTACAATTCCTAAGCGTTATCCGCTCTATAACACTTTTCTCTTCTTGAGAATGAAATTGGAAAGTCTTGGAAGCTACTGCGTTTAACAATCATTCATATATTGCAGACTGAATCATAGCATTACATATTGGAATGCCTTGCGATTAAATAGATAAAAACATGCGGCTATGATATATTTGCAGTAAAACTCTATACAAGTTTTACCATTTTTTTTTAATACTTTATTGGTTAGTGTTTGACCATAATCTCATGTAATGTTAAATCATAATGTAGTCTAAGATGGTAGTCATGCTGAACGTAGAGGGAGACTGGCTCTCAAGTGCAGCTGCCGGAACACACCAACTATCAACGAAAAACTATTTGGCGACAGATTTTCAACTTGAGGTTGGTAGCTAGACAGGCGGACTTAGAAAAAGCCCTACTACCATGGAAAATGCATTTTATACTGTCCTTTTACACAAGCAAGATTTATTCAGAAATTAAATACAATATATAAGAAAGTCTTAAGCTAACTATGAGGCCTGGATGAACAAGTGTCATAAAACCAACCAAATTATTTTAAAACTAGCTGATACCCGCGACTTTGTCTTCTTCTCTTTATTATCTTTACAATCTATATTATGTACAGAGAAAAAAAGATAAGCACCACACCGCTTGCCTCGTTTCTCAACGGCCAGAAGACACGTCGCTGAACACGTAGTTCTTGTAACAATCGGAGTTTCTCAAAAACGTTTTATATTCAATATACGTATATAAATTTGTTTTAGAAAGACGGCGAGGATGACCACATACGGACCGACATGGAGGTGAAGAAGCTCGATAAGCCGGGCAGCCTGTCGCCAGTGAAACCGGCACTGAAAAAAGAGAACGATGACGACAAACGGTCCCGTTCTAGTAGCAAATCGGAAAAAGAGCTTAAACTGCCTCCAGAGAAGTCGCCCAGTGATGACGGCGCCGTAAGAAGGGAACGGCGAATGTCAAGAGCGAGTGACAACTCCAAAGATACTTTTGAGAGGTATAACGAAGAGGATTTTATACTGATTCTATTATAGTTTATTTATTTGTTTACCAACTTTAAAAAAGTCTGAATTCGAATCCTTTTTTTTATATTCCAGAACTTCGTCCTTTTTAAATCATCATCATCTTACCCTTATCCTACTAAGAAGGGTGGGCACAACATGTTTTCCTTTTCCACTCTCCCTTGTCAAATACCATCTTAGTATTAACACCTGTTATACACATATCATTTTTCACACAATCCATCCACACCTTTTTTAGTCTTCTTCTACCTCTATCCGTTCCCTTTCAAACTCAAAACTTTTCTTGTTACATGACTTTTATCTGTTCTCATAATATGTCTGTACCATATTGACCTATTACTAGATAAGTACCTAATGATGGTCAAAAATGATCTGGTGAACATTTTTTACGCTATATCTCTTTGAACTTGGTTTTATTTTTTGGGTTACGATTTTCTAAAAACCAAGCAATACGTATAGTATGTTAGTAATTTCATACTAAAGCACACCTACCGACCTTTTACGAATAAGCAAAGGACATAAGTAGTAAACATTTTTACGCTTTAATATTGTTCCCTACGTGATGTATACCTTACCACAACTCGTAGTATCTAATTTTGAGGGTACCTCACGTACCAATTTTATTGAATCTGGCTTTCCTAAAATATTTTCCTTATAAATAAGATACTATGAGACTCTTTGCCAAAAAAACCACACCAAATATCGCAAATGTAATCGTACACTAATTAATTAGTGTGTACTAATAATACACGGCATATTAGTATTTTCATATAATCAGAGGTACAGATCTAAGTAAGTATTCAGATTTACTCACGATGCATTGTTAACTCTAGCAATCGAGAAGTGTTTTAATACAATTTAAAAAGTGTATAAATATTTGCAGATGCGTACAAATAAAAATTATTGAATAGATATTACTAAGATTTAATGACTGAACTTCAATATATTTATAATAAGTTAATCGATAAAGAAATTTAACTTGAGTTAGGTAAATGTTTAGTGTGGCCAGGGTAGTGAAGTATGCTGAGCGTGAGCCCTCACTCTGGTCCGCATACACGCTGAGCGGCGGAGGGGTTTTTTAGCCGGTAAGAGTTCGGCATAACCCTCACGCTGTCCCCCGGCAATGTGAGGGTATCCGATGCAGGTTTTTTCCGTCCTTAAAAAAAATGTAAATAAGTTTCGTCTATAGAACTATGTACTATGGGTAATTATAGAACAGAAATAAAACTGTTTAAATGATATCAGAATGGAGATTATGTCAACTGTATATCCAACTGTCCGTTTTTTTTTTTCGAACTGACTTTGCTGTTGGCCCGAAGACCTCTACAGACTCACCGGCCTACTAAGAGGACCGCTTAAGGCACTCACCCGATAGTTTGCTTACACTTTTCATATCACTTGTAAGATATACACCACATTAGGAACTATCATTAATACCAACATAGGGTTTTCCAATAACCTTCCATTCCATTCCATTCCAACCTGCGAATTTAGAAAACTCTATAAGAAAAAGTCTAGTCTAATGAACAACTTATAGGCTAAAAAGTACGCGAAGTGTGAAAAAAGAAATAGTGTAAATTAGCAGTGCGACGTGGTGCGGTATGTAAGGAGTCGAATGTGGGTCAGCCGCCCGATACGAACCAAGCATTACCAAAAAAACCGAACTGTGAATGCCTATGTTAACGTGGTGCTATAACTCACGACTCAGTAGGATAGTCTTGCACAAAAAATTCAGTTGATACAGAATTTGTCCCAGTTAATATAACTTTAACGACAGTAATTAAATATTTAAAAAAACTCAATGTAAATGAAAACAGAAATAAAACCTCAGCTCACCTCAACTCATGTCTAGTAACTAAATAGGGCTGAAGATGTTTATTAGTTGTAGCGTCAAAATCAAAAAATCTGTATTTAATTTAGGCCCTAAGAAGGCGCTTATAAGAGTTAAAACCACCACTGGTGTGGAAAATATAAACGTTATCGAGTTTATCTCTTTAACGTACATATATTTAAACGGTGTATAGATAAAGGTGTCAGTTGCAGATATCACTATCGTTCACGTATTTATCCACCCTGCAATAATAAATGAATACCCTTTGGAAACCGAAACCCACTTAACATGGCACTCAAACTTACACTCCGGCAAATCGGTAATATGCTTTGGGAGTTTGTTGTAAAACCTAACACTAACACCTAAAAAACTAGTACTGCTCTTACCGAGTCTGAAACATGAAAACGGGGATGCACGTCTCATATGAAACCGATTTTAATCGTCTTATGTTTGAGTCCATTGAAGTAGTAAAATGTTATTATTAAGAGATATATGAATAAAAATAACAAAAGACCATATGAAAATGACACTTGTGCTAACAACATAATTACCGTAATAACTAAGCCCGAACTCGTAATCGGCACTAATCCATCATCGGCTTACAGATGATTGATCGGATAATACGCCTTTCGCTTTGTACAAAATCCCAAAATAGACACGACGTATCACCATAACGCTACATACACTTCAATAATAAGTTACTGAACTTCGAACAGTATCTAACTTTGTACATAGAACCAGTGTCCATGCTCATATGACGAGGGCTTAAGTCCTTCGTTTGTAACTTAAGTTTTAACGCTTAATTACAAATTAAGGGTCTCATACATGACAGGATGGATATGCGCCGTATAAGCCCACATGGCATTATACAAAAATAAAAGACTTATATACTGCTGCTATTTGTGCAATATTCTACGATATTTCTATACGAATGTGATTATACCACTAGCTGATACACGCGACTTCCTTTACATTTTTATATTATCTTATAATATATATTTTTATAGAAAAACAAAAAAAAAAACTGAAATCAAAAACATACTTCGCTTACATAATTTATTTGTAATCAAAAACATATATGCATATTTACCCTCTCGTGTGCATGCAAACCACACTACTTGAACCACATCTTCACGGCAAGAAAGCATACGTTATTGAAAGTGGTGTCATTGCAAAAATAGTAATTTCTTATAACAAAGTATGAAATAAATTATTTTTTCTTCAATGGGCCGAGAGTCTAAGAAATAAAACTAAAAAGAATATCGAAATCTGTCCAATAATGTGCGCACAACGGCAGACCTCTATAATTTTATTTATACTATGTAATGTCACTACATTACTATACTACTATACTATTAACTATATGATATAAAGAACATAGTATATATATAGTATATAAGATATCCTCGCGCCTAAACTAGGGCGAACCTATATCTCAATCGCTAGACTCTTCCGGAGTATAATGTTAGTGTTACCTTTTCATAGGGTTTAATAAATTTTTATATACAACTAGGTCTGCCCGCGGTTCTATACGTTTTTATCAACGATAACTATTTAGGTCTGCATGAAAAAAATAATTTTTGGGTACTAAAAAAATATTGCTGTGAACGGACGACATATATTTGTTATGAAGCGAAATCTCCCGTATTTTGTGCACAGTTATCTGAAATTGATTGTTCACTGAATTCTCTACTGACAGTTTCGTTGAAATATTTAATTTGAACTGTATTTTTTTAACCATCTCACTCACCTGATGTTAAATAACGATACAACCTAAAATGGTGACACGATAGATCTAGAGAGGAGTGTTGTAAATTGCAGTTGTCAAAATACACAGCAAGGTAGATTGGTTACGTTTTTTTTTTACTTGAGAGTTGTTGCTCGCCAGACAAGGATTAGTAAAAGCCCTACCACTACGTTACGGTTTCATCACGACGTATTCCTTCGTCGAAACCTCGAGCATATTGCAAGATTCATACCGACACTGATCGACGCATTGTCCAAATATGCTACAACTGAGACATAATAACCTTACAATATTAAGAGATATTTTTTGAACCCTGACGGATAAAATTATCTATTAACACACCTTATTCACTCATAAAACATATTACAGTGTATTTTTCAAACTCTGCATATTAATGTGGATATATTCGATTAAGCTTGCTGAAATAATAATAATAACAAATTGATTTATTTGATCTCATATTTTACACCCAGAATTATATGCAATCTTGTTCATGCACAGACTCCTTACACATGTTATAGAATAATGAAGATGAAAGTAACAATTAATGTGAATATGTCTAACTTTTTTTTTGTCGAACTGACTACTACATTGTTGACCTGGAAAGGCCTCTACAGTTTCACCGGACTACTAAGGGGAGCGCTTAAGGCACTCACCCGATTTTATATAGGCGACTAGCACAAGGGTGCACGGCGCGCCTCAGCTTGGACTGTCACCGAATATCCCAAGTCTAAGTAGCTTAGCTGAACTATCCATTTCATACATATATGAATTCGTGAAATATACACGTGTACCAAGCATGTATTTTGTATCTGACTACTGTGTTATTATAAACTAATTCTGTTCGAAAAAGGGGTGAAAAACAAACCAACTACTATGTATACCTACATGTGTGTGTGTGTGTGTGTGCACGTGAGTGGGGTAATCGGTGCTATGTTGTGAGAACTAGTGTTTGAAAATATTTTTTCCAGTGTTACTACGTTCGAGGGCCCCATTCCGGAGGATCGGACCTCAAAATATGTCCAACAAAAAATTATTTATTATTATATATATATATATATGTGAGTACCGACATGTACTATTATTTTGCAGGCAGGACTCAAAGTCGACGTCACTCTCGAGTCCAAAGGTATCCCGGAAGTACTTCACGAATTGGCGACAAGCATGTGACAAGACCAAAGATAAAACAAAAGAGTTACTGAAACGGTGGAGGACGTTACCCGAAGCTGAAGGAGCAGGTGGACCGATGCAGCCAGCCGAGAGCAGCGATGAAGACAAGCAACACGGTTGGAGTGTGCACGTTTGGAGTAAGTTAGCTATAATTATAACCAAATATTAGCTCATACTAGCCTGCTTCCTTACGCATTAAAAAATGTCAAACGGTCAATCGAAGATAAAAAATAATTAGCCAAGAACCTACAAAAACCCCGTACCGAAGGGTGCCATAGTCCTATACCGATACGTTAAATAGTATTGTCGTGATTTATCGCCAAAAGAACAGTTTTCATTTTATATATCGAGACGAAGATAAAATAGCGTCCATGTAAATGTATGACGTCATCCATAGTGACGTCATGATTATGATTTAATCTATCAATCCACCAATACCAATCGAATAAAAACGTTAGCCGAGACAGAAATACAATACTGAATTTAGTTACGAATTATCAGTAGATGTGAATAGTCCAACCATTTGAGCGAAAAGGCCCAGTTTCTAGTCGACGCTTTAGTCTCTGGTCAGTCTCTGGTCTCTCTGCGATACCAACCCAACGGAACAAACATGAATCACGCAAGACCAAACTTACTGATTTCTTATCGAAAATTTAATGCTCATTCCTTTTAATCATACACTCATAAAACTAACGCCATAGCGTCTTTTCATTTACTCTGTAATACCTGATTTTCTTATACGAGTACTGTTAGCTTCAATTTTAAATTATAATCAAAATAAAAGCAAAAAAGTTCCTACCTAATAGAAGCAACTGTATATCCCCGGAGAAGCGTAAAATTAGAAATAGTAAATTTTACGACATTTCATACTTTCTCTAGTAATTACTTTAACGTTTTTATTCGTAAACGACGCGCTATGAAACACGATCCAATTTGACAAATTAAGTAAATATTTGATAAAAATCAATATTTTAATTTTCAAATTGTAATGAACTGGAAATCAAACGTTGGTGAAGGGGCTGATGGGACCGTGTAAATAGGTCCCACCAGGAACGATGCGGTGAAAATAAAAATATGTATAAAAATGCGTGAAAGGAAGAGAGAGAGCGTGGAGTGACAGGTGGTCTTGCCTATAAATAAATATAATAACAAAGACCCCAAATAAAAAGCGTGCACTAACCTGCAAGCTCAGCACCTCGTACGGAGCAGCGGCGTCTCAGGATCGCACTCTCAAGAAGAGCGATAGGCGGCGTCGATATCGTTACAAACCGTACAAAGATAATAGCGGTTTCTCTAGTGAAAGCGTTTCGACGTCCACTGCGTATTATACACTGGTGTTGCAGTTCTTCGGAGTATAATTTTCTCCGTTAAATGTGCGATGTACGAGTATATAGCGAAGAATATATAAGCGGTATATGGCGGCGGTGTCAATATTTTATTATTCTTTAAAAAACGTTTCGTTTCAGAATCGAATTGTAAAATATATAATAATAAAAAATTTCAATGTGCAAGAGCCCCACTGCTGGGTCGAAACCTTCTCCTAAGGAATGGTACGAGGATAATCAATACACTAGCTTACGACGTATCAGCGATTTCAAAGACATGGAAATTCACAGTTCTATATTTTTCCCAAGTCTGATGATACCACAACAATATTTTTCAGGTTCAAATCTCTCCACGATATTATCTTCAAACGTCAGCTGACAGTATATACAATTTAAATTCGTAAATGTACGTGAATTCAGAAAAACTGTTTCATACATGTCAACGTTCGCTTCTGAGGATTCGATAAACAAGATAAAATGTCTTATTATTAATCAAGAAATTAATTTGAAATACCTAATAAAGTATAGGTAAATATTTGAATATGGTTACAACTTTACCCTGTAATCTTATCATACGCATAAAGTTCAAGTTGGAGATAATTTGTTTTATTCATGACGAAATTGATTATTTACTTTTCATAATAGTCTTAGTAACCAACCACCGCTCGCAATTTCATACTCGTTAAGTTCTTTATAAAAATTAATCAAAATAGACCATAACCTTTATCAGTCAAAGAATTTTTAGAATCGCTGTACCATTCTTAACGTTTTTGGGATTTAAACAACAAGTAAAACAATACTACTTCAGCATTTAAAATTAATTGAATACTAATTCTACATTAAATTTACTGGATTCAATTGAATTTTAATGTAATAAGCTTAATATATATACGAACAATAGTGAAAGACAATCTACTAACGAACTACCAATGTAAAATAGCACTTTTACACTGGACTTTTTCAAGTACCACCCGTTAAAACGCATCCTCTTAATAAAAAGAATATTTTACCTTTTCCAACCAAATATGTACATATAATATATTGATATACATATAAGATATATATAATATGTACAAGAAATACAAAAATAACTTTTTTTTTATATATATTATAGGGGGCAAACGAACAGGTGGGTCACCTGATGGGAAGTGATCACCGCCGTCCATAGACACTAGCAACACCAGGGGAGTCGCAAGTGCGTTGCCGGCCTTTTAAATATGTGGGCCTCCGGCGCTCTCACTGACCGAACGAAACGCAACAGTGCAACCACTGTTACTTCACGTCGGTTTTCTGTGAGAGGGTGGTACTACCCCGGGCGAGCCGACCCATTCATGCTGAAACCAGTAATAGCTTCAGCGTAGCTCTACCACCTTAAACTATAACTTTCTAATTCCCTTATTTAATTCCTTTGATCGACAAGCGCGGTATCCCATAAAATGACCTCTACAACTGTTGTGTCTTCTTTCTACACAAAAAAAATCATTACTTATCATCATTTTCTTTTCAAATTATTGAACGCGATGGTGCCCCTTATGTTCACAAATAAACCATGGTAATTTTTTAGAATATTTTTTTATATCCCTACTTTACCTACCACAATCTCACTTGATGTTACATGATGCTATGTCCAAGATTATCAATACACTAAACCTAGAAGTATTGGGTCACGAGTATACATACAGTATATATGCTTGGTAACAAATTTTCAACTTGAGGGTTGTAACTATCTAGACGGCATTAAAAAATCCCTACCTCCATGCAGACAAGATGTTCTGCGATTGTATCCAACATCACACGGTCCCACTCATAGCGGCCGACTACACTTCGAGATTTATAAGATAATAAGAAGAATGTTTTCCCCAGTGTCAAGGTAAAATCAAAACAACCCTTCGCTTGCGTTAACCCACAACCTTTCTGCAAATCAAAAGGGTACTAGACACAGCAACAGCAGTTAAGTTATTGTATATTAGCTAACTGCCGTTCGAGCGGCGACAAGAGTTTATCTGAGAATACCTGATTGATACCTATTATCGACACTTTTACCTATCAACCTTTACCAAAACAAGATGTTGAATCACATGTCGATAGATCGTTTTGTTCGATAATATTTTATTTATAGCAACGCCCCTCTTTTGTTTACAAAAAAAAATATCACAGGCTATCGACAATGCGATAACCATTTGCCCAGCACCATGATAATCAAACATATTCTGCACGAGACCTTAACCCCCTACGGATTTATTATTGCTTTGATGATAACCTCTTACAGATTACATACTTATTGTGTTTAAATATTAACCAGCGAATTCACCTAAGTTAGGGCGATGTATTTTTAAAATCGCTTTTTTTTTTTTTTGTACTGTTATACCCGATTAATAAAGCTTACACAACTAAGCTACAACGTAATAACGCTTTCTCTGTATAATTTTCAAACTACGACGAAAAAGAGAAAAATATACACAATTAAATGTATTTAGAAAAGAATTGCGGTGTGAAAAAATAGGTGTAAAAAAATATTGGAAAAAGAGTTAATTCTATACCTGTGCGTTAATACAGAGAATCGTGCCGAAGAAGAGAAAATTGAAAATGGCGAAAATCTACTGAAAAACAAAACAGCGATAAAAAACGGCTAATTATTTTAAGGCAAAATTTACTTGGAAGAAAGCATGGTGAAAAAGAGTATGTTATTCACTATGAAATTTACTTGAAAAGAAACTGTGGTCAAAAAGGAGTGAACCTACACGACTAAATCTATTTGAAAAGTAAGTCGCGAGGATAATAATTATATGCAATGAAAGCTACTGAGAAACTTATATACAACGACACAAACTTTAACGTACACAATGATAGAGTAGTGATTAACTTTACAATAAATTCATGCACATATATCTTTGGATTTACATTCTGCATCGTCCATCATACAATATCAGAAAATAACCTGATTACAACAGACTATATTGAGTGACTATATTTCGTAGATGGTAGAGCTACGCTGAAGCTATTACTGGTTTCAGCATGAATGGCTCGGCTTGCCCGGGGTAGTACCACCCTCTCACAGGAAACCGACGTGAAGTAACAGTGCTTGCACTGTTGCGTTTCGTTCGGCCAGTGAGAGCGCCGAATGCCCACATATTTAAAAGACCGGCAACGCACTTGCGACTCCCCTGGTGTTGCTAGTGTCTATGGACGGCGGTGATCACTTGACATCAGATGACCCACCTGTTCGTTTGCCCCCTATAATATAAAAAAAAAGTGACAATAACAATTTGCACAAACTATTTGACATTCCGATGACTTTACCACGAAAGACAAATAGCACTTATCCACACGTTATTTACGTATACTTGATCATTTGACTTCGCAAACATAGCCGTTCAAACTTTATATCACATTACAAGTATGTAACTTTATTTATGTATGCTTTAATGAATTATATAAACAGAGGTAACTAAAGATCGAAGTAAAAGTAGATATCTATTCTGCAACGTCTAAATCAATTTCTGCTGTAAGTTGACTAGCTGTTGATCGCAGGTTCGCTCACGTTAATGTAAAGTTTTACTTATCCATTTGGAACATTATTCTTTTCTGTTTAAATAGTGTTTTATGTCATGTTCTATACCCCTGACAACACGCAAAAACTCATGACGTCGGATGAGTAGTAAAGGCGTGGGAACGTAACAAACAACCAAATTTCATTGGCATTTATAATATTAGTTTGAATTAAAATACAATTTACACTTTGACTTTCATTTACAATTTGAATTGAAATAAAAAGTAAACCTATGTCGAAATGTTTTATAACATATCAATAATTTATAAATAACACAATAAGGTACTTCGAGAAGTTTCATTTATCAAGAATACCTAATATTGACTTAACTGCAATTGAATTTTTGCGCCCGCTCGTGCATAGGGTTGCATGAATTTTTAAAGGAGACATCCGAATGTACAAAGTGAAAGTTATAATAACATATAATTAATAATTCTATGAAAATCCCGTAAGGCAGGCTGATAATAACTTAGGATAAGCAACGTACCAGAAGCTACCTTTATCAATTTAACCCCTGGACTGTCCAAAACCTTAAAGGTGTAAAGTTCCATAAAAACTAATGTAGAGCTCACGGGGCACAGGTCAACAGACTGTTGGCAACATAAGCTTAAAAAAATACCAGATTTATTACAAATATTTGCAAAATAACAGATGTTGTATTATAAAATTGTATTTTTTTTATTTGAACGAACTTTTTTTACAATGTAATAATGTACGATGTCGTGAAATAAAAAAACACAATCATTTTTATATTTGGGTCTTAAAAACTTAGCCGAAGACCTAAAAATATAAAGTGATTGGTAAAATCAAAATCAAAATGCTTTATTCAGTTGAGGCCCTAAGAAGGCTCTTATGAACGTTAAAATTACCACCGGTACGGAGCCCAGTCATCAAAAAGAACCGGCAAGAAATTCGATCGGATTAATCTTTTTAACATATCTAGATGTATATTTAAAATATATTTCACGTTACAATCACTTTACTGGATGCACAGAGAGGAGTCAATTCCAGACATCACCATCGTTCATCGTTCAATCGGCAGATGTTTGTAATCGCATCACTTGAGAGCGGCAACGTTTATTTTGTGTCTGTATTTGTCAGGTCAAGGTTTGTATGACATAAAATGTTTGAAAAATCGTACCAATAATTTTGGGTTAATTAATCTCCATATAAAAAGTGGATAACTAACTGTGGCAGAAGACAGTAAGGAAATCTTCAAACATATTGACAGATTAATATTAAGTTGCCATTTTTTTATTACACGTTCGTAGTCTAAATGGAATATTGTGTCTCAATTTATGAGCCGAGTTGACCGCCTAGTCATTAATATTAATTAAAAGTTCGAAGAATCCATAACAACAATAGAAATGAAACTCAACGACTACCGATTATACGCAGTTATAGTTTCAAACACAGTAGTGAAAATGCGAAGTGAGAAGTAACAGTAAATCTAAACAGACGGCTAGTGCAACCGACGACTGCATTGCTACGCCTATGCAAATTTATACTTTGGTCTGTGACATTTCGAAATTGAGCAACATATATTTATGTCGCTATAGATTTACAATTTGCAGAACGGTATGATAGCGGTGACTGCCTATGAATATCAACCAACTTTAATTTATACATGTATCATGAAAATCTGTTTAAAATATCATGGTTTTCTACTTATAATTTTTGGTCTAACAGTCGGTTATAATGTAATTAGTGTGTCACATGTATCTCACTGTATTATTTATAAGCACGCCACTACCTACCGCGTCACCTCACGACAAATCGATTTTCACCTATTCCTGATGTAACTTACGTGGCCGAGCCCCTTGTTTGTGTAAAGGCAGACCCATATTCATAGTCTTTGAATATATGCTTTTTATTATACATAATATTATAACTTCTATTATGTATATAAACTTTATATCACATTTTCACTTTTTGAAGTTATACTTCTTTTGGCGCGTTAGGGAAAAATGATAAGAGTAAATTTTTACGATGCGCGCGCACACCGTCAAGAAAAACCGACACCCCGAAGTTAGCTATAGTCAACATTTAATTCAAAAAAAGTATGTATGTATTAAATACCTTTTTTCTATTGTTAATGTCGTTTTTTCTACAAACGTAGAATAAGGCGAAAGATAAATTTTTTGAAAAGATTGTTATATTGTTACGCCAAAGAAGTATAACTTTTAACGCGTGTACATAAGTACACACACACTTTTTTTTGTATACTTATATAGGTTAGCGTTTAGCCACAATCTTTTCTGATGTTAAATGATGATCTGGTCTAAGATGGTAATCAGGCTAAACATAAAGAGAGACTGGCTATCAAGTGCAGCTGCCGGAACACACCAAGAGGTGCTTGGCGACAGATTTTCAACTCGTGGGTGGGTGGTAGCTAGCCAGGCGGACATAGAAAAAACCCTACCAACATGCTATGATTTCATCAACGATATTTTCCTTCACCGAAACCTCCGACTCAGTCGCTAGGATTTGAACCTACGTCCTTCGACGCTGTGTCCGAAGACATTACGAACTGAACCACCATCGCTTGTTCGCTTCAATTGTTAAATCGATTTGTTTAACATTAATTATGACGGTTATTGTGTAAAAATTGATTATTACATTAAATATTTAAATAAATCAATAAAGAATATTCATGCTTCATTTCATTTAATGCATAGTTCTTTTTAATTTACTTTTAAAATGTTTACTCAGTCTTATAAAAAAAATCTTGAAAACTACTATTATTTACAACTAGCCAGTTTACAACAGATCATGTCTTCCTTTTACAGTACAAAAATGTAAATAAAATGACAACTGAAGAACTTAACTTCAGTCTATCAATTCTGTCAATATTTTTGAAGAGCTCCATACTGTATACTGTCTCACTCACTTTGATATAGAAATTTTTTAACCCATTTTTTTCACACTTTCACAGGATTTTTCAATAGTTTACCAACTTTGCCTAGCAATTACACAAACAACAAAAAAAATATTAACCAACTAAGTGCGGCCGTTCTGAAGTGTTGCACTTACATGCATTCGGCAATATATAATAACGTTGTTAATATATAAATATATTAGTAATGCTAATTTATACAAGTATCCATCAATAGACAAAACACACAAAAAAAACAACCTGTTCAGAAATTACAATACATGATTACTACATTATTAGGAAGTTGGTTTGTGGTCTGTCACTGCGACCACAATATCGGGGCTACATTATTCAACACAGAGCAGACAATCAACACAAATAACCGGCCGCAAGCCGTACAGCGTATCGATTTCCACCTATTTTTATCGCCCCTTAAACCTGACCGAGCGTTCCATTTAAGCAAATTGAAAAGGAAAAACGTTTACCAGAAAAGAAATAAAAACTTCCTTTACTTCTTAGCATTATATTTCTTAGATAATATGCATTATTTATTAAGAACTCTCCAAAAGTTCTCTTTTGTAAACAAGAAAGTACCGATTGCTACTTTTATAAATCGTAAGAACTTTCCACATTACAGTCTATGCAACGAAATACACACTTGATTTGATATTCAAATTCGTTACTTAACGAACTTTGTTTCCCTATTGTTGCAAGCTTAATTAAACTAGTTATCATGCAATGCTCGAATCTCGCTATAAAAATAATATGTAAAAAGATTGCTTTTCACATATTAATAGTTAGATGTCATTCCCTTTATTTCTTTTGGATCTTCTTTTCTAAATGTCAATAACTGTATTTCTTCTTCTTTATTTTTTGGCTCCGGTACGGTTTGTGCACTAGCCAGCGTGAAGTAACAAGATTTTACTAAGTAAGTGTCTTGTGATCATTTTAATGTTCTAACAAGATGGTGGCTCCCTTGTTAGAACTTTCCATGGAGTTTTGGTGGCATCTCAGAATGCATGCTCCGTGGTATTATTTCCCATCCACTTCACTTGTGCGTAATAACCGAACTATATTACGTAAAACACCACCAATATTACAATATGTACAGTTTAATAACACAAGATTATGAATAAAATATAAAAACCACTACACGACGGACTAAGATCCCGCCAAAACTCCATAACTGTATTTAGTATTGTACAAATCCTTCTTCTTCTTTTTCTTTAATTTTGACGCCGTGTGTAGGTAATACACAATTCCCGCCAATGTCATGTAGATACAGAGTGAGCGCTGTCTGTGGCAGATAGTGTCATAAACGAAGGAGAGCAATTAAAAAATGTAATTCGAAAAATAAAACAATTATTTAGTGTAATTTATATTCAGACCGACTAATTATAAAAAAAATTAATACAGTCAAAATTAGATAAATAACGATCGAGTCATAGATAATCAGAGTAAAGTTTGATTTTGTTAATTTCAATAAATAAGGAAAAGGTATGTAAAATTAAAGGGTTATTATTCACTAAAGCTAAGAGACACCTAAGGTTAGTAGGACGGGGAATATAAGCAGGGAGGATATCATACAGGGAGAATCTGTTTCTCGAACAATTCAAGAATATGTGATCGGGAGAACCGCCCTCTAGGCGGCATTCACAGAGAGAGTGATTCCTAATCCTTAATTTAGATAAATGCACTGGTGTACAAGAATAACCTAGATGAAGACGACAGATGATAGAAGTAACAGACTTACTAAGATCCTATAGATTGTAGATATAAGAAGTGTGACGTTTGACGGATAACGACTTATAAATAAAGGCTTCCGATGATAGGTGGTATGAAAAAGAAAGCTAATTATTTTTTAATGGTAACACAAGAGCTCGTCAATAACTACTACATAAAAAAAATTAAGGAAAATCCATAGACAAACAGAGGAAAGCTATTGAACTGTTTTTATGTACACTATTAATCAGTTTTAGAGATTACCTTTCGCACTGAATTAGAAGCGTTCATTTCCTTCTGAGATGCACTCATTTCAACTGTGCGAACGAACAAAATCGTTTCAATTTTAAAATAACAATAAACACATTCTGACATAATCATAGGTTAAATTCAAGAACACACATCGCGAGAAAAGACGCTTCATGTTGTTACGAACTTGTCAGTATGTTTTTGTTGATAATTTTTCGTGTTTCTGAATTATTGTCAAGTGAACAGTTTCCTTCCATGATGTGTATTTAAAATTGTAATTTTATCTAGACTGAACTGTTTTTATCAGAGAGATGGAAGATTTTTTTTTCGTAAATATGAACTTTAGGAACAAAGTATGTAAATTAATCCATTTCATGCACAATTACGCACGATGACATGCTTATATTGTATAAGTGAAATTGGAAGACAATGGCCTACTGGTCGAATAACTTTATGTTTATTATCGAATTGATTAATCAATGTAAACCTAATATAAATTTGAAATACTTTGAAATTTAGAAACTGTGTGTTTTTAACATTTGTTGTCTCTATCTAATTTCGAATGATACAATTATAATTATATTATGCAAGTTTACCTAATATTACTATATTCCAATCTAATAGTGTATGTACATGCACTAAGTGGATAACATAAATAAATAATTAATAAATGGATTTGTAAGTGTATATATGTATATGTCTGTCCGGCGAATGCTTCAACTTGATCCTTAGAAATAAAAATGTACTAGAAATTCATTTGCGCTCTTATTTCATGTCGCTTTACTGTAACCTAAAAATAAGACTCCTACATACCTATATGTTATTTCCGCTTTATAGAAAAGTAATTGGTTTTATTTATGTACGTCATTAATTGATTTGTAAGATGCATAGATTTATTTTTAGCTCTTTCATGGTCAACTGGATTTAAAAAGAAATGAATAATATAGAAAATGTCATATTACCTTGTCACGTTGACAAACGAATGAGTATTCTCGGTGGCTCTGTATAATGAAGTTTCATAATTTCATAATAAAAGTTTAATAAAATGAAAATGAACAAAGAAAATAAGAGAAAAAGCAAAATAATAACAACAGAACAAATCGAGTGTAAGATAAAACCGAATCCGTTACCAGCTATTATAGAAGAAACAACAAATGAATGTAGAACTACTCGAGCAAGTAATGCAAAGGAAGAAGGCTTTTATAAATTCAAGAATATGATGATTCGGAACGTAAAATCTCAAAATTATACCAAACAAGGTAAGATCAAGACGCGTACTAAGAAACGTACAAAAAGCAAGAGAACCCAAAAGTAATATCCATTCGTCACGTCAAAGGCTGGAAAATGGATCTACACATCTCCCTTTATAGTGAATCCTAACGAGATACGTTTGTGAATTTATTACTTATGTTACAGTGTTAGAATAAATGCCTACCATTCACGGAAGATGTTTTACTCCGAAATAGATTTTTCATTTTGAATAAAAATATTGGGATTCTAGGCAGTCTATAAATATTTTTAGAGACGAGTTTGAATCATCTAATCTCATCACTAACATGAACTTTTCTGGCATATACGACGTCAAGTATTCCCATAGAAAAAAATAAGTTTGCATTGTATTATCAACTAGTTATGCAACGCGAATTTCTTTCGCGTTAAATTTCTTACATTTTAAATTATGGTCAACGCTGTTAAACAATCTTAAACAAATTTTCTATAAAGTGGGACTGTCGTGTAGAGAGCTAATCAAGCTAATACCTCGCTGACATAGGCGTTCACAGTTCGGCCCTACTAAGGAAAACTCAGTTTTTGTTCGGCGACCAACTTGATCTCGGCTTATGGTCGCCCGCGCTGCTCTATATGGCCCGCCCCCTTATCACTATCTTCTTGCTTAGCGTACTTTCTAGCTTATAATTTTATCTAATATATAGTAGTAGTATAGTATTTATATAGTAATTACTCTGATCATAAAGGCCGTAGTTTTTGATTTAGAATGTCTATAATATTCCTAAATAAATAGGCTATCAAATATTTTTATTATCAAATCAGATTGACAGTTCCACAAATTAAAGCATTAAAAAAACTCTTGTGCTTTAAAATATTAGCAGACTCATGGTTAGCGTTGTTGCCACATTGTGAAAATGCAAAGAAGATGACATACAATAAAATTGTAATAATTTATCTACATAATCTGAAGTAAAATGTTACAATAAACGAAATATACGACAGGAATGTAGAAATTTTATTAAAATTTCTGTAGCATCATCTGGTAACATCGTTTAGTAAACATGGGCTGTTTCGTACGATTGTTTTGTGAAATAGCCACAATAGTTTTTTTATCGCAACATACCAGGAATCCCTGCAAGGGAAACTAAATTTACCATAAAACGGGCCTGTTTAGGATACGTAAATTGATTAGTTAAGATATTTAATCATTTAGAATTGTACCAATAAAAAGCTTAATGCCGTGTCACACGATTTATAAAAAAGAACCATTTTACTACAATTATATTGGTTTTAAGAATACTCTGCCTTATATTATATAATTATAATTTTATTTCGCAGTTAAACACTGCAAAACGCTTATGTTAATATTATAAGCAATAAAAACAAACGAACAGAAAAATCTTAAATAGAATCAACGATAAATATTTTTTACAGAAACAATACCTGGCAAGCCTTGAAGTGAGCGGAGCGACGGCTATGTTTTATTTTTTTTAGAATTCACAGCAAACGTTCGAATTTCGAAGCTGAACTACCGTTTGATTTCGTTCATGAAATATTCATCCTACATCGAGCTTTTATTTACAGAGATATGTAAATTAAGAAGTCGATTTCATATTTATGTATATTTTAAAGGAATCTTCAAAGGAAATTTTGCATGGATATTTTTTTTGTTACAATATCTTCTTACTAAGAGAATGTATGATTCCGGGCGAAATTTAAAAGCGATAGAACTTTTAATGAGCTTCTAATTTCAATTCCAATTCCTTATGGCAGTAATAACATTCGTGAAATTTACTCGGATTTAAATTAATTAAATTAAATCTTTACGATAAATTTTACGTTACAACAATTTACGTTATCGTGATTTGTTTTATTATTTCATTACTCGTGACATTTTATGTAAGATTACATACAGTAGCGAATTATCATCATCCAGCCGGCATTATCTCCATACGACAGGGGTGTCGCGAAATGGGTCTACGATAAGTCCAAGAGGAATTTCGCGCTTTTATTTCGCAATACAATACTCATGTACAGAATTAAGAAAAAAATCGTAAGAATTAAATTTCCTTCATATTCTAAAATCTCTATACCGTATCGTAAAGTCCAGAATTGTCCAAAATATCACACATAATATATAATATACAATACTATCTGATACTAGCTAGATATCTAATACCAGCTGATTCCATACAAATATTCATGAACATTAATGTAATCTAAAAAATAATTATCTTACCAGATTGAGGCTCGAAGGAATCGCATTTTGGTTTTATATAGATAACTGGGTTAATGTTGTCCCGTTTTATGGGTGTTTAACCCGTTTTCATGGTGATGAGCTAAATGATGTAAAAGTTGAATCGATACAGCACTATCTTGTGGCAAGTTATAATAATATGAGGCCTCTGAAATAAAAAATATCATAACAAAAATAGGTTACTAAAATATTTATCAAACCAAACCCACACTGATTGTTATAAAAAATAAAAACTATGAATAAGAACGTAATGTATAAACAGAACCTAACGTCACATTATCAATATTATTGTAAACGTTTTTTATAAATATTTACTTTCGTGGGTTCATGTATTAAACCCCTTACACACGATCTAAGTGCAGACTTAATTGGTCGATATTCTGATTTTCCGTTTAACACGTACAGAATTCAATTGTCAATCATTTCATTTTGCTACCTTCGTAGGGTACTGACGTGATTGGCTTTGATATTAAGAAAGAAGCAAAAAATGGGATTGGTTTTAGCTCATAATTACAAATTATTATACAAGCGAAAAATAAAAAAAATAATTTGGACAAAACAATGATTTTAGCGAACTTAAAACAACTTCGTTGTCTTATAAATATAACAACTGGAACTAACCAGTAATCACAGATATTTCATGAGAATGCTGAAAATTATCGAGCGTTGTAGAATTTAATAAAACCATATAAGAAAAAAGCTACTATAATTTACACCTACAATGAGTAGGTGCTGCTTCTTCCCATTCTTCCTAATAATCTTCTTCTATTAAAATGGCAACGTGTTTGCGCACACATTTTCGCCAATGTCACGTGTATAAAATTATAAACGATAGAGACTGTATAAAACATTTTTTTTTTCTTTAATAAACTTTATCTAGATCGGGCTAATCTACAAACAGACAGCACAAACGCAAAACTCGTAGTCCTAGTCTAACTTATCAATGAAGTTCAAAAATTTTAATCTAGTTAAATCGTTCATCGAAATATGTTGTGTGGAAGGGGCTTTACATTACATTAACGATGGTATAACCAATTATAGCATGATTATACAATAATCAGATATGTAAACAAACGGACCCCATATAAACATGACCGCGGTTTGAGATAATTTATTATGAGATCAGAAGCGGTAACAAAATGTTGGACAATAGAAACGGCTGCGATATTAGTGAGTGATTTACTGTTTATTTTTATTAAACATTTACTTAGTAAGTTATATAAACTTAAACTCTTTTATATGGTTATTTTATATATATATATTTTTTTAATATAAGTTAATTTAAATAGAAGTCAACCAAAAAGATGTAATAGTTACTTTGTTTTTTATCGTAAGAAAAAATATTTTGTATATTCTTCAATCAGTAAAGTAATGACGATAAACTTTTAAATCAACATAAAAAAACTTCTCTCTGCCTCTCTTGAGATCCTATGTCCCTTAACTTTCGGTGCAGAAAGCAGACACGATGCTTTTCCATCTCGTTCTAAATAAGTCCAGTCTTTGAAGACTCTACGAGCACAGATCTTCGCCAGGTCTGTCTAGGTCGATCACGTCTCCACCTACCCTGGGGATTCCGGTCCAATGCCTGCTTAGGAATATGGCTCTTGTCCCTTCGCAAAGTATGGCCGATCCAAGTCCATTTTCGACGTCGCACTTGGTGGCCTATGGGATCTTCATAGCTCATATTCCAGAACTCAGCATTGCTGATTGTTCTGTATTTTATTTTATTTATCCTTCAATCAGTAAAGAAATGACGATAAACTTTTAAAGTAACATTTTAAAAAAAACTTAGTTAAATTGGAACTAAAATATATATTGTGACGGTCTAATCTGTAAAAAACAGAATCTTCTATTATTTATTTATTCATTCAAAATGGATCAACGATAGTAACATAAGAATTTATAGAAAATAAATCAATTCCCAAATGTATGGTACGCGGCTTAGAACGGCTGCAGCTATTTGACAAATTACTCTTGTGGTGTGTGATTGTCAGGACAAAAGACATCGGGTCTTTATGTGTGCTTTACCGCATGTATAACGGAGAGTGTTCTGAAGAACTTTTTGATATGGTGCCTTCATCACCGTTCCAAACTCGCACCACTGGCCACGGGCTGATTGTTCATCCACATACCCTAAAGACTAGCAGAATGGCGGCATATAGAAGATCTAGAAGCTTCATTATGCGCACGCTAACGTTGTGGAATAGGTTACCCAGCACAGTGTTCCCCCAGGCTTATATAACATAGGTCTTTTCAAAAAGGGACTGAAACACGTTCTCCAAGGTCAGCAACACAACAGTAATTGATGTCCCTGGTATTGCAGTTGTCCATAAGCAACGGTAACCATTTAACATCAGATGGGCCGTATGCGTACTTGCTTCCCTTTAGCGTAAAAAAAAATAAGTGGCTTTAAAAACCATTACCTTTCTCATGATCTCATGTAATATTTATTCCGGAAAAGTTTATCAATGTTCCCACGTCAAGCGTAGTGTATATATATATACCAGATAACTTTTTCCCAAACTCCAACAGGTAAAGTTAAAATGTGTGAATTTATTTATCTCGACACAGTTTAATTTACAAAACAAACACGGCCGTAGCTATTATACTGGAACACAAAAAAAACTGGTTTGCTATTCCTTCAGATTCTGTCAAAACAATGAGTACCGCAGTGCGACGCAATAATTCGACCGTCCTCAGATTGAGCTGGATCCCGTGCTTGTTTAATAAGTAAAATGCACGGCCTCCCTTGATCCCGGGGATTGGAGTTTAACGTTACGAAAGAACTTCAGTACTGAGTTGGTCAACTGCGGGAAATCGTTGTTCTCCTTTATCTTTTCTAGCTTTTATCCATCTACTTTATCAAAAATTAGCTTAGTAATTTGAAACTAATTTCTTTTGCATTAATTACTCTATCCTAATTTATTGAAAACAACCTTGTGCACGGCTTCGCTCACGTTAATGTAGATTGGATCCATCCCTCGGGAACAGTACATTTTTTGGGATGAAGTACCCTATGTCCTCTTCTGTACCCCTGACAACATGTATGCAAAATTTTAAGATGATCAGTTAAGTAGTTAAGGCGTGAAAGCGTCTCAAACAAACAAACTCATTTTCGCGTTAAACCAAAACTTTTAAATTTTATATGATTTAATAGACAAGTTATTCTTTATCTGGGATAGATTAAGCGATGTTTCTTGACTTTGATCTTAACGACGACGTAAAAGATAAATAGAAATACCATAGCTTTTTTCTGTTGTCGTTGAATTAACTAAAAAGACCGACAAATGCACGTACAAATTAATTACTATGTATTGCACACAGAAATATTACTCCTTCCAACAAAAAAGATCAATTTCCATAAAGTACCCGTAGCCAAAAAGGATTTAATACTTACTAAATATTAGTGACTATGTCATTGGCTCTCAAAATAACTATATATATTTTAAATCCATTGGGCAAAATTTTTGAAAAATTAATTTATAAATATGTCAGTCTCATTATCTTTAAATCTTTACCAACTCAGCAGCATGGATTTATGAAAAAGCGTTCCACAATTACCAATCTCTCCATATTCACAGATTACATACTAACTAGTATGGATAAAAATCAGCAGGTCGATGTTATATACACCGATTTCGAAAATGCTTTTGAACGTGTGGATCATGTTATTTTAATGCAAAAACTGTACTTCCTTGGTATACGTGGTAACTTGCTCAGGTGGTTTAACTCTTATATCACTAATAGGATGCAAGCTGTAGTAGTGGGTGGTTCTCGTAGTGATTTCATTAAAATACCCTCTGGAGTTCCGCAAGGATCTATTCTAGGTCCACTACTTTATAACGCGTATCTGTTTGATATAGGAGATTGTTTTCAATACACAAAATTTGTAATGTTTGCTGACGATAAGAAAATCTTCTTAAAAGTTAAATCAGAAACTGACTGCATAAACATTCAACGTGACATTAATACTCTTGAAAGTTATTATAAAAAGAACAAGATTACAGTTAACGTCAATAAATGTGTAACTATCAGTTTTTCACGTAAATCTAAAATTATTAACTTTCAGTACTACATAAATAATGTTCCTATTACAAAAGTTGATAAGGTCAAAGACTTGGGTATTATTCTCGATTATAAACTTTCTATGAATGACCATATAGATGTAATAATTAGCAAAGCATATAAACAATTAGGCTTCATCAAACGTATATGCGAACCATTTAAGAATATAGAGTGTATTAAAATTCTGTACTCTGCGTACGTAAGGAGTATTCTCGAATATGCTTCAGTGATATGGTCGCCTCAATATAATAAATATATAGATAGTATCGAAGCTATACAAAAAACCATGGTTAAATTCTTATGCTATAAAGATTGTAAACAATTTACAAACTATGTTGATTTATGTAGCTACTTTCATCTAGACTCTTTAGAAGTTAGGCGTCAACAACATGACATGATGTTTTTGCACGCTATACTATCAGGTTATATTGACTGTCCCGACCTTCTAGGTTCTGTATCACTGCGAGTGCCAACGTACTGCACACGCAAAACACCGTTGCTTGCTGTCCCATATGCTAAATCTAACTATGCCCAAAATTCTGTACTGTGTCGCATTGCTCGATCCTATAATGATGTATATAATACGATAGATATATTTCGATATTCACGAAATACATTTAAAAGTGAAATCATTAAATTAAATCGCGGTATTAGGTAACTAACAATATACAAAAGGGTATTACCACGAACATTTACACTCACTCACTTACACACCCACTCACAAATATAGATCCACCTAAGTACGCACGGACTCACATATAACGCCAGTGTAGGATAGATTTTTCTTTTAATTATATAACTATTAATATGTATCACTTCATTGTACTTGTGAAATTCTGTTTTGGCTTTAATTACTACATATCATAAGTTATTTTATAAACATAGATATATGCTGTTGGATTTCCAAATAAATAAATAAATAAATAAATATATATACATATACAATTCATTTGAGAGTCATTCGCGTCTAAACTACTTAACTTATCATTTTTGTTTTTAAATTAAAAGCATACTTAATGTACAGCGACCGCTAGTATATACGTATTCAAAATTTTACATGAAACTAAAAAAAGGTTGTAAAAAAAAAGACTCGTTTAAAATTTTACAATAAAATTTACTCATAACGACTCCCGTCCTTCTGTGAATAAAATAATAAAACAGACCTCCTCGTGTTGTATAAATTTATTATGAGATTACGTGGATAAGAATTTGAAAAGAATTTTTTTTCAGATACAAGCCTTACAAACTTCATTCGTATAATGTAATAATAGGGTTTTACTACAGAATGTTTCAGTACAGTACTGTTCGAAAGAATATTATTTTCTCTTTACATTCTATCATGAGAGTAAGACAATATTTTTCGCGTGTAAAATCATAATGAGGTAATTTTAGTTAGTGGTTGGGTGTGTCTATGAAATACTAGAATCAAATATATATTTTGAGTACTATCGTTGGGGATTTTTAATGAGTTAGAGTATTATAACGCGTGAAAGGTAAAAAAAAATATTTAAAACGTACATTTATCTAAAATGTCACTTCCCATTAATCATATTTTTTACCTTATAAATATTATAATTACTATTAGTCGTAACTTTAAAACATTATTAAAAAAATTACATAATTAAAATAACTTTTTTATAATTAACACTTAAATGCACAAACAATTTTTGAAAATAAATTTAAAACAATAACAAAGAAAAGTATAACTCACCCGCCAAAAGTAATGTCAACTTTTTCTTTCAAACGTACAGTATTTTCTAAGGTTTTAACGTGCTTTCGGAAACTCATACACTCGTTTTTGAATAAAATTTTGTGAAAGTGAAATGTAGACAATTGGAAACAATATGCGTATAAATTTTTAATCAATAATTTATTATGCTGGCACATTCATTATTATTCATATGAATTATCAAAGTACTTTTTACAATTTAATGTTATATACAACAAATCAAGAAATTAACAGTTTATCCATTACATAGATTCGCCGAACACTTTCCTGAAGACATTTTTCTTTATAAATATTTAATGAATAATATAACATAAAATATATCGTAAATAATCATAACAAATTAAATTTAAACATTGAAGTTACAAAATAATTTCATTTAATATGTCATATTCGTCTATGATTGGTCAACGGCATTTCGCGTGTCCTTAATAATTTATTAATTAAAAATATTACTAATCTTATAAGATGTTAATGACGATTTAATTGTTCCTTTGTTACGTCTAATTGTCCACATATAGCTCTGAGTTGTTGCCGTAAATTCCGCACCACTTCGCTGACTAATGAGCAAGATATTTTAGTATTATGCCCGTAAAAGCTTTTACCTTGGAGAAACATAAGATTAAACGTGTAAAAAAAAATTAATAAATACCTATCACATCTTTATCGCATTTTAATTGCATATTTTTTTGCAAAAAAAACATATACTTTAAAATCTTTTACAATCTATGCATATAGCTTAGCTTACCAATATTCGGTGTACCTTTAAAAAAAATACAAAGCAAACTTTAATCTCAAGTACAAATGCAATTATTGATATAGCTAAAAACTCGATTATAAATATTGTTTGTAACCAACATAAAAAAAGAGAAGGTTCTCAACAAAGTCGTTTTTTTGGAAAAGACTTTTTTATTGGAAAGGAGACATTATCAAGGGAGTCCTATTTTAATTTAATTATCATTGAACCTTGGAATTCGAAGATAAACCATGAAACTCCTCAAAACCGAATAGAAAATGTATATTGATTAAGATATTTATAACAATTCAAAACTAAGTAGGTACATATCTAACTATGCTTAGGGACGTTCTGGTGAATCTTGTTAAAGTATAATTTTTTAAATCGGTTTTACCGATACTCAAATATTAACTAATATTAACTCACTTTTAAAACAAATCTAAAGTTACGTTACATGTCTTTAAAATGCATCAAGACTATAGAATACTAAAACAACACTCGAAAAACTGTACCCTATTTCTGCACAATCGGCTAATAATATAAATCATCACATGAAATATGTAAATACCCGGTTGAATTATAAATAATAAAAAGTTTACCGTAGTCAAAAGGACTGCCGACAGAAGTGAAAACTCGAAACGATAGACTAACTGTGTTCTTTTTTGAATTTTTAAATCAACTTTAGACTGAATTATATAAATTACATAATTTGTAAACTGAAATTATGAACATTACTCTGGTTTTCACGTCTTTTCACACTCCGAGCAATAATTATATACATTTTTATACAGCTTATTGATTAATCCAACATATGGTGGGCTGCACAAGCTCAATACAAAATATCAATATTACATGCACACAGGCCGCTATACTACGCATCGCTAGGCTGGCGCAAGCGCGACACTTCACGAGCATGTCGAGGTCATCGGTGACGCGACCCCTCATAAGCTTTTCTCCTTCCAAACATCGCTGAACGCGGCTAAAGAAGTTTCCACATAAAAAAATTATATTCACGTGTATTTGTTTGCAACAGCCACGTGGGTTAACCGGTGCAGTGAAGATTTAGAATGCTTGGACTTACAAGATGAACAGCCACTTGCACAACTCAGTACAATGCAGACTGATAAGATGACTCTCTTCTTCACTGAACTCCTTGACCACGACAGGGACGACGTCATCTGCGATCAGGACTTCGATCAATTCTTCGAGGTATGCAGGTATCAAAATTGTTAATTATCACTGTTATTTCATCGTCCAGAAATATAATTACACATCTATATTACTATTATAAAGAGAAAAGTTCTAATAGTTTTGTTTGTAATGGATAAACTCAAAAATACTTAACCGGTTTTTAAAAGTTATATCACATATAAAAAATTACATTATCAGTGAGTATATTTTATTTTCAAAGTCTACATTACTACGAACAAAGTCTCGGACAAAAGCTAGTTAGTTATATAGTCCCATCTTTATTTATAATCAACATCAAACAGAACTGCAATTCTACCTAAAGTCTGTCAGTGATTGATTCAAATAAATCTATACCAAATTTAATTAGAGCCCGTCCAGCCATTTAAGTGATTGATAGGCAAAATTTTATACAAGCGTATATTTTGCAAAGCACCTGTGAAAGAATTTTTAGAACCTGATAATCAGTCGTAGAAAAGAATACCTTTTACACATTTTACTTTATTATGACATATGTCAGATAGGCCGAAATGGAAATGTAGCTTGTTAGTAAAATATGAATAATCAGGCTAGTTATAATAAGAAACAAAAGAAAGACATAATAAAATTGTTAATGTTAACAAAAGACGAAAACAATTCATATTGCTAACGGTAACATGTAAACAATAACATAATGTAAATGATATATAAAATACATGCAATTGTAAATAGTGAATTCGAAAATAGAACTAAGTTATGCAATAAGAATATGCTCGTATATACATACGCGTTCATACAAGATTAGCAATGCACTAAGCGAATAAGAAATACACATACTATAACATTATCACATCTAAGTACACCCTCATTGAAATATATAAACCTAAAGTATATAAAACGGTGAGCGTAGTCAATAAATATATAAACAGATTATTATATAATAAAGTACAATCAGTTGAAGTTAATATATAGGTAATATAACAAAGCTAGGAAACTAAATACAATAAGGAAGTAGACATAGAAAAATAAAACGACTAAAATTTAATATGAACGAAATTATTGCATTTCTAATTCACTGAACACAATTTCCATATAATTGAATGTTGAAACAATAAGCCAAATTCAGGAAGCGCAATAGAATATGAAATCCACTATCAATTAACATAATCGAAATAGAAACGCAATATAACTTAAATGCTTATTGGAAGTAACCTTTGCTGAAATATTTTATGCATGATATTAAAATAGAAAACTCTGTTTTGGCCTCTTCATAGTTAATTAGAAGGCACTTGGCAGGGCTTTTGGATTGTCCGCCTGGCTAGCTATCACCCCCAAAATGAAAATCTATCGCCAAGCACCTGTTCGTGTATACCGTCAGCTGCACTTGGGAGCTAGTCCTTCCTTTTTAAGTTTAACGCCTTTACCATCTTAGACCACATTTAACATTAGATGAGATGTGGCCAAACGCTGGACTTATAAGGACCTATAAAAACCATTTTAATACATTTTAAGCTAGACAAAGACAGCTGTTTGAAACAATAACGCGGTTACAGTTTTAAAGTATAGCGAAATGAAGAAATATATATTGAAAAAACTTACTTCATTTCTTTAGCCAACAGACGTTGTACTCTTTGTAATATGAGGGACATAGCGTTGATATATTGTTCCAATAGATTTCGTATCCAACAAAATATACTGACAATGCTTTTTCATTCATTTTAATAGCTAAAGTAACAATTGATAAGATCATTTCTTAAACATAATTTATTTATGTTATCAATATAATCGTATTTCGTATCATTCAGTAGACAGGTGCAAAATGTTTTTTCAATACCTTTCCATTTTCAAAGATACAAATATTTCCCCAAATGTATATAATATGTATTCAGTTTCCGGGGGTATCGCTTTTTTTTCTATATTAACTTGTAAAGGATACTTCTGTTAGTGACTTTCTTTAATGAAAGTGAAATACAAATATTCAATTTTCTTTAATATAATGACTTTAATAATAATGGTAATCTTAACTAATTTCATATATGCAAAAGTGCATAGGTTTGTTTCTTTCTTATACTTTCGCGCCTAAATTACTCAAACGATCATTATGAAATTTTGTATACACACGTTCTCAGGAATACAGAAAAGGACATAAGGTATGAATCTGTATGTACGAGTATGTATGTATTTTTAACACAAAAAAAATGTACTATTCGCAACGGATATATCAAATTTACATTAAAATAAGCAAAGACTCAAGCAAAAGTTATTACGTAATAATTTACAGAAACTAGCACATTTCGCCGACTGGTCGAACAATTCGTCCGAGTTCCACATACTTCTCGAAGTGAAGAGAGAGTTTATCGACCACTTCATCAACCCGTTACCGTCCAAGTGAGTAGACAAATTATCATTAGTGACGTTTGTAGCGATTTAAGCAATATAATTGTCCTTGTCACATAAGATTAATGACAGCAGGTGTTGAGAATTTTAAGGTTTGTTGAGAATTTATAAATTACTGGAACTTCAAAATATAGATAGTTTAAATATTCTAGATATGCAAAAATTTAAAAAAATTTGGTAATTTTAAACCATCGAAATAACCTGTAAATTTTAATGTAAAACTGGATTTTCGTCTCACATGCCATGATTCATTTTGGGTGGTTAAGCCAATAAAAATTCATGCAACCAATAATCACCTGTTTCTTATTATAAAATTATATATGGGTTAACTTAAAAGATGAAGGAACAAAAATTGTTGCCAGTGTGAATTATTATATTATCTATTAACGTTATATTGCAGACAAACAATGAAATATTTTCAATAAAAGAAAAAAAAAATCAAAAAATGTTGATCAAATGCAAATAATGATGTAGTTATTAATAAATTTAATTAAGAAACAATTTTAAGATATTAGAAATATCTTGTAATATACAATATTTGACAGACACATACATATTATACGTAACCGCACGTTAACAATAACAATAAAGGACGTGAAAGGATTTAACGATTTCATTTAACGCTGTAATTAACGTTTCATTTTCTAATGAATATACGTGAATATATCTTACTGGTATATCCAGCGTATAAGGACTTTATATTATACTAAGTCCATAAATTGTGTTGTTTAATAAAAGTGACCAGCTTGCATCGTTTGTATAGCTGTCCAACCAAATATAGACTAGTAGACAAACTAGTAGCAGATTTCCAAGTGAATACTTTTCCCAATTAACATTTTTTTATCCTTTACTGTCAAACACGACTCTTATCAGGTATGGTACCGAAGCAACTTTACTAAGTTAAGGTTTTTATTGATAAATAGTATCCATTTATTTTTGCAATATTTTTAAAACTCAATAGCATAAAAATGGGATAAGATTTATACCTTACAAATATTTCTTAGTACATAAGCAGGTTTGAAAATCAACGTACCAAGTACTGACCTGTGGAAAAGTATGAATTAGGAGACCAAAAGAAAAGTACCTACGATGCTATGTCTAAGTCTAGGCTAATCAATGAGCTTAACATATAGTGTTGTAAATTATATATTCTTTATCCATCAGGTGGGCTGATCTACCTTATTACAAAAGGGTATGTGGCCCTGAAGCAAGCGGTATCAATATCCCCGGTCGGACCACGTTGGAGGGGTGGCTGGCAAGGTGGGCGCTGCTCCTTAGCGAAATGAAGCGTTTCACTGACCTACCCCTTTACTTGCAGTACTTAAGCAAAATACTGTTCCACGTAGTCGACAGGGAAAGTAAGTATTCGAAATAAATACAACGTTTTACCAGAAGTTACGCTTTAGTTTAATAAATAACTAGTGGTCGTGTATTGATCGAAATTCGACCATAATACTTTTTTTAATGACAATATTAAAAATGAAAATTTCGTATTTTTTTAAGAATATCATTAAAGCTAGTTAACATCTACTGAACAGAAAAGCGGTTGAGAAACAAATAAGGAACATGTACTGAACTGTTTTTTGTCTGCCTATTTATATATAGTGGTCGAAATTCGACCATAACTCATTAATCACAGACTTATAGACAAAGGCTTAGACTTGTCGATGGTATGGAAAAAAACTTATTTCCTGTTTTTTTATTACTGATAACGTTAAAAAAAAGAACGAAAATCGGTTGACAAACAAATGAAAAGATTGTATTGAACTGTTTTATCTATGCTAATTTATGTACAGATAATACTACCCCTAAAACCCAAAATTAACTTTATTTAAGTGTTACCATTTATGTTCATATTAATTTTTCTACCTAATAATAAAGATTATCACGCTTTTAAGATTAAGATATGTAATGTTTCGATTTACCTAACACGCTTACGTTTTAACTCTGTTTCAATTTAAATAGATACTTGATAAAAGATTCTTCGTGACGCACCGAAGCTAAAATAAGTGGGCCTTTATAGCGTGATTTATAAGTAAATATACGTCGATATTTTTCATACATAACAAATTTAGGATTAGCAAAACTAAAAATAAACACAAGCTTTTGTTCAAATGCGCTAAAATCTAAATTGTTTTTTTTATAGTATGTATGGCGGCCATTTTCAAATTCGCCATTTTGTTTTTATTTCATTTCCGTGTATTGTCATGAGGACTGAGCAAACATACATAAATTGCAAAATCGTAGGTCTAAAGGTACTGGTTTTAATTTAGTTTGCAAGATTAGACTTAAATAAACTAACAAATATTGCAAGCTAAATAAAAGCTTGTAATAAACAGTTAAAGTAATTTATATATATATATATATATATATATATATATACCTCAAGATTAATTGTTTATACATCAATCTTTTTTTGCTATTGTCCAAAAATAAACTAATATATACCTTTGTAACCAATTTAAATAAAATAAAAAAACAATAGTTATTGTGCAACGAGGTCATGACCAGTTAATCATGTCCTAAGTAATTCTAAACAGCAGCTAATCCCAATACTATCAAATTGATAATACTTGGTAAAAACTGTTTGAAACGAATTAGAAGACTCGCGTTAAGGCTGAATTCGCTATAAATCTTCCTTTCTATGCCTCACCTAACAACCACCTGCGTGGGAAAGGGCACGTGAAGCAATTATCGTGAAACAAGGGGCCCTCGCATCGGTGGCATTCCAACTGGTATAACAGTTGGTAAACTTAAAAATATACTACGCTATAAATTTAGATACGTCATGTATTTCGATAAGACTCTTGTAGCTTTATATATGTTGAAAAATCGATTTTTTACAATACACATAACATCTATGTATAAATAGATGAAGACAAAACAGTTAAGTAGATATCACTCCTTTGTCTGTCAAATATTTTTTGAATACCTATTGACTACATTTAGTGTTATTAAGAAAAAAAATAGTTTTTGTTCTATACTATCGACTAATCAAAAATTTTATTCATAAGTCTCTATTCGTCATACTTCACACTGCTTACGGCTACAATCTAAAATATATGTACGACCCTAAAGATGAATAATAATTTATGTAAAAGAACAAAAAACTTTATACCCCTTATTACGGTCGAATTTCGAGCACCGGACGAGCATTCGTTTTTATATACCTATAGTCAATTGTAACTTAATACATTCCATCACAATAACATGAATTGGAATATAAACATTTGGTAAAATTAAAATACATTTTCACGTATATTCATAAACTGACAATAACTACTGAATAAATATTTAGCCATTTTTTTATTCTGTCACTGTCGAATCTGTTTCCAATTAGTGGCAGTGATGGATTTAAGCTTACGCGTCATGATACATGAGTGTAGAATGGTTAAATTTATGGTTATGATGTAGTCTTGTGTGTTGTACACGTCGAAATTTCATTTTAAACTAAATTCACAACTAATTGCAGCTATATATACCAATAAAAAATCAGATAACCATATTATAAAATCTTTATAAAACTTCAACTTTTCGTTACTTTCCAAAAATATTAAGATTTGACACTTGCAAGATTGTTTGTAGTTCGGTGAAACTGTAGAGGTCTTGCCAGGTCAACAGTGTTGTCAATTCGAGAAAAAAAATACAAGATTACTTCTGGCCAAATAGTCTGTAAGACATATTCTATCCTTGTAGCGACGACATTGCTTCCGGATTTAGATTTTGTAATAACTATTCGGATTTTTAAATGACTGTGCAAAATGATTGAATCTAATATTATATAACAAAAAAGAAGTGATAATATAGTATAAACATATAATATTTATTTTACAGATACAGGAGCTATTACAAAGCCAGCTTTAGCAGCATTTTACCGCTCAGTAATTGGCCTGTCCATGACAAGAGTGGACGAAATCATTGACACCGCTTACGATCGCATGACTAGCGTAAGTACGCATTGTGCTAATGTCACTTTAATTATAGTAAAACACAAATAATTCTGGATAACACGAAACTCGTTGTTAGTTATTTTGATTTATGCAATTTAAAATGTGTTTTTAATACCAAGGACTTATGTTGTCAGACTAAAACTCCGCATATAAAAAGTAAAAATGCTTTGTGATTAAAAATCAATGTATAACTTATAAGTAGTAAATGAGCTGATTTGTTGACCCACTAAAAATATTATTAACGGTTGCGAACAGTACCTTATATAATTTAAAAAAATGACAAACTCCAGAGAGTTTCTTGCTGACTCTTCTAGATGACTGGAATGTTTTTTAAGCCGTTAGAAGAATTTTAACGTTCATTTTTCTCAGAATGAACACTCATGCCTTCTCACGGCTTAAGTTTAATAAATTACCTATAATTTGACTTTGATTTATAAAGTAATATTTGCTATGGTGTTCGTTCAGTAGTCGAAATTTGAGAGTGATTCATTGTTTTTTAAATTCAATATTATTCTATTTTTTTTTGGCAAAGTGTGCAAACATATTGTATATTACCAGACATAAGAATCGTGAAGTATGACGAATAGGGGCTTATTAAATTAATGAAATAAAGGCTTCATCTCGTCGATGGTAAAGAAAAAAGCTGTTCCCAAATTTTTTGCATTGGTAACACTAAACTTCGTCAGCAGCTACTAAACGAACAAATAATAAAAATCGGTTGACAAACAGAGAAGAAAAAGGTACTGATGTTTGCTAATTTATATATAGATGTAACAGAATTGAAAGTACTTATTCAAATAATAATAAATGTTATTTAGAATGTTATATTTTATTATTTTCTTTCAACAGAACGGTTACTTAATATTAGACTACGGTACTTACGTACACTGCTTCACTAACTGGCTGATGGGAAGAAATCCCAACGGCCCTGGACAATGGGTACTAGTTCCACCAAAGGATTCATTGCCACAGCCTCCGTTTCCTGTCGACTACAGCGCCCTAAACACTGAGCCAGCCAAACTAGAACCTTACGCGCCAGATAAAAAAACAAACAGACATTCGGTTATAGTGTGAGGTGGTTTCCCTTTCCGTCAACGATTGTAGCAATGTTCTCTTTTATATTGTCAATTATACCTATTATTGAAGGTTTTGGTAATAATTGATGGTCAGAGTACTACGTTGTCAATATTCTGAATGACAATTCTGAATCGAATGAATTCGACATTATTTCCAAATTATTTTTTATTGGATATTCATTGCGTTATATAATTGGCTGTAATTATATGTAAAATGGAGTAATTACATTGAGTTTATGATACGTATGAGAAAGATGATATATTTAATTAATTTAACATTAGAAGACTTTAAATATTTTTTACACGAGTGAATGGTACATCACTTACGAATTACGTCGTAACTAGAATTTTTACAAGTGGTAACTCTGTGAAGAATTTTTACAAGAATGTAATAATATGTACGAACGTTTTATAAATAAAATGATTTACGTTTTATTCTTTTTTTTTTTTTAATTTTAAACAGTGTTATAGAATATTCAAAATGTAAACAAATTTTTTATTTGTATATATTAAATTCCTTTTTTTTTTATTTTAAACGTATTACCATAAATAGATAGATAATTGTAAATTGTCTAAGGCTCACGAATTACCTAACTAGTACATATAATTAAAACGTATTAATGTATCTATTAAATCAGTCAAACAATAATGTGTTACATCTAATAAGTAATATAGTAAAAACCTTTCCAATAAAATTCTAAATTATGAGCATTGAATACAGTGGTAAAGCTAGAAGGACTGCGAGGGCGGCTCGCAACAAATATCACCTATTGAAATGGGGGGAGAGGCGGGGGGCACTCGACCATGGAATACTTATAGGTTTTTGTGTAGGATAATAAAAGAAATAAATAAAGCGCTCAATAAAAAGGTTACCCAACTAGAAGACCAGCATATATTTTACCTTTTCTGTCCTCAAAAACGCTATTTCTCACCCCGAGTACACCCTTGGTAGCTACGCCACTAATATTCATAGATAAGTATAATAAGTACTTCTATAATTATGGCCTTACCTATTTCACACGTTGGCTGCAGTATCTGTATAGATACATCATTATGGCGATTTGGGCAAAGTCCACGGACGCGAACACAACGGTAAACGGTATTTTATTATAAGTTTTATCACACATTTTAAATAAATTTTTAGCTATATAGAGATATATTTCAACTCTTTGACATTTTTTAACCTTCTATTAGAGTAAAGATAAAAAAAATGATTTTTTATTTATAATCCAAAAAATACTTAACCGATTTTAAATATTATTTCACCTATACAAAGTTACATTATCGCCGAGTAACATAACCAGAGCAAAACCGAGAGCACAGGCTAGTATTTTATATTTGATTTACTTTGTACTGTAAAGTAAAGTTCGTAAAGTTTGTTTTCCATATTAGCAACAGCAAAGTGAACAGTAAAATTAAGAACATTAGCGAATTACGGTAAGCTATCAAATAGAATTCCGACATAGACGGGTACAAATCACCACCACCAAGATTGATTACTGGTTATATAGTATACACTGACCAATCCTGGAACAACGACAAACATAAGAATGCCACTATAATATGTATTACACCCGGTTTGTGGTATTCACAATCAATTCGGACACAACTTTTTTTTCTACATTCTTATCGTACACAAGTACAAAAATAAAAGCCTAAGTTAAAAATGCAAATGCAGCCAACGTGTTAATAATACCAATGTAAAATCATTTTGTATTCGCTTGAACTTAATAAAAATGAGACGCTTTATCTATCTTGTAAGTACTTTGTGTGATTCGACCAAATTCTATCGTCTAGACCTATATACACATGTAATTTAGAAAATAAGTGGTTGTAATTAGTAATAAGTACCTAATGCACGACACGGTAAGCAAGGACTGCCTTAAACTAAGCATTGTCACATCTCACGATACAGCCTTATTTTATACCTTACTAGTTAATAATTTAGGCTATAAATTTAGCGGAAACTATGTAGATACACTTTGATCCACCGAAATAAATAATTTAGTTTATTTAGTTCTTTTATTTCACGGTCTATAGCAATGACAGTTCAATGGTTTCTCATCTCATATTAAACAAGCTAAATCTAGAGGGTGACTGGCTCTCTAGTACAGCTGACGGAATACACCTACAAGCGGTTAATAGATTTTTAACTTGAGGGTTGTAGCTGGCCAAAAAAGCTTAGAAACAGCCCTAATATCATACTATGGTTTCACCATAATGTTTTCCTACACCGAAAGTTATGGCTCATTGTAAGGATTTGAATCTACGAGTACGAGTACATTGATCGACGCAGTTTCCCAGCACGCTACCACTGAGATATCTTCGTTTATTTTGAGCAAAATGTACAAATCATACCCAGATAGAAGAATGAAAAACTGTTTTATCTATTATATATTTTATATATTATTACCTCCGTGTATCGGCACGAAGTTTTGTCTATGGTCAGACTAAATGCAGATATGGGAAGATATTAACCTTACGCGTTACGAACTATCGGATTGCGTGACGATACACGCAGCACGATAACTGGGCTGCGGTTTCTACACACATCAAAGGAACTTGGGAGACGCTAATTTCTAGTTACTTTTGAAATGACAATGGTGTGCAAACGTTATTCTACTCCTTTATCGGAATAAATTTTGAGGTTACTTTTTGCCGCACAAGTGACCGAAGCTTCGTCGCGCAGGTATGGAGCTAGCATCACAAGAACAAAGCGATAATATACCTAGATAACAATGAATTAGAATTTTTTGTCGGAATCTTATTCTGTTAGGTAGTGACTTTTATATTTTATTCATAATCTTGTGTTATTCGATTATAGTTTGTGATGTATGTGGAATTTTACGTAATAAAATTCGATCATTGTGCACAAGTGAAATGGACAGGAAATAATACCACGGAGCATGAATTCTCAGATGTAAAAAAAAATCCCTGGAGACTTCTAACAAGGGGACCACCATGTTTTGTAAAATATTGAAATTATCACAAGACACTTATAATATCAAGACATTCTCGATAACAGCAGTAATAATCTAAAGGATTGGTTGCACAAAAAAAAAAGTTTTTATGTAGAAAAACATACGTGGCGCTACTCTCGGACGAAAATGAATCTGAAAGCTGACATTCTGTATATACTTACAAATTACGATTTTATGTTTATAAATATTTTCAACAAATATTAACTGATCGCGACTATTTTGTAAAAAAAATAAAGACATGTCAAATCCTGGAACAAAAAGGGCCTCGGCAGCTAAATTTTGATTGATGACTTGTTAAAGAAATCGTACATGACGCAAGGGAGTTGACTGTCAGGCGGATTTTTGTTTTATAAAGTAAAAGATGATGACTAATACTTTTATTCATAGACAAATTTCGATAAAGTCATTAGTTTTCGAGAATAAACATATTATTCTTTGTATGGCTAAATTCCAGTTTTTTGTTTTCCTCGAAGGTTATCTATTTTATAGCTTATGCTGTACCTGCTGGTAGCTGTATTTTATTAACATACATAACATTATTGTAGATAAGTGTGTTTTCTGAATGCTGTTTCTTAAGGTGTACAATCAATCACTAATTTTTTCGAGGTTTCTCAAAGAATAAATGGAAGCTTACTTTGATATCTTTCTGATCACCATTTACTATTGTAACGATTTCTATTCATAAGTATATTTTGATAAAGTCGATAAAATTTGTAAGAAAGTAAGATTTTTTTTCCAGTTAGGTACACTGCAGCGTTTTTTAATTAATTCCACTCGGCATCCTCAAATGTATTATACGTCATAGTTGGAATGTTTAATTAGCTGTTTTACATAACCGCTAGCCGTTTTACAAAAGAGTGTTTCACAAAACTGCTACTCATGTTTCTAGGCGTTTTGCAGAATTGTTTATCTCCCCTCACATAAAGCATTTAGTGTACGGCGACTATGATAAAATACGAGTAAAAATTAAGAAATAAAAAGTAAATTAATTTAATTATACATATATGGGGTCATCTTCAATTATACTTCTAGTTTTATTGGTTAATTTTGATAATCCACTTTCTACTTTGGACGACTGTATCATTGTTATGCGATATAAATCCACGAGTGATAAAATTTACTACTATAATTTACGATGCGACGTTTCACTTCATGCTGTTTTACGAAAACCGCTAATTGTTAAGCCGCTGTTAATTGCAAAAGGTTAATGCAATTCTGCGTGTTAAATTTTAGTAATAACGAAAAACAGCTAAATGTCGCTCAACTGTTTTACATAACAGAACTTTTTTATAAAACAATCCAATTGCCACAAAGACGTATCATTGACTTGTACTAAAACTAATACAAATCAATTAACGTAATATATTTATATAATATATATATATATATATATATATATATATATATATATATATATATATATATATATATGTGTATAATATTTTTAGTTTTTTAGTTTGGTAGTTTGATATGATACCTTTTTCTCAAAAGTATGGTTTTTTTTTTCGAACTGACCTACACTGTTAGCCAATAAGGCCTCTACAGTTCCACCGGACTACCTCAAAAGTATGGCTCAGTCACTCCTTCATAGCTAATAACCCCACCAAACCATTACTGAAGTCGGATAGTGCCCACGTTGCACTCTGTCGACTAATTGGGAAGCTTCCTTAGCATAAATACGGTCATTTTGTTTATAAAAATGTTGCTCAATTGTAAAAAAAAATTCACCCGTAAGCAAAATTTTTCTGTGACCTCCCTTTGCGTACCGCTTCAGTAGTTGTTTCGATTTTATCATGCATCTGGCTCCATACCTACTTTGTGTAATGCGATTACAGTGATTCGGTTCTCTTTATCACCCCACTCTATTTTAATATCGCAAAATATTGTACAGTGTGTTGGCGCTAAAATGAGAAATCTCAATGAACAATCATATAAAAATGACAGATTCCAAATTCAAACAAAATTATAACAGTATTTATGGCCAGACTAAGTACTTTTGTCAATCATTTCATAATTTTTGTAAATGTACACGACAAAGTATATATATATACATATTTATTACCCTATATACTATTGCTAGCTTATACAATGTGTGTTTCCGAAAAAGTCTGTGCATATCCAGTATTCAAGCGGCGTTGTGGGGGGTCTGTGCCCGATTGCTTCGCTAGAATTCTCGGTAGTTTTATTATATGACGTCCCTTATATAAAGTGGATATAAAATATACATACCCGGTTTACACGCGTAGATATTATTTAGTATTTCATGAATAGCTTTAGCGGTAACCTATGTACTGTCGCTAGCTTTAGGTTCAATATTTTATAGTAGCAAGTGTATTAGATTTTATTACTTACACTGCGTACGTACCTATTTGAAAGAGAATGAAAAGTAAAACCAAATAATGAGTATGTAATTATGTTTATTAGAATCATATCAAACGTAAAAGAAAGTATTTTAATCCTCTTTTTCTTAGCGGTTGAATTTACAAATATCCTTTCTTAGAGCATTTAGAGCGCATATTGTAAAAGGAACCCACATGCAATTCACGGCCCTAGGTCAATAGTTTGGGCTATGCGTTTATATGTCAGTTTGTCAGTTAGTATCGAATAGAAAACACGTGTGAGGGCTCGAGAAATTGCTAGTTTTTTATAATAGGTACAGGAGAGCAGAGACCGATTGAGAAATCATCTATTACGTACTTCTTCCTCCTACTCTGGCAACTAATCCTGTTTTATAAACATTATTACTACTATTATGAAGCGGGTAATAATATTACTACAACCGTCTTGTGATGATATTAACGATCCGACAATATTACGTTCTCCGTGGTTAGAACTTTTCTGGAAGTTTTTCTTACATCTCCGAATTCATGCTCCGTTGTATTATTAGCCATTCGTTTCACGTGTCCACTATAACCATACTACATTAATATGTCAGTAATATTACAAAATATAATGTCAAATAAACTAAAATCATGAATAAAAATGAAAGCCCTTACATGAGAGACTAAGATCCAGCCAAAAAACCTTATCACGTATTTATAACATACTTCAACTTTTTAACAATATTCTCATCGGTAATACAAATATATTCGCTGTCACTAGTTCCCATAGATAAATTTTTGTCAACGCGAGGCAAATACTTTATCACCTTACATGAACTGTGTACAATTTTACAACCGGCGTCGGTAAATATTTTTCCATTATCAGAATTTACACCAGCACCGGGCATAATTTCAATTTTATCGCCGTACGACTGTGTCAAATGCTTTATTAATTGAACAGCATCGACATCGCTTGCAGAAGGTTGTTGCCCACTCGTTAGTAATCTAGTAAAACCCAATTCTATAACTTTTTCGATAGCAACAATCGGATGCTTTGTAACGTCGAATGCTCTATGAAAAGTTACTGGTATGGGAGAAGCTTTATCGAGCACTTTCTTGTTATTTACATTGCAGATTTCTTGGTTCTCAGTAAGAGCTCCGAATACAAATCGGTCTACGTTCATTCCCTTGAAGATCTCTATATCGGATATCATTGTTTCCATTTCGTGTTCCGTGTAGCAGAAATCTGATCCTGTTCGGCATCTTATCATTACATTCACTCTCGGCTTCTGAATTAAAAAGAGAAACTTATTAGTAGATTTTCATTAATTCGCTATATTGTATGTCTTTTAATTGAGTTCCTAATGGGATAGAGTCATGACATTCTGAATATACCTCAGGATTACATGTCAATGCAAGAGAAGAAAAGGAAATAAAACGAAGATTCTATGGCAGATATGATTAGAATAGCGGAAACTGAAATAAACCTTGAATTAGGTGTAAAATTTGACACATTTTACATTACAATACATTTTTTTTTCGAACTAACTACACTGTTGACCTGGCAAGGCCTCTACAGTTTCACCTAACTATTAAGGGGAGCGCTTAAGGCACTCACCCAATTTTATATAGACATAGAAAAAAAAATACAACCAGCACAAGGGCACACGGCGCGCCTCGGCTTGGACTGTTGCCGAATATCCCGAGTATAACTAAGCAAAGCTAAACTAAGCTAACTATTATTTCATACATATATGAATTCGTGAAACATACATGTGTACCAAGCATGTATGTTTCACGAACTTATACATGTAACTTGAATCTGACTACTAAGTTAATCTAAAGCTAAGTCAGTTCAAAAAAGGGATTAAAAAACAACCCCAACCATTATATGTATCTATCTACATGTGCGTGTGTGCACGCGTGTGGGGTGATCGGTGTTGTGTTGTGAAAACTAGTGTTTAAAAATGTAGTCATTGTCACTGTATTCGCACAAGCAACGGCTTGAGCAGATGCTGAAGGTGGCCTAGGTGAAACACGCCCAATACCGAACAGAGGACAATACTACTATACTTTACTATACTTTTTTTTTCGTTGCAAGCAATGACAGCTCTAGGGTATTGATCTCCAACACATTAACTATCGACTCTCAATTAGCTTGAGGTTTCGACGAAGGAAAACATTGTAATGAAAACCTATGATGACAGGGCGTTTTCGACGTTCGCCTTGCTAGCTACAGTTCTCAAATCGAAAATTTGTCGGCAAGCACCTCTAGATGTGTTCCAGCGGCTACATTTTAAAAGTTAGTTGTATGCAACTCACGGTGTTATGATCTTAGACCACATTGTTGCCCAACACCAGGTAAGATTGTGGTCAAACCATTAGATTTATACACAATAAATAATATTGTTCCTATGTTATTTGAAGGATTGAAGATATACACTATTACTATTTCATAGGTAAGTAAGGTAGGTAAGTAGTTGTAGCGACACACATAACCACATACATCGTGGTATGTGTGTACTACAATAATTTACATAGAAAAGCAAAAGCGATACTCTAAAACAGCAACAACAAATAGATTAAGAGCACGGATTATAGCCCAGGTGTCGGCCACATGATACCTGGGTGTAATTATAATCTCGCCGACAAAACCCATTTACGACGCAGTGCATTATTATTGTTTTGTTTTATTTTGTACTTATTTATATTTGTAGTTTTACTTTTATTTTATTACTGGTTTTTATTGTACACTGCGTATTGTTACAATTGCTTTATTGCTCCGATATCGTGTTTTTCCCAGATTCTATTACTCGAATATTATTTGTGTTTTGCCGACTTTAATCCTGTACACGTGTTCTGTTCCCTTTAAATATAACCTGCTCAGCTCAATAAAAGAGATTCGTCTCTCCCGACCACACCCAATACACTCAGGTGTTCCCCAAGGATCTATTCTTGCACCATCCCTGTTTAACTTGTACATTAGCGACCTACCACGATCTCCGGGAGTCGAAGTAGGTTGTTATGCCGATGATACAGTGATATTTGCTTCAGGCAGGCAGAGAGTGCATCTCAGAGCACGCATCCAACGTGCTGTTTGTAATCTCGGCGAATGGTATCGAAGATGGCGTATAGAAGTTAATCCAGATAAGAGCTCCGCAATACTTTTTGATTCCTCTAATAAACAGAACACATTAAAACCTCTCAGGCTATTCGATACTGACATCCCTTGGGCTACCGAGGTTAAATATCTCGGTGTCACATTAGACAACAAACTTACCTTTAAAACTCACATCCAGAGAGTGCGGAACAAGGCTGCTATGGTCTTGAGCCGATTACATATGCTATTATGCTCACAGAGCAAAATGTCACTCAGACATAAGCTCACTCTCTATAAGACGTGTGTCCGCCCTATTCTTACGTATAGTTGCCCCGTGTTTGCACATACATCGAAAGATAATTTTGAAAAGTTGCAGGTCATACAAAATCGCTTCTTACGAAAATGTGTTGCCGCCCCCTACTATGTTCGGAACGACGATCTTCATAAGGATTTGGATATTACTTCGATTCAAGCGTACATCAAGTCCGTCACAGCTAATTATTTCGACAAGGCCACAAATCATCCCAACCCGTTAGTGGTATCTGCTGCAAACTACACCCCCAAGCCCGCCACAAAGTATCCTAAAAGACGACCGCGACACATTTTCAGCGATCCCCCGGATGACATAACGGCTGCGAATGATCTGCATACCGACGACTCTTTAAATAGAGCGTGCTCGCGCCCACGCCCCCGAAACCACCGATCACGCCGACACGGTCGGGCGGTCAACTTCGCTCCCGCACACCCGCCACGTCCTCCTTCGGCAGCAGCTTAAGCCTAGGTTCGATCCCTCGGTCGGGAGCCCTCGAGCATGCTGCTAGCGCGATACAGTGACACCACATTCACTAGCTCCTTGCACACACGACACTGCACTCCACACACGTGCACATTCACACGGTACGTACACTGGTTCTGTAAGGGACCGTTTTACCTTTTTGGCTAGTTAAACTTAGCCAAAAATATCAGGCAATATATGCATGTGCGCTTTAGTGTGACACATATGAAGGTATGCATATGTGTCTCACTAAAGTGTACATGTATGGCATATAGATATTTTATTTTATGTAGATATTTTAGTTCGATTCACGTTTATCCCAAGGCAACTGCCCAAGCCGAGGTTCGGCCATTCTGGCACCCTTGAGCTTGTTGCCTCTAGGCTGAGTGCCCTAAGCGCTCGCCCTAAAAGCCTGGTGAAGCTGTGAAGGCCCATTAGGCCGACAGCGTTTAGTCAGTTCGAAAAAAAAAAAAAAAAAGAGATTCGTAATCCAGCTGCCAAAGCGATTACTAGTCTGCACAAACGGAGTCAGTTATTTCATTTCCCTTCGTTCAACCTTCTGATATTAGCATAGTGGTATCCACACTACCACGTCCGCTAAAGTGGTGACCCCAAAGAACGCGCAAAACGCTGAAACAACTCCCGCAAAAACACGCGAAGAGGTGCTGAACTACACCCCTGAAGAACACCCAAAGAAAACGCTGTACACCGAATCCGGATATTGTCAACATGACGACCGAAGCAGCCCAAATCACAGAAGACACACATAAACTACACTACGAAGAACTCTCTATGGCACTCTCCATGCGCATTCCGCCATTCTGGCGTGACAAACCACAACTCTGGTTTTTCTCGTTCGAGGCAGCAACCAGCGAACTCGGAGGAGACGAAGCTCGACTTGCACAAAAGTTAATAACACAACTTGGAACACAAGAGATTGAACAAATCGAAGACTTACTCCACAACAAACCCAACACAAATCAATACACTATCCTCAAAAATCGACTCATCGCTACTTACGAAGAATCTGACAGTCGTCGACTTCACAAGCTCCTGACAGAAACAAAACTCGGCAACCAACGGCCATCCCACTTACTTCGCCGAATGCAAACACTAGCACGAAATCTGTTTCCGGATTCAACGCTCAAACTCATGTGGGTGAGTCATTTGCCAAACTACATACGTTCCATTTTCGCTGCTATCAACTCGGACAAACAGCTAGATGAACTCGCAGTGCTAGCTGATAAAATTCTTGAGCAAACACAAGGAGTATCTACGTTCAACGAGCCACCAGCGATAGCTGCTGTATCAACTAACCATACAACGTGCGGATCCAACTGCATACACCTTTCGCAACGTATAAACGAATCAGCCCAAGAGATCTCAGAACACAAAGAGAGATCAGATGTGTATAATCATCGTCGCATAAGTTCATATTCAAACCAACGAATACCCTACAATAAACCGTCAAATGGTTATTGTTACTATCACCGTCGTTTTGGCATAAACGCACGTAACTGCACATCACCGTGCATTTATAAAAAACAAATTAACCGCAACAATACACCTGTATCATCACCGCCACAAGATCAGACACTCGCATCAGCAGATTCAAACATCAGCGAATCACATCGCCTCTTCGTCCACGACGTCAAGAACCGACTCACCTTCTTGGTAGACACGGGGGCTAACATATCCGTCATACCTCGAAGGAAAGGTGACATTTCGCAACCGCTGCCATTTCAACTATATGCCGCTAATAATACCGTAATTCCAACCTATGGAGAGAAAACGCTCGAACTTGATCTCAGCTTACGTCGTGCATTCAAATGGAAGTTTATCATTGCAAACGTAACACAACCAATATTGGGCGCCGATTTTCTGAAATATCATCAATTGATCGTCGATATCAAGAATCGCAAGCTAATCGACGGAAAAACCAACATCGCGTCAATTGCAATCTGCCGGCCATACAACATGCCTACAATACGTGCTATCGACATACAACAGTCATACCACGACATCCTCGCTGAATTTCCCGGTATAACACGTCTTTCATCGATGCAACTTACTAGCAAGAACACATTTGAACACTACATCGAAACAACAGGTCCACCCGTACATTGCCGTGCTCGACCAATTGCACCCCACCGCTACAAGCAAGTTCGAAAAGAGTTCGAAGATATGATGGAGCAGGGACTTTGCCGTCCAAGCAAGTCACCCTGGGCCTCTCCACTTCATGTCGTACCAAAGAAGAATGGCGACATTCGAGTCTGCGGTGATTATCGACGTCTTAATGCCGTAACCAAGCCAGACCGATATCCTATTCCACGCATCAAAGATTTCACTTATCAACTCTCCGGCAAAACAATTTTCTCAACTATTGATCTCAATCGTGCCTACCAACAACTTGCCGTTCGAGAAGAAGATATCGAGAAAACTGCTATAATAACACCTATGGGATTATTCGAATTTCCACGCATGTGTCCCGGACTGAAAAACGCAGGTCAGACTTTTCAACGCTTTATTCATGAAGTACTACGCGGACTAAACTACGCATTTCCTTTTATCGACGATGTCCTGGTAGCGTCAAGCAGCGAAAAGGAACATCGAGAACATCTTCGCGAAATACTGAAATGCCTTGAACAAAACAGCATAACAATCAACCCAGCCAAATGCGTATTCGGACAACCTGAAGTAAAATTTCTCGGTTATACCGTATCAAACACGGGTATCAAACCACCTGCCGAGAAAGTAGAAGCTATCGTCGACTTTCCCAAACCCAAGAACATAGAAGAATTAAGAAGATTTCTCGGAATGCTAAACTTCTATCGTGAACACATTCCGAACGCAGCAACTATTCAAGCACCACTCAACGCACACTTACATAACGCAAAAAAGCGAGACAAAACACCGATCGACTGGGACGTTGAATCAACACACGCATTCGAGTCTTGCAAATTAAGCATACAAAACGCTACTTTGCTAGCTCATCCATCGCACAACGCTCAACTCGCTATATTCTGCGATGCATCAAATACCGCAGCAGGCGCCGTGTTACAACAACGAGTTAACAATAGCTGGCAGCCACTTGGATATTTTTCGAAAAAGTACTCCGACGCACAACAAAACTACAGTACATTCGACCGGGAGTTACTGTCAATCTACATGGCAGTGAAACATTTCCGCAAGATTTTTGAGGGACGCGAGCTTATCATTTTCATCGACCACAAGCCGCTTACCTACGTACTTCAAAAATCACCTTCACCAACCGAAACACCTCGCCGCACTCGTCAACTAATGTTTATAAGCGAATTCACAACAGACATCCGTCACATCAATGGTAAAGATAACATAGTCGCCGACGCACTCAGCCGAGTTGAAGCAATCACATGCCCGTCTACATTGGATTACGAAGCTATCGCTCAAGCACAATGTCGTGACCATAGTATCAAGCAATTAGCGCAACAAGATAATCTTCAGTTAAAGAAGATTACCTTACCTTTCGCAAATTCACCATCCATTTACTGCGAAGTTTCAACACAGTATGTCCGACCCTATATACCCGATGAATTCCGACGCGATGCTTTCAATGCTGTCCACAACATCAGTCACCCTGGCGCCAGAACAACACGCAAGCTTATGTCTCAAAAATTCTTTTGGCCGTCCATGAACGTTGACGTTCGCACTTGGGCGAAGGGATGCACACGCTGTCAGCAGTGCAAAATACAGCGCCATACAACTAGCCAACCTGCAAGCTTTCCACCAGCTGATCGTTTTCAACATCTGCACGTCGACATCGTAGGACCGCTACCTACATCTCCACAAGGACATCGATACCTCGTCACCATGATCGACAGACTGACGAGATGGCCCGAAGCTGTACCTACAAATGACATTACTGCTGAAACCATAGCGAAAATCGTCTACGAACATTGGATTACTCGTTTCGGCTGTCCAACTACGCTAACGAGTGACCAAGGCCGACAGTTCGAGAGCCAACTTTTCACTCAGTTGACACACATACTCGGAATTACCAAAACCCGAACGACACCGTACCATCCGCAATCAAACGGTATTGTCGAACGCTGGCATCGCACTCTGAAATCAGCCTTGAAGGCTCGTCTTTCACACAATACTACGTGGATCGACGAACTACCGACAGTGCTGTTGGGCTTACGCGCCGCCTCACGCACCGATACAGGTGTAAGTGCTGCCGAACTCACATATGGTCTCAATTTACGACTGCCCAGCGACTTTTTCCAAGAAGCAACGTCTCCGCCTAATGATATTGATCATAACTACGTCACAAAGTTACGGGAAAACATTAATAAGATGAAACCGTCAACATCAACTACGTCTCACAGGAACAACCGTTCAATATTCGTTCATAAGGATTTACACACTTGCGACCATGTTTTCATCCGTACAGACTCCGTGAAGAAGCCTCTGCAACCACCATACGAAGGCCCATTCAAGATCATCAAGCGATATGACAAATCCTTCATTGTTCAACTTCAGGACCGCCAAGCCAATATCTCTATCGATCGTCTTAAGCCTGCATATATGATAACCGATACCGCCGAGCCCAATTCATCTTCCAACGATACGTCACGTCCAGATAACAACCAAACCGTACCAGTCCCTACAACTCGCCAGACGCAACCCATACCGATCAGCCGATCGGGGCGTGCCATTCGTCCACCAGTACGCTTCGCTTAAGGGGGAGCACTGTAGCGACACACATAACCACATACATCGTGGTATGTGTGTACTACAATAATTTACATAGAAAAGCAAAAGCGATACTCTAAAACAGCAACAACAAATAGATTAAGAGCACGGATTATAGCCCAGGTGTCGGCCACATGATACCTGGGTGTAATTATAATCTCGCCGACAAAACCCATTTACGACGCAGTGCATTATTATTGTTTTGTTTTATTTTGTACTTATTTATATTTGTAGTTTTACTTTTATTTTATTACTGGTTTTTATTGTACACTGCGTATTGTTACAATTGCTTTATTGCTCCGATATCGTGTTTTTCCCAGATTCTATTACTCGAATATTATTTGTGTTTTGCCGACTTTAATCCTGTACACGTGTTCTGTTCCCTTTAAATATAACCTGCTCAGCTCAATAAAAGAGATTCGTAATCCAGCTGCCAAAGCGATTACTAGTCTGCACAAACGGAGTCAGTTATTTCATTTCCCTTCGTTCAACCTTCTGATATTAGCATAGTGGTATCCACACTACCACGTCCGCTAAATAGTCATTATATTACCTCATCATCCTTTATGCTTCTACAAATGTAAGTAAAGACGGGACTGACATGTTCTTAGTGGATATAAATCCCTAAATGAAATAAAGACTAAAAAAAAATGTAATTATAAATGAAAAGGTACATTTAACCAGAGCAAAATTATTTTCATAAAGATTTATTCCAACACGAACTCAAGGAAAGTTCAATACAAAGTTCTTGGCAAGTAATTATATGCTTTAACTAACTAAGACATAGCTTTATGAATTTTATAAAGTTATTTCTGTACTTAATAAATCAGCATTACCGAGGAATGATTGGGCGGTAAGAAAATTTTACTGCTAAAATAGATATTTCTATATACATGTGAATTGTATGTATAAAAATATTGACTATTCTTGTAATAATTGATGCTAACAATGAAATATGTTCAATATTACACACATCAGCTATATAAGTATATCTTATAGCACATGTTATATACCTAGTACAGTACAATATCTTATAGATACATTTTAATTGCATACACTATGTATAGTAAAAATAAAAACTCAAGACTAACTGCGCTCGCTTTACTCGCTCGCAAATTACTACTTAACTAACTTTTGCTCGCGGTTTCGCTCGCGTTATAATGTATTCATTAGAAACAATTTATTTCTAGATGCAAGGTATCCTATATCCTTTTATGCACCCTTAACAACGTGTACAAATTTTGTTATGATCAATTGATTAGTTACGAATTGAAAAAAAACTTTTCTAATCATTACGAATGAACGAAGACGTAATAAAACTATGGCATAGTAGAACTTTTTCTAAGCCCGCCTGGTTAGCTACTCCAGTCGAGTTAAAAATATATCGCCAAGCACATATAGATGTGTTCGAGCAGCTGCACTTGAGAGTCAGCTCCCTTCTAAGTGTTTACCATCTTAGACCATATCGCCATTTAACTTCAGATGAGATTGTGGTCAAAAGCTACAACATGTAAAGAATAAAAATAAAAAAAATGAAATTTGTGACATTTAAATAAATAAATTATAGATCAATGGCCTTTTGTACCTTTCTGAGCTTCCCACAAGCGCAATTGATGCATGTCTTACTTATAGGTCTTCCGTGTGATAAATTATCAACCTGAAATATACAAATTATTAGTTTAAACATTTAGCACCAGTATATAAAATTCGTACAAGATACTTCTTTTTGGTAGAGAGGTAAAGGGAAATAAAAAAGTGTGGTGTTCTTATGACCACACGAAAGAAGTGACAACTTCTTTATACAAAGACTAATAAAAAGGCAACGTCACGCGGTGACCGATCCAAGTACTGACCGCGTCCGGCGTTGTTTAACTTCGGTGATCGGAGGAGAACCGATGTTTTCAACACTGCCCGACACAGTGTTTTATCCCCACCATATTTCGTTACACAAAAAGCTTGGGATCAGAATTTCAAAGCCCACCCATAAGGAGCTCACTTCAAAAGTATTATCATATGGTCGGAAAATATTTCATATCTCTCATAATTTTAATTTCCTTCAATGTGCATCATGTAATGACGGGATAGAAGAAGATTCCGGGCGCTTAGATTTGTAACAGTATGTACAATACATGCAAATTATATTTGTATGAAATAGAGAAAAGTCAATGTATTCTAATGAAGTCGTAAGGAGTTTTCAGAGACAGATAAAAATAATGTACCACAGAATTGTATATGTAAAAATATGCCTGCAGAAAATCCATGATAGTAGACAATTATGACGCCACATTAGCACATTACACCCATGCGAAGCTGGAGTGGGTCGGTAGTTTTTAAATAACATTATATCCATGCATAAAATTATGGAGGTCAACCGTTGTAGATGCGCCACGCCGTAGAGAAGTGGGGTAAACGGTATCATGTACATGTACAGGAAAAGGAAAATATTTTATAAGCAAACTATATTTTTTACTTTTATTGTTTTATGATTTTATCTCTATACATAAAATATATTTTTACATAATAATCAATCAGGACTCCGTCACGGGTAGCGACTAGTAGTAAATGAATAAAACTCATTATAATTATTTTTCATAGATATTTAGCAATAACGATAAAATTTAGCAAAACTAAATTAAAATCGGTAAGTATATTATAGGAGTCGAGTACTAATGACAAAATTACAGTTACAAAAATAAGTGTTCAGATAAAATCCGAATTAAATAGATAGTTCCCATTGACGCAAGCAGTAATTAATGTAATCAAACCTACTTTCTAAAGTACAATTTATTTTTTATTCAGTTTTTACATAGGTAACAGAACTGTTAAAATATAAACAGAACATTCTAAATATAGCGGTCAACGCAAACTACGTTCATCCAACCTCGACCTAAGATAATATGAAAACTTTCACATCACAAGATGAATAAAACGGTTTTACGTTCATTTGAATTGTTTTTAAAACAATGCCGCAATCCTGCTCTAACAACTGAAACGATACGAACGTCATTACATGTTTACAAACTATCAGACTTAACAGACTAAAACATAACAATCTAAGCTTTGCCCATTTACGATAGAAAAAGATATTCCAAAAATTCCTTCACAGTGAAAACTTATAACAGTTTCACTAAATGCACCACTACACTAATATAATAACTAAAACAAATTACGATAATATAAGATAATATCCATATATATTGACGTCCGTGTGCTACGCATTTTCTTTATAGAGTTGTTCTTGCGTCAGTCCTTTTGCTGTTTTGTGCATATAGCGCGCGGCGATACAATGCGATATCGCTACACGAGCTAATGCTTTTAATTCAAATAGTAATACTTCTATATAAATTTAATTTATAATAAGAATACCAACTTATAAATAATAACAATACCAGCCTCTGAAGGTCATAATCTGTGTCTATCTGTTTGATACCTTTTCATTACTAAACCCCTCTATCAATTTCAGTCAAATTTAGCATGAGTCTATGAAAAATATACCTACCATAATATTTTTACTTATTTTAGGATAACACTAATTAGTCAAACTTACGCACTTAAACCATAGCAATCATGTATGTAGGTAGGACATTTTCTAGGCCTGCCAGACCAGTTACCACCTTCAAGTTGAAAATCTGTCATCAAGTACCTATAGGTGTGTTCCGGCAGCCTTGAGACCCAGTCCCCGTCTAGGTTCAGCGTGTTTATCATCCTTAGACCACATTTTGTAGGTGGCAGAGCTACGCTGAAGCTATTACTGGTTTCAGCATGAATGAGTCGGCTCGCCCGGGGTAGTACCACCCTCTCACAGAAAACCGACGTGAAATAACAGTGGTTGCACTGTTGCGTTTCGTTCGGTCAGTGAGAGTGCCGGAGGCCCACATATTTAAAAGGCCGGCAACGCACTTGCGACTCCCCTGGTGTTGCTAGTGTCTGTGGACGGCGGTGATCACTTACCATCAGGTGACCCACCTGTTCGTTTGCCCCCTATATAATATTAAAAAAAAATCGTCATTTAGCATCTGGTAAGATTGTGGTCAAACGCGAAAACCTATAAAGTACCTATATACAATATTAATATGAAAACACGATGACGTAGATATGGCAGAAAGGTATAGTCTTCGGCAGTCTTTTGACTGGTCTGAATATAGCCGTGAGCTTTAAATACAGCAGTAAGTTCGGATTTGCAGGTAATGTTGTTATAAGTTTAATACAAAAGAAAAGTTAAACGAAATTAATATGAATCTAAAATTGACATTTATGTACTCTTAAGTCTTCTCCGTTTTATAATTTTAATGTAATACATATTTATACCTACATTTCTTAGTAGAGATGTACATACTAACAAAGAAAAATGAAGGGTATAGGGAAAGCACAGAGATGAAGTAAACCTTTTATTAATATTAACTTCAATTTATTATCTTAAATACAATCACCATTTTATTTGTTATACGCCATAGTGACTACAAGATAAATGCAATCTCATCTACCACAGACAAATCAAAGAGTTTATTAGTGATATGCCACACTTTTTGTAGAGATGTATCTATCAACAATTTCTAATCGACGAACCTATATTCAGACCGGTCAAAAAGATTGGCGAAGACTGTAGTTTTATATAATTCATTATTTTAGTAGTCTTATTTAACGCAAACCGAAATAACGATATGTTACTACACACCATTCGCATGATTTGACTGACAAGGCCCGCAGATGGGGTTAAGCCACCCTCAGCTAGCGAACTGCATACTTCTAACTCATCAGCGCCACCGTGTATGCTATTTACTGCTGAGTCTAAACTATCTATGCACACTTCTAGCATTTTCTGCAAACAATAAATAATTTTTAATATTTCATAAATAAGCAATCAAAATTCCAAATAACCAAAAGAAATCAAGTCGTAGACAACATTGTACAAAATTCACAATAAATATCCAAATATATTTGATGATACTTCTAGTTTGCTCTGAGGTAGCAACGCGCATATATTTTCGTGAGTACAGTAAAAAAGACAATATTTATAAAATAAGGCTCTCTGGATATATCAAAGACATTAATTTATTTCATTTATATTTTCTGTAATGCGCAGTTACTTGCAGCAACTTCAGAGCGAACTAGACGTTTGGCGTCATCTATACATAATGAATGAATGAATGAATGAATGAAATAATAAGCTAAGATAAAGTGGTTATTTGAATAAAAAACATACCAAACTTTGTAAGTAGGTACCTAAATGTTGTCAATTATTACTACACGATTTTATATTCAATGTCATATATAAAGTTAAACCAGATATAAATGTATATAACACCGCAATAAGGATTAACTACAAGATAAAATTTATTAGTATATATATATGATAGCACATAAACACAATATTTACGAGTATTTTAGTTTTTTCTACGTTTTCTAGAAATAATATAAATCAGATTTTACTCTCGCTCTTGCTCGCAGTAATGTAAATTTGTCCTGTAGTCTGTCAGGACAATAGCGTAGTCAGTTCGAAAAAAATAAAAGATTTGTCCTATACCTCAGGAATAGTCCTATTTTTCTGGATAAAAAGTACCCTCTGTCCTTTCTGTACCCTTGATAATGTGTGTGCAAGATGTAATGATAATCAGTTGAGCAGTTAAGGCGTGAAAGCGTAATGAATAAGAACACTAACATTCACATTTATAACGTTAGTAAAGGAGTAAGTATTTCTTTAACAGGTACTTTAAACCTTACATGACTAGGGATTTCCCCCATATTATTATTAACAGCATCTACATCCATCTCAAGTACTACACTACTACCAACACCGACATTACCAAAAGGCACTGAGAACCGGTGCAGGTAGGCATCTAGGCATAAACATCAATAACTGAAATCAGCACATTGTGAATTTTATTTCACTTTAAACTTAAGAAAATTATGTACAGACATATATAAAACAGCCATTTATACATATTTGGGTTTTATGAGATTTTTAACGAAACACGGTAAAATACTCAGATAAAATATGTACTCAACCTGCAGATTTCTGGCGGTAAACTAACCACAAACGTCTAATAGCTATGACAGCTCCTAGTTGTATTAAAATATGTATTGAGTGACTGCAACCCGTCGTCTCTATACATTAGTCTCACTATGCGTTGTTCGTATCCCTTCCATCCGTACGTAGCAAACAATGCATTAGTTATCCTATGATACGTCTTTTATTGGAATGTTTATAGCTTACGCACCGTACGGATATACTATCGTTCATAAGCAAAACGAATCGTTCGAAAATATAGGAACTGTGCATAAATCAATCAAGATATATTGAAGCTATTAAAAATTTTAAATCAGCTACACGAAATTCACAATTCTTTATTCTACAGTAATACGTAAACGGAAAGAAAATAAAAAACTTCACTAAAAATTACAAATACAATTAGTGTTAAAATATGAAAGGACATTAATTTTTCATAATTCTCCAGTAATACGGTGAATCTGTACAGGCCAAAAGAGCCAACAGGGTATGTCAGTACGAAAAAAATAATAGTTTCATAATTTTAAATATTTCTTGTTTAATCCTTTCATAAATATAATTTGAATGCATTTTTATTTTATAATCTGCTTATTTGGTAGGATAAAAAGCCTATTCATATGATACAGGGCTGGCCACTATAGTTAAATATTTGTAGGTATTATTGTCAACCGAATTGTAACGGGATTGCTGGATTGTTAAGTTAAAACGCCATGTCAAACGCATTTTAATGTCAAAAGGCTATTATAGAAAGCATCAATATGTGAAAGATGGTAATGTCTGGAATTAACGTCCCTCTATTTCCATCCGTTAAAAAAGTTTGTAACTTTAATTTATTTCTATAACAATATGTACCTACTTTTAAAGATCAACCCGATCGAGTGTCTTGCCTGCTCTTCTTGATGACGGGGTTGTTTTCCAAACAGGTACCGCGATGGTAGTTTTGACGCCCATAAGCGTTTTCTTAGGGTCTAAATTGAATAAAGTATTTTTGATTTCATTTTGTTTGAACACAGTATTTAATAATTTTATCATTCTTCCAAAGAGATCTCATCAAATCGACTAACTCATGCCGTCAAATAAGCCGATAACTCATCTGAAACACTTTCGTTAGCATATCGCCCGTTCTAGTGGTGGGTGATTTGCCCGGAGCGCTATAGATGGGGACATTTTAGCAGTCAGATCATAACAAAAATTATGGATAGATAAGAATTCGCTGTAAAGTACAGAATATTCCTTAATTATTTTGTACCTTTTTACTAACATTTTATGTTTTTTTAATAGATTGTTATCAATTTTACGTTGTATTTCATATATATTTTTAAATATATGTGTTTATTAATATTTTTTTATTTTGGAAACATCCAATGTTAACTAAAATGCATATTAAGGAACGACAATTTGTCTCTGTCTACAATACGAAGAGCGGGCTTGGTTAACTTTATTTGATTTACAAATTTACTAAACGGGTTCTGTTGATCCAAGATTAATTATGATATTAAAACTCGAATGATAAACTTATTTAAATTATCAACTGACACAAAATTGTAAGCATAGGGTACAATTTTTTAAGACATATATCTTTCCGAAAATAAGACAGTAAAAATTGGCCGACCTAAGTATTTTTTGACCAAGAACTAATCATTTCATTAGCATTTACCAATAGATGGCGCTAATCTATATTTTTATTCATATTAAGTTTTCTAGTAATTGAACTCGGATGAAGTCGCGGTTGCTAACGTGCTATAATATAAATACGTCAATAATATTGTTAGTATACATAGTAAAAAATTCTCAATTTGTCTTTCACATTACCAGAAGCATACATTTACATATAGCCATACTAAATATGTACAACCTGTAAGTTCGTTGACACGAAGATACTATTAACATTGAGGCAAAAAAAAGACGGTTTATACCAAGGGTTACAAATTATTATTACTGCACATAATATATGCTGCTGACTGTGCATAATTTTCCAAACTCGCCAAATAAATTCAATATGAAATATTATAAAAACATTAAATTGTAGGCTACGAAAAGTTACCAAATTACAAAAGTTATCGTATGTTATAACATAACGTTAAAGAATGTTTTGGTATTGTCCTATTAACAAGTTCCTACCTTTTTATATATATTACCTCTTTGTTGTTGTTATCACTACATCAATTATATGCAGTATTATTATTCTGTAATCACCAACTCAACTAGTAAAAATGATAGTGTGACCAAACTGAAATATAGGATTTTATTTGTTTACAAGAAAAACCTACTAAAAATTTCAACAAATTAAAAAAACATCTTTAATATTGCTACCGCAGATAAATATATATTACGAATGATACAAAATAGTAATATTTACAACAAAGTGTTATCTACTTGATTGAATAACACCACATGTTCATTTTCTAATAAAAAAGGTAATTATGGAAATAAATATTTATAAATATTGATAACCAGTTATGATCGTATTTTAGTAGACCAAATTGCACTAGCGTTTATTCAATTTAGAAGTAACATTTTTGTTTACATCTAATTTTCTGAGGAATTGCTTTCGGAATGTTTTAACTTATTCAGTGGTTTATCTAATTTATATAACTTTACTATGAGCAAAGAGCGATGTGTGTATTTATAACATTTTAAGGCCCAAATTACTATAATATATATATAAATGGTTTTTGAGTTTTTACAATACTTATTAATTTCGTTTGTGAGGCCGAGAATCTATTTCCTAACAAAAGATCAATTAGGTTAAAATGTTACCAATTACAGAAAATAAATTTCGAGATTTTGATTATCGGTTCATTTCCTGGAGGAAAAAATAATAAAATCAATAACCAGATTTTGGTAAATTAAAAGTCAATTGAAATTATTGTTTCAGATTTTAACATAATATTTAGCTTTATATAAGCTACTATTGGGAAATGGAATGACAAGATATTTATAATTCTGGTCGTATTCTTTTGTATCATTGGCTTACTTGAAGTATCAATACTCGTGCATAATTTTCGTTACTAATTGAGTAACTATGTAATAGGACTCGGTCAATATTGTTTTTAAACATCGAAAATAGTCCACTCGCAACTTCATTATTATATTATACGCAACTGTTTATGAATAAATAATTACAGATAATATTTTATTTTTTATTTTTGTACCTGTGCTATTATGGTGATATTGTCTAAGTTCACGTTGATTTGTTCCTTTTGACATTTCAACTGGTAAAAGGACACGCGAACGTAGGCGAAGTATAGCCAACGTTCGCTCTTTTATCAGGTAATTATAACTTACATACACGATTAAATCATAATTTTAGACTAAATATATTAAAAAAAAAAGAATTTGAACTGTTCTTTCATTTCAACTCTCATATCATATGATAATTCATTGAGGTTATGTTCTATGCTTGTGCCACATATTGGAAGCAGAAACTTTCTCTGCAGGTGTTGTAAGTGATTCTTCTTTTAGTAGCAGTGATGTCCCGAAAAAGAGATAATGAGGAGACTGATAAACTCACTCGTATTGCTATCGTAAACGCGGATCGTTGCAAACCGAAAAGATGTCGTCAGGAATGCAAGAAGAGTTGCCCAGTTGTGCGTATGGGCAAACTCTGTATAGAAGTGACCCCCAATGATAAGATAGCTACGATCTCTGAGGAGTTGTGCATTGGTTGTGGTATTTGCGTAAAGGTAAGTTTGTTCGGTTGTTTGTGTTATTTTGGATTATAAAATAAAATTATTTTGGAATAGTTGGTAGTCCAATAGTTAAGTCTGTCTTTTTTTTATTCTAGTAAACACTTAACAGATTTAATTCACAATATTGCTAGAATTTATTTAGTACATAGATAATTATAAGCAAATGACATGTTAAATATTTTAATTTATTTTTTTATCAATGGAATTAGTTATAGCATATGTGAACTATTCTAACGTGCTTTAGCAACTATACTGCAGTGTTTTTATATAGCTAGATATACTAAAATAAATATCAATACTTTTTTGTTAATAGAAATGCCCCTTTGATGCTATCACCATCATCAATATACCATCGAATTTGGAGAAGCACACTACTCATCGTTATTCCAAGAATTCTTTCAAACTTCACCGGCTGCCAATTCCACGTCCCGGAGAAGTGCTTGGACTGGTCGGGCAAAATGGTATCGGAAAGTCCACTGCTTTAAAGATCCTCGCAGGAAAACAAAAACCCAATCTGGGTCGATTTGCTGTAAGATGTAAATTAAATTAATTACATTAGATTTTTTTAAATAATAACATATTTTGAATATAATTATTATACATACAGTAATTTCATAAAGTAGTCATTTTTAGTATTTTATTATATAATTAAATAAACTGGAATTTTAAATAAATAATTAATTAAAATAATATTTCTACACTGTTATATTCAACAGCTGATGTGTGAAAAGTTATTGTCAAAAACAGGTATAAATTATCAATGTTTACATACTACTATTTTTAACTGCACAAACACAAATTAGTAGTAGTTATTTTAGATCATTTAGTATTCAATATAAAGAGACAACTACTTTCTATATTTTTGTTAATATTTTTACTTTGTATTTTGTCCAGGATCCTCCAGACTGGCAAGAGATTCTGTCTCACTTCCGAGGTTCAGAATTACAGAATTATTTCACTAAAATCCTAGAGGATGATTTAAAAGCTCTCATCAAACCACAGTATGTGGACCAAATTCCAAAGGCTATTAAGGGAACAGTCGGACAACTACTCGACAAAAAAGATGAAAGAAAAAATCAAAAAGAAATTTGTAAAATGCTTGGTAAGTATAAAACAATAAATGGATAAATTTAAGATCATGGCATATTTATGAAATGAACTAGTTTTAAAAATATTGGAGTTAAGCACTGAACAGTCAAATCACTGTTAACATATGATGTTTATTTTCTTTTAAACAGATCTTTTACATATACGAGACCGTGAGATTGCTGCTTTGTCTGGTGGAGAACTTCAAAGATTTGCTTGCGCCATGGTGTGCATTCAGGATGGAGATATCTTCATGTTTGATGAGCCCTCCTCTTATCTTGACGTCAAGCAGCGTCTGAATGCTGCTCGCACAATTCGATCTCTTATAAATCCTGATAAGTAAGAACTCATATTTGTTTACATTAATTTTTTTAGAACCATTATTAGCTTGACTATGACAAAGCTTCTATAGTAATTAGTATTACAATATTATGACGACATTCCTGTACTGTAGCCAATATTATACAGAATATCAAACCATTTTTTACTTCCTAAGTCTCATATATCAAAGCAAAATTTATCCTTATATGTGCTATAACTTTAGATACAATAGTATGAAAGTAACATGTCAATTATCAGTTCCTACAATAAATGAATGAACCCTTTTTGTGCAAATTTAGTAACATTTTTAAACAGGTAAAAATAATGAGCATATCATAAAAAATACAATACAAGAAAGGTAATCATATATTACTAAACACTTAAAACTTTTGTAAGAGTTTGGCAGTAAAGATATTTCTTTTATACTTTACTCCTTTTTTTATACAGGTTCATCATTGTAGTAGAGCACGATTTGTCAGTATTGGATTATTTATCAGACTTTATCTGCTGTCTGTATGGAGTGCCTGGTGCTTATGGTGTTGTGACTATGCCTTTCTCCGTTAGAGAAGGTACATTAATAACAATTTCAGTTTTTAAATTTTTACACAAAATCTTATTTTACAAATTATATATATATCTTACAAATCAAGAATAATAATATTTTTTTAAGAATGTATTACTGTTTATGCCTTATTACCTTAATTTAGATCTATTGTATTGAAATTCTATTTGAATTTTAAGGTATAAACATATTCCTTGATGGATTTGTACCCACTGAAAATATGCGGTTCAGAACTGAATCTCTAGTATTCAAGGTTGCTGAATCTGCTACTGAAGAAGAGGTATGCAATTTAATTCAATAATAGTTATATTTCTTTATATAGTAAAAGTAATGTTCAGTTATCATTATATACCTTTTAAATGAACAGATAAAACGAATGAACCACTATGAATATCCTGAAATGTCTAAATTTATGGGTGATTTTAAATTACGTGTGATGCCTGGAGAATTCTCCGATTCCGAGATTTTGGTTTTACTTGGCGAAAATGGTACTGGAAAAACAACATTCATTAGAATGTTGGCTGGAAATCTGGAACCCGATGAAGGTATGATCTGTTTAATTTTTATTATCTGTTATGTCATCTCAGTATTCTACGTGTATCAGAACATTATTTTTTACATGTGGCAACATTAAATTTGAACTGTCAAATTAGTGAAAGTTGTCAAAGAGGCTACAGTACCTATATTATATATTCTAAAAAGAAAAAGAATAAACACATTTTCAATATTGCCATAAATATTTGTGAAATATTTACGTTCAAATGTAGTTTATAATAAATGATTCATTGAACTATTCACAGTAATGTAATAATTAGATATGATTGTGCGTTGAGGTTATATATGTATTGTAAATATAAAATTAATAAGTACGGTATTAGTGATGGCCAGAACTGAACTATTTGATCTATTCTTTCATCCTGTGTTCCAAAAATGTTTAAGACATGCCGAATCTTCGGCGACCACAGAAGGTATAGTGTTCAAGCTAATTTCCGGATGTGAAATCATATGTTTAATTTCACTCTTTCTTAGATTTCTTGTATAATATACGATAATTGTTAAGAAACATTATGATATTATTTAAAAATACATTCTTTATTTTGTATTTAGAAACACACTTGTGTTGAAATTCAATTCCAATTACAAGTTTAATACTTAAGTTGAATATAATTGTGTGTCAACAAAGAATAAAAGCAGAACATAGTTGTTGTTTTATTAATTTTATAGAATGTCTGAAAAAATGAAAAGTTATTTCTAGTAGAATATATCTTACAATAGTAGAACTAAGAATTTTACACACTAAATTAGAAATACAGTTAAATTATACAAATACCTACATAAGATTTGTAAGTTATGACTGTTGAAATACCAATGAAAATAGATATCTCAGTACATTAATTTAGGTTAAGAGTACTATGTAACAATTCGCGGTGAGTAAACATGCTCAAATTGTAAATCTGTAGCAAAACTTCAATTGAAGTGTTTGATTGTTGTACTTTAGAGTCATTAGTATTTTTATAATTAAGATATTCATATCTCCAGCCATATTTCTATTTAAGAGTAAGTGTGATTAACTGTTATAATACATCAGTGTGTGATCCTGCAATGTCACCGGAGCTAGCATCATTTAGCCTGCATGATCTTGCACTAGTTTGTGGTTCTACTTCTATAAAATCCAGTCAAACTGCTTTGAAGAAATAATCATAAAACAAACAGCCTATAAAACTGATGCGAGTTAAAGGAAAACGTTGACTTTGTTGCACAATTATTTGTGAACATTCAAATCAGTAAGCGTTGAGATTGAAAGAGCATTCGTTGCTACTTACATGTATACTTCTTTAATAAGTGCACTATTATCTAACACAACAATTTTTTTTTTTTAGATCATTTTTGCATAATGTGAAATGATTGAATAGTTGAAAATACTTTCATAAGGATTAAGGTGTAATTTTAAATTACGTAATTTCCTTAATGCCACATGCATATATATATAAACTTGACAGTTCATTGAGATTACATATACTTTTTATAGTCATTATTAATGTAACAAAGAAAACAAATAAGTAAGTTGAGTTGTCGAACTGAAAAAAATACAGCTGTTATATAAATAAGTTTATGATGCATTGTGTAGTTAGTGAATGTGAAACCTTTTTATATAATTACATTAACTAGAGTACTAGTAACAGTTCTGATTAATCATTTTTTATAGTCATTAAATTTAATATGGTTGTTTTATAAATTAACCCAAAATTTTGAGAAATATAAAACACATTCATGTGGTCCCTTGAGATTTGCACTAATCCTACTTTACTGTAGCATCCACTGAAACTGTAATTGTAATCCATAATTCTGATCAAATTCTAGCATAACCTATTGATAAAAATGAGCAAAGTACTTTATATTCTGTAATTATAAAAACACTCATGCTATATTAATTTGTCTTATAGTATTAACTTTGAATAAGTCTAAGAATAAGGAATAAGTTTTTTTTTTTTTATGTTATGGGGGCAAACGAACAGGTGGGTCACCTGATGGTAAGTGATCACCGCCATCCATAGACACTAGCAACACCAGGGGAGTCGCAAGTGTGTTACCGGCCTTTTAAATATGTGGGCCTCCGGCGCTCTCACTGACCAAACGAAACGCAACAGTGCAAGCACTGTTACTTCACGTTGGTTTTCTGTGAGAGGGTGGTACTACCCCAGGCGAGCCGACCCATTCATGCTGAAACCAGTAATAGATTCAGCGTAGCTCTACCACCTACAAGTCGTCGTGGTCTAGTGGTGTGATCTTAGGAATATTGATCCAATGTCCGCAGGTTCGAACCTCGGCATGTACCAATGAAGTCTTTGGAATTGGAAAACATGTACTAATTTAAATTGGTAACACAAACGACTGATGGTGAATGAAAACATTGTGAGAAAACCTGAATATGAGAAATATTCTTGTAATACCACTGTATTTGGGAAAAAATTAAGAACTGTGATTTTCTCAGAGTTTGAAATCGCCAATACTTCGTGGGCTGGCGTGGTGATTATGCCCATGCTTTCCTCCCGGAAGAGGCTTATAGCCCTGCAGTGGGTTTCTTACAGGCTGATGATGATTTACTTGTACTAGAATTAAGTTAATTTTATGAAATAACTTTATTTCATCTATTCTTTTGTTACATACACACATAGAATAAAAGAATAATAGTAAATGTACTTGTAGGTTCCGGCCAGCTGCCACAGCTTCATATCAGTTATAAACCACAGAAAATCTCACCCAAATCACAAGGGTTTGTACGTAGCTTACTGCATGACAAAATAAGAGATGCATATGTACATCCCCAGGTAAGATGTTATTTACTATAAAGTTTATTTTAATTGCACTGCTACTTTGGAAATAACACAAATGTCACTATGTCATAGATAGATAGCATAAGGTCGGGTATAATTAGTTAATATTACATAGTGTCATTAATAAATGTTGGTATATTTCAAAATGAACCAAGTCCAGTTTTAGTGGTCCATAAGGTCATTAGTTTTTTTTTTGAGATTTTCATATTTTATACAACATGAACTGAGTAAAAATTTTGCTGTTCGTAAGATTTTTAGTTTCTTGAATGAATAACTAAAAATGGACTTGGTACATTCTGAAATGTAACAAATTAAATCTGTTGCCACTCCTTAAGGTTATCCTAAAGTACTTGTGTAAGTTTGTTGGCAACCAACAACATTTTGTTGTTTTTTTTGAACTGAATTCGCTATTCATTGACCTTACTGCTAAAAGCATCGGTGTTGAACAGGAGTATGGTTACCTAATAGTGTCGTTATTTCCAAATACTTTACTATTCTTACCAAATATCATATGAAAATAATTAAGTGATATTATACAATTGTATTTGTAAAAAAAATCTAGTAAAACTAGTAGAATAAAACATATACTAGCAATTATTGACATTTTAAAACAGTCATGCGAAACTTAACGTCACTGCAAAAGCATGAAAACTGTAGATTTAGGTGGACCATAAAACCTAATCTACAAGACAAACTACTGAAAACATTAATGAAAAAAAAAATACTATTATAGGACAGGTATACAAATATTAACATCTTTTGCCTGATATTTGATATAGTTTTATCTTTAAGTTGGCTAGTTGTGATGTGAATTTATCGACGGAAATAACTTTAAAAACTGCGTCCAAGTGTACGTCCGTCAATTGCGACCGTCAGGGAGATTTGTGTCTTCTCATTAAAGAAAAGTCATTGTCCACACTTATCGCTACTTACAAACGTTGATAGGACTTTATTACAATAATATCAACAGATAACTTACATCAGTCGTGGTACGTGTGTCAATTTGTTACAACGCGAGCGTTTTCACAGACGGTTTAAACGCGCTCGCGGAACGCATCATCTGGCTGTTTTTATAGCTGATTTGAGCCACTGGAAACAAGATCGCATGTTTTACATGTCTGTTTTAAAACAATACTTGATAATACAATAATGTGGCTAATGTTATTAGGAATTAATGCAGCTTCCTATGAATAAAATATTGATCAGGAAATTGTAATAATAATAAGCGATAATGGCTCTTTTGGCAGTGTGTTCGGACACAGCGTCGAAGGACGTAGGTTTGAAATTCTAGCAATCGAGTCGGAGCTTTCGGTGATGGATAACATCGTGCTGAAACCATAGCACGGTGGTAGGGCTTTTTCTAAATCCGCCTGGCTAGCTACCACCCTCAAGTTGAAAACATGTCGCCAAGCACCTGTTAGTGTGTTCTGGCACCTGCACTTGAGAACCCGTCTCCCCCTCTAGGTTTAGCGTGACTACCATCTTAGACCACATCATCGTTTAACTTCAGATGAGATTCAAACGCTAACCTATAAAATATTAAAAAAAATCCCTTGCAAGCCAAATACTGGAAAATGGCTACAAACCATGTGGCATTATTATTGAGTATATGGTGAAAATGATAAATACACTTTATTCAACTTCGCATAGGATTTGTTACTACAATATATTATTGCTTCTGTATTTATTTACTTCAAATTTGATTCATTATCACGTTATTTTTATTTTATATATATATATATATATATATATATATTTAGACAATAAATTTCCCATAAATAGTATAATATAAATTTATTAGTAACATATATTTAATAAGGATTTAGAATGTGACGTAAACTTTTTAATTGCTCAATGTCTCTGCCTCGTCGTTTGCCAAATGATGTAAGTCTTTCTTCTTCTTTATTTTTTTTGGCTCCGTTACGGTTTGTGCACTAGCCAGCGTCAAGTAACAAGATTTTGCCAAGTGGTTTGCGATAATTATAAAGTTCTAACAAGATGGTGGTTTCCTTGTTAGAACTTTCCATGGAGTTTTGGTGGCATCTCAGAATGCATGCTCCGTGATATTATTTCCCATCCACTTCACTTGTGCATAATAACCGAACTATATTACGTAAAACACCGCCAATATTACAAAATATAGAGTCTAATAACACAAGATTATGAATAAAATATAAAAACCACTACATGGCAGACTAAGATCCCGCCAAAAACTCCGATGTAAGTCTTTGTTAGTGAACATAATTTCTAGAAACTACCCTTATCTGGTCGCTACGGGTTATTAGAAATTAACTCTGCTGGTGTAGACACTACACAATATACCAGTCGGTTCGTGACTGTGGCCTATATAACTAGGCTGAAACATTGAGCAATTAGAAAGTGTAGACGCATTCTATATCTGTATTATGTAATATGATTTATATGATCATTTGTACATAACAATATCCAATGCCTGGTTACAGTTTATCACAGATGTAATGAAACCAATGAAAATAGAGGAAATTATGGATCAAGAGATCCAGAACTTGTCTGGTGGTGAGTTGCAGCGAGTCGCTCTCGTACTCTGCTTAGGGAAACCCGCCGATGTATACCTTATCGATGAACCTTCGGCCTACCTAGATTCTGAACAACGTTTAGTCGCAGCTAAAGTCATTAAACGGTAAGTGTATTCCAAACTTTGTGACTATTACTATAGTCTTTTCAAATAATCACAAAAAAATTCTTAGTATAACAATTAATAATATGGAAATTCCCAGTTATTAGTATTGTTCTTATTCTATTCTCCATCATAATGGGGACTGGTGTCTTGATTTTTGTTGTAGGGGTCTAATACACCTTGCATATCTAACTGTTTGTAAGAATTTAGAATATTTTACATTGAACTTCAACTGTGTAATTAAGGTAGTAAGTACCTAATCGGTATTAGACGTTAATTTGTTTTTTTTTTTTGAATATTATTAGTTTTAATAATATTTAATTAATCATAGTAAAATGTGACCACCCACCCAACAATCAATATGGAATTACATTGTATATTATAACATCCATTTTTAACAAGACTGGATGTGAAAATTAACAGTTATCGAAACCAATGTGTTTTTATTAGAATTGTCTGATCATCCCGAGCTTGTATGGAATTATATATTGCCTTCCATGTACAATGTAAACTCTATGTAGCCACACTTAATGGACTGCACATTTTATTGCGTAATTGGGAATTATCATTAAACAGAGAGGAGAAAAATCAATATAATTTACTATTATAATATATATTTCATAATAAAGAATAAAATGTTCAAACAACAATCATTAATATTGATATGAATAAGAACTTTTATTGTGTGTATTACTGTATATGTATACTGAATGTCTGTGTATCGTATGGGGTTCTATTGAAAATCAACGCTGCAGTACAGCAGTACTGTACTGCTACTACTAACTGCTGCTAATACTACTATACTGTACTGCTACTACTAACTGCTGCTAATACTACTATACTGCTGTACTGCAGCACTGATTTTCTCTAGGAGCCCATACGATACACAGACATTCAGTATACATATACAGTAATACACGCAATAAGAGTTGTTATTCGTACCAATATTACTACTTGCTGTAGTACTGTTGTACTACATTTTGTAAATCTGTATTTCTATTATTCAACTGTTTTACTTATGATCCAACAATAAAACTATTTCTTTCTTTCTTCTTTCCATTCTTTTATCTTCGTCTGATATGATTTGTTGTGCCAGTTATTTTAATTGTATTTTATTCATACCTTGGATTAAATACGCGCTAGATAATAATGCGACCAAAAAACGTAAACAACTGTAGTTCTTATTATCCATTTCAGCATCTTAGAAAGTACTGTTTATTGCTTAAAAGTGACATATTGTTGTCGTTATTTAGAGAGAGTGTGATGCTACATCATACATCGTATGTAAAACAAGGTAAACGAACCAAAGTCAAGTAATTTCGACTTTTTTTGGCAGTTTGCCGTTAAACCCAATGTTTTTAAATTGAATTTACACTGTATTTCTATTAAACTTGTTTGATCGTCCACTTGCAGGTGGAATTACTTTGTATCTAGTGGCATCAATCCAATCCTTAATAAGATTGGATATGAAAAGCGACAAATAGAAATGAAATTATTGTTATATTAATTTGGTCACCAGATTCATTCTCCATGCCAAACGGACCGGTTTCGTTGTCGAGCACGATTTCATTATGGCGACATATTTGGCGGATCGCGTGATCGTTTTTGAAGGGACGCCGTCCGCGCACGCGACTGCGCATGCGCCGCAATCGCTCCTGAACGGCATGAACAAATTCCTGGAACTGCTCGGAATTACCTTCCGACGGGATCCCAACAACTTCCGCCCGAGGATAAACAAACATGCATCCGTTAAGGTAATATTCATTTATATAATGCGAATGTTTTTTTTTTGTGATTAAAAGATGACATGTAATAATAATAATAAGAGCTGGTTAAGATTTTATGGACTTTAAAAAATAAAACCCCAGTAAATCCCTGCCTTTTGACTTCAAAATTAGTTGAAGTATGTAATATTTCTATTATAAAAGAAATTGTACTTTTTTTTTTACATATTTGTACTCAATTAATTTTCTTTTTTGATTTTTTGCATATTTAATAACAATAAAATTTATACAGGGCTATTTTATATTATATTTCGTTTTTGATTCTCTATTATATGAAGATGCATAAACAATAATTATTTTTGTTATAGGACATAGAGCAGAAACGGGCGGGTCAATACTTCTTCCTGGAGGACTAAATTAGTAGTGAAATGTAACAATATTGTATTTATATATTGTATTGTATTTTATCTGCCACGATGGCAATCGTTTGCCGTCTGTGTATTTCCAATTAAATGTATTACTGTAATAAATCATGGTTTTATAAATGCGTTTATTTCAATATTGTTATCGAATAAAGACTTACAGCTCACAAACATTCTAATATGTATTTATTAAATTTTAAACTCTCAAAAATTGCATTCTTTATTAAAAATATATATTATTCTAAAATATTTCTTATGTAACTAAAGAACTTAACTTTATGTATAATATTTAAAAAACCTTGCAAATATACTCATTATTAGTATTTCTATACCATATTAAGGTAAGTTATAAAGTTTGTGGTCAAAAATTAAGTAAAACGTCAATATTAATTCATTTTCAAACACTAACATAACACATATAGGAAATTTACCTAACAAATAGAAAATACATTTCTCTTATTTCGAACGGTCTTATAAAATCACCGGTCTTTTATTTAAGATAAGAGTTATCGAAACACAAGTTTACTAAAAATATATACAAAATCAGGAACATTGCTTGCTGCTTTTAATCTTAATAAAGGATAATAATAAAGGAACATTTTTTTTAAAGTGAATCTTTTTTTACATCGCTTTACATTTTTCGTCCATTTATCGCATGTCGCATTACAGCCGGCTGCGGACTAGGGGTAAAGTGAAAGGTGCTCGGCAATGCAGTTAAAGCCAATGTGGCGACGCCCATGGCACAATTCAAAATGATTAAAAAAAATCAGAGATATAAATGTATATTGTTTTAAATATTCTCTTTCATGCAAACCTTGTATACATATAATAGAATTTAGCCAATTAGGTACAGCCGTTCTGATGTGATATGCGCCTACATACATTCGACAATTGATTTTTATTTATATAGATGTACATTTTATAGTTGTACCATTTATATCTTGACCATAATAAAAAAGAAGATAAGGTCTATTATTTTCTTCTCAGAAATCAATTCCTCTAAAAGACTATTAAAGGTTTTTATAATGATATCCATAGCTTCAGAAAAACTGTGAAGAAATGAAAATGAATATAAATTTATATGTGGGTGAAGTTGAAAATCGTGACTCACTACCGTAAACAGAAAGAGCTCTTAGAGAAAGGGTTCAGAAATTAGACTGAGAGGCTTATTAATTAATCTGAACGCAACAATAGAGTAAGCAAGGGTAAAGAAAACTGATGGTTCATTCCAATTACTGTCCCCAATAGCAACCTGGTATGATATTAGGTACTAGGTGATATATTTTATACACAGAAGAAATAAAATAACTACTGCACCGCTTGCCCCACTTGTCCACACCAAGAATATAGTTAAAAGCCTATTGCTTATAAAAATCGCAGTTTCTTAACACTTTAATAAGTTTATATTAAATGGAGCAATCGTGATAATTTTTTTTAGATAAGGACCATATGTCTAAGAACGAAAAAAAAATGATCAATATCTATCCAGTAGTTTGTAAGTGATGCGCGCACAACGGCTGACCTTTTTAATATTAGTTATATAGTAAAATAATAGCAACAAGAAGATATAGATCATCCTAACCGAAAGATCACCTACATATATGTATATATAAAATATATTAATCTTATCATTTCCAAGCACACGCTTACATTTTTTTAAATATATTATAGGGGGCAAACGAACAGGTGGGTCACCTGATAGTAAGTGATCATCGCCGTCCATAGACACTAGCAACACCAGTGGAGTTGCAAGAACGTTGCCGGCCTTTTAAATATGTGGGCCTCCGGCGCTCTCACTGGCCGAACGAAACGGTTTTCTGTGAGAGGGTGGTGCTACCCCGGGCGAGCCGACCCATTCATGCCGAAACCAGTAATAGCTTCAGCGTAGCTCTACCACCTACAAATTACATCATGCAATGGTAGAAATAAAGCAGTAAATTATAGTTAATAATATTTATCCTTACAAGAGATTTTCCCATCGACATGAGAATATTTACTTAATGGCCTTATGGTATTACATTCTTGCCAAACTGAATTGGACGCATTGTAAACAGTTAAAAAATGTGGCTTCAACGACGCGCGGCATTTGTTCTTAGTATTTGCATGTAGTTAGCTACACATTAACCATTTCAGCAACACCTGATACCTATAACTGCAGTCTTGTTAAGTTCGATATTTGGTCGACGTGGTAAGAGTTACAGAGGGAAATTAATATCAACTGCCGATTACTTCTTTAACAAAAAGCAATTATTTTATATTTCTTTACTAATACTGATAATACAAATGTGAGTTTGTTTGTTACGATTTCAAGCCTTAACTACTCCATCGTAGCTTTATAAACTTGGTACCACCACTAAAAAAAAATTAAGATACCATTCGATAGTGCTTCGTTTATATTTTTACTTCTAAGTACAAACGAAAATAACATCGGTACAATGGTATCTTCATAATATATTTTTTTTAAATTGGGGTGTCAAATCCAATCAATCCGGTCAATTTTGAAATTATTAATTAAACATGGAGTACGTTTTATCCAGTAAAAGTGTATTGTTCCCGAGGGATACGTCAAATCTACATTAATACGAATGCAGCCGCGGACAAAAACTAGGTTTTGGTAATGTACTATATCTCCGCAAAACTTTAGAAATGGTTAGATTTAGTAAAAGACCCGAATGATTTGAATACCAAAAACAACAGCAAATCAGACATCCCATGTTTCAAGCTTAAAAACACCTGTAATAGTTTTGAGGTAAGTTTTTAAGTGTTAGGTACTAGGACAAAGTCCCTAAGTACATTACCGATTTGCCGGATAGTAAGTTTAAGTACTGTAATAATGAATATGAACATGAGGACGATTGTGATGTCTGGAAATAACACCCTTCTCTGTGTATCTGCTAAAAACTATTGTAAATAATTATAATGCGTTAATGTTGCTGGTAGAGCTACGCTGAAGCTATTACTGGTTTCAGCATGAATGGGTCGGCTCGCCCGGGGTAGTACCACCCTCTCACAGAAAGCCGACGTGAAGTAACAGTGCTTGCACTGTTGCGTTTCGTTCGGTCAGTGAGAGCGTCGGAGGCCCACATATATTAAAAGGCCGGCAACGCACTTGCGACTCTCCTGGTGTTGCTAGTGTCTATGGACGGCGGTGATCACTTACCATCAGGTGACCCACCTGTTCGTTTGCCCCCTATGAAATATAAAAACAGATTTCGTTTCTTGCAGATTCTTCTCGACGACTGTTTCTTTCCTGAACCGGTTTTAGTTTTTACGTTCATAAGCGTCTACTCAGAGCCTAAATTAAATAAAATATTTTTAATTTAGTTACTTATAAAATTATAATTACTCTGTATAAATTACAAGAATACTTATAAAATGTAACTGTTGTATAAAACAACTAACTATATATAAAGTTTTCAATTAAACCATACACCAGTAGTATTCAATTCACTCTAGCCGCCATCGAAACGCGCGACGGATTCAATTGGCCTCGGAAAAAAACTCCATTATACGGTTACCATACTCTTTAGATTCACGTTATAAGTTATAGCATAGTAGTAACCTCGGCTGTTGTTTACGATAGCGTCATTATTAAGTTTACGTCGTGATGAATCATTCTTCCTTACTACTCGGTATTCGGTGATCTAATAATCATGAATAAGATCTATGACGAAGAATAATCACTATAATAATTATCTATTTATTTTATATGACGAAGTCGTCGACGAAATCAAGTGTTAATAACAAATGATTCAGTCGCATAATATCATATTTTATCGAGTAAAATAGACGCTATATATAGGATAATTAAGAATCAGTATCACTTAAATCAATAAACCTAATTTTACAGAAGTGAAAAACAAAAACGTTTTGCCAAGAAATACACATATTATCTATATATATCTGTTATAATGAATAGCTTTTGAAATATTGAGAAATCTAATCCAAATCGTTTTACGAGATTTATCGAACGCTTTTGATTATCTACACCTTATAATATTAGGAGTAAATAACTAAAACTCAGTGCATTAAAGAGTTATATAAAACTGTGTAACCTAAACATATAGAAAGGAAGTAAAATAAAAAATGTAAATGTTTATGCTATAATGCTCAACTAACATCACAAGACTACACTTTCGATTGCCGCAACAGACAACTACATAATATAGTTAATCTGACCTAATTTGGCATAGTATATTTGGGAAGGGCGTTCTAATGTCAAAGAGATTCCTTCATCTATAATATAGGTATTCCCAACAAGTAGGTCACCCACTCATCCCTCTATATTCACAGAGCGCGCAACCCAAAGTTATCGAGTTTAGGGAAAAGATAGATTGTCTTCTCGATATTTCCAAAAGGACTGAATATGTGAAAAAAGGTCTAAATATTACACTTTTACATTTAGTGGGAATAAAGTATTGATAAATACATATAAAACTATACAAAATGCAGAATTAAAGTTTGCATGACCCTACTAATAGTTAATTTAAGTTAAAAGTTTTATTTATCACCTAAATCATCGTTTAGGTAATATAATGTCACTGTAAGATCATTTTTCTATTTCATTAAAAAAAAAGTGTCTACCTTAATATGTGCCAACGCCTTACCCGTGACAATCGATTGACCCAGTTTGACCAATCTTTTGAACATTTCATTTATTAGATAAATCAAGTAGGTATAAATAAAACTTTCTGGTTTTGTTGGAAATCTGTCTTAATACGTAATTGAAATAGATATCCAGTGCTTCTTGTTAGGTTAATATTACTTAACTGTTAGATGAATTTACTGAAGTAGAATGGAGAAATCCAAGTTCTAAAGTTTGTTAGTGGTGGTGTCGTACAATATACCGGCCGGCCGCAGACCGGTGGCGTTCGATGACATCATCGCTGGCGAATAACCTGCGTTGCTCAGAAGTTAGAAACATTTCAATACTAATACTTTATATAATAATATTTTTCATTAAATATTTTGATACATATCTTTACATGTCGATTTTTAATCAGAACGGCACCTAAATTTAATTACTGATAAGACCATAGATTATAACATGCTAAACCTAGAGGGAGAATGGCTCAAGTGCAGCTGTCGGAGCAAAAATATAGACGCCTAGCGACAGATACTTAAAACGCTCCACTAATCACTACAAAATTCTATATGAATATGATATATTACTGTATCACGATCTTTTTGTTTACCGTTCAGTGACTCGGTGTACAATCTGAACCTCCGTCGACCGAAACAGGTGTGAAAATACGTTATTAACGAGCCATCACAGAATTTTTAAAAAACCCTTTACTAAGCAAAGATTAATATTAAGTAGACTTTAAGGTATTTTTTAGTTTATTATAGATTTTGCCCGTGGCTGCGTATGCCATAATGTAGATTTACCCTATCGCTGGGGAACAATGTTTTTTTATGGATGAAAGATGCGTTTTTGGTTTTTGCCCCCTGACGACTGGGACCTGACAACGTGTATATAATTTTTTATGATGATCAGTTGAATAGCTATGACGTGAAAACATAACAAACAAACACATATTCTCTTTTATAATATTAGTTAAGAAGTCTTAAATATTACTTATACTGTACTCTGGAGAAACTGTAGAGGCCTTGCCAGGTCAACAGTGTAGTCAGTTCGAAAAAAAATACTTATACTGACGTGAGAAATTACACTTTTTTAGTCTGAATATAAAAGAGGAACATTTTATAAATTTTAAACGTTTTGAACCGAGCCAAAAATTCGAATGATAAAATTTAATACTACGGATAAAAGTATGAATAAACAATATATATAAATTATATAATATAACATTTAAACGCGAAAGATGTTATTTATATATTATTTTAAAAGTACATCTTTATCAACTAACTTTTTATCATATACACCAGCGCATACACCTTTCATTTCAAGCTAAAAATTCACTCTCAATGATATTTCATAACGCGCTAAAAGAAATATAACTGCATTAAAATAACGAGTAGGAAACAATTACTGCATAAAAGGCTTCTTACATTTTGATAACAAACACATAACATGTTGTTTATAAATTGGCTATAATTACACTATGGATAAATAAATATTATATAAAATCACATTTACTTATTTTTTGAAACATGTTTATGTGTATAATAATGTATGTTTATACAAAACACGCTGTAATATAATAAAATAATGTAAACAAAATTATAGTATATATTATCTTTTTCCTAAATCCTACTATCATTTACCACTTGAGTTATGATTGCCACTGATTGCGAAAAGTATAATACTCCCTCTTGTACAGATTACAAGTGACTTACACCTACTTGAAACACGTATTACGTTAGACCCAATGTTGCCGATATCTGCACCGAGAGAGAGGGCAAACAAAAACGCCACGACTTCGATTCGATCAACCTCGCTGAGCTCCGAGCTTCATTCGACGTGTGTATATTTCGGAATTCGCTACGTACTTTAGTTCTTGGGTGTGTCACTGCATAATATAAAAGTAAGTTTATTTCTTCCAATGTACTTTTAATTATTCTTATTAGAATTCTATAGTGTATTAAATAGTATTTTGTTATTCTAATAATTGAACATAATAAAGTAATACTACATTTACCGGTGTCTTGTTTGTTAATGGCGGATGCCGGTTGGAGTTGATAGCGATTTATTTATAGCTTTATAGAGTTTATATTATTTTTTCTATTCCCCAGCATACACCATGAGTGGACAGCAATACTACCCGTACAAGGTAAGCTTTCTACGTACATTAAGTTCAACAGATTTAAAAATTCTATGGCTTTTCACGAGATGATGTCATCTTTGGGGCAAGGTTGGCTACATACATAATAAATGCTGAACAGTAGAATGACTACACAAGTATAATAATTACAATTCGCTATCATGAAAACTTTTACTAGCGAAGATATAGTAGAAAAAAATGTACGACTTTCATTTTTATACATTATAAAGTCTGTAGTTTTTGCCTTACCTTCTTAACTATAATATGAATTTATACAGTATTTGTATCTTTTTGTTGTGCTTATGAGCCGATTTTATATAAGTACTATTCATAATGTTACATTTTACTTTCATATAATAAGAAAACACGATCAACAAAATACGTAACTATTTCTTCCATTAAACAATATATTCGTAATTAAGATGTGGGTTTGAATTTTTTACCCATACATGAAATTTGTTTTAATTATACTTATTTCGTGCATACTAATTGATGTATGCTAATTTACATAATTTAACGAATACATACCTACATTATTGTAAAGTTAGTTGTTTATATCTTACGTCAATAAGCGGTGAAAACAGAAAATTACATTCGTCTGGTTTTTACAAAACTGATAAACTATTTAATATGATGCAAGAACATTGAGTGAAAACAAACGGGTTTCAAAGGGTTACCGTAGCATACAGTGTGTACCATAATACCTCCGAATATTTAACTAGGTAGTTTTACCTGCTTATTTACAAATGTTACTTCCAGTGAATTTCTCGTACTTAAAGATGACTCACAGAATTAAATGGAAATGTTATATTATTTATAAGAGCGACAAAATCTGTTGAAGAATAGCTAATAAGGAAATATATTAAATAAATATATCTATTATTTTTATTCAATAGTGCACCCCCACCGTGTACCCCGCCGATCCATTCGATCCGGCTGCGGACGCTGAGACTCTCCGTAAGGCTATGAAGGGTTTCGGCACTGACGAAAAGGCTATCATTGATGTACTCTGCCGCAGAGGAATCGTACAGCGTCTTGAAATCGCCGAGACTTTTAAAACCAATTATGGAAAGGTGAGTTATAATTATAACAGGATTTAATACTGTAACAATCCCCTAGTACAGGTGACTTATCCGACTTTCCGACTTTATCGCGAACTGTTATATCTTTTAATTCATTATTGGACCACTAAAAATACTCTGATTTAGAATTGTCAATTTACACAGTAATATCAACCAATATGATGGTTGTATGCAAATTGTATCTTCAAATCATTCGCTCTCTAAAGTCTAGTGGAATATTTTATAGAAGACTTTAAAATTATATTATTATCAACAACCAATAATAATAATAAATATTTACTTTCATAATTCGTATAAATTAAAATTGAAAAAAAAACATTAAGTTGTACTACACGAAATTATTTCAATATTCGTTACTGACGGCTTCTTAAAATTTGGTCTGTGACGTTTAAAAATCAATTTATGTCCTTATTATTTATGTAAACAACAAAAATAACGAGTAAAACTATACATAACAAGATCACAATAAGCATGGAATATTTCCATTTCCATTGGTATTCGTTCAACATTCAAGTTTGCAAACTTAAGTCCAAATTATAAATATATAAGTATTGGATGGACTCTGATTCACTGTTATTTAAATGTAATTATTTTTAAGGACAACATTAATTATTATACACTTATATAATTCATTAATTCATTGTTATTTTCACAATGATGGGAGGAATAATATAAAAATAAATTGTTTTTTTTTTTTTAATACTACCACAGAGAAAAAAATGTTTAGTCTTCTGAAGTACTTCATGTTATATTATCAAAATGCATTTCTATTACAACAAAGCCTTCTACCCGTAGAGATTTAAATGCTATTAGAATTTCTTATGTTGTTAGGGTTTTCACCTTGATGTTTTTAAACTATACCGCTAACCTTGCCGACTTCAATCAACAGTCCGTTAGTGTAGTCATCGTTGATTCACGTTTATTACGAACCGTAACAATTTGATTTTTCCTTTTAACGTATAGTTTTCTCTGTTAATATATATATATTTTTTGTTATAAATATTTATACCAGCTTCTCGAGAGGGTAAAAGATTTTTTATGCATAGTATATTTTTTTTTTGTCGCAAAAAAATATATTAATCCCTTTTTTATTATTTTACTGCGTAGTCATTTACAATCGTAATTAATATAAATGTGGAATTTGAGTTTTTTTTTGTTTGTGCTTTCACGCCTTAACTGCTTAACCAATCATAGTGAAATATTGCATACTCATTATCATGGGTACGGGAAATGAAATAGGATATCTATCATGCAGAACAAAATTACCATTCCCAATGGTTTGACGAAGCCGCTGACAAAAGAAAGTAGGACTATATAAAAAAGGATACGCTTTTATAATAACAGTACTAATGGGATACCTAGCAGTTCCATGACTATAAGAATTTTCAACTAAACGTAGTTACTTCAATTTTTACCATTTTTAGTTGTGCCTTTCTCTTCTTATTTTACGAACGAACAGATGAACAAAATAGTAATTCGAATAAACAATACCCGTATTTAATTTGACATAAAAAAACAAACCTGCACAATAGAATTAATGTTTGGTTTTTTACTTTAATCCATTTCTCTTATAATGCCGTTAAATTTTCAATACGTGAAAATAGTACATTTGTAATAGACCAGCTGATCTTGCAACTTCGTCTAACAATATATTTTATGTACGGAGGTAAAATAAAAAAAAAATTGAAAGCAAAAATATTATTTTGACTATAAAATTTCTTTGTAAACAAGGCTATCCGTTTACTTCTTCTCTCCTGCGCATGCGCAGCACACCACTTACCCGACTTCTGTACGGCAAGAAAACACATTACTAAACGCGTAGTTTTAATATTTTATAACTTTATATTAAATTAAAATAGATTTTTTAGATAAGGACAAAGTGGCTGAGAAGTAAAACTAAAAAAATGATCAAAATTTATCCAGTAATTTTTGCGTGATACGCGCACAATGGCAGACCTCATTTAATTTTATTTATATAGACTCGTTTTGATCCCATTTATTAACTTTCATTACCATCCATAAACATAAATAGGTAGGTGGATAGTGTGAACTCGCAGTTCTTATCTAATCAATTCACATGGTTGTTTACATTATTCTGTAAACTTGTACAGTGTTAACAAACACATTTAAACTGTTTTAATTATATGTTTAAACGTAAACCGAGTGACGATAATGGAAATTGATTAACTACAATGAGAATAAACCCTTTTTGATGATTATGAATTTACGTATAGGACCGATTACAAAGGATTTTAAATATTAATCATAAATGTATCCTCTCGCAAATTATTTCTTCAATGCACTGAAACAAACAAAACGCTTTTGCTTGAACGACGCCATGACAGTTATGTCTTTTGTCAAAATAATTTCTATATTCTGCCATTTTGTTTCTATTACAATTAAAAGTCGTATAAAGTATATAATAAATTATATATAAATAAGAAATTGTACATTGTAGACTATAATTTTGAAAGACTTAACGTTTTGGAGAATAAAATAGTTTTCTCTATCTACGGGTAAAACACCCGTCCTGTAATTGTTAATCTGTTGTGTAACTGTTATTTTTCTAAAATGGCTTCCATTGATTCCTCTAAAATTATGGCTTAAAGTAATCCTGTTAATTATGGATGACTTTTTACAACACAATCATACGGTCAAATTAAATAGAATTAAATGCACATCTGTGTGTAAAATTATAAAGTCGACATTAAACAAATTCATTTATTTTACAAAAGTTTAATTCAGCTATGTTCGCTTCTTTATACTTTATACTAGCTGTTGCCCCCCCTGCTTCGTTCACGTTTAATTAAAATTTTACCCATCCCTCGGGAACAATACTTTTTTTCTATATGAAAAGTACGTCCTTGTTTGTACGCTTGACAATGTGTATGCAAAATTTTATTTTATGCAGATCAGTTCAGTACTTAAGGCGTGAAAGCGTAACAAACAAATAACTCATTATAATATTAGTTATGAGTTTAATCTATTTAAAATACACGACATGATCAAAAGCACACATATTTGAAAACACAGTTAATTTTTTAAGAATCACCTCGTTTAAAAACGGTCCACGATTTTATTTCCTCGTAACGCGTGCGATGCACCTACATTTCTGTGACGTGAGCACACTAGGTTAATCGACAAAACGTTTAACAGCCAATGCCGTGGCGTCTCACGGGCGCATGGTTCTTAAATTTTTAGTGCAAAGTGATCAAATGAAAGTGATAGTACGAATATTAACGAAAAAAAAAGAACGTATAAAGTAAATGTACATACATTAAGGATTTATTTCTGTAAACATAAACGTTTCCTTTTTAGTTATACGATTATTTAACATTTTTACAAATTCTACTATTTAAATAAATACAAATATGATATTTTTCTCGCACTTTTTCAATCTCGTATTAATGTTATACATTTATTTATTAAAATATAATCTGTGTAAAGAATATTTTGGTATTTCGTAAACGATGATATATTAACTATCTAAATTCTAAAGCATATATGAGTAAAACCGGTCCTTATCGAGTTCCAATATTACGCGTTAAAAATGCGTTTTGTTCATTTGGAAATACATATAGATGTAAAAAGTTATTTTCTATGATGAAAACTAATACAACAAAGTCGATATTTGCGAGCCTGATTTTATGTTAACAATTTGAATTGAAAAAAGAAAGAAAGAAAGAAACACATTTATTTACCTCACACAATTCAATTATTACTACAATTAATACATACAAACAAATAAATATAAAAAGAACAAAAAAAAATAAAATTTTCGATTAAGTATATTGTGTGTGGAAAACGATACCTAGATTAATTATCTTATCTCTAAAATTCAAGACCAACTTCTCATCAACGACCTTACTCGGATTGATGCATCTTTAATACACACTTAATCTTTTATATATTTGTAGGACAATGATTACCTTTCGATGTGGAATTTTTCATACATGTTTTTAGGTTACTAATTTTTTTCTATTTACCTTTTGACCTCTTTAATGTAACAACGGAGCGTTCAGCAATCAGCAAGTAAAAGTGTAAAGTAAAAGGTTTTTTTTCTCATAACTACTTACGGCTTGCTGTTTCCTTAAATTCCATACGTTTACTAAAGCGATAATTATTCTTGAAAATGGTATAAAAATATAAGACTTTAATATAGTAATTCTAAATTCGAAAAATTAAAATGTATCCTCTCTATAGGACTTAATCAGCGAGCTTAAGAGTGAGCTGAGCGGTAATCTGGAGAACGTAATTGTCGCCCTGATGACACCCCTGCCTCACTTCTACGCCAAGGAACTCCACGACGCAGTCTCTGGCCTGGGAACTGACGAGGAGGCCATCATTGAAATTTTATGCACGCTTTCCAACTATGGCATCCGCACAATCTCCGCTTTCTACGAACAACGTGAGTATTTATATCTGATCTTGTATAATCACCCGATAGGCAGACAGCACCATACGACGTTATTCTATGAAATTCTTAGTTCATTGTCATTTAAAGATTATGTATCAACTTGTATGTATGTATATGTAATACTTTTTAAAGACAATTTTTATTCGCTACCTCAAATTTATATAAATGAAAATATAATTCCAGAATGTCTACATCTATTTGACTAAATTTTTTTGTCGTGTTTGTAATTGTTACAGTAAGTTTTGTAAGAAAATAAAAATGTTTGAAATATCATAGGAAAAAGTTAAAAATTTGGGTTAAAAAAAATGATATATAAAAAGTGAGTGAGAGAGAAAACTGCAAGATCTTCAAAAATGTTGACAGATGCCGTTTAGTTGTTAAGTTGTCATTTTATTTAATGATATGGTCATACTGTAAAGGTAGGATTTGGTCTCATTCTGCGCAGAGTCAGTTCAGACAGCTGCCTAACTAGTAATATATAATTCAATGACATTTCACGGTCTTTTAAAATCGAGCTTTCTGATTCAAACAGTGTTATGTATATAAATTAAATACCATGAAATAGCTCACCTACTTTGGAACAAAAAATAAAAAATAAATTAGGATAATGTTTGCTGTTGGTAACTTGATATTTTCTAAAGTAATTAATAATTTTCCATTAGTATAATTACTGGCACTTCATTATGTAGGTTACACGTTGGACACGCCCGGGCTTTTAGGTATTACTCACGCAAGAGCCGCACGTACAATATTTGTTAGTAAATATTGTTGTGGACTTCCTCGCTCGACTTTCATTTATTTCCAGTAACAATATTTTTATAACTTACCGACCGTGAATGCCATTCTATCTCGGCCAGTAAATATTTGCATTCAATTGGCGTTAGACGTCATCGTTCGTGACGCAAATAATGGTTAGGTTAAAGTCGTTTCGCTAAAAAGTGCACTGTAAAAATCATCCATTTTGTATTGAGCATTATTTCAACAAAAATGGTTCGTGAAGGAGAATTCGAAAGAGGTTTCATAGAGAGAGTAATAGTAATTCTACTTCTTTCGATACATAATGTAAAAGGAGAAATCAATTAAAAATGCTAAATGAGTAGTATTTCTGACAGTGGCAATTGTTTTTCATTCAATTACCGGCAAGCGACTACTCCTAACACACTAAGTAACTGGTTGAGATTTGAATGGACTATTTAATTGATTGTTATCGCAAAAGCAGCTTAACCTTGTGACTTTTATTTCCGGCATCTAAACCACGATTATGCTATGGATGACTGTATATCTTTGACATTATTTCAATAGACATAAAAGACTTTCTATATTTATCACATATAATTCTTTAATAATATATATAGTTTCCTCTACAATTTTCGTATATGTTATATGCCATATATTTTACAATTATCTGTGTAAACCCACAACGTAGAAATTAAAAAAAAAATCTATAAAATTATTTATAGATTTTAGAATGTTTGATCACAATCTCAAATGATATAAATTCACGATGTAATCTAAAATGATACACGCTAAACTGAGACGAGGATTGGTTCTCAAAGGCAAACCAGAACACACCTATAGGTGCTTGGCGACAGATTTTAAACTTGAGGGTTGTAGCTAGCGGGCGGCGGGCTTACAAAAAGTCCTACCATGTTATGTATTCATCACAATGTTTTCCTTCACCGAAAATTCCTTTACCTAAAAGCCAGTATATATACTAAGAGTTTTTGTTAATTAAAGTAAGTTTTTTTTAGCAACCAATCTTCTAGATTACAAGTGTCTTGTGATAATTTCAATGTTCTAACAAGATGGTGGCCGTAGTTAAAATTTTCCAGGGAGTTTCTGTGGCACCGCAGAATTCATGCTCCATGGCATTATTTTCCATTCACTTCCCTTGTGCACAAGCATCGACCTATGTTACGTAAAGTGACACCAATATTACAAAATATAGAGTCAAATAACACAAGATTATGAATAAAATATAAAAGCCATTAGACGACAGACTATACAAGTTCTGGCTATAATCTTCCAAGTATAACGTCATTATTAACTATTTACACTGTATTTGAGAAATAAATCCCTGTTTTTTAATAACTCTAGTGGGTTCCTAGATATGAGTATATGGCAAAAGAAAGTCCACTATGTAAGTGTCAGAGGACAATGGATGTAAAAAAAGTTTTTTTTCTATAGTATACAATAAGAGCCTGGAGTCAGACCTGAAAGGTGATACGTCCGGCCACTTCAAACGTTTGTGCGTATCCCTGTGTATGGCGAACCGTGATGAAAACCAAGGTGTCGATGAGAGCGCTGCTAGAGCTGACGCCGAAGCGCTGGCCGCTGCCGGTGAAGGACAATGGGGAACCGACGAATCCGTGTTCAATTCCATTCTTATCACCCGCTCTTACCAGCAATTAAGACAAGTAAGATAACCTATTTTCATACATATATTTAAAACTAACGTTTGCCCGCGACTTTATCTGCATAGAAATTGTATTACGAGTAATAACTTTATTCTCCAAACTCTCTTCAATATCCATGCCATTTAAATAATAAAAAAAAACTGGTTAGTGGTTTTGACCTGAATAAGTTTATGGTACCAACAGTCTGTTGACCTGCGCCTCATGAGGTCTACATTCGTCTGTATAGAATTGAAACCTTTATGGTTTTTATTAACAGTCCAGGGGTTAAAGGATGATTTTCGGGATAATGACCATCATAATATGTCCTTCACAGAGTCTTAAACTATTCCCATACCAAATTTCATCTAGTTCGGTTAAGCGATTAAAACATGAAAAGTAATAAACAAACAGACAGTTACTTTCACATTTATAATATTAGTATGGATTGGAGTGTTTTAATGGCTGAAATTATTTTTTTTGGAATTGACTACACCGTTAGCCTGGTAAGGCCTCTACAGTTTCACTGGAAATGGTTGTACTGATTTTAACGATACTTTTATAAACCTTTTCTATAGGTTTATAGAAGCCTTATCAATGTATTTTCTAGATTACATATAATTATGTTTTGCCTAAGGCATTAATATATATAAGCATTATATATTAATTACAAAAGGTCTAGACTTTGTTAGTCATATGTATTTGATTAATAGAAATAAAAGGTATTACTGATAATTTATTTACATAGTAAGCTTCATAAAATGAATGAGTTAAAAATAACGACAATGATAAATACAATAGCTTCATACAATCAATATTACACAGAGCATTGTTGTTATGTTTACTGGAATAAGTATTTGCAATTAGTTTCCTTAAAATGACACATCTTAATAATATATAACTTCATTTATAGGAGATGTAATGTTTCCTCTTTTGAAGTATCTACTTGTTTTATAGGTTTTCATTAATTCATTGTTTAGTTGCTTACTTGATGTACATAGACTATCACCAACGGTATGAGAGTATAATCTACATTTGTTTGGTGAAATATTTTTAAAATAGCACTGTCCTGTTATTATTAACTTTTTAATTTAAAATGTATTCGCCCTGTTCTTATTATCAAAATTTCAATTGGAGATTATGAATAATAATTCCAAGGAAGCTTTGTTTTTAAAAGTAATAATATTGTCATTTAAATACCCCAAATGAATTAATACATATTAAACACATGTTAAGAACACTAAATAGATCGACATATTTAGTGTTTAAAAAAAAAGGCAATTAAACGCTGTACATAGCAATATGCATGTTAAGGTGCGTTTACACGGAAGAAAAGGTGTAATCCGGTGAAACTGCTAGACGTCTTGCCAGATCAACAATGTAGTCAGTTGGAAAGAAAAAGTTGACATGTGTTATGCTGTAAACGGATTTTTGTGACGTCTCTGTAATTGGCTTAAATTATCAAAAAAAAAAAAAAATTACAAACGAATGTCATTAACCGTATTTCACTACAAAAGTGTAACACCAGCTTACATTAGTCGTCATTTGATGATACTATATCAATTAAGGTCTTAATGGAGACAACTCGTTATTAAACCAAATATTCTTTAACATGTTAATAAAACATTTTAATGTGGAGTGGACAAAATGGAAACAAATATTACAAACAAAAGTTTACACATTTTTCAGTGGAAATACGCTTATACCTCGTAACTTTAACACTAATAGTGACATTTTATTAGCGTTTAGCGCTGTTTCCTTCTTAACGAGTATTATTTCAATGGAGGAAACAGCGAGATAAATAATATTGTAGGACGATAGGGAAGGACAAGATAAAAACCATTGTAAATATCATAGTTTTTAAATGTAATATTCAGTTAACTGAAGTAATCCTTACTAATATTCTAAATGCAAAATTGGGTTTGTTTGTTACGCTTTCATGCCTTAACACGTTCTGTCCTATACGTGTACCACCGGTGGTACACGTTAAGCTTGATCTTTAGGCCACGTGTACCACCGGTGGTACACGTTAAGCTTGATCTTTAGGCCACGTGTACCACCGGTGGTATATGTTAAACTTGATCTTTTGGTCACGTGTACCACATACTTATGATGTGATACTTACATTTACATAAAACGAGCTCACTTCTGAATTACAATTATGATGTATGGTATAAAATAACATTGCTTCATAGCAATTCATTATCACTAAATGTGATGAATTCATGACTCATTCATCATCATTCAATGACAAGTCTCTATTGTGAGATGCTCAACACAATTGACTCCGTAGACGACTCCTGTCACATAAATTATTCATGATTTGCCTTGAGCAGTCTTAAACATTATATTCGGTCACTGATTCTACTTTTAGGTTTTCGCTGAATACGAAGCTCTGAGTGGGAAAGACATCGAGGAATCTATCAAGAAAGAATTCTCTGGAAGTGTCGAGAAAGGCATGCTCGCTATTGGTAAGTAAATTAATTATGCAAAAATATATTTATATTTTTAATAGATCTTTGTTAAAAATGAGTTTTTAGATGAATTCCCTATATATTATCGAAGTAATTAATTGATTCATGTATTAGATGTAATTAATTTAAAATAGAGCTCGACATAACTGATTGTACGAATATACAAAAAATTCAAATATTATCAGGAATATAGTTTACACTTCCTTAATAGAGAACATATTATGTAGGTATTTTAAATAACTATTTATTTCAATATTTTTAATATTAAGGTTGCGAATGACATTCCATCTATAAATATTATAAAACAAAGTAGCTTTTTGTGTCGCGTATGTTTTCCTTTAAACTCTTCTAAACTATGCAATGGATTACGATACGGTTTCCACTATCGTTTAGAATATTTCTTCCGGAAGATTTATATGTATATTGTACTTATATAAAGTAGAGAAAACTCGACGTGTTCAAATAAAGTCGTAAAAAGGCATTTTCGGGCGTAATTGGAAATGTTGCCTAAACAAACTTTATAAGGTACACTAAAATAATTGTACGTACACTTTAAAAATATCGTCCGCGATGGAATATGTTAATCTTTTAAGGATATCCCTAAGTAACAATATTTAAACTTTTATGTATTATTAAAAATATCCGGTCATTTGCGACGTGTTTTTAGTAATATAGTAGTAATCCTTATAGAATTAAAATTACTATTTATAATTAAATAATTAAAATGACGCGAAAAAAAAGTGGTCGTAGTACTAAACCCTCTTGATTTCTATGAAGGGTAAATATCAAAGTGAAACAAAAATGACTTAAATCGTTTATATACGTATGGTGCACACATTACTACATTGTAGTCATGCGAAGCCGGGGCGGGTTGCTAGTAGAATTATAATTTACAGTCGTCGACATGATAGGCGTTAGTGTTCAAATATAGTTAATTTTACGTCAAAATAAGAACTGTATATTCTGAATATAAAGTAGTTCTGACTACAATAATAATTTACACGGCTTCCAAAAATCTGTTAATACGTGTAATAAACACATTTACGCGTCTAATGTACGTCTGAAAAACTGCAACAATTTTATATACCTACTCTAAATACTTGTTATTTATGTTAATCGCACGTATGTATGCGCTGTTCAAGATATGACATTAGGAAATTTTGAATGAATCTAGAAACATCTAAAGGTAAGCGATTAGTCATTGCAACATAGCGCAAGGCTACGAGTACGACAGGAAACAAGTGATGTGACCTTGCGCTCAGCCGTTCAACTTTTTTTAATGTAGATGTGTAAGCGTTACCATCATTGTTTGTTGCGCTATATTCTCATTTATATACGAAGTTCTTATTGGTAGATCATTTTCGAGTATATGTATTCTATATATAAACAAATAATTATTGTATAATACTTGCCTTTATGAACTTGGCTTTATATATTTGATAAATTGTCATACCTTTTTATACTATCCGTTTGATTATAATAACCCGCCTCTAGATGTCGTCGCATAGTTGCATACCAACTATTTTACTGTTCCAACTAATTCATGAAAATTGGTATACAGAGATATTTGAATATAAGTATTATTTTTGTAATACTCATTTTTAATATAACTCCACTATATATTACGACCAACAGTAATTACATCAGTTAATAACAAATTCGTGCAAAGTGGTGGGCACAGCTAGTTATATACTCTAAAATGCGTCAGAATAATACATCATTTCAAATAACTATTTCTGATATATATATAGCGCAAAAAATGGACGCCCACCTGATAACCCCACATACATAACATATTTGATTGTTCTGCTCTAGTGATGCGTATATAATTGTCAATTTAAAAATGATCTTTATTTATTATCTCACATCCATACTTATAATATATGTCACGTTATAACTTTAAACGAGCAATTCTTGTATATTTAGTCAATTTATTTAATGTATCTCTGAAACAGCTCTTAACAATTTGGATGAAATTTTTGATTTAGATAAGAATTTGCTTTTTAAGTTTATCTCTGCAAGTGTCTTTACTGGAAAAACACGACTTTTAAAAAAAATAATTATTAGAGCTAATGTCATATAGTGCCATCTTGTAAATTTAAGCAGCAATACAATTATTGTGTTAACCAATTGAGAGAAGCTCGGCCGTTCGGGTACTATTTATATAAATGTGATATCAATGACCTGTGTACAATATGACATTATGGTCATTAGTTTACAGGGTTGTTATTTTCGTTTAATACCGGCTAGATTCGGAGTTTTGCAGAACCTGGTGAAGACATTAAAAATGAGACTAAATCGCTCATAGTCCAAATTTGAGGGATTGAGAATATAACTCTTGAATGTTGGCAACACTAAAAATGTTTACCCTTTTAGTGAAATGCGTGAAGAGCAAGGTCGGTTTCTTCGCTGAACGACTCTACTATTCCATGAAAGGTCTGGGCACCAACGACAAGACCCTCATCAGAATCGTGGTCAGCCGTTCCGAGATTGATCTTGGCGACATCAAGCAAGCCTTCATTGATGCCTATGGAAAACCTCTTGAAAGCTGGATCGCTGTAAGTACTATTAAATGTTGGTTTATGTTGGTATTTCATTGTGATTCACTATTTGTAACTTGAACTAATAAAAACGGGTAAATCACCTTAAATATGGTGTGTGGATATAATTGGTTGTGTTGTATTTTGTGAATCAATCATTTGGGGAAAAACTTCACATACTAAAAAAGAAAAATATTTTAGTCTTCATGTTGGATATATGTGGAATTCAAAGGAATTAAATTACAACATATATACATCAATAAATACAATTAAAATACACATTTAATTAATATGGATTATATACCTATTTGTAATAATATTTAAATATTCGATTTTTTTCTTTTTTTTAAAGTAATTGTTATGCACAAAGCTCATTTTCATTATTTTTATTGTCGAACAAATATGCTTACTGTTAACACCAAGTACATTTATTTTTTACATATATGCTAGCTGTTAATTGCATGATATAATAAAAAATAAATGTAAAAATTACTAAAATAATGCAACTAAATTTATTGTATGCTTATGTATTTTACTAACTTCGTTAACAAATATTGTTACTATTGATTTTATTGTATTATATATACGTTATATACAATTAATACCAACTGACCCATACTTTTCATGACTGGAACTCTATCGTGGTTGTATGAAAGTCTACTTTGCTTGTTCGCACATCATTCAAATACATTACGTTCATTATTGACATATGTTAGTATACAGATCTGTTCATGTGAGATACTAGAATTAGACCATAGCAAATGTGTCGAATCTGTTTTAACTCTGTGAAACGTTTATAAGTGTCTATTTTTTTTTTTTTTTTCAAAATTTGCTAACAGACATGTTATAAAAATCTACTAAATTTTTTATGAATTAAAAATGTTCTATATATATATACATTAAATACAGGAGCTTAGAATCCGTTTTGGTTACAGGACGACACTTCCGGGGATTACAAGAAGGCTTTATTGACTCTAGTCGAATAAATTGTTGGAATTCCGAGTGGTCGATGACAACGATTGCGATGTCCACCTATCTCGAATATTTTTAGTTTTTCCTCCGTCAATTTATTAGGATTAAAAGATCTGTTAGGGTGTGAGCACATTTGAGCTTATTAAAAAAAAAAAAAAACGGTCGTGTTCCCAATGTGTCGCGCAACTCTTAAATTATCGCGTCAGATGTAAATTTTCTTAAAAAAAAAAAGATCTGTATATTTTGCTAATTTATACTTTACGTTTACTCATAATAGTCATATAAGTTTCTATGCACCGTAGCTAACTGCTTAATGTGTCGTTCGTGCATGAGCGGTAGCGGTAGTGGTGGCACGTTCAAGATTACGTTTTACCAAGTAGTTGTTGCCATTTTTTTTCAGGAGGACATAGGAGGTCCGATTGGCGAACTACTCTCAACACTGTGTTACTAAGTCTACCCTGCTATATAACATAAAACCCAGTATTACGAGTAATACTGTCTATTTATCCGCATTTCATTGTAATCGTCTACGCATATTATTATTACTATTATTGCATTTTTCTGAAGACATTAAACTTATAAGTTACTTTAAGAATGTTTATTATCATTTCGTTTATATAACGCATCCAATGCACGAGTGTGAGAGCAGTCATTAGAAGTTATGGGCCAGTTATTTTATGTTTTGTTGTATAGCTAACTTAAACAGTTCTAGCATATTTTATTTCGATATTGTTTACAGGATGACCTAACGGGTGACTTCAGGAATGTGCTAGTCACACTTTGTGCTTAATCCTGCAAAATAAATTAATAATAATTACATATATTTTTCATATATATTTTTGTTACGCTTAGCATGCGATACAAATTTTAAGAAGTTACAAAGTACAATGTAATGCTTTGCAGGATGATACGAAAGGAGACTACAAACGCGTGTTACTCACCCTAGTATCGTAAGGTACATTAATAAGACAACAAAGTTCCCATAAAGATATACTGCCTATACATTGTATAACTGTTGAGATTTAGAAATTTAAAGCTTGGTATTTTTGTGAAAATGAGATATTTATTGGTGCTCTAGTTTTGTTTACAATATTTACATTAATTATTAATTAAACACTACACTATGTATGTCCTGTCTTGTCTTTTATTCAACGTCCCTTATTCCTTCTCGAGTTATCTGAAAATACAAAGAAAAATTAAAGACCTTCTGAACTACAATTTATTTCATAGGAATAGTTATCCAGTAGTCGAAATTCGATCATGAGACAATTTTTTTTATAGTTTCATATTATATGTTATTAACCGACATTTTTTTTAAGTTAGCTAATACCTACTAAAAAAAACAATAACAAAGAAAATCGTCTAAAAAAAGAGAGGAGGAAAATACTATTTTGTCTCTGCCTATTTATATACAAGTAACAATGTGTACAAAAATATTTGAGCGTGCGCGCTATAATCTGTTCAAAGTGAAGAGAAAGATATTAGAAAAAGTTAGCTCGGTGGGTAGTGTTCGGACGCTGCCTCAATCGACGTAACTCCGGATCCTATTACGATTACGAGGCTTAGTATTTTGCGAAGGTCATCATGACAAAACCACAGCAAACTCTGTCTGGTTAGTCAACCACCCTTAAGCTGAAAATTTATATCCAAGCATCTTTGTAAAGATATGTTCTAGCACCCGAGAACAAGTTTCACTACTTGGTCATTTAACATCGGGTTTGTGTTTCACCGCCAATATTTATTATGTATAAAAATTATGAAACCATAACATGGTGGGTAGGGCTTTTTATAACCATGTCTGGCTAGTTGCCATCTTCAAGTTGAAAGTCTGTCGCTAATCACCTATGGGTGAGTTTCAATAGTCGCACTTGAGGGCTAGTCCTCTAAGAGTGTTCATCCATCTTGGGCAACATCATCCTTTAACATCGGGTGAGATTGTGATCAAACAACTTATATAAAGAAAAAATGACATGAAATTGGTTCTAGCAGAGTACCCAAGCAAGAGCAGTTATCGTTTTTAGATCTGGTAGGTTATGTAACATCAGATTCCATCCCAAATTTTCACTGGAAGTGCTCTTTTTACCTTTATCGAAATAAAACTAAGTTGCAAATATATAATATTTCTGTAAAACTAATGAGGCAATGTGATAGACAATTTCAGGCATGCGAGTTGAATGCATCACGTGTCTCTACATGGCTTTGAACACTATCCATTACGTAGGTAAATTTAAAGTTATGTATTATCAAATAACTTTGACGCCGTATCAAACGTAGTCCGGTGGAACTGTAGCGGCCTTAAAAAAAACGCCCTATCAAATTACTGAATTCAATATTAATGAATCAACATTAACAGATACCGTCGAAAATATAATTAACTAAGTTTGATCTCTTACCGCTAGCAACACTAAAGAATTTTGACAATTTGAAAATATCAATTAGCTACCCAGAGTAACTATGGCCTTCGTCTATAACATGTGTTGTCTTCCGATAATATCACCGATTAGATTCAAATCAATAAACGTATTATCTGCGAATGTCGGTTAGATGATAACTGCACATGTAAGATAGATTTTCCCTTTCATATCACAATTTATGGCCTTATTATCCTTTGTAAATGGTCCAGAAATACCAGCTATAATATACTGAAGTTTGCCAATAAATTCCCTTAATTTGTAGGCCATTCATCTACATGACAAGCAAGTACATACTACGATTCGAACGCTATGGACTCATTAAAACACTTGTTTTTATGATATGAATATCTGATTAACTTTTTTTTTTTAATTTTCCGTGCATATGAAATAACAATTCATAATTATTAATATTATAAATGCGAAAATGACTTTGTTTGTTTGTTACCCTTTCATGCATTAACTAGTTATCGTAAAATTTTGCATACACCTGTTCAGTGGTACAGAGAAGGACACCGAACTAAATACTACTAATATTAGAAAAAACATACTCTAATATTAGAAAAAACATACTGTTCCCAAGGAATTGATTCTACATTAACGCGAGCAATAGTTAATTATGTATAACTGACCCAGAAAAAAGAAGTTTATAATTGAAAAATTATTCCATCTGTTTTAACTACTCTAATATGATAATTCTCATTATTCTCATTAACCAATTATAAATTATAACGAAAGCAATAAATGTTTTATCTTTCGCAGCTAATGAAAACCAGAAACAATCTATTATTAGAAGTAGTAAATTCTTTTAGACTATAAGTTTGGGAGATAATTTTGGCACGCTTCCAAACTATTACGTTCCATGACTATTACTAGGAAAACCCCTGTTTGTTTGGCGATGTTCCAAAATGTACATCACTTTATTTGCATAACTATTCAATGAAAACGTAGCGTCATTTTACTACGTAACAGCAGCACTATTTGACCTGAATGTCAAATGCCCATAAAACGAAGGTATTCCATCATGACACTGTATTTGTTTAATAAACAAATTAAATGTTATTTACTAATAGCGATTTACAATTTAACTACGTTGAAGTAAACTAGAATGTTTCAGAATTAAAGAGTTAAAAAAAATTCAACCCGTAGGACTGTGAAACCTATCTACATATTTCTATAATGAAGATATCTTTGAGATTCAATCACGACACAACCACTGACAGTATTTGTACATGACCATTGATTTTAAACTTTTGAAAGATAATTCTAGGCTACATCATTTCTGGATTCGATTGATACGTTGTCAGTTTTCAAATGGGAATCAAGTAGTAAGTAATTAACATATTAAGATTATTGAAAAACCACTTATTTACTTTTTTATTGTTCAAAGAAAATGAGTTATTGAGTGACTTCCATACAGGTGAAGAAGAGAGAAGCAGTTTATTTATAAAGAGGTAATATTTAGCGAGTTTGTATTTTTACAGGAGGTAATTTCTAGAAAGCTTGTTGTGATTCTAAAAATTATTTTACCTATAGAAACTATGTTCCGTGTACTTATTATTGTATTGTTATCAACGTTTATATTGTAAAAAAATTAACTAGTGCTACGTCACTGCCAGCTCTAGTGATCTGTACAAACATGACGTTATTAATGATTTATGGGTTTTTATTCAATCTGTATACTTTATCTTCCAGTTTGAATAACTTTTAAACGAGTCAGTTCATCGAATACTAATAAAACATATTTTTGTACAGTGTTCGGTTTCCTACAAAATACAACAAATCGCTTATTAGAATCCATTTATTGTATGTAAGCTACAAAATTCTAAAAAAACAAATTCCTGTGTTATATAAATGAAAATAGCAACGCCAAATCCGCTACATCTAAATATTAATATTAAGAGCTCCAGTGTTCACAGATGTCTTTCTGTACTACCTACTCTGATGATATTTCGGTGCAGATTCAGTGAAAAAAAAAAAGTTTTTTTTGAATCAATATACAAAATTATCGGTCCCTTGTTGGTAGATCGCTACGAAAGATTAAACATAAAGTAAGCAAGAGACCCTATTAATGTATGCGATGATATAGTATTACTGCAGGAGTCTTGACTCTACGAGTATAATTATGGGCATAACACTGTTCCTTCTTTATAGATATAATTTCTCTGTACGTGTGATGTAAATAAACTCCTAAACGCTGAACAGATTTTGATGGTTTTTTTTCTATGTTCAGCGAATACAATAATGGTTTAGGATTCACAATTGGACCCGATATTTGACTTTGCGGTCTGATTCTAGGATTGCTTTTTATTATCCGGGCAGGACAACGTTTTCCGGGCCCGCAAGTCTTTATACAAAATACTTGGTACGTTTTAAGCAATATTAAATATTTTTTTATATACGAGTCTGCCTTGTTTCGATACATAATTGTAATATTTATAACAACCCCTTATATTCAGTTCTCTACTATATTATCTAATATCTGCCATTTTTATATCAATTAATGTTAGACGAACGTGAATTGTATAATTGATTAATGATTTAGAGCAGGATTGCACTCGCTTTGTCCTTGTTTATCTTTATATGCAAATATGTGTAATGCCAGCTAATGAGAGTCCCGAGTAAATGAGTTGGTCAAGAAAACATCCCACTAACAAACCTGGAAACGTCCGACAGTGTTTGGCGAGTCGTTACTTTTAAGGAGTGCAGCGAGTCGATGTCCCACTTTCTGTTGAGGATCAGACAATAGGACCCTTTTATTGCACCGGTGCGACCATGCGTCCCCCAATGCACCCACAATGGTACCACTCGATAAACCCAATCTTGTACTCATCTCATTCGTTAAGACAATCTGAAGCAATTGAATATAATTAACCCTACTCTGGCTGGCTCAGACGAAGCCATAATAGGTCAACGTTAGCGATGTCGGACATCGCGTCGATCGACATAGACTCGAACTGAACCAGAACTTTCATTGAAGAAAGACACCGTAGGGAAACTCAACAAAAAAGAACAATACTTCTTCAAAGTTGTCATCATAGAAAGTGAATCATCAGCCTGTAACAGACTCACTGCAGGCCATAAGCCTCTTTCCGAAGGAAGGTATGGGCATAGCATTACGATATACTAGCGATCCTATATTCTCCCACATACGGTGGTACCAAAAGAACATTCTCAAGTTCAGGCTTCCTTATTATGCCTTCCTTCACCATCAGCTGATAGTGTTACCAATTTTAGTAAACGTACGGGAATTCCGAAAAATTCGTTAGTTCTAACCAACAAACATGCAATTAACATTCTACCGGTCAAACCACTAGACAACCGTGACCATACCATCACAAAGTATAGAAAGAAAAAAATAACACTACAAACAAACAGCTATCTAGCTACCACTCTCAAGTTGAGAAACTATCACTTATGCCCGATTTCTGAGGTATTTTTAAATGTAGTTTATCTGTTAAATAGCTTTACCGGTTCTATAACTTGTCAAATTGAATTTCTGAACACAAAATCATACGATAAATTTCGGTTAAACTCGGTTCAATTTAACTGGCCAATATTGGGCGTCTATCTATATGATAAGTTTCGATTGACATTTCATCTGCCAAAACTGACTTGAAAACTTTCTTTTATCAGTATACTGATATAGTCCATTGAAAAGTTACATTTGGGGTTGCGTTTTTTAGAGGACGCAATTTTATTTTTTTGATGTGTATGTGTGTCAATACAAAATTCTGTAATGGTGTGGAAAAGAGTCAGTAATTAATTATTAATAATATTGCAAAATTAATAATTAAAAAAAATATAGTACACACGTATAATATATGTATAGTACTGAAAAATAATACTCACTTCGGAGCGCTGTAAAACCTTAGCTATTAACTTAATTAAAAAATGTTGCCTATAAAAGTTATTCCTTAAAAAACGTCCTACAAAAATGGTCTGATATCATTTTTTCGTAAAATGATAAAAAAAAGTTATATCGAAAAATATAATTTTTTATTCTCGAATTTCTGAACATTTTCGCTTATAACTTTTTTATTTATAATTCTACGACAAAAAGATACTGGGCCAAAGTTGTAGAGAATTAAATTTGCAACAAAAAATGTTGACAATTTTTTTATCAGATAAATAGTTTAAGAGAAATCGTAATAACCATTTCAACCCCTATTTTCAAGATGGCGGCCGTGGGGCAAGGGTGGCGACCCCACAAACTTGATTTTAGCTTTACACTGACCCCCCCTACACATATCAAAAAAAATTAAATTGCGTCCTCTAAAAAACGCAAGGTAAGGCCTAAAAATGTAACATTTCAATGGCCTAATATTAGCACAAATGGCTAATTGTTGTTCAGATTGTTGTTTATTGAGTTCCAGAATATAAATAAGGATTCGAGAATTCATCGTAGTTCAATAAAAAAATTCTGTAAATAATTTCTAATGTGTCTGTCTGTATTTCGAAATCATTTTATGTTTATTTATGTCGACACAAATTATTTAGCTACTGTCAATAATATTTTAATACCATTTCCATGGTTCATTATCGTACATACTTTTTAAAATCTATTTATATAATATGTAAATGAAAACAGACTACATTTCACCATCTTCACTTTATTTTTCGTCTTTCTTACTCTAAGCACAATAATACTTAAACTATCTCATTTGCGCTATTTCATTCTTTATCTATTTACTCTTTCAATCTTATCGTACTATTTTATTGGCTTCTCATTCGCTGTTACGTTCCAATTACCTTTTTTCATCCTACATTCAATATTTTGTGAACATAAATTACGTTCTATATCTTACAAATGTATACAAATAATGTTTTAAACAGGATTGCTGAATATAAAATGTAACCGAATCAACAAAATAATATTACTATGCATCATAATAATACAATTCACGCAAGAACAAAACCAAAGTTTTTATAATGTTTGTCATTTTGGGACTTATATTGTTCACACAAAGTCTTAGAGAAACAACTATGTAACAAATCATCAACTAAAGTTAAATTACGCCACTTATCGAAATTTAAAAAAATATCTCTTACTAATAAAACAACAATTAATTATGAATTAAAATGATAAAATCAATTTTAGATACCACTTTGTAAAGAGAGCACTTGATGCACAATTTCGAATAGAAGTAGGTAACGCTCGAAACTGACACCAAAACAAGACCAATATACCTACGTAGTTACAGTTATGCTATAAAAACATGTTTTTTTTGCAAATTCAACCTTACTAGAATTGCGTAAAGTTGTTTTTACAAAGCAGTATACAAAAAGTAATAATAAAATTTTACAAACCGGAGTTAGCCCGTAGAACAAGGCTTTCAGTGGAGAGGAATATATATATATACGAGTATATTTTTTAAATAAGATATTGAGTTGGTATTTTAAGAAATTGTTAAATTGTGTTCTTAAAACGTAATTATATTGTTATCCGAGTGTAAATATGTTTTTGTACAGGACACACGTATATCAATGAAACAAATATTAACTGGTAAAATAATTTATTTAAATATCTGGTTCAAATATAATAAAATTATTAAAACTTTCAATACAAACAAGTAAACCGACAATTTTTGTATTTGCTCGGAAATTGTATACATATACTTTGTCTTGAGAAAATATTATTCTTGTTTCTCCCTTCTTTCTGATAGTGCGTTTTCTTTGAACTATAATGAAAATAAAAAATATGATTTTGATCTTTGGAAAAACCTAAATATCTCTTCTATAAATATCTATAGAATTCATGTCACTTAGTAGTCTTTTGAAACCACCGCAATGGAATTTCCTTGAATTGAAAATATTAAATAAATAATTTAATACTAGTATGAACTCGGTACTTGGACACGAATTTGTGAAATACGGAATTTTTAATCGGTTTCATAAAAAGTAATTGCATTTGCCACGATACGACTTAAAATATAAGTTGCTAGTTTAACTTTCATAATGAAATTTTTGAACCAAATGTGTTTTTGGGTTAATTTATTTGCTAAATGTAAATTATATATTTCTTGAACTTTATGAAAATCTTTTTTTTTTATATTATAGGTGGCAAACGAACAGGTAGGTCACCTGATAGTAAGTGATCACCGCCGTCCATAGACACTAGCAACACCAGGGGAGTCGCAAGTGCGTTGCCGACCTCTTTAATATGTGGCCTCTTAAGTCTTCCACTACTTTCCATTTCCATTTTATTTGGTTATTTATCGCCGATATAATATTTTTTTATTCAAATAAATTTCTCATCATCTTAATTATATGACATGCGTCAACATAATATGTAATCGTCGTATCAGCTGTGGTGTGTTTAAAAAAAGGCTTCAAATTGTGAGCATCGTCCATTTTGCAGCCTAAAAGTTTAATGGCAATGTTTGTATTACACCCAATCAAAGGTTAATGATACTACTTTTATTCCCAAGGTGTGTAATTTTCTGTCGGCATTTCTGACTCGTTACTCTCTATATCCATGTCAACTAAGCACGCATTCTGTTTTCCAGTCCAAGTTTTTTGCTGTCGAATTGACATTTCATCAACTACTAAAGAACATAGTATAGATTCATTCGAGGTTTCAATTTTTTCTGAAAGTATATAAAATGCTTATTGTGTAAAACCTGGTTTTGCTTCAACACTTTTGTACCAATCATGCATTGTGTTTGTATAGAATAAGCAGGTGTCATATATTTTTTCAAATATATTTATAGCCTTCTGGTGAGTAGGAGAATAATGGTAATGCGAATTGCCTGACCTCCATAGGATACTTTAAACATCTCTTCTTTTTTGTTCGACTGTTTAAACAGCCAAAATTAACTGTTGGTTTTACATACATGGATAGGTCTAACATAATTTTGAGTCCAATTTAATCTTTTCTTTAAAACTTTTAACGCATTCTTTAGTGCAATGGTCCTTTTAACGAGCCTCGAATTTTTTTTCCTTAAGTTATCAATGACTTTTTGCTTGCTAATTAACCTTTTGCGGCATTTCTGAAGCTCGCTTTTCATACGAACGTTTAGAGGTGTATCCAAAATTGAGCCTATGCTTAGAGTAGTAGGAGATTTGAATTTATTTTTATTTTCTAATTCAAACATTGAACTCGTACAACAGACTTCAGTATCGTCACCATCATTCGGTATTTCAATCTGTAAGCAACATCAAAATAATAAGTATCTATTTGACAAATTCATTTTTCTGGCTAACGAGTTTCTTACCTCTACATTAGGAACAGCCGTTTTAAGAAGACGTTTTATGCCTCCTGCAGTGACATAAATATCTTCGTCCAAAAAATGCTCAGAACAAACAACGCTCGATTTATTCGGTTTAAAAAAATCTTCACTCCTTTGTTGACTGACGATTGATGTCCATTCTGCACGTTGTATTGGGTCACGAGGAAATCTAAAATAAAAAAATGAGGTGCTTTCAAGATTTTTCTAATGTGACGTGTTGCGCCAGAACGACATTCAGTACACAACACTTCTATCACAATATTTACGAACATAAAAAAAATCGACCAAACTGATGAGCTCTTCTTTTGGAATTCGATTTAGAATTGGCATGATCACTGTTTTTTAGTAACTATCCTATAATATTTTAGAATATTATTTCAAAAAAAAATCTTATTTTTTCAAAAACATAGGTTATTTAGAAAACAAATGCTATTTAAATTCGTGCCAAAACGCTTGTTGGTGTCATGGCGTCGGCTCGTGACGTCATATCCGTGTAAATAGTGAGTGAACTAGTGTAGAGTAGATGAACCACATATTACTTTATGAGTGAACTCAACTCGAAGAAAGCAACAGATTTATGTATAAGTAGTGTGCGGTTCCTCAATGCGTATATATTGAAATTAATTTGTTTGTTTACGTTCCACACAAGAAAACATTGCGTTACAAGTGGCTTAATCTTGCACGGCGAGATCTCTTCAGATCGCCTGAATTCTCCAGTTTATTTGTACGAAGATTATTTTGTGGTAAGTTTTGACATTTATCCTGATTATTACTTTATGGTATGAGACCTGAAATTAACTAAATTTGATACTCAATATCATCCTTTAGAGGTTACATCTTTTTTTTTATATTCACTATAATTTTGTATCTCGGTCTGCAAAATATTATGGTTCTTTTGCTAATTATTTATTTACTAATGAATACGTTATTCATCTTCCAGTTACCAAATGATATGGACAATTATACGGAGTATCGTGTGACCGGTCAGATCGGTGCAGATCTGCATGAAACCAAGATGTATTCCTACTATATTATTTAATGCCTATCAGATATAACAAGAAGATTGTGTATTACTACAAAACGCCTATATATGGTCAAAAAACAAAGAACTTTAATTGAAGAATGTAAAATACATTCTTACATAGAAAGAAGCAGTATTGAAAAACATGTTATATATCTTAGGGTAAGTATTTATTTGCATTCATTAAATGATCAATAGTTAGACATGAACCTTGTATTATTACTTTGCCTTATTAAAGTGTTATAGAATTAGACAACTGTAATTAAAAGAAAGTATAACTATTAATAAGCTTAGCTTATTAAAAGATAAAATAATGGTAAACTAAGGCATTAAAATTACTGCAAACAAGTGCAATTTTATTAATATGTTTTAATGAGAACCTTATTATTCTTTATTTCTGTAACTAATGTGTTGTTTTTTCAGTTTTGAACATAAGACTGTAGATAAATCGATCGAAGTATACATAATTAATAAGTTCAGAAGAATATCCATTAAAGCAGAAATGAAATTCGAAAAGCACATGTGATCTTCCAGCAAACCTCTTATCCAATCTGTTTCTACATCTCCATTTAAGGTTATAAGATTACAACTACTAGGTCATCTACATTAACATCATTAATCAACCTTCCAAGGAAAATATATATAACAGAAGACAACTCTTTTGATGACATTTCATATACACTGTCTCTAGTGAACTAATAATTATCACCATCAACAATATCTCCTCAAATAAAATCAACTTCAGCTTGCAGTGAGGTATTTTATGAGGATATATAATAAAAAAATTTACAAAAAGAATAAACCGACTTCAATATCAAGAAACACTAAGGAAACAAGAAGGCACTAAAAATAACTAAACTATTACATTAATCAAATTAAATAAAAAATATTAGTATATTCGCTACCCAATAATATATTTGAAGTCGGCGCCAATACGAATTCATTGCATACACGTAGAAAGTTTAGATCCACTCTCGGCGTCGGGTATGTATATTCTTCTACCAACTACAAATTTGCGTTGGCGTTCAGTTATATTATTAGGTAGCACATATGCTAATACTTTTTATTTGATTTGATTAATGTAATAGTTCAGTTATTTTTTGCTTTTTAGTGTCTTCTTGTTTCCTTAGTGTTTCTTGATATTGAAGTCGGTTTATTTTTTTGGAAAAAAATATTATTTTTTCACTTTTAGTGTAACCAAATGTACGGTTTCTGAAATAAACCACATTTTTTTTAAATGACAACTGATGTATATGATGACGTAAAATAATATACAGAAATATTTCTCATTCTATTTTATAATGCATAAGGTTTCAATTCATAACATTTCTCCGCATCTAAATTGCAACACCTCAAACACTCGACATGGTGCTTGTGCTTGATATTAGCTGCTACGTGGTTGAGGCGCATTGAAGAGGATGTGGACAATGGTAATGAATATACAGATAATGATGATGAGGATGTGGAGAGTAGTGACGAGAATGTTGGCATATATGCAGATAAACTTGATAGCGTTAGATCGACAGAAGAATAACTAATTTACCATCGAACAATTATGTACAACCAAATGAGTTTTGATAAACAAAACCTTTCAAAATGTCCGTTTGTGTCACATTGTTTACTAATGTGGTTCTTGGCTGAACATTCAAAAATTTTATGTCTCATTATCTTACTGCATCTTAAAAATCCATCAGAAGGTAGTTACATGATGTATTTTTAAGGTATGATGCAGTCTTCCGGTTACTTTTTTAGATTCTGTTAACATTTAGACCCCATGTGTTATGTACAAGTTCTTCATGAGACTGCGCGAACTTAAACATCTGGAGAAAAGTAACTCCTTTTATTTTCCTTTTCTCAGATTCCAGTAGGTCTCGCCATTTCCATTTAAGGTCTGTCTTAAGCTCTAAGTGATTTAATCCTGTAGGAAAACGATCGCGTAATTATCGTTCTAACGGTATGTTCTTATAGCAAAAATCATGGCTTAAGCTTTTAAGTCTGTTAGCATATTGCTCCATGGATTGGGATGTCTCTCGAATGTAGTTCTAAAACTCTATTAAAGCTATATATCTTGTCTTTTTAACTCGATATTTATCTAAAAGTTTAATATACATTTCTTTGTTATCGCTTGATTCAAAGTTGGGTGTTGGGGACAGCGAGCTATGTTTGGAAATTTAGTGCAATTTGATAGTTTTAAGACTTGTCAGGAATTTGTAATATATTACGGTTAAATATTGTGTTATTACCGAGTACTCAGAAACTTACAATGTGTTGGTTATAAGTTTATATATTTAAGAACACTGACGATGGTTCAATAAGCAAAACACATAATTTATTAGGGAAAAGTTTTGTTGCACAGGATGTAATAAATACACAGTGCACGCCACAGGGAATGATGTCGTACGTAGAAAACGACATGGACACAAGCCAGCATTTGGGCCATTCGTTAAACGTAATCTGACGGGCACTCACCAGAGAGTCTCATCGGGCCGATGCCGAGATGCAACGTGGGGACACAGACGTGGAGTGCACTCACTAGCGGATCACAGCCACGAGGCATTTAAATAGGGAGTACAAATGGGTAATAGCACAGAGACAGGATAGCGTATGATCAAAACAGACAGGCAATATAGCGAGAAATAGTTCGATAGTAAAATCTATGTACAATGTCACTACGAGCGACGAGTCAACGAGCCACAACAATATTTTGTACTATACAACTTGTATTGTATAAATAGAACGCATTATAAATGTTGCGGATAGATCTGATTTACGACGCATATTCGCAAAAGAGGGTGTAAGTGCAACCTTTACCTCGTAAAAAAGTTTCGGTGTTAGGGAATTTCGCAGTAAATCTCTCTTTAAAATTTCATCGGAAATATTGAATATTTCACATCGAGCACATCACATATTGTATCGAAAAATTCTTTGCGGGTTAAATTTATCAATGGTAAAAATTTTAAATATCGTTATTTTATGAAGAAAATACTTTATTTGGCCCGATTTGATTTCTTTGGGATTTCGAAAATGTTATTCATATGTATTTTTTCGTTAAGAGAAAAGCAATCGATGTTGCCACTCGCTAACGCCACATCACCTATGCACTCGTTTCTTTAACAAATATTTCTGAACGCAACTTAACCTCAAATGTCAACAATGTCACTGCCATTAATTGTCCCAATTTCTTGTTTGTTTCGACCCAAGCGGTTTAAATGCACGACAATAAGATTTAAAGTTTTATGCTTAATATTAATAAAAAATAAAAAAAAAATTGTACTTTATTTTAATATTATGTAGTTTTTTTCCTACCTATAATAACCAATATACTTTATCTGCAAAAAAAAGTTGGCAACCCTACCCACATCTCAAGATGGCGTATTATGTTTTTAATTTCACAACATCGTAATTGTAAATTGCACAATTAAAAAAGTAATTTAAAAATACAATTTACCTAAAAATTATGACTTTACAAAACATAATTATTATTTTTTAAAGTTTAGTAATAAATCCGTCATCCGGTGCTGATAACAAGCCAAACCCGGCACACTATTAGTATTTACATGTATAATATATAAAATTGATTGTTTGTTTGTTCCTATTTTATGAACTGCCATGCCGTTCAACTGGTCACCGTAGAATTTTGTTATCTAATTGTTCATACTTGCGCGACGGCATAGAATAGTTAATTTAATGTATTATATGTAGCGTGCATGTCGTAAATACACATATATTTGAAAGGGTATTTTTGTAGCTTTACATTTTATAAACTAAAATTAAAAAAGTGCGTGTGGAGCCACGGACTTCGTGTAATTTATAATAAAATTCTTTAATATATGCTGAATTAGTCCCTGTGTAAATCATTTTTAATCTGAATTGCAGTTTTTTTAATAACGCCGTTATATCGAAAAATCGTTTTTTTTCAATATATCAAACCACTATATTAATATTTTATTAAATATCGATATATCAAAAATCCGATATTTTAAAAAATATCAACAGCCCTAGTACAAAGTGACGTTTGCAAGGACATGACGTAATTCAGTCTGATTGGTATTCAACATAACATGGATGATTGCTGTACTTTATTGTTTAATTTTATTAAATAAATTACCAATTTCAACCTGAATATAAAAATAAATACATTTTTCCTAACCTATTCATACGATTCTATGGAATGAACAGATTATTTTTGTAATTCGTAATTACTGTCATCATGCTAATTATAATATATAACGTATAAATATTTATCACAAATTAAATACAAGAAAGTTCAAAAGCATATGAACTTATTAATAAAAAAAAAATTACTAAATAAAAAAAGCGACTCTATTAAATAAGAACAGGGTTAATTGTATTATTTGATATTTATTTTTATGAAACAAATTACATCAAAATCACATTGCTTCCTATATTTAGTCAACAAAAACAAATCAATAAACTCTTTTACTTACCGAAAATACGATATCCCATCCTTTTTTAACTTTCTTGAGGTAATATTTTTACAATATCTCAGAGCACACTTCGGCATTTTTAACGTGCGTGCAGAGACGCGAGCGACGCGAAACTGATCGAAATGTGCGCACAATTAAAATTGTGCGTTCATTTTATACGGACGGTTTTGAGACGTAGAGTTTGCCTCTTGGGTGTTTAACTGCATTTGACTTAGACCATATTTTGATTTAACACCACCTGGGATTGATGGTGTATATTAGAACATACATATATTTGCATACTTACTGCAATTTGCTTCTCCACGGCAATTTTTTGTATGTCTGCCATTTGTCTAAACAAAAGTCCTGTTCTTTTCTTCACTGAAATGTCACTTTTAAACGGGAAAACTATTGAGTCTATAACGATTAGCCTTATCTAAAAAAACATTAGTTATTAAAATACTTAAAAATAATTGGTGCCCGCGATTTCGAATTTGAAACTATTATTTTTATATCATTTTTAGAAGTATTCTTGATCATTTTATAAACCTATGCATTATGGAATAATATAAGCCCTGCATGAATAATATTTCATAAATATTGTTATAGTCATTTTTGAATAAACTCCATACATTTTCTTAAACATCACGTTCGGGGTCAGTAATTTTTATAACAGTTAACACAACATTTTGGATGCAAATGTATAGCCATAAGTGCAAAATTATTAATATAAAGATAGTCCTTAATCTTCAGAGTATTGTTTAAATTAATAATTCTGCACTTATGTCTGTATATTTGCTTCTAAGATTTTGGAAGAAATAAAACCATCTGCTTTTAAAATGTCGTCATAATCAGCTTAAAAGTTTCATGTGAATTTTAGACAACATTTAGGAAATTTATTGAAAACCAATAGGTATAATTTTACACTTTCCCTAGTAAGAATAGAGGTTATAAAAATTAAGAAAACTTACATTAGAGTTTTCAGAAACATAGTTTGGCAAGGTGTGCATAGTAGCACAAAACTTCTCTAATCCAAATGCATTCACATAATGCAGTCTTTTTAAAGCTTCATTTTCATCTATTTCAAAAGATGGACCCAAAAGTGATTGACATTTTGTCAAACATGCATTGAGGATTTCTGAAATATATAAATAGACCTATGGACTGCCTTATCATCTTATGCTTATAACTACTATATTTGCCCATATTCAGTAACTTGTAGAGTTACAGAGTTATTAGGCTTCATTGACAACGGAAGTGTACCTATATTTTAAAACTAACGGGCAGCAATAAAAGCTTTCACATGCCTATGGTTTGTCATTTTATAAAAACTACATCATTCATCACAATTAATAGGAATGCCTTTCATTATTTTATTATAACTACATCATTATGATTCAACCCCTACACCAATACTACTGATTTAAAAGTCACCTTAGATAATTTGTAATATTATTGCCTTGTTCCTAAAGCATAATGATAGAAAAACGTAAAATGTTTTGGTGATGCTTACATAGAATTTAATGAAATAGTCTGGTGTCTTTTTTCTGCCAGTAAAAGTCCTGCTATATTAGTAGAGTCATACTAGAGATCAATCTGAACAAACAGTAGCCAGTTCAATTTCATTTATATATATATTGCAAAACATCACAACTGTTCCTTAATTATAATGAATGTATTCTCATACTGCCATAAGCATTTTGAATTTAATCTTTTTAATTCAGGGGAGAAGTGCCAAGTTTTGTTTTTTTATGACGGTTCTGAATCATGTTGGAAAGGGGCCCCTTAAACCTACACACATGTCATAAGTCTCAGGCTCGCCTCGGAGTTGCTCTCTCTGCCACATGATGGACCCAAAACATGAACGGTAAATCAATGGAATTTTATGAAGTCCATCTGTTTCTCTTTATTGCAGTAGATTTAAATGAGGCGATCAGTCATTAATGGGCACACTAAATATAAACATAAATAAATGTTTCTTTATTTATATCTGGCATTATTATTTTATTTAAAAAAAACAAACCTGGGAAATCCAAACACAAATTTGATGTTAAATGGGTTTTTCAACATGATGATTAATGTATGAGTATAATTGTTGGCCTCAATACAGATAAAGTGGTCAGTAGGACTGTTAAATAACTGTAGTGAAAGTTCAGTTACAGCAAAGGTTCAACTCATGATCATAATGACTTGAACACTACAGACATCTAATTGTTGTTTTATATCATAAAAAGTGACTATAGTACTTATATGTTGAAAGGAAACCTTTGTAGGTTTTTTCCACCTGATATCAAAAACCTTTGACTGATGTAAAAATTTAGAAGAGCACATAAATGCATAATAATAGCATAAACTTGTTTATATATATTACTGACCTCTAAATCTAGTTAATGTAAAATCTGTGTTTGTATCTATAAACAACGCTTCAGCTTCTAAACCTCCAAGTATTTTAGGTATCTGTACAGAGGCGCATAATTGTAAACTAAAAACAAAAATTATTACAATAAAAGAATATTTATATAAACAAAATTATAAATATTTACATATGAATTTAAAACTATTGGATGTGTTGTAACAACATAGTTTTACCATATAGTTGGTACACATTAAATGTGATCTTCAGGTCATAGGTCAACATGTGACACGAAAGCTGGCCTCTAGGTTAAGCGTAACTTACCATATTAGACCACATCATCATTTAACATCAGATGAGATTGTGGTCAAAACGCTTACCTATAAAGTATATAAAAAATAATATAACAAAACATGTTAAAGACACTTGCTTCATATAACATAAAGTTATTAAGAGTTTAAGGAACAATGATTTTTATAAACACTACACCTTCAATGTGTGTTCTCTTGCCATGGTGAAGTGCGGCAAGCAGTTTGGTGTTTATATATTTTCCTCTGTACGTAAAATATATTGTTAAGATAATAAACTACACAGGTGAAATTGTGGGAATCATCTAGTTGTCTAATCAACAATCATTTAATTTAAATATCCTCCTGTAAATCAAATGACAGTAACATAAAGGAATAAGACACACTGACCACACTCAGGTGGAACAAAAGAAAAAAAAGAACAACAAATGCAAAAATAAAAAAATCTTTTGTGTAAACAGCTTACTGGATATAACACGACGGGCAGTCAAAACTACGATATTTATAGGAGAGCCGTTTGCAAAAAAGTTGAATTATAATAAACTAGAATAAAAATCACTTGCATGCTATATGATAAGTTATAACTTACCATAACTGTGTTTTACCAGAGCCAGGTAATCCGATTAACTCGGTTATAGAGTTTAATTGCAAGCCGTCATTACCCAATACATGATCAAGACTTTGGCTGAATGTCGGTATCGAAGGTAAATTTGTTTCCCGCTAAAAATGTACAATAGTGGAATAAAGAATTGTTCTATATGTATGTATAAAATATATTAAATTACCTGCCATAACTCCGTTGCACTTAAAATTTTATTTTCAAAAATGTTCATCTAGAATATTTCCTAGGTATAATACTCAGAACTTTAAAAATATATCATACAAAACTTGAAAATTTTAATTGTTTTTTTTTTCAATTCCTTTTTTTTTATTTTTTGCGGATACTGGATAAAAGACCTTTACGCCTAACTTATTACTACAAATTTTCTTAATTTTTTCATAGTCTTTTGGCATTATTGCCAACTAGTGTAAAGTAAATAAATGTACATATGTTATTGTAACATAATTACAGTTCTGGCTAAACATTTAAATGGCGCCAAATGTGCTTGTATAAAAAATAAATTTAGGTATTTTTTTATTTCGTTACTGTATAATTCATAATACAACATGATAAGAAAAAAATGTAATTATTGTTGTCATTGTAAATTATATTGATGAAAACTTCGGAAGTTTTTGAGTTCCACTTGGTATTTAATGTGTTTTAAAGATATACATGACAGCTGTTGGTTCATTCATTCATTCATTCAGAATTATTTTCATTATCAAAAATGTAACATTCTATTATACACTATACTATATTTTTCCCTAAAACCGCGAGGCAGAACACTTATTCGTTGACGAGAAGTTTCTTTTTACTTATAAATATATTACAAAGACTTGACTTTGTATAATTCTACTGGCCCAGGGATATAAAATATATTTGTTGGCAACCCTAGATCAACAAGCGGTTATTGCTGTCACAAATAATCACAAGAAATCAGCAAAACATCAAAAACGTTCTTATAACATTATGGTTTATAGGTAAAAACAAAAGTATTGCAGTATAACATTCCTATAAATTAGTTAAAATGAACCACAGTCAAATGAACATGCACGTCCCGATGAATCCTGTGGGAGCGGCGCCAAATGTTGGTATGCAGATGCCAGTACCGGGACCTATCATGCAACAGCAATCTCCACAGCAAATGCAGCCAGCTATGCCACAACAGACTCAACAAGACAAAATGGATAATATATCCAAAGTTAAAACGTTGATGGGTTCTCTCCGAGAGTCTATACCAGTAAGTAATATCTTGAAATGTTTTAAGTTTTGACTTAAACTGTCGCGATTGGAAAAGGTTGTTTGATGAGATAAAAGTGATGAAACTAGTTTGTGATTTCTTTAGTCGTTTAAGTACATAACTTTTTTTATGATATTTATTAATCAAGCAGGACATCCAATATTGGCAGCTCAACCTAATAGCTTTTGATAGCAGTCTGAGTAAGACTGGAATTCTATGCCAGTTATACTTGTTGGGTAGTACTGCTGACCGAGTTGAACCTTGTTCTATGCCAGTAAGTATTGCTATCTATGTGGTTTGAATCCAGGCAACAGTGTTGGTACTACAGCATTTTTGTTTAAATATGAATGGCATTGCTATTTCCACTGTTGAAACTTGTTTAGGTTCTATCACTCATTTGCAACTAAGCTCTTTGGACTTGGAAACTGCATGTTGCTATTTTATCAATCTGATATATAGAGAAGTTCAAAAATAAAATAAAATAGAAACCGATTCGAGATTAGATAAAGATAAAAAATGTATTATTTTAATTCCAGATGACACTGAAGTCAGCTGCTCAAATATTACATCAAAATCATAATATTGATTCAAATCCTCAGTAAGTAGCTTTTACTAACCAAAAACCGTGTAATATAAATAATATCATAATTTGTGTGCACCTGGAAACCTACTAAACGCATATTCATTCTGTATCATGAATCATAAATACTGTGGCTGTAAACTCTTGACCATAAACATCTTTAAGATCACTAACAAACTTTTACCTGTAGATTTGCTCAGGTAAATGTAGATTGATTTATCCCTTGAAAAAACAGTGCTTTTGTTTTGAGTGAAGAATGCTTTATGTCCTTTACTGTATAAGACAAACAAATTGACATTTATAATATATGTTGGGATGACCTGCAATACATAGCACTAATTGCAAGTATCGTAAATAGTATAAATACCCAAGTTTAACGTCATTAGCGTCATTATCAAGGCAACAGTCTAAGCAGAGGCTTAACCTCTCTGGCACCTTTGAGTTTGTTACTATTCAGTTGAGTACCATAAGTGCTCACCTTAAAAGGAGCTGTGAAGGTCTGTCAGGCTAAAAGTAGTTAGTCAGTTCGAATAAAGTTAGCCTCGATTCATTTTTAGTTATTGAACTGTAAACATCATCTAAACTACAAAATTATTATCTAGATCAATTTTTACAAGAAAAATAGTATTTATCACCCACAATTACCACATAATATACACAATTTGTATATGTTGTTTTAGGAAGGCCATAGACAACGTTGTACCCAGGTTTGATAAAAATTTAGAAGATTTTTTCTCAATATGTGACCAGATGGAGTTACATTTGGTGAGTTTATTTTTTTTTTATAAAAGTGTTGTTCTGTATAAACACTAAAATAATGACAAAAAAAAATTGAAACTTGTTGAAAAAAAAAACATTATTTTTATGTATAATGTACTACTTCCATTATTTGATACCGACCACTTATCATAGTGTTGTGTCCCCATATCGCAGCCTTAATGATGTAAGCAAACATATCGAATTTTTAGGTATTTTAGTTTTTGCAATAGAAAGGTTCATTATAAATAGTTTTACTAGGTGTATCTCACATAAAGAGTAAATTTTCATGGCATTGACGTTGTAAATCAGGGAACTAGGGCTAATTTTGTAAAAAAAATGTCATTGTCGATTTGTTTTTTGCCAAAAAACTACTTTTCTTAGTTAAGTCTTTACTTTACTAAGGGTGCGATATATCGAACAATCATAAACTATATTTTATTACTCTTTAATATTAAAGTTATTTGTAATTATCTATCACATAATTATTTGTAAAAAAAACATACAATATTAAATTATATTCATTTTCTTGTGTTGTCTTATTCGTGGTTCTTGTCATCGATATCAAGTGCTAATCAGTCAGAGATCTTGTGAGAAAAATATAAATATTTCGAAAACGGCCAATAGTAGCTTAAAATAATTTTTCACCTCAGGAAAAGGAAAAATTAAATGCAACTATCGATTCCAAGTTCTATGAGAATAATACGCAATGATCGAATACGTTGATTTTTAATTATACACTACCTCATCACTGTGTAGTGTAAGCTGTCAAAATTATCATTCTAAATTTGACAAAGTATAATTATAATGATATGACAATTTATTTAATAGACTAGCAACATTATTTCTGGAATTTTCTTGACTCGGCTGTGGCAACTAGAAATGAACTCTTATTTACATTGTAAACATTATTTATGCATTGGAGTAAATATCATGTATCTAAGTGCAACAATTAACTTATTGACCCGGCAACTGCTAATCATTATTATTACTAATACGGGACCTTATCTTCGATGTCTTTACGTGCCTGTTTATCAATTGTCAATAATCGAGTTACGAGTTCTTCTAATATATTTTGGAGAGTTAAAATGTTAAAATGATTAATTTTGTAAGACAGTTGATTCATTAGAGATGTCTAGCTAAAATATTTACAAAACTTCTAAACGTTACCAGGTCTATTGTAATTTGCTATTTATTTCTAACAGTAAATATTATTCGCTAACCATCGCTTTTGCCTATTTTTTCGTGCCCAATAAAGTGCATATATATTTATTTTTTGAATTATAATGTGTTATATCTGTGATTATAGAGAACAGCGATAACCTGTATCCAACAAGCTCAGTCCGCGGCGCATTATCTCCCTCTGTCCGTGTTTCCATCCAGACTGGACTCTGGACCCACAGCACAAGTAAGTCGAAATTCACATTTTAATTCTTGCGCTGTTCTGTTTATTTTAACAATATATTTTATGTATAGAGTATGAAGTGTACAGTGAAAAAGAACCAGCTAAGTGTACGAAAATGTTTCCATCAAAACGTGCTAAATTATGGTGGTGTAATGGTAGCAACAGCGTTAATTATTGTTCAATTATTTTAAAAAGTTTTATAACAGTAGACATTGCAAAATCACTAAACACGTGTTATTTAGAGCTCACGAAACTTCTATAACTCCATTTTTTCTCACAGCAGTTATTTTACGTTATATTTACAACATTATTTCAGACTAACCATACCCTTTGCCTATGCCAGCACCATTTTGGAGAGTATTGTAACTGTTGTATGGTACTTAGAGATGGACACTTTTTCAATTTCAACATGTTCCTCATATAAGATGGATCTTCTATCTCCACACTTCATAATACAGGGGCAAAAAGAATTGAAAGTAAAAATATATATTTGCTTACTAAATTTCTTTGTAAAATAATATTATTCGTTTAATTCCCCTCCTGCGCAAGTGCAGCACCACACCGCTTGCCTCACTTTCCAACGAGAAAACATCGCTGAACGTATAGTGCTTATAAAAATTGTAGGTTCTTAAAATTGCAATAACTTTATGATAAACAAAGATATCGTGATCATTATTTTTTTTTTAGATAAAGGCTAAGTGTCTAAGCAGTTAAAATATTTCGAGTAGATTTCGCGTGATGCGTGATCAACGGCAGATCTCTACCATTATATTTATATAAATTTAAAATTATTTCTAAATTTTAGACTTGAGTGTTCCTTTTTTTTTCAGGAAACGACACTGACATATCCACAGTATTTGAAAACGGTCGGTCTACAGATATCATATGCGAAGGATATACATGACACTTTAGTGGCGGCTGCTCAAAATATATCGCCGACTGAGTGATAGCAATTAGTGTTTATGGTGTTAGGACGATTGGAATTCCACGACAATTTAGAAGAGTTTTTAAATAAAAGAGAGTGTTTTGTTTTAAAGCATGCTAAAACACATGAACTGATGAAAAGGTTAAAATAAACAATGAGGATGTTTCTTATTTTTAAGTTATAATAATTAAGTAATAAAATAATAAATGGGAACTTAAATCTAGCATTATTTTTTATTTCAATTTTCTTTCTTTTAATTCGGCAGTGTTGTAATAGGTTGTGTAAGTTATATTTAAAAGTAGCAACCGCCCGTGACTTCGTCTATGTTTGTATTTGTAACGATTAAAGAGCTATATTAGATATTTATTTATTTAAAAATATATATATGAAACACTTTGTGCTTTATAATTGAATTGCTAAATACCGATTTTCATAAACCTACGTCTTAATTTTCATTTAAACTTCCATCCCACTTTTCAATATCTTACGTTTCTAAAAATACTTTCTCAATGCTCGCATAGAATCTAAATGCAAATTTTCATGAGTCCTAGCCCTAGTAGGTTGGACTGTGTTGATATGTCGGTCAGTTATTCTTTTATATATACATATATAGACTAACAGGCCCGGCGGACGTTGTCCTTGCCTGATAATAAAAAATATATACATATGAGCATGATATGCTTAAGGTAACTAATTAATGTAGTCAATTAGATAAGGATTAATACTGTATCCGTCTAAATAACCTTAGTTTTTGTGACCTTTTTTTTATATATATAGTAGGGTATAGTATAGTAAGCTATCCTTAATAGATATGTATATGCCATCGCAGACTTTTTTGTAGATATATAAAAGAGGAATATGCCACTATACATTGTTTTGTTATAATCACAAAAGCATTTAGTAGCGTTTTCGATGAAAGCTCCCAAGCGGCTTGACTTTTTCCAACAATTATCGTTATATTTCAACCAGTTAACACAAAACATTGACAAATTACCTATATACCTAAACCTTCCTCATGTATTCTTTCTATCTATTGGGGTAGACTGCATTACAATCCGTTCAGTAGTTTTTGAGTTTATCGTGACCAGCCAGACGCGGCGGACGACTTTATTTTATTGAATATATAGTGATAACAGTTCTGTGAATAAATTTTTATACTTTATAGGCTGAGTATTTGAACACAATCTTTCCTAATGTAAGGTAACGATGTGGCCTATAACGGTAACACACTATGCATAGACATGATCTAGATTTCAAGTATAAATACAGGAACACATCTGTATTAGCGACAAACTAACACTAACTACCACACTGTGGTTTCTTTACTGTATTTTCAACTCGGGCCTATTATAGTATTTGAATTTACAACGGTCAATACAATGTGCAAACAAGCTACCACGTGAGCAACCATAGCAATAACTAATTAGATAACAGTAATCTTATATTCATAGTCAGTATGTGTAGGTACATCTAATTAAAACAAATATTCGTAGTTAAGAATATATTATGGTAAATCATCTGAATATATCAACGGGAATATCAATTACATACACTAACATAATTAATAGATCATTATACTAAAACATAATATTTAATAATACATAAAACACATAACAAAAATCAATTGAGTACGCATATAATAATTTACGACTGATTAAAAATTATAGAGATCATGGAAATTCCTCTTTATTACATTTTTTTGCTAGTTTTTTTTTTAACTATTATGACATCATATTCTGTACAATTCAAAATGGCGCTACATATATGACTTAACCTCAAAACATAATGTAACAAGGCGCATTAAAACTTCTTATCGCCAAGAGTTATTACATTAACAAATTAATAAAATACTATCAGTCTTTACATCAGAAGACACTAGGAACGTTGCTTACTTCACTTGTGACCACCACTGTAATACCTGAAACAAGAAGAAAGTAAATACTGAAAAATTAATAAAATCAATTATGCTATGTTTAATATAACCTAGACATTAAAGAGTTATGTTTAAAAATAATTTAAAGGGCTTTCCTGTTTGTATTAAACATTCTTAATGTTTCAAAATAAAAAAAATAAAAATTGTATATTTTTAGTGGGTAACCCATTGTTCTTATTATGGCATTTTACACCCACATTTTAAAATCCAATACCTAAATTAGATTCTTACTGCTATATACGACTATTCTTTTATGAACCGAATTAAAATAAGTGAACCGATTAATGTAGACAATGCTTATTTTATTTTCGAATAAGCTATGTCTTTGTAAGATTTTCATGTAACTAGATGATTTCAAAGACAATACTCCTAAATAAGTAAAGTACTTCTTGTGTCATAAGGAAATATCCGAACAAAAACATGACTAATTTGATAACGCATTATTTACCTAGTACAACAACAAATAGTGACTATAAATATTAACAATTGTTCAGATCTAAATATGACCGATTGATGACAAGCCCCGGGGGGCAGCAAACACTTCGGTATAGACATAAATTTACCGTATCTACTAAGAGAAATAGTCCCGGTTCTTGGTGCTTATGTACGGCTGACCTCTAGATAAACTTGAGATGACATAAATAATTCTGTCTTCAACTATGGAATAATACAGGTTCGAATGATTACTTATTATTATATTGTCTGGATCACAATAACATACAAAACAAATGATCGGTCATGGAAAAACAGATAAAATAAGAAATAAGACTTATAAAATAATCGTATATTTATTGATATATCAACATGTGAATGTAACATAAAACTAAGTACCACTTAACTCCATAAAAATGAATTTAATGTAATAAATAAATTACGTATACAAGGAATAAAAATATCACATGATGGATACATTTGAATAACGTATGTTTTCATTAGAACAGATAACATATCAAAACTTATATATGTCGCTATTGAAGTTACTAAGATATGCTATTAAGACTTTTTCATTAATATGAAATATTATAAAATGAAAGCTATTTTAAAAATTTTTCGTTTTGTAGCGTTCGATGATTCGGCGATAGTGTATTCGGATCCGCGTCGAGGAAATAAGAAGCAACTATCTCTTTCTTCTTCTTCTTGCTAGTTGACACTCTCAACAGCCTCAACAAAGTTTGTCGCGAACCATGTATGTTTCGGCAATTGTATTTGAGAGGCAGTCTTCGTCTAGGCTTAAATAATTTACTACCGTATACACATCTCAAACTTTTCCTGCTTAAATTAGGTAAGATTGCGATTAAACTCTAATAACATATCTGAAAAGACAAACCTAATTATCTTCACTTTTCATTATTATACGTGATAGTTCAAAAAAGATTTGACAAAAGAATCATATCAAGAGAATCATATTCTGTACTTGGAAGTAAACTCAAAAATAATACATTATTATTTAATTGATTCAATTATTTGATTAATTGTAGGCGTAAAATATTTAAAGCTTTTATGTTTATAAAAATACTGAACGTTTGTCACCCAGCACATCAATATGAAAAGCTCCATTCTATGGTCAAGATTCTGTTATCACCGTTAGCAACAATAGATAAATAGCGGTCGTTTACCCTGAACTGATACACACCAAGTTATACAATACTCGTAATAAATTATGAATAACAATATAAAAAGTAATTCGATATAGGTGACAATGACAGGCAAATTTTTGCATAACGATAATTATAATTGTTATCAAAGCGTCCGTATGTCTCGTATGAATAAATAGGCGCGTACTGTTGTTTTTCTCTTTTTCACGATAAAGGCCATGACAACAACCCTGGCCTGTTGAGTGATTAAATATGACCACGACATATTATTATTCTTATTTTTCTTTGTTTTATAACCCATTTATATATTGTGAAATATTAAGTAGTATTTGTATTTCTTTGGGTTCATAGTCTTTTGTGTATTTTTACACTTTGCTCGTTTAATAAGCCTTATTCTTACATTTATATCAAAGTACACATAGTTCTTAACCACGTAAATGTAATAATAGAATAATTATAAAACAAGCAATAGGCATTTGAAGTAGGCAACAACAAATATCCAAGTCAACCGACGACGCGACGTATTAATGCGACGCGAAGCGACCTGGACATATCGTGGATTCCAATTTTAAAATTACTCATAGTATTCGAATACAGCCTGTTGAAGTAAGAAGTATTTTTGTGTACAAAAAATGTTCGTAAAAATGTATGAAATTTAAATGACGCTGCTGAAGCTAGAGGGAAATTTTGAAGGAACGCGATAATAATTTTATAATTTTTATTCATACAAATGATCGAAAAAAAGTACCTACACTCAATTGGTTTCTCCGCTAGTTTTGTTTTAGGCAACTTTAAATTACACATAATATTTATTCTAGATTATACCCTCTAGCTACTGTAGTACTATTCTGGCAATTTACGGAATTTTTATTTAATACAATTCGGTGGACACATTTGTGGGTGAAGATCCACACGTAACACTCATTAGATCAGCACTCTTTATTGTCAATTAAAGATATTGTCGTGACGTACTATGACATGGTATTAGATTTTATTACTCGCCTGCTTAACGCCTCAAGTTATAAAATTGCAGTCAGGTATTCATCAGTATATTCCGGTACATTTTTGCATGTCAAGCGTGTTTCACCTATAGTTACTTTACATTTTTACAACATCAAAGACCGAGATTTCAAATATAAAAGACTCTGAAGCAATTAAGAAGTGGAGGTCCAGAATAATTTAGGTCAAATATTATTTTTTTAAGAAGTGTTTTGTGAACGCTTCCTTTAATATTATGATTTTTTCGAAACTTCAAGAAAGGGAAATAAAAAGTCAGTCATCTTCTCTAGGTGTCGAGACTAATCGCCCAGTTGCATACCTCCAAACCAGACCCTAAGATTGTGGTCAAACATAATCGGTCATAATTGGGCAGTGTATTAACCATAACAGATAATTTCACAAAAACGAAGATTTTGCGATCAAAGTTTGTATCCCTGTGTAGTTAATACTAGAAATACTAGAAATCACTGAAAGCAAAAGTGAATTTAGTACACTCGATAACATATTTGACCCGTTGTTTCTTTTGCTTAATAAAATAACCAACAAGTAAACTACCACAATGTGTTATTATATTATGAAATTGTTACTACATAATATTATCTAACAACGAAACTAAAAGGCCGTTGTACTTTTATAGGACAACGGAACTTTAGAAACAAATTGATATAGTTTCTGATTACGAAATGTCACTACTACATTGTTAATTTTATAACTTTGTACATAATTTATTTTTATTGGAATTTTGATTAGACCCTTAATTCATCACAATTTACGAAACAATTTCGACGTAAACATTATCTTTTTGAAGTTATACTTCTTTTGGCGCGTTAGAGAAAAATGATTAGAGTAAATTTTAACGATGCGCGCGCACACCGTCATGAAAAACCAACACCCTGAAGTTAGTTATAGTCAACATTTTATTCAAAAAAAGTATGTATGTATTAAATACCTTTTTTCTATTGTTAGTGTCGTTTTTTCTCCAAACATAGAATAAGGCGAAAGATAAAATTTTTGAAAAGATTATTATCTTGTTACGCCAAAGAAGTATAACTTCTAACGCGTGTACGTAAGTACACATTATCGTTTTTGTTAAATAAATATTTAGGTTATATATATACACTACGTTATCAATACGAACTTTTCGCGAAATGCGTAAAATGTTATGCTTATCTTTTTTGTATTAGTATTAATACAACACACGTTTTATTCATATTTTCAAAACTTTCGTAATGGAAATTGCCTGTCGGAACAAGGTCGGGCTGGGGCGTTATCTGTTGTAATTAAATAAAGAGTCGCCATTGTGGACGATTCTGGATTTCCGTTTTTACAATAACAACATAAAAATAAAATAAGGTGCGTTCTCGTATTACGGCCTTGAGAATATTATTAGTGCTTTTATGTCATTTTTGCATCGTTCGTAAATTTATTATATTTCTTCTCATAGTTACAATAAATATACCTATTGTTGTTCGAATAAATATACATATTTTCTACATACCTGCCTTACGTGAATTTCTGCATATATAAAAGAACTAGCAATTTCCCGGGGCACCGCACGGGTTTTCTATGCAGTAATTTGTTTCTACTCTTTATTCTATATGAACATATAACAAATTAAGTAGCTGCGTCACTGACTAACGATACAATGTTTGGATTTTTAACTTTTATTTTTCATATTCATTTTCATAAATTCATAGACTAAGATGGTGAAAAAGGCGATGATGTTTCCATGAAATTTTCTCATTATTTTCGTCAGTAAATTAATTATTATCGTATTAATATAGATATAAAATGCAGAGTCGAAAATAAACACTCCATTGAAAGAAGTGCGAAGCCGCAGGAAATTGTTAGTCTTATTATAAATAAATACCACATTTATTAATTCATTTCATTTGGATCGTCAAATCTAAGAAAACTATTCAGTAACAACAATATAGGGCTACAAGTACATATAAATAAATATTTGGAGATGCAAAAGTCGCTCGAAGATATTACATTACAATAATATGGGTGACGCCGCTAGTCGAAGTTAGCTCATAATAATCTTATGACTTATCAATGATATATGTTATTGTTATGAAAATATAAATACTTTACGCGTTAATTTATTGCATTTTACGGTTTTTATCACTGTTATAAGGTATATTGACATGTAATAAATTAGTGCATGTTGTTCTCAACGATAGTGATTTGTAACTACTTTACTTGTAAATGAATAACAATGTTGCACAACAAATCAGTCATGTCAGTCAATAAATATATATCCGATTGATCATTTGGGGTATTAATAAAGGTATCGTGTGTTCTATCAAAATAATCCTGAATATTGATTTACTAAATAAATAAACTATTTCTTATTAGAAATTGAAAATGTTATATTATAAAAAAACAGTATCCCTTTCTATCCGTTAGTTAGTGTGTGTGTAATTAAAAAACCAGCGAATCGAGTCGCGTGATTTTTGAAGTGAAACTTCTTTAGAGTCGTTGTGATTTCAAATCGGATGCAACGGAAAACCGACATGTAAGAGACAAATACAAAAATGTCTAGGATGAAGCCGGCAAAGAATGAGACAGAAATATACATACTATTTTTGAAGTGAAATAGTGAGCCAGAGCGAGAGAGCAAATGTCAGTGTGTATGTATATTGCACACTGTTTAATATTTGGTTGTATTTGAGAATTTAACGTGTGTTAGTATATGTGAAAAGTACGTGTACTACTGTACACTGTATGCGGCTGCGTATTACAGATTTTTAGTAAGAAATCAGCGTGGTGTGTTATTATTTAATAGTGTTTGTGAGTATTTTTTTTATCTTGTTTGTTGAAACAGAAAATATGGAACTTGAGCATTAAATTATTTAACATATGTTAAATAAAATATCTTTTAAAATTAATCAAAATACTTTCATTTTTAAACAAATAAACTTTGTAATTATCCTACCCTTGTTGTATATATTCATCTCATTCTTTTGTCGATTTACTGAAGTTTCACTTCTATCGTGTCTGAATCGCACACACACCTTTTTTTAAACCATAGATATATTCTCTGGTGGGGGTTTAGTATGTGTTTTATTACTTTGGAATAAACTATGACGTTAAAAGTAAATTAAATTGACAAAATAGTGACTCCTACTCATTTTCAACGCTTATACCTAAACCAATAAATTTAGCAAATATAGTCCAATAAACAACTGATTTGAATAAAAATTCGGTAGTGCTAGTAATTGCCTTCTTGTAATAGATGCAACCGCATCCTCGGACTTAAGTAATATTTTAATAGAACCAAATTGCTTGGAAAATTCATTCATTTTCATTAAGTATCTCACTATATGGCTCATTATTTATAAGAAATTCATTGGCATATTCAATTCACAGTTGACACATTTTTAGTTTTTACAAATAAACTAGATAAAGATAAATTTATTGATGTATCTGAATATGCATTTTTATTTGTTTAAAATCACAAAATAAATAGTATCAAAACAAATGAAATGTTAAAAAAAAAAACAATTTAACCTCTACCGTGCTTAAGATATTTGTGTTCATTTAGAAATATGAATGTTTTATAACTTAAATAATAAACTTACGTTATGTTCATCCAAAGACTTGCTGTGCTGCGTAAGTAATATGTAAATACCCGTCATTAGCTCGGAACTGTTCGTACGCCTGAGCCATTGTCATGCTGTGACTTGCCAATACTTTTTCGTTCACCAGCAAATACAACGCCTATGAATAAGTATATTATATGTTATAGAAATATACATAGAAAAGACCATAGCAGCGACAATCAATTATATCATAACATGTGTATGCTTGTTAGAATACGTTTTTTTTACAATGCGCTTTCGGTTATCTATCACCCTCTAGTTCAATGTCTGTCGCTAAGCATCCATGGGTGTGTTCCGACAGTTGTAATTTTGAAAGCCTCAAGATTTGGCATATTGCTATCATAGACCTCATCGTTTTTAACATCATTGTGGTCAACCTACAAAGTGCATAAAAATGTATTCATAAATTAAAACATTATTCCAAAAAAAGTTATTTATTATTGCGATTACGTTCAAAATAATGAAATATTAAGTTCTGTAATGTAATAATAACAAAAAAAATATTACCTCTCTTGTTTATTTTATTTGTTTATTGTATTAAAAATTTAATTGTCATTATAATTAGACAGCTATATAGTTATTACTGGCCATGGATCCGATGAAATTTCTGATATAATATGACCATTTACGTATTTCAATATTCTAATCTGTTATTTAACCCCCTTAGGGGATGAAGATTCGAAAATTGTGCCCAGCTACGTTATATAGGTTTTCGAAATTTCACACATCTTAACTTGCTGATTTAAACTGCGTTGTGTGTTTGTCAATATAAGTTAAAGCGCCATATCAAGCAGGTTTTGCTGTCGAAGGGCTATTATAGAGTGGATCAATATGTGAACGATGGTGATGTCTAGAATTGACTCCTCTTTTTACACCCACTAATAACGAATGTAACGTGCAATTTATTTGAAGTATGTATCTATATGTGTTAAAAAGATAAATCCGATCGAGTTTCTTGCCGGTTCTTCTCGATGACTCGGTTTTTTTCCGAACCGGTGGTAATTTTGACGTTCATAAGCGCCTTCTTAGGGCCCACACTCAATAAAGTATATTTTGATTTTGAACCATTTATTATTGTTCGGGTGAGTGCCTTAAGCGCTCCCCTTGGTGGTCCGGTGAAACTGTGGATGCCTTGCCGGGTTGACAGTGTAGTCAGTTAGAAAAAAAAAAAAAAAAAACATTTATTATTGCTAGAAATATATTATTGTACAGGTTTATTATTAAAAATAGATTATCCTAATAACCGCACAAATAATATATAATATAAAAGACAATTAACAGTTACCTGAGATTCCCGTAGTTTCATTTTTGTTCGTATTATATACAGAAACTGTGACATAGTCAGCTCCTGTGGCACCAGGAACTTAGTTCTTCCCAGGGTTGGAACTTCGCGTTCTCTCACGTATCTTTGGACGTACAGCTGTGATCAAAAGTAAATATGAATTACAATAATAATATTAGACAAGATCTACAATACTATGTCGTCACTACCGTTTTTGGTGTATAAAATACGCATCTAATGGATTACTGCATACATCATTTTAGACTTTGCTGTTCTACCATTATGAGGTCTTAAAAACGTTTAAAAATATTTGAAACACGGGGCCGATTTTTTACATATTGATTTTATTTTTAAATCCCACTTATACTTAAAGTTGCTTTCTAAGATTAACCGTACACGGTCGTATACTGACAAGAATGGGGCCCGGCGGTGCTGTTTGGCGCCAGGGCAACCGCTGGGGCGACACGATGAATACTCAAGAGATGTATTGCCCCAACAAAAGCGGTGGATGAACACCGTGGGGTTTTAGTGAATAGGAGTCTCACGCTACCCACCCTCTCTCCCGGGAGGGTGGCGTGTCCGTAATGGGTTTCGCCACGTAAAAAAACACATGTATTCTTCCTTAAGGGTATGCATTTAAAATTCAGCTTAGTTTTTACAAGCAGTCGCATGTCCGACGTCAAATTTGCCTGAAATCTTATTTGTCACTAGTCGACAGTAGTAAAACAGCCAGTATTAACCTCTTTTCATTATTGCCTTACAGGTACAGAATATACAAACTCTTATGATATATATTGAGGCTATAGTAATTTATTTATTATAAATTTTTCAGTCGATATACATTATTGATTTAAGAATTTGGAGTGTGAACTAATCTGGCGTGATTGTTGCAGCGGCGTATAGTTCTATTAAAAAAATCATAGCCCTGTACCTATTACGCAACAAGAGTTTCCCTAAGTTATAGCAATGTCAAATTAAGGAAACGAATAGTCGTTCACTGGTCGAAATTTGACTATAATAAAAGGTACAAACTTTTTCTTTCGATTATATATATATATATATATAGTGCACATATTGTAAATCGTAAACGTAAAGAGCATGAAGTATAAATAGAGACTTATAAATAAAGGTTTCGAGTCGTCGATGGTAAGGAAAAAATAAATTATTGATAACGCTAAAAAGAAAATCGCTCGAGAAACAGAGTAGGACGATGTATTTAACTATATTGTCTCTGACTATTTATATATAAATGATATTAATAATGTTATTTAATCTATATATCCGTAAAACATAATACTTGATAATCATAAATGTGAAACAAAACAACAAAATAGCAAATTAGAGATAAACATATGCTCAACAGTACATTACAGTATAAAAAATATAAAGTGAATTAACATTTAAAAAAAGAACAAAATCAAAAAAGTTTTCTTTAAAAAAAGTACCGTATCATTCTTGACTATAGTTAATCAATTTTTTATTCAATTTTAAGAAGGATTTTTTTATTATCTAAGGTTCAAAGGCAACTAAAAGAACCACCTTGGAAATATATCATTTACAATAGAAAGAGTCCAAATTGATAAAAATGTACTAAGTTATGAAGTAACAAACATTAAAAATTTAACTGAATTGAGATTCTCCTCTTTTTTGAAGTCTGTTAAAAATTGTAGTAGGTAAATTTGATTTTATTATAGAAATGATAATGCAATACAGTCATTATTTAATTTAAAGTCAAAATAAACTTACCGGCACTTTGTTAGGAAATCTATGTCTTATTGCCTCCACTTCTTGATTTGATTTTCCTTTCATATCTGTAACAATTATCATTAATAGAGTTAAACCCGACATAGTTTTATCAACGGTAATCACACACAAACTACTTCGAACTGTTAATGGTGCTCGACCACCGGGGCGGGTCTAAGGCTCTCTGTAAATACATTACGATTTTAATTATATACACTTAACTGGTCAATATTAGTCATTAATGTCGTTATGTTTATACTAAGCATTGCACTAATGTTCCTATTTTAAATACTGCAATAAAGATGTTTTTATTTCTGCATCAATTATTTTATTTTGTATTATGTAAATGTTTCTGTAATGTAGATATACGAAACTAAATAAAGACCCAAAACATAGAACTATCAGTAGATCATATATAGAAACAACAAATAAATATGGATAACAATAAAATTATAAACAATAGTTGCCGAGTAATCTAATCTTAACTAACTTGGAAAATGAGACTACCTAAACATAATTATTTTTAATGATGAAGAATGAAGGTATTCGTATTTTATAGGTTGTCTATGTTACGCAGCTTTTTATAATTATAGAATTTGAGCAATTGTAACAAATATTTATGAAGCAACTAATTTATTATCTTTCGTGTTATAATCTGCAGCACTTAACGTAATATATGGCTAATGTTTATATTGCATTATGTGCACAGATAAATAATATCACATGACATTTATTTGATAGTTTAATGTAATGATTAGATACTCACCATCTTGGTATCCGAAGACTTCTTGTGATGCGTATGTGATGTAAAGGAATCCATCTTCATTTCCATAGTTCTCGTAGGCCTGTGCCATTGTAAGACTCATACTTAGCATTGATCTGTTGTTTATTATCAAATACAACGCCTGAGAACAATGTATTAACGTTAATTTGAGGTTATGTTATGCAAGCAAAATTATATAAATTAAAATTGTCATTTTGTGATTTATTTTTTATTATATATTTTGTTAACAATATATACAGCTTTATATTAATTAACATTATAATTTTATCATTAGCGTAAAGCTTATTATTAACAACGAATAGACACAGTGGCGCTTTGTTATCAGATATTTTATAAGCACATTGACATCTGTAATAGCAGATCTAGGAAAATTAATATTTTATCATGTCTTAATTAATAATTATTTACAATCGTAGTTAATTATTAAGTTAAGCAATACTCTACTGATTCCATTTAAATGTTAATTGCTAAATTATATGCGGTTACAGTTCCACTTTTACTTACTTGGTTTGGTTTGATTTTTATTCTGTTTCTGATTATAACCAAGAACTGTGACATAGTAATATCTTCGGGAACTAAGAATTTGGATTTGTCCAATGTTGGCAGACTCCTTTCCTTGTGGTACCTTTCTACAATCAACTGTAAACAAAATAATATGTGTATACCTTTCAATAGTCGCTTCAATTGGATATCCTAAATGGTTACTTGTATTATAAATGCGAAGATGAGTTTGTTTGTTACGCTTACACGCCTTGACTTCCCAACCGAATATTATGACATTTTGCATACACGTTGACATCAGTACAGAAAAGAAGAAAGAGTAATTTTTATCAAAAAAAGTGCTGTTTCCAAAGGATAGCTCAAATCTATAATAACGCGTAAGAAGCCGTGAGCAATAGCTAATAGTATATACTGGTATATAGTATCCGTAAATTGTTCTCATGAAAAGAGGTTTTACTGTTTCAATATCATAAACAAAATTACATTTTTATCTGGGTTATTAATGGACTGATTTCATTAATTTTTATTACAATTTTGTTGCTACGTAATCCCTTTAATTTATTGCCAATCCTCAGTTACCTCTGTTATCATTAATGTTTAGTCTTTATTCAAAAGCGTAATTATATAGCGTAGATAACACTACAAAATTCATTTATCTTCTAATAAGACTTGGCTCAATCTATTCAATCGATTCGGATATTAGCCCGAATAAACATCAGATATTCCAATTGTATTTATATGTATGAGAATATATCGAAAATTTTATGTTATAGGTATGTAACATTATTGCGATGTCTGTATATAACTAATTTAAGTATTTTGTGTTCTTCGAATGTGGGCATAAATATTTGCTTGTCATTGGAAATCTTGAATCTCGGCGAATAAAATACGGACAAAGTATATTTGGAATAATATAAATAGCTTTCATATTTTTAAATTAGTTCAGGTATTTTAGAAATAATACGTAGGTAAGAATTATGTTTCTTGAAATCAAAATGTATGGTATTCCTATTTTTTAAATATGTATTACATAGGTATATATAGCAAGCAATATCAAATCATCAAAGCAAAAGCATGAGCGCTGTCACGTATTCACGTATTTACGATAACAAAGTGACCCTATAAAATGTGTAAATCATTAATAAAAGGAAAAGTAGCTTGTATAAAACTTACCGGTATTTTTGTGGGAAATTTATTTTTTATCGCCATAACTTCTTTTTTTCTGCTTACTGTAAAAGAAATATCAGTATTAAAAAAATGTTGGCCGTCACGCGCCCCGCTAATGTGAAACATTTAAATGAATATTAGAATTTATAATTTAAAACGTCTCAAGTATACTATAGTTGTGGAATACATATGTATACATGAAAATGAAGGTAGAAATAAAAATACATGAATCAGTCTCAAAACAGTGTATTTCACTGTGCGGCGCCTCCGGCTATTTCAATTAAAGACATTCCATTTGGCGACGAAGATGGGATCCGAACCCACGTGTGCAAAGCACATTGGATTGCATTAATACAATGCAACTGACACAGATGAAACGAAGTGTATAGTATACGCGCGCACTCACACAATGGAACCGAGAGCGCGTTATGCGATGGCATAGAGGAAGTGTGACGGCTTTAGAGAGGGCGTCATGCCATTTATCGTGACGACATATAGCTCAATTTTATTGTCAAGGTGCGCCAATAGACATTTGACATATGGCGTTGCTTTTCGCAAATTGAATTGTAGTAATGAAACAAAGCTTTCTGAATATTGGACTTTTACCCTCCTCGGATGGATGATAATGAATGGTCGCTTTTCAATAGGTTAAAAAGATTCTACACGTGAATAAACACATAATTTAAAACATCTATACATTTTTAAATGAAATTGATAATAAACATAGTGTAATCCAAAAAAAAAACGAAGGTCACCGAGAGATCTACAATGCGTCGGCAATCTTCGTTGTCATGGTGGTTTGCTAACCATTTGCTAGATGGATATACTTGGCTGATCACAAAACCAGACAGACTAATAAAGAGTCACTCAGAGAGTTTACTCGAGGCCTAAGTTAAATAAAGTAATTTTGATTTGATTCTTTATAAAGAAATTTTATAAAGTTTATTTTTGTTTTTCATTTTTTTTGTGTTTTTTCTTTCTGCATAAAATATAGTGTTACGATAATAAGCAACGCAGACGAAGTCGCTGGTATTAGTTAAGAGACTGTATATTGTACATAATATTATACATATTTATGATATGAATAACGAATAAATCATATTACTACAAAATATGTACAATATGCATATTTATAAAAGATCAGTAAGGGTTTTTTTTTTCGATGTGACTACGCTGTCGACCTGGCGAGGCCTCTACAGTTTCACCAGACTATATCAGTGACGGCAGGTAAGCACGCACATAATCTTAGCGTTCTTAGCGAAGACCTCTTTCCCGACTGAAAGCCGAAACGAGGCAAAGCACGGGCTTTTATAAATAATTTAGTCAATTTTCCCATTTGTTAATATTACTTCAACAAAAATTCTTTGAAATTCAACTATACTCTAGTTATGTCTCTTAATTTTTAACCGACAGTGTTAGTAATTAAATGCCAATTAATAAACGTAAGTATATTTTGGAAAACCTATATTAATAAATATCAGTCGGAATTTTTGGCAGAATTTTTGTACTGACTTTTATATTTAATTAATAATTGTGTTAATTGACTGTATATTTTGTAATATGTTCGCATTTTATTTATTTATTTATTTCAAAGAAATCTACAGCTATACATTTTAAACAACAAAAAGTACAAGTTAAGTGTTAGTTTCGCCAATAATTATTTCATTCATAATTATATTTTTTTTAATTAAATGACTAACCCAAACTATTATATATAAAGTAAAATAACAAACATCTAATTTATAGCTAAACTAATCTAATTTACGTAATATATTCGGTTATTGTACACAAATAAAGTGGATGTAAAATAATACCACGGAGCATGAATTCTAAGATGCCACAGAAACTCCCTGGAAAGTTCTATTACGGGAGCCACCATTTTGTCAGCACATTGAAATTAACGTAAGACACTTGTAACATTATTATTACCTACACGACAATGGCAGTTATAATGTATAAGCTTAGTAACCAAAAATTAAATAGACGAAAAGACACCTATATATAAGCAACTATTTCGCTAATTCTTTTTTGGTTGTGTTTTTAATTACAGGGTCATGCTTTGGATGAAATTTTTTTTTTTGAAATATGTACGGAAAAGTGAAATAAATTGGATTAAAAAATGTCCATATGGAAAATGAGTGAATGAGTGAGTGAGACGGAAGACAGAAGATCTTACAAAATATTGATAGTTAGACGTTCACTTATTCAGTTGTCATTTTAGTTCATTACATGAACATATTATAAAGGGCTAATTTGGTGCATCCGTGCGAAACCGGAGCCGGTAGCTAGTTTATTATAAAGTCCATGTTGATAAACATCTAAATAGTTCGTTAGTAATGTGACTGAGGTCACGTAGGTACCCAGATTTGTTGTTGCAACTGCATGATAAAACTAGATCATTATTAATGCAAAATTCAACGACGCTGATAATACAAAGTGCGTACGGAGTTGCATACGATATCAGTGCACACGAAATCTGGGGTTCATTGAACTTTATTCGTATTCATAGATTTGTTAGTGTTACTGATCTATACAATGTAACGTATATGATATTTATCGCAAATGTTTTGCATCCGAATTGTATAAATTTTCCTATGTTTTGATATATCAAATTTCGTTACTGCCTAACTTTTCTGGGTAATAATAATTCATTACAATTAATTGAAGCTGTTAAATAAAAACAAATCCTTTTTTTTTAAAGTTCATAACTTTTGAACACATATTTAAATGATATTAAATTACGATATGGCCTAAGATAACACACTAAACGTAAATAGGACTAGCTGACGGCACACATCTATAGATGATTCGAGACGGATTTTAAACTTAAGAGTGATAGCTAGTCAGGTGAGTATAAAAAAGACGTACAGTTGTGCTATGTTCCATTACAACATTTTTCGTCATCGAAAACTATCATGAGAGCATAATTTCTCTTTTCTCTTTTCGTACTTCTGACTACCGCACTGGAGAGCTAACTGTGTGTTGTCGGGGGCATTACAAACCGACATAACATACTCACAGACTTAGGACAATAATTTGGTTGCCCTGCGTAAGATTCGAAGCCACAGTAACTAGGTCGTTGGCAGCAAAGTGACCGCTTAAACCTAATCGTTCAAGTGTATTTAAATATAATTGTAACGAAGTTGTTAAATAATACTACTATTTTAAATATATTTCAGAATAATGTAATAATAATAATTCTAATGAAGGTTTATTGCATTTAATTCGAATTATACTATATTCCATTCGTTATCTTGTTACGAAGGGCTCGGTAAAATAAAAAAGGTTTATTGAGTGTTCCGTACCTTTAAAAAAGTTTAAGAATCACTGATCCATATAATAATAAGGTACTGACATTACATTTTAAAATTGTAATACAAAATGCATAAGATTAAAAACTCATTCTGATGGTACTTTTTACAATATATTCTTAATCTACGATTGCGATGAGTTCTAAATAGAAAAAGCGTGATATCTGTTCCTTTTTGTTGTGCATATATAATGATAAAAGAGCTTCGTTCAGACTTAATGATGAAATAAATGAAAGTTAACGACTCGTTCATAAGATAAAATATATTATACCGAGTGCAACGTTCTGAAAACGGTGTTATTTACAGTAAATCAATCAAAGAGACAATTAAATATTTGCATTTACAAAGCTAATATGTATAAAATATGTTCACACCACTATTCTTAAACCAATTTCTTATTACATGACCTTATATTATAGGTTGTTTTTTTAAGTGATTGGTATGAAATCTAACATAACTAACTGGACTTTTAGTTACGTACCTATAAAATAATCTTCGAAATAAGACATTAGTAGGAGGAACAGTCTTTCAGATTGTCATAAACAAATATAGATTACATTAATATTCTACTCTTTATTCTCATTGCCACGTACAATTCTGAGTCCGGTTCACATTAATCACAATTTAAACACATTCATACTTTGTAATAAAAGGAAACACAGAGATATAACAAGTCATTAAAATTAACAATACAGCATAAACTATAATAATAATAAAAAAGCAGGCAGTTTGAAAAAAATAGAAATAGTTCTCATTTTTAATATCTTAGTAATTGCATTGGCCAGCGATTGCCACCTTATAAGCCTATAATTTTGTACTAGTAATCATGCTAAGACATTTTCCAGAAACAGTGATATCTTATGGAGAACTGGCAAAAAAACTTATTCGTGCACCTATCTCATTAATTATTGATAAAAATGATAATAAAACTTAATATAATAATTTATGGTATAAAAATAAAATTTCCGGCATAAGTAAAATTAAAATTATAATAGTAATCAAAATATTTACCAAATGTCTTTTTCGATTTGAAATTTTGTATAACATTGTGATTTACATCGTGTTTAATTAATGTCGATATAAAGTTTAATTCCATTTTTACAAACTGATCTCACGAAAAAATACAATTAATTTGTAAGAACGAGCGGTCGCACGCTCTGCTCGCGGCACGAACATCGACTATATAGCCATTAAGTTAACATCTGATAGTTTTATCATTCGTCGGTGGGTCCCGGCCTCCTGGTCTAGAAATTGTAAACAACATATTCTATGCTCTCGTTTCTATAAGTAAGTATCTATACCAATTGTTATTCTGAACAATGTTGACACAGTATAGGTACTCCCACTACGTTATTCACCGGATCTTTTAGCAAACGCTATATCTATTTTAATATATCTGTAGTTTTGTCTGTAAGTTTAGTTATGTTATTCAAAATTATGTGATAGATGTCTACTATAAAAGCGACTTGATCACGACTATGTTGTTAAAAAATATATCTGTCTGTTTGTCTGTCCATATTTAATTTAATTAAAAACGGTCAAAAACAAAAACGGTGACCGGTACCGTACAAAACGGTACAAAAAGAATTCAGAAAATGTTTTTTTCTTATTTGCATTAGATTTTAATTAAGTTTGGTACAGGAAAAGTGTGTGATATCGAGAAATTAATAGACCTAAATATATACGAGTACTTTCCCATACGTTTACTCGATAAATATAAGAGTTATCAATATTACTTTTATAAATAATGTTTTCTCTTTCAATAAATCTATTTTTTTTTATTTCAACCAATTTTGATGGAATTTTGAACACGGAAAAAAGTTATATGTTCAAACCCTAATTATATGCTATAGGAAATAATAATAGTATTAATCCTTCGACAATTTTGTTTAAGAATATTTTACCACAGAGAGAAATACACCAGGAACATAAGTGTACAATAAAATAAGATATATTATTACCTATACAACCAATACAATTTACAGTCTACTAGACCTGTATACGCTACAATAGTTTTAAATATTTCTGCTAATAATCAATCATTATGATAGTGTAAATAATAATTATAGGAATGTTTTGTTGTTTACACATCGTAATGCGATGAATAATGGTGATACTAAAGTAATAACCTCAAATGGTGTGTATCTAACAGTATGTTTTATTGAAAATTAATTCTAAGATTATATTTTCTTTGCAAAACGAAGTATAAAAACCGCCAGGCCAATCAGACCAAACATAAAATATCTAACACTATGGAGTGTAGAGGCAAGGAGATACATCTCATATGAGAAACATGTTGAAAACGTGTCCATCTCTAATCACTAAATAATAGTCCCAAAACTCTCCAACATGGCGCTAGCATAGGTATAGGGTATGGTTAGTCCGAAGTAATTTGGAAATATAATTTAACTACTGCGAGAAAACTTGAAGAGAATTAAATTTTGTGAACGTTATATTCATTTATTGATTTTAGAGTTATGTTATTTAGAAAGACTACTATTATAGGACTTTTTAAAATAATTGAACAATAATTAACCCTTTTGCTAATATAGCGCCACCATAATTTAGAACATTTTGACGAACACATTTTCATACACAGATGGTTCTCCTTATCTTAAAACTCTATATCTAACACCCAGGGATAAAAAAACATTTACGATGCACAGATGTTATCGGTATAGATCCATGTACATAAGTGTCAGTGCACCTATTTGTATATATGTATGTATAAAAATATATGTATTGTAAAATGAAATCACTTATGGTCTGTCTGTTTGTTACCTTAGTTCTTCTAAATTACGCAACATTATAATATATATAAAGCAGAAAAAAGCAGACCTATTCTAACGTAATTGTAATGAGTTTATGGTCACTGACATTTAAAACTCTGGATAAAGCTTATGAGATAAATCAAAGTAATGTACTACAGAATTGTACACCTTATAAATGCCTACACAAAAGTCTATGATGGCATATGTTTATCTTCTAAATATAATACACAGTAACATTTTTATGTTTTAGGAATCAATAAAAAATAATAGGTAATTTTGCGATGATATTTAGATCGATATGGTATTAATCCTTATCTAATTAAACTTTATCATTTCGATAAATATCTTAAAAAAGATCATAGACTTAAAATTATAAAAGAAATTGTATGAAGATTCTTACGCAGCTTTTATGATTTTAATGAACTTGTAGATGAAAGCGCTAAAAAAGCGCTAAATCGTTTAAATACTTATAACGCCACATTAGTACATGGGACCCATACGAAGTTGGAGTGGGTTGCTAGTACAAATATAAATCATACTTGTGATCCAAATTGATTCTACTAGCTGTCATAATTATATGTAATATACAAAACTCCAAGTAAAAAGTACCTTTGGTGTTATGAAGCTCTGAAACAAAAGTATGAATACATATTACAATATTAATACTTTTTAAAATTATTGGAGACCCTTCGTCAAAAAATACAAAAACAAACAAATAAGTAAAGTTCTTAATATTCTGCTGCTTCTCGCACTTGCATTTCCATTCCGCTTGTGAAATTTCATTCTTTCACTGTTCAAGTTTTATTCTTAAAGTGCGCTGAAAAGCTGCGCGATGGTGGTCATGAATTGGAAATAAGTTCATAATAATAAATAAGTGCATCATTTCTATTATTTCATGTTTTATTTTGATATAAATGCGTACTTTAACATGTTTAACATGCATAGACCAGGTGGTGACCAAATGTTATCAGGTTTTAATTATAACCGTTTCAACAAACCCGACACGGAAGATGGCGTTTCATTTATTGTTTGGTTATGTTGTGTTGTATTTTGGGACTTTATGCTTTTGTTTGTTACCTAGATTTCCTTGTCCATTCTTAGTTTAACTTTTATTTTATTACTTCAATACTGTTTATATTTTAGTCGTCTATTCACTGTAATATTTAGTACATGTTTATTGTGAATAGCCACTCAATTTAAATAAAGAATATGAGATAAAAGAAGCTCTAAAAGTTCGTCAAACCAAAAAAGTATAGTCAGTTCAACAAAAAAAAATCTAGTATTCGAACTAGTTACAGTGGCATTAGGTAAAATATAATTAAAGCACAATCACGATCTGGGAGAATGATTGTGAAAGAAAATAATAATTAAAAGGTACGTATGCAAATAATTAAATACCTATCGTCTATGTTTCTTTGACCATACATTTTCAATCTTGGCAATGCAAGTGTAAGGTGTTGTTGACAAATGTCAATTTTCGCCTATATGTCACTGTCAAGTATAAAAACTTTATTCCAGTGTACTCAGAATAAATAAATGACGGAATATTTTCTATATTTGTTACTTCCCAATGAATTTAATTAATTAGATATTTTATAACTTTGTAAATAATGTTGTTTTTGTTTTGCATAAATTACAAAATATATTACAAATTTAAAGATTTTTACATATCATCTATGCAGTATATTTTTCATATGCTCGGTAAAACTGAATGCAACTCTAGTATTTTAAGAGCACGAACAGCAGTTGGGGATTTTATTGGATTTTCGAAATTAATTTTTCTAGTTTATGCTCATATCACTCAGCTCTTATATTTTGAAATGATTTAAAATTGTACCTAATATTATTCTATAGTGACTTTTGATTATTGGATATTTAATTTGGCACGTACTACTTTGTGGACTTTAGAATCGATAATCCATTAAAAAAATTACACAGGTTTCTCAAACAACGGGTTTTTGAATCTTAAAATTCAGAATGCATTATTAAGTTTTTCCATAAAACATATATAAAGCATTAAGTGATAATGCTTTTCACTCCAATTTACATTGCGATGACTTTCATAAAAACTTGGCGCATTCGATCGTTCAGAGCTCGCCTTCTCGAGTTTTTGAGTGGAAATACCAGTGTAGCTTTTTGCAAAGTTCCAGAAAATGCTGCTGGTATGTTATATTCAATTTTATTCCATTATGTTTTAAGAAATTATTTTAAAAATTTGGGAGAATAAAAGTGCTTGTAATTATTTTTGTAAAAAATAAGTACAAGCGTACATGAGTAGAATGAGAAAACGCTATATAATATTCTGAATGGTATATAAATAGTTTACTGGAAAATGCAGTACTATACTTAGTTATTGGTTTATTATATTCATATTATAGTATGAACATGTTTTATGTTGTGAACAGTGTGATTAGTCAAATATCAATCTGATTTTCTATAATACTATTTTCTTCTGCAGTTTATCAATTTAAGAGCAAATTTGACCCCTTACACTATTTATGGTTATAATAAAACTAAGAATTCTTAAAATTATTCTTATCATATGATCTCTTTTTGCACTCAGTTTTTATTACTATTCTTTACAATTACTTTTTTAAAACTGCATTAACTTTATATTAAATGAAGCTATTGTGATTTTTTTTTAAATAAGCACCAAGTGTCTAAAAACTAAAACAAAAAAAAATGGATTTAAATCAGTAGCTTTTCAGTTATTTATGCACATTGTTACACCTCTATCATTTTTTTTATATATAAAGAAGATAAATGAATAAACTCTGTCATAAAAAATCTACCATTAAAATTTACAGAAACACCTACATTGAGTTCCAAGTTATGCACAAACCCAAAGAATGCATATTTATGTGATCTTCTGGACTATACAAACACTACAAGAATCTGTAGCATGAAACCGACTCAGAGCATTGAAATAAGTGACTGGGTTACCTGTGCAGGAGGCTTGCCGCTTGGTTCTGGTGACCAATCCCCAGTGACTGATCTCGATGTGGATGTGCTCTTTGAATGTGAAATGGATCCACATGAGGACAATAACCATGATATTACTTATGTAATGTATATAATTATTATAGTTAAAAAGTTAAGGCTACATAAGAGACTTGTTAAAAATTTGGAAGTACATTATATAATGTTTTAGACTATGGAAAGTCTAACTGATTAATGGGTTATTCAAAGTATTTGCATGTTAGTTAATTAGTCTTTCCGCTCTTTTTTTTTATGTTATAGGGGGCAAATGAACAGGTGGGTCACCTGATGGTAAGTGATCACCGCCGTGGGAGTCGCAAGTGCGTTGCCGGCCTTTGAATATAATATCATTTTTAGGAACATTTTTTTATAATAGAAGAATATTTTAAGGATTTATTTATTTAAAAATTCTCAATATTAGTGAAATTTTGCAGTTAGCAGCAAGAACTTTGAGGTTGGCTCAAACTCATAGGATTTTTCTTTTCCATTTTTCTCGAAATTCTTTTTTCATAACTGTATACACAAAATCTCTTGGCATAGTCTACTTATTTGGTTGAAATTTATTACTGATACTTTTCATAATATTTAAAATATTACATAGGTTTTTGTGATTCAGTTTCAAATGCTATACACATAATTTAACTTAAAAGGATACTTTTTCCAAACACCTACATGTCTAAAAAAAATCTATAAGTCACAAAATAATTGGTACCTTTCTAAACAAGAAAAAGAAATATTGTTGTGTTTTAGATTTTGCTTAGCAGAGAAATCAAGTATACAATTAGTAAGAATTTTTAAAATAGGGCTCTACTTGCTAGCTCATATTCTGTCATTTTATTTCTTTCAACTTTGACCATTGCAAATGATTAATGAAAATATTATGTATGTGTGTAAAATAAATATTATTCTATTTAATGGATGTGTTAAAAAAAAGTTTATTTTTACCAATTTTTCTGAGCACCAATTACTCCATTGCTTAAATTTAAATACTAAATTAAAAAATAAGGGTTAATTACAAAAGTTTTTATGGAATAATCCTTGAAAAAACATGTTGAAATTCATTCCTCTATTTTCTTATTATGGCTATCTGATTGCAGTTGGAATCTATGGGGCAACCTGTCGCATGGAAAGCTGGTTCACATTTAGCAATCATCTTAAAAACGAATATAGAACATCTCAGTTTGATTGGTTTCCAGTTTGTCGGTGGTGAATTAGTTATAGATCACAATCTACCCATAGTGAGAATACAAAGTACGTAATTATTTTTTTTAAATATGGCATAAATTTATCATAAAAATATATATGTAGACCTTTCTCAGATGAGCTTCTCAAATGAGAATTTAAAAGACTATTTCGATAAAATAATTAAACAGCTGTCTGTTTATACAGAGTTTTATAATGAGGACTTTGTTATTATATAATAATATTAATATATAACAATGTAATTAATATAACAATATTATATAATACTAGGTTATAAGTGTCCCACTGCTGTGCCAAAGGTCTCTTCTCAAAGGCAGGCATGGAAGTAAACACTTCGCTAGTCTAAAATTGATATTTAAAACTTATCGAGATTTCAAATCCAGAGAAATTCAAAAGTCTGTATTTTTTCGCATATGTTGGTGCTAATACAAGAACAATTTTGAAGCATTCAAGTTTCATCACAATGTTTTCCTACACCATCAATGGATAGTGTTACAAATTGAAATTGGTAAATGTACACAAATCTCTTAAGAATTTATTGGTACATGTTACATTTTAATCCTGCAAACATTGATTCAATATTAAATGGTCATACATTTGAAAAGCATACATTATGATAAATGTTTTACTTTGTATTCCTGTCCAAATTTTAAAAATTCCAGTTTTACATTGAGTTACACACACACATATAATCAATACGCACACATTTGCCTTGCCAATGTGTAATAAAATACAATGAATAGGGATATCTAAGCAGTCATTGTCTTGTAATTACAATTCTATCCAAATAATGAATAGTTTAAATAGAATTTGGATGTATTGTAACATGAAAATATACAAATACTAGCTTTTGTTTGTAAATTCACTCGCGTTAATGACAATTTGGACAATTCCACGTGAACAGTACTTATTTTCTGAGTGAAAGATCCCTATGTCCTTTTCTTTATCCCTGATAATGTGTATGCGAAATTTTAAGTATAATTGGTTGAGTAGTTAATGTGTGAAAATGTAACAAACACAATTCCCCTGCCACATTTATAATATTAGTTAAGATTTTTCAAATTACATTATTAATTCACTGTTTTTAGCTGTTCAGTTATCTGGTGAACCAAATAAAGCCACAGATATGTCAATGAGAAGCTTACGAGCGGACATCCAACAGAATCTCAAGAACCCGAACTTATTTCAATGGCCAGTTCATGCCTCTCTTCTAAGAAAATTGTCGAAAGTTGTTGATATAAAATCTGATATAAGAAACACAACAGCACAGATGAACGGTACTAATGACATGCTGATAGAAACAGTACCAAGTAAAAGAACTGTAACTTTAGCTGATGTGAGTGTTAACACATCAAAATCTTTGTCATCTGAGGAGGAAGAGAAACCCATAGTTGATGAAAATCCCATTGCTAGTGTAGAATGTGAAAATAGAATACCAGAAGGACAGATTGTCTTGCAATATGACCCAAATGACAAAGATGTAATTGTAGAAAATGTTACTGTGGAAATACAGCATAATATTACACCGAAAAAGTCTAGTTTGAAGTTAGATCTGAAAACGGGGACAAGTCAACTAACAAATCCTCTCTTAAACATATCTAGTCAAATTAAATCAGTGACTACCCATAAAAGAGTTATTAGTTCGACTGGCCCGAAGAAAATGCAGCAGACTGTGGAGACATTTCCACAAGTGAAGGAGGATGTCCAGCCTTCTACGTCTCACCAGAGCAATCCAAAGGCTGTGAAAAATTCCCGTCCGTTATTTAACACTAAGTCACCGAATGTATTGATTTATTCTGATAGTGTAGTAGCTAGAGATAATTTAGAGGCATCCCTTAGAAAAGTATTGGACAGCGACAGGTGAGTGTGAGTGTCTTTAATGTTTTTATTTTAATTGTTATGGAATAATTGTAGCAGTCGCATACTATATTGATAATATTTTATTATGATATATCGTTTTCAAGACGTTTTACCGTTTGACCACAATCTCAGCTGATGTTAAATGACAATGTGGTCTAAGATTGTAAATACGAATACGTTAAACCTAGCGGGAGACTGGCTCTCAAGAACATCTGCTAGAACAGATCTAATGTTGCTTGTCGTCAAAATTTCATCTTGTAAATCTATCTAGGTAAGAAAACTAACTGGTAAAAGCTAGACGTCGTACATAAAGCCCTACCAACACACTATGGCTTCATCACGATGTTTTCCTTTACTAAAAGCGCCGGCTCATTCACAAGAATTTGCAACTTCGATCGAAGCGATGTCTGAAGAAGCTATGCGTTGAGCCATTTCCGCTTCCACATTTTAAAGTTTTCATTTTATTGTCTTGGGAAGCGGTGTCTGAAGAATCTAACCGTTGAGCCATTATCGCTTCAACATTTTAAAGTCTTCATTTTATTGTCTTGGAAGCTCATATAAAATTGTTTATAGAAGAAAAATGCGTGTGTGCTTATGACCATACGATATAAGAGAAAACTTACAAATAAACACAGGGACAGCATTAAAGTTTAAACAGATTTAGTAATTAAAAGTATTATTTAAATACGCATAATGTATACATTTGAAGTACTACGTCGATTAAAAATGTATTTATTAGAAAGATGCAGTCAGTAAACGTAGTTGACGGTGACTGGAACTGTTTACACACGATTCAGTGAATCACCAATCCAAGTGCGTTTAATGTCGAGTCGAGCCGAGTATATCCCATGCTACGTTACGGACCCGAGCGTGACGGTTCCCTAGCGTTCACTTTTTAATGAGCCTTAATTTTATTTTTAAATAAATAAATAAATATAGCTAAAAATATTTAACGAATATTAACGGTATATAGTTCACTCATTGAAGTACAACGACAGAATCAAATGAAGCTTTTACATTCATTTGTATTTACTGTTGAACGTGTTAATAAAAGTTTCAGTGATTGATGATCATTGATGATTATATTGCAGGTATACATTGTATAGCATATCACGCGAAGCCCTGGAGGGTGGTGCGTGGCGTGGTCGTGCCGCGCTCGTAGCGGTGGCGGGGTGCGTCGGACGCACTGCGCCTCTCCTGCTCGCACATTTACTTGACGGCGGCCGCTTACTGGCTCTCTGCTCAGACCTTCTACATACCGTCCTACCCTATTACAAGACTGCAGAGGTACACTGTATTCAATAATTTAACTAATTTTAAAGGGGCCCTATATCAGAAGTTCTGGGTGAAATATTCTAACTGATGAATTATATCTTACTATCCACGACTTGGGATTTAGAAGTTACAATGACCTAGAGATAATTTTAGGTTATGAATATTTGATGGCACAAGTTCATATCAGTAAGGTTTTAAGTTGGTATCATTGATACGGCTCATACTGTGGAAGCTACGGTCCTAGTTGGATTTTTTTTTTATGAATTACGGTTTTTACATTTTTACACCCGTAGGTTAATCACATATCGTTTGCGTCAGAAGAAATTTATTTTGTTTCTTCTTATACATACAAAAATTAAATAGACCCATCATCACACACTATTATAATGCTGTACTCGCAGTTCACGTATATATTTGCTTCTTTTGGTTCCTTTTCTTATTCGTTCCGGTGTGCTGAATAAAACTCTCCTCGAATGCACTGTGACGTTGTTATGTACCTTCCAATAAAGGAGAACAGAAAGCTCTGGGAGGCTGACGTCATTATTCGAACGAATAGGCAAAGTTCGCGATGACCTATTTTTAGAACCCTATTGTTTCTGGTTCCCATGGTAGATGATACATGCATGTAACAATATAAATAATTATGTTAATCAATGTGTAATTAAGGTTCTAAAGCACAATTTGGTTTTAAACTGCATCAACCAGCGTCGCAGGTAATCTACTCCATTTAACTTGCATAGCTATTTATATTCAGTATGTATTTAGTTTATAGAATTAATAAGTTTTTATTTCAAACACAGCTCTTACACTAGGAATGAAATGGGTGCTTTATAAACGTATAGTTAAAGGACACAAAAACTGATATAAGTGTGATTCTAACCTCATCAAGAGCTACTGTCTTAAAACATTGCGTAATCCTTGTAATCAAATTTTATTGAAACTATACTAGAATGTGTTATTAAAAAAAACTGCTTAGTAGTGTTATAATTATTACTCATTATAAAGAATGTCCACAGGTTCGGGAAAATGAAATAGTGCAATTTACATATGATAAATGGAAGTCTGTCAAGATGAAACATCATATTTTCTGCTATCAAGCCTCCCCGGCTAAGAAACAGTTTTCAACAGAGAGCGATAGACAGTAAGAATTATTTCATATATCACTTATATAAATATTATATATTCTTTATAGTAACAATACTTTAATATTTGCAGAGCAAGTCAGGATAATAATAAATTTTGGTACGGAAAATGATATTTTTACCATAACGCATTTCGTAGTTCAAACAATATTTTTAATTTAATACTATAATCGATAATTTTATATAATAGTATGGAATGTACAGAATTATTTTTTTAGAAAAGTACTTAAGGAATGTCAAGGATTACTTTCTGTACGTACGAGAACATCATCAGCTCGTTAAGAATAATATTTTTTGGTTTTCATACAATTTAAATTTTAACATTCGTCTTCAAAATATTTCTAAGTAATACTTGACTATCCCCATTTAATTAAAGTCTAAAAAGCATGATTTTATATTATTTATTAGTTAAGTCGACGTAATAATAAAAAATTTGGGATTAATCAACATTTTGTAGACATGCATTATCTGCAAAATGTATGAAAGGGTAAAAAAATAAATTGGCTCTTTCAAATATAGTTGTCGACCTAATTAAACATTTCTTATTAATATAGTTTAATTAACATCAATTGGTATATTTATATTCTTTTAAAATAGCTGACTTTATAGAACACTAAAGTTTTTATTATATAGATAGATATATATTTTGATAAGGAACCTTTTAACTATCAACAATGATATGATTGCAAAAATATGTCGATTGTTTTTATTACTGTGTTATATAATTGTTTTAATAAAACCTTAATTTTTATATCATTATTGATAGTTATAAGGATGTAAATAACACAGTAGTATAAGTTAAATTTATGATATAAATGTGTCCTGGTCGGATATCCGTAGGCCATCTAAATACACTGGACATCCAGGGCATGAGCTGGATATTCAGGTGTTGGCTTCAGAGGAAACTTGGCGTACACCATCATTATTGCAGGCAACCGACGTTACTAATAACGGCATCGCTATTTTTTCACAGGTAACACTCTAAAATTAACGTTAAACGAGCTAATAAATCAGTTTATCATGGCCCATATGAGAAAGTCATTAATTAAAATTGTTAATATAAAGATCTGAACAATTATTATCAGGGATCACATATGACTTTATTCCATGGTCACACGGTATACAGACACATGTGAAAAAGATATTAACAAATAATGATTAAGATATCACATATACCTGGAATAATGCCGGACGTGGAAAAGTCTACTTTACACGAGCGTGAAAAAACTATCTTACGAATTAACTTCAGGTTCTAGAAATAATTTTAACCACAATTCAAAAGGAGACACACATTACTCACGTATTTGATTTTAACTTTATTCAGTGTAATTATAGAAAACCTTTTAACAGATCAGTTACTTCTTTATTAATGAAAACAGCAACTATATCCATTATTTTAATTTCACTGATGCATTTGTTCACACTTGAATCTAGGTGTAAACCAAAATTTTAAGTTAGGGTTACTTAATTGTAACGCTAATAATTTAATTTTAATAATAGTTATACGAAATTTTGTCTATAAAAGTGTTTCTTAATAACTAAGTAGTATTTAATGGAATAAGGTTGAACACAATATCGGTCAAAATAACTTCTGAAATAAACATTATTTTAAATAATATGTAAAAGATACAAATGGTTATTGGGATTATTCTCTGGAGATAGACATATACCATTATGGAATTTTCAAGAAATGTAATTCCGTAGTACTTTATTTTTATGCAGTTTTTAAGCTTTAACCAGCGTCCCACAAATATTTGTAACAAAATTTATTTTCAAAGTCGACTGAATTATATGTTTTCCAATAAATTGCACTTTGAATAATTAAAAATATTTCACATAATCCTGTATTTATAGCTTTGCACACTCATAGGCAATGATTATAGAGTTGAACTCTTTGGCAATTAAAAAGGCAATAGTGTTGAAACTTAAAAAAAATATGATTAAAACTCGACGATTAATACATAAAAACCTTTAAGGAAAAGTTTTTCAAATTATAGTGAAAACTATATCAAAATTCGCTAGGTGGTTAAGAAGAAGTAACACACAGAGACAAAGATAATAATCTTGTTGTTTTATATAATTTATTGATATATGTATATATATATCAATAATTATCCACAACAACCTTGACACATTTTTAATTGACTCGATCTGAATCATTACATCAGACGGGCCTCGATAAAACTTATTCATGTAACCTTGTATTTTATTTAAGAGATTTTTTATTAGTTAATAGTATCATTTTTTTTAGATTCATTTAGAGGCCGACCCGAGTGACTACTTAGGCGATGAAGGCGCCAAAAGTAACGAAGCACGGTTAGGGATTATACACAAAATATTAGGAGATATTTTGGGTTTACATGTAAAAGCGCCTAGCGAATTCGCCCCCGTGGACTATACTAGGGGATTTTTCTTAGGAAACCATGTGGTAAGTCTTCAATTAATGTATTTTCATTCAATCACATCACCATTTTTAGAAATTGCTAAAAGTTGACATTTATATTTTCGAAATACTAAAAATATTTATGTAACACAAAAGAAGCTTTTATAGGCGTTGATATTTACTGTAGATGTAATATTGCTGTAGGTAAAATTATAAACTAGTTATTAATGAAAACACATTTTACAAAGCTTTATAGAAACACCGCCATCTCTTTCATTCGTGAGGCATCTTTCGATCATCTATCTCATTGCATTTCATATGACTTTGTATTCCAGTGTTGCCATAAAAATGTAACAAGATCAATACAATTTTCAGTAATTATTATTGTGTTTTAGTATTTATTTGAGTTTTTTTTTATCATTTTCATTATATACTTTTTGTTATTATACAGTATATAAAACAAAAATACTTAATATTTATTAAATTGAAACAATTCTAGTTGTAAAGATTTTACACAAAATGTATTATATATTTTGTTGAAATAACTTAAATATATTAGGATTTTTTGTAAGTATTTTTAAATATTTATGATCCTAGAGTTTTCAAATACAATGTAATAATAGATTATTTAAATTTTGGAAGTAGTAACACGGAGTACTATCTTTTCTAAAAATTGTTATAACCTCCACTAATACTTCCTAATAATCCACAAGATCATTCCTTAAAACTGGTTTAAAAACACCTATTATTGTTAAATATATTCTGGTCTGTGATATTTTCAATTGTTTGCAAATTATGATTATTTGAGTAAATACAAGAGATAATTCCCTAATCGTTGCACAACCTCCACTACTTCTTTTACTATTTCAATCATGGCAACCCAATTTCTTCTTTTATGCTTTCTTCATATTTCTTTATTATTATTCTTCCTTGTCCCTTCTTTCTTCTTAATTCCCATTTCTTTCATCAAAGTTTGCTATTATTATTCTTATTACTATTTGCTATTATTTTTCTTCCTTGATCCTTCTTTCTTATAAGTGCCCGTTTGTTTTCTTCTTCAAGAACATCTAAAACTGAAAGAAGAGTAACTTAATTTTGACTGTTTATCCGGGTAGGGATATTGTTTTTTTATATTGGTTTAGTTGCTTAAAGCCAACTTCTTGAATATTCCAAATAAACTAGAGCGAATAATCACGTCGCCATTCTGTTGTACGCTATATAAATTCTCTGACCTGTGTCAGAGGGAACACAATAAGAAACCTCTGGAATACAAAGTGTGAAAGCTCATTAAGAACTAGTAAAGTATCTAGTGACGTTGAGTGTTTATCCCGTTAGGGTGCGTGGCCGGCGTCATCGGGCCACGTGACGGTGTGATGGGTGAGACGCACCACACATACCACTTATTTTACATATTATGTGTTGTCGTTTGCCATAGTTAATCGGAGATTTCAATCGATACCAAAACTGCTTGTGTATTGTTTTTTAAAGTTTTCCTCACACCAATAATCACTTCTAAAATAAGAATTTCATTGTATACTAGCTCATGCTAGGCCTTTTTTTGTTCATGAGTACTATATCTGGATTAATTGTAGACTGTCTTCTTCACTGTGATTTTCTTATTACTACTTAATCCCAAACAACTACTTTTATAAATATTTTCTATTAAATTTTATCATTATTGCTTATTAAACCTTATGCAATAGAGTAGCCTAGAAAACCGTGGTAATCGATTCAGCGGTTTTGAAAATTAGTTCGGACTCACTAAAGAAAGTCCAACCTTATTTATTTATATATATAATAAATATATATCTTTGAAATTTCCTTTTCGAAATATTTTATTGATTCAAGTGATAGTTGGACTAGAAAAGCAATTAAACTTGTTAGCTTATTAGAAATGGCATTTTTCAACCAACTTAAATATGCTGAGCTGAACAATCACGAAATATTTCCAAAGCTGTGTCGTAAGCACAATTACGATAGTTCAATTTCAATAAAATCCCGTAAAACAACGTAATTGACGATACGTTAAGTAAAAAATCATAAGACAGCTTTTTTAAAGGACATCAAAATTACTATAAAACATATGTTTTGTAGCTATATGTATTTATGTAAGCAATTTACCAAATTACAGTGAACAAGATATGAACTTTTCCCATGTTATTTCCCTTTAAAAGTTCACATGCCATGGTGGCCAAGATAAAATTAAGAGCTGTAACTGGCAGGAATTGTTTTTGTAGATTTAGAATCGATAAAGACATGTGTTGAAAAAAATCAAAACATCCAAATAAGTCTGTAATATTTGTTTTCTTTATTTGAAATCTCCGATGACATGATTAATGCAATGCTTTATACCTATTCAAATTTATTGTTTTATATCTACTCAAATTTGTTGTTAAATATAATTAATTGCACATCGATAACGCTTTATTCATATTTCTATTTCTTTTTTGTGGTTGATAAAATATTTCGTTATAAATTTTGGTATCTGACACAACTACACTAATGAGATAATAGAATCATATTAATATTATTTGGAGTAATTTCTGTAAAGCTTTGGTGTATTCAAATAATTTCTTTGATCTGCATTCAAATGATTTTAATAATAATTTAATGGGAAATTAAACATCTGAAAAACTATTAATAATTTAAAAAACCTTTTAATAAACTGTTTCAAAAAGTTATTTACAAAAGGATAAATAAAATATTGTTGAGTTTGTGAACCTATTGTAAAATTATACATTAAACCTCATGCAATCTTGCACGTTATTTGCACTCATATCATTAACATAAATTGACAATATTTTATAAATATGTACATGTAGTAGTTAAACTAATTATCTATATATATTTGACTGATGAAGGCGTTACTTTATGGAAATCCATGATTAAAAATTAGGGTGCGCGTTACTTCGTACTTCCGCTTTATACACACGGCTTACACGGTATTTACAGATTCTCAAGCGGAAGTACGAAGTAACGACCACCCTAATGTTTAATCACTTACGTGTTAAAAAATATTGAAGTACAACACTAATACAGCAATAATATAAAATAATAATTAAAATGTGTTTTACGAAACTTTTATTGTTTAAAATCGGCAATTGCACTGGATTTATTTTTTCAAATGAAATAGAGATGTAGACACTATTTAGAAAATACTTTCCTAAATCTTTACAAAAAATCAACTTTATTGTGATAATCTCATTTAAAGATTTGTTTTTATTATTATTTTTAAACATTACCACTGCAACATTCATAGCTGTCATGTTAACACAATGACGTCACAAAATGGTCGTCGCTATTTTTCTTCGGCATTTGTATAGTAAATTTTAGATGTAAAGAAAAATGTTTGAGAAGCTGTGTAATTACTATATCTAGGGTTTCTGTTCAACAAGAATAAATTACACTGGTCAATATTTTTTTTAGGTTTCTATTTAAATTCATAAATTGTGTTTCTTTATATATTATACCGTGTTATTATTTCCCATCCACCTCACAATAACCAAGCTTTATTGCGTAAGATGACAACAATACTACACAATATAGGGACACAAATAACGCGAAAAATATAATGAAAAAGATAAAAAATAATTCCCCAATGTTCGTAAGCGCATTAGGTCTGAAGGTTTGCAACTATGTAACTAATTCTCTCCTATTGTGCTTCTAATTGTCAGGACAATGTTTATCTGAAAAAAAAATGTTTGACAAATTGCGCGTAAAAGTTAATAATTTGGGTTGAATAATCTTTATATTTACTCATAGTCAGGCAGAAGACATTAAGGAGATCTTTACATTTATTGACAGAATTGATAGATCGACGTTCACGTGTTCAGTAGCGATTGATTTCATTAAATGGTTAGTACACCCGTGCGAAGTCGTGGCGGGCAGCTAGTAACAGACTAGTAAATGACAAGCTTAGATTCCAGAAAAAAATGTATGATGGAGTGAATATGTTATAGCAGTTTTTATCTTGTGTGTGTACTGAATACTTAAAATGAATACGTATACAACATAAATCTATTTATATACGTACACACAAGGATATATATGAATACATATATACAAATACACATATAGACATACTTGCGTACATACATATATATAACAATGATAAATATAATTAAAAAAAACAGAGGTAGTCATAGGGACTACCGACAGAATTGAAAATTCAAAACAATGTTATAACTGTGTTCTTTTTGGAATTTTTAAATCAATATGGTCTGAATTACTTAAATGACTAAATTTAAATTATCAGCATTAGTCTGGTTTTCACATCTATTGGCACTCAGAGTAATAATTATATACAAACATATAATGCGCTGCACAAGCTCAATAAAAAATATCGATATTAAATGTACACAGGCCCTTATACTGCGCGTCGCTAGTCTAAGGCAAACGCAATACGTCACGAGCATGTCGAAGTCATGGGTGACGCGAACCCTTAAGTTTTTCTCCGATCAAAAATCGCTCAACGTGGCTAAAGAAGTTTTCACTTCAAAAAATAATGCATACAACAAAAGTAAAATAAATAAATACATACAAAATAATTGCCGTTATTATTTTCGTTTAGTGTCTACAACCCTATTATACTATTTTCATATATAATTTCCTCTTCCTGTTCGGTTTTATTAAAAATTAAAAAAATATAAGTATTATTTTCATCAAATACTTGTATATTGTTATTCTTATATTCAAAATAAAATAAATATTATTATAATAGTCTTATTGCAACTATTAAATACTGACTTTCAGCATAAGATATCGTTAGTGGAACGGTGGTGTTCACCACGGGAAGATGGCGCGCGTCTTCAAAATTTAGGTGACATTAATATACAGTGGTGTTTACGCGGCGAAGTACCTTGTCAGCCACCATCGCGTAACTTCTTACCGGTTTACGTATACGAGTGCCCTGAAAACTTTTCAACCGTTGAATATTTTGATGTGAGTATTTAAAAAGCAATGTTCTCTTTTCTTTTTTCCATCTATCTCTCAGATACAGTTATTCACTTTTATAATATATCTATATTTTTATTCTATGTAATATATAGAAACTTTACATTATGTGTTTGATTCACCTTTACAAAAAGGGCTATATAATAGATAGACATATTATAAGAGGGGCTTTATAAAAATTAAATAATAGCGAAGTATACGTGCCGTGTTAAATAGAGTACTGTGTCGTACAATAACGTAACATACCATAATAATTTCATTATTGTTACTAACATATTATTAGGTATTGTCGCAGGTAGCTCGATTGCGTTCGCGTCATAGTGATGGGGGGGGGGGGGGGGCTATGACACATCATAACTCAACACACTTATGTGTTACTAATTTTACAGTTACTTCGTGATTCTGGTAGATGTCGTTTTGTATGGTATATATTAAAAGTGAAGTAAGTCAAAATGCTTCTAACGCTCACTTGGGAACATCCGACCCTGTATTTGATAGTAACCACATTGCAGTAAAAAACCAACGGTAACCACCAAGTCACGCAAATTCGTTGGCATCGTCTCACGCAAATTCGTTGTGTTATGCTAACCTGCAAACCTATTGGCAGCTGGATATACAATGGAAAATCTCGAAACTTGATAAATCAAATGAGAGATCCTGGGACGGGTTCATCGCCATGTGTACAGTTGTAGTGATCCAGTCCGGTAGAGACACGCTTCCATCCCGTCAGAATACTCGATAAGCATTGACTGATCCCGAAACGTGACAAATCAAAAGAGAGACAATGACTCTGTTACAGGTTCATCACCATGTGTATTGTGGTTGTGACCCAGTCAGATACAAACGACCTACCACCTCGTTAGAATAGTGTATTCCGATTATGATATCTGATGTAAGGTGTTCACCATATAGGCCGGCAACGCATCTGTGATGCCTCTCGTGTCGCAGGTGTCCATGGGCGGCGGTGATTACTTACCATCAGGCATCCCGTCTGTTCGTTTGCCTCTAATCACATAAAAAACCTTATCTACGTAGTACAGTTGATTTATTCTGTGTCAGAACTTGTCGTCACAATGGTTGGGGCGCCTCGTGGTGTACTCCGAGGTGATGTCGTCCACGATGGTGGTGACGGGCGCGGCGCTGGCGCACGGGGTGGCCGCCGTCGCCAGGAGGCAGGTGGCGGGTGTGGGCCGGGGAGGCAACTTGTGGATCACTCCTCCGGGGCAGGCTGCTATTTCCATTCAGGTACTACTCGGGAACGACTAAATTCTCCATGTTACTCTATAGCCTTCTGATAGGGAAATAGATCGCAAGAAAGTACGAGTTTTGAAACATGTTCTTCCAGTAAATTAAAATGTCGTAAACTCTAGGAAAGGCGTTCTTATAATGCTCGCCTACCAATTACTCTCAAGTTTTTGTTAATTATAAATTAATTAAATTATCTTAAGTCCGTACTTGGCGACAGATCATCAGCGTGTGGGTGGCGGGTTTAGAAAAAGCTCTACCGCCGTGCTATAGTTTCATCACGATGTTTTTTTTTAATTTATTTTAATCTATGGCCATAAATCTCACAATCCTGCCAATGTTATATAGATTTTTATCAAATCCAACGAAAAAAATCAACAAGATATTTGAAGTTGATTTAGATCACCAACATATGTCTAAAATACAGTAAAACGACGGTTCACCATTGGGTTTAGTAATAAGTTCCTAAACAACTAAGTTTGTAAATTTACTTAGTGAACTTAGCACCTACGTTGATCGATTTGCGAACACGCTACCAACTGAGCCATAATCGCTTCGGGTATTGTACATACGTCGAATAATTGTTTCCTTTCTACTTTAAATAATGATTTAATGTTTGTAGATATGGCAGAAACTATCTCCAACGATATCTTTAATCCAGCATGCCTCTGCTTTGGCAGTGGTACTAGCGATCCGCTCTCTACCATCATACGAACAATTGGACATCAGGTAATTTGTACCACTTACTTATATTTAATCCAGTACATAAACATTGTAGTTATCTATATATATATAAGCGGAATACCACTGACTGACTCATCACGATTTCTCCAAAACTGTATGTTCGATTGACTTGAAATTAACCATAGTTATTCCTTTTGCAACGTAGACGCTCACTAAGAACGGATTTGAGTTAAAACCTATCCTAAATACATTTTTCAGTTAAAATTAAATATTCTCCTACACACATCGATAGTCCCTGACATTAGACAACCGTTGTTAGAGTAACCAATAATATTATAACCGTTGCCATGGTAACACGTTTATTTTTAGGGATGTGCGAATAATCCTTGAACCGAACCGAATCGTATGATGTTCTATCCGAATTTTGAATAGAAAATTCAAACTTTTCCATTTTTTTTTAAATAAGGTAGAATTATTAGACTAATAGTTATAGGAAAAGTTACAACATTTTTCACTATTTTAATAATTCAAATGTAAAAAAACATTAACGTCAAAAAAATGATAACCTAAATATCAAGACTGAAATTCCTTTCAAAAACAATTTACTATGTAATTCAATTCTACAATAATAAATTAATATTAGTGAAAATATTTATTAAAAATACACTTTCTCAGTGAAATCTAAATAATTTTATAGTATTTCAATTTTGACAATTTCTTAACAGAAATAGCTGAATTATTTTGTTTCAAAGAAATTTCAATATTTTGGTATAATATCATGTTTTAACAGGTTTCTAGAATTTTGTGCCCTAATTTTTTATAACATACATTAAAAGGACCGTTTTAAATTTTAGCTCTCAAAATTCGTTAACAACTAATAAGGTACAAATGTATAGCTTTTACTATATTGGAATATTTTGTATGGTTATTTGTAAATAAAGAAATCGATTATAGTCCATAAAGAAAATTGTCAGTGCCGTTGAAAAAAAACATATTCGAATAAGAATGAAAGACATTTAATTTCTTAAATTTGTAATATTCACTTTTTCTCGCCACTTTTTGGCTAAAAATAGAAATACAGTAGTTTTGAATGCTCTTAATGGCTGGTGTCGACTGTGATGGCGTTACTGGTTAGTTCGTAGCATTTTATAGTTAATGCTTATTTGACGCATAAATTAAATTATTTGATTAATCCGAATAGTTCGAAATATTCGTATGTTCAATTCGCATTTCGAATCGTATTATTCGGTTTGATTCGTTATCAATTAATTCGAATAGTCACACGCCACTATTTATTTTATGTTCATAGAATTAGTAAGTTTTCATTCATAAATGTAATTTTAGGTCAGCATTATTTCGAATTTTTGACTTGCAATCTACAGATATAATTTAAAAAAAATGTCTATATATATTATCAAAACACCTACTTTTTACTGACTGGATATGAAAGCGTATAAGCTACTTATAGTGAAAATCTAATTTTAAAATTTTTGTCTGTCAGTCTGTATGTTCCGGGTAATCTTCGAAATGGCTGGACCGACTTTGACAGAAATTTGCTGGCAGAGAGCTGAATTTACAGGCTATATTATTTTAGACTAGCTGTTATTCGCAACTTTGCCCGTAACGGAATATCCGAAACGGCAAAACCGATTTTTACGGGAATTTCACTGGCAGATAGCTGACCCCATAAGAAGTAATTTAAGCTATTTTTTTAAAGTACCTGTTACCTGCGCCTTCGTCCACAGTGACATCTCTAAAACGATTTGATTGATCTTCACGGGACTTTTACTGGCATATAACTGACTTTATAAGTACTGACTTAGTTTAATTTATTATAAACTAGCTGTTATCTGTAGCTGTGCCCACATTATATTCTCCAAAAAACAGATAGAACTATGTCCACATGAATTTTACAGGCACGTAGCTGATCTTATAAAGAGTAATTTAGGCTATTTTATCTTAGAATAGCAGTTACCCGCGAGTTTTTCCTGTCCAATAAGGAATATCCAAAACGATACACCAAATTTTAACGAGACTCTCACTTACATATAACTAAAGTAATAAGAAATAACTTGAGCTATTTTATTATTTACTAGCTGTTACTCGCGATTTCATTAGTGTGGAATATCTGAAACGAGTGGACCAATTTTCACATGACTTTAACTAGCAGATAACTGAAGTTATAAGAACTAACTTAGGTTATTTTATTTTAGACTAGCTGTCACTCACGACTTCTTCCGCGTGAAATTTAGCAAAAGTATGTTGTTCACTGTAAGCATGTGCTCAAGCACTGTATTGGACTCCAAGCATTAATATAATTGTAATGAATATATTAAAGTATGTAATTTGCTTAATTTGTATTTTGGTCAAATTGGCAGCCATTTTGTTTTTGTTTACCGTGATCGCTTCTACATAACTCATTAACCATAGCTTCGGAAAGTTGGCCCCCCATTTTTCGCATAACGATTTGACAAAGGCGTAGAGGGTTTGCCCATCGATTTCCCCTTTATGCTCACAGTTTAATTTCTTTTGCCCACCTCTATTAAAAAAGTTAAATAAATATAATTTAAATTGCGTGGGCCAGGGTTCGAAAAACTTTCAAAAATTGAAAATGTCAAGGTGGTTTCTTGAAGTATGTTATTTGCCCACGTTTGCCCATTTTCTAATTTTTTGTATAATTAATACGTATTTTGAAAATAGAAGACGTTTTTTTTTTCAAAATTAAACCAGACATACCTTAACAGTTCCATTATAGAATTTCTTGCGGAATAGATATGTGATTACTTTTTGTATGATCGCAAAAACTTAATTATGTTAATAATATCTATATAACAACATTTTTAAGAGAAATTGTATATCTTGAAATTTTCATTACTTTTTTTTTATATTATAAGGGGCAAACGAACAGGTAGGTCACCTGATAGTAAGTGATCACCGCCGTCCATAGACACTAGCAACACCAGGGGAGTCGCAAGTGCGTTGCCGGCCTTTTACATATGTGGGCCTCCAGCGCTCTCACTGACCGAACGAAACGCAACAGTGCAAGTACTGTTACTTCACGTCGGCTTTCTGTGAGAGAGTGGTACTACCCCGGGCGAGCCGACCCATTCATGCTGAAACCAGTAATAGCTTCAGCGTAGCTCTACCACCTACCTCTTATACTATGTAAACGAGCACTGAAAGGATTATATAGCAAATTAAAGCTCCAAATATGTTGTTGTTGCTAAATCCCATCCAGCACACTGTTAGTATTTACATATTTACTGTACACGTTATATATAACAGTATATGACATGCGTGTCATACCTACAAATGTTTTAAAAGAGCATTTCTGTAATTCTACCACTTCTCACCATTATATTACTTTGATACAATTTAAAAAAACGGGTGCGAAGCCGCGGGTATCAGCTAGTAGTATAATAGTCTGTAAGCGCATAACTTCAGAACGGCTATTAATAGGTGCTATTTCGCTAATTCCTTTTTTGTTGTGTCTGTACTTGGTAGGACAAGGTTTGTGTATAAAAGTAAATATTTGAAAAATCGTAAGAAAAAATGGCAAAAATTGAGGTCAAGGAATCTCCATATAAAAAAATCAGTGAATGATCTTCCAAGATATTGACAAACTCACATTTTATTTAATTACGCCGTTGCATTGTATAGAGAAGATTTCGTCTCATTTTCTTTATTAGGTACTTCCAGAGCTAGCTCCTAGTTGAATATAATTAATGTGCTTTAACAATATTACAAAATTATTTTTTTATGTTCATATACACATATTGCACCCCGTTTGCATACTAGAAGGCACTAGTCAGCTTGCTTCGCTTAAGTAAAGCATTATCTCTATAGCACAGAACAATGGATACGCCAGACAATGATAACGTTATACGAAACCGAACTTAGCCGACTACCTCGGTCTTCTAACCGACGTGCCAAATCAAAAGCCGGGTACTGTACTTGGGTTTTGAAACATGTACCTCTAAATCAGAGGTGGTTAAAAACATAAAGTTGTGTCGTAATGGTTTTTTTTCTTTACATAGAATATATTGTTACGATAATGAAAACAGAAACGAAGTTGTGGGAGTCCGATATAATCACATAAAATATTGCCATCTTTATCACTTATTACTATAGCGGCACGCTATGATGGTCGTTTTGACGTTTGACCGCTCATGAAGCTTTGTGTTAATTAATAACTACGTTTGAAGTAACAAATTGTTGTTCTTTATTGTCAATAGTGACTTGCAGTTAGTCCTAAAGCTTATCGAATTCTAGGACACTAAATGAATTTCGGAGATTGATTTTTAAGTTATATGTATGTATATTTATATACTATATATTTATCTAACTACTACTATACTCGTATTTAATTGTATAATATGGTGTCACGAACAAATCTTTTCATGTTTTTACTGCCAAAAAAACAGCGCCGTTTCGACAGAATTCTTAATGGGTTATAATTATTAGTGTACTTATTTAAAACACAACTCGTCATTTATATTTTTCAAAATTCCAAGTGATATATTTATATCCTATATGATTGGGTTCGCTGGCCAGCACAAGTACCACCTCCAGCAAACTCGCATCAATGCTTAACGCCAAACAAAGCAGCATTTGATTATATTTTTTGTCGAAAATAAATCGACATTTCACGTCACTTTTGTAATGTGTCAAAATGGCCATCGTAGCGTGCCGCTAGTATACTACTATCACCGTAAGAAAAAGGGGCGCATCAAAGTAAAACGCAAATCGGAGAAAAGTCGAAAAACATGTAACTTACGCTGCGGGCGAAGTACGTCTAATTAGTTTTTTGATTAATTCTAATTTGAGAACAGAAGTTTATAGGTTAACAAAAAATAAAAAATTAAGATGGCCCCTTTTTCTTTTGCTGATAGGTCTATGGCGGTTTCATCTTAGTGTTTTTTGGCACAACAATCTTAATATTATATGGTTATTGCATTTTATAAATACATGTGATGTCGAAATACTATTCTGATTATTTCAGAATAAAATGGCCTAATGATATATACTTCCGACGCGACGTCAAAATAGGTGGCACTATCACGAAAGCGAACTGTATTGGTGACGACATCATTATTAATGTAGGCAAGTATATAGTGGTGAACTTTAGAAAATAAAATAGAGAATGATTTGTAGAAATGTGTATATTAAATCCAATTTTAAAAAATCGATTAAAAGCTAATTTGTATAAAAAGTAACTTTTTATAAAAAAAATTTTTTTGATAGATAATCAAATTAGGAAAATCTTAATCAAAATAAGATCCTACGTATACATTTTCTCCTTCGTAGTTTTTGTTAAATATCAAAATTTATTTTTTAAGATTATCCTATATTCAAATAACTATCTCTAATTTATCCACGGTCTTCATATTAAAGTTTTTTATACATTTATTTATCCCACGTAATATTTATGATACTGGGGATACATCGCTCTTTCTGAGGAACTCTAGCAAAAGACGGATCCTGGTCAACTTGCGAGGTAGATAAATATAACATAAATAGGTGACTTATTATGTAAAACTTAAGGTTTATGCCACAGGTACGGGAGTAAACATCTCAAACAGTGTTCCTACGGTTTGCTTGAACGATATAATATCCGAGTATAACAAGGAGCACGGGACAGAACTGCCATCGATGTCGATAGAACAGTTTCTGGCGCGTTACTGCTCACACCTCGAGAAAATTCTAGAACAACTGTCTTCCGATAGTGATTTGGATGGTTTTTTCGAAAAATACTACCAGTATTGGCTTCATACGTTAGTATCATTTATTTATTCTGATCTTTTTTGCAAAGGCTTTATAAATTATGTTTATATATATATATATATAGAAATGAAATGAAAAACAAAAGAAATTAAAGTGTCTCTCTGATTTGAGAATAAAGACTGCCATGTTACCAAAATGTAGATGTTTCGATTTCTAAAATGTTTGTCTGTTTGTTTGTTTATCTGGGGGCAATTTCGAAAAAACAGTGAACCGATTGTGTTGAGACTTTTCATTAGCGGCTTTAAGAGAATAAGCAATAATTCCAATAATCTCCATGCATGTACAGTCGCGGACACAATTAGTTTAAATGTTCGGACCGATTCTAATGAAATTTGGTATGAAAGTCGATTGAATCGCGGGACAAAACATAGAATACATTTTTTCACTTTATGGTCGAAAGGAAAAGATAGTTCACCGTGAATTTGGTTTTGTTGTTTCATGGCAACTACTGAATTAATTGTGGACTGACTTTTTTGTCTGATTTTTTTATTGTAACTTCCTTTAAGGTTTATAAACATACTTTTAGGGATAATTTTTAGAAACTACTGATCTAATTTAGAGAACATTTTCAATTGTATTCTATTTTTATATGGTAATCGACGGGATAGAAGCCAAGGACGAATGTTAGTTATGAAAACACTCTTATGGTATGCTCGTATGTATGGATATATCATGTTGCAAACTGATAGGGAGGAGGAAATACGGGTACAAAGCCGAGAGGACGCGACACCAGTCGAAGGTGTAATCACCGGTGTGGACAAATCCGGATGGCTGCTAGTGCGGACTCACGCCGGTGTGCTGCAGGTCACCCCGGACGGGAACACCTTCGACATCATGAGCGGACTCCTCGCACCCAAATTGTAGTCATCCCACGCCACCACCCCACTACATGGAATAGGTAATCAGCACTAACATTTGCCTCCACTACACTTTTTATAGATGCTATTTGCCATATAATACATTTTACTAATCACTTAAAAGGAAGTTATAGTTAATTGAATTGCTAAATAATTATTATTATCGAAAAACCATGACATATATTAAGCAGTATTGTTGAATACTCTTACATTGTATATAAAAAAAGAAGTATATTTTTCGCAGAGTCTCCTGCTTGGGTTAATTAGTAAATTCCGTATGGGTCACTTATACTAAAAACATTAAATATTTACTTCAGTTTGTATCAGAATGTATGAAACCGCCAATTTGCAAACCACCCAAATTTTATTAACACAATTTCTATTATATCGATTTCTTGTTTTTTTTTTTTGCAATCGATTTAACTTCCTAATGTATTAGTTATTTAAAACATTTCGTATGTATTAGATACTTAAAACATTCAAAATATAGCTCAGAACTAAATGACATTGTAATATTAACTCGATTTCTTGTCTGTCTGTCTGTCTTTCGATACGACGCTTTTAATTAAATTGTCGCATGAACCGATCGATATACTATTTTTAAAATCGTTTACAAAATTACACACACACACACAAAATTGAAAAGCTGAACAAAACAATATTTGAATAAAATGCCCTTTTAAAATATACCATTTTTTTTAATGGTTTTAAAATGTTATAAGAACTGAAAATGAAAACCGTAAGTAAAAGTGATAAAGAATTTAGCGAATACCTATAATGAAAAAAATCGTAGAATAATTATCGTTTATAATGTAAAAAAAAATCTTGGTAATTTATGTATTTATGCGTCAATTATATATCACATGCGATTTTACTTTTTTACTTATTTTGTATTAAAATTATGTGATACCCTTTGATCCGTTTTAAAAACGACATATTTTATTCAGTAAGTATGGGGATATTCGTAGGGCACGTTTTGCTTAAGCTACATTGTTCATATACGTATTTTAAGTTTGTTTTTTATGTTTTTGATACTCGGAGAACCCTTCTTTCTACTTAAACCCTCGACTTATTTTTAAGACTCGGATCACAAAATAGCGGATTATGTTTTTATTTATTTTTTTTATCCACGACATTGCATTTTACAAAATTATAATTTTATAATACATAATTTGTTGTTCTTCAAAGTTTAGTAATAAATGAGGTATTTATTTTTTAACCTTATGCTGGCAACAGTCTGTTGACGTGTGCCTCATGAGGTCTACATTCGTTTGTATAGAATTTAAACTTTTATGGTTTGGGACAGCCCAGGGGTGAAAACTGTGTAAAAATATTGCCAGGTACAATAATATAAATTTTCAAATACTAATCTAGTTATATAAGTCTTTAATTAAGTTATTTAAAAAAAAGTTAACAACATACTGTCAATCTTTTTGACCGATCTGAATATAGCTTTAAGATCGTGCTTGCGCATAATACAGGTCAAGAATAATCAAGAAGTTAATAAAAACTATAGTTAAAACATTATTATAACGAACTAAAGTTGGCGTTTATTTGTCCTTAAGTTGTCTCGATATTACATATATAATACAAAACCTTTGCCTAAATTATTGTTCTGCGCATCTATATTCAGAGTCAATCAGATTAGTGAGTACTCTACTTAGAATATATAACGATGATGAAAAGACTAATTGGCTAACGTGCAAAGACTGTTACTTAGACGTTAGTCTATTAGTCTTTCCGTAATCGATATGAAGTTTTCAATGTATATAAAATAAGTCTAAAATTAGTATTTTTTGGTTCGGTGATATGTAACTGTGGAGTTATTGAGAGAAATTATTATTTTTACCCTGATTCCTGTAACATTCCCTGTGAATTACCCAAGTATTATTATTTTGGTTTAAAATTAAATAATGTTGTTTTTAGTAAATATGGAATTTATTTAGTTTTTTTTTATTTTTAAGATTGCTCATTTGTTTTAATTATTGATAAGTGAATACGTTCCTTTCAAGTACTAATGTTATAATTTAAAGTATATCCAATAATTTAATATTTGTCTGAATTATTTTTATGCTTTTTTTTTACTATATACAATATGCGAGCTGTCGTCAATTGGTTTGAACGGTAATGAAACTTTTTACTGCATGAATAATGTGTCTTATATTTCTCATCTGAGTTATTTTGGTGCGAAGTTCATTTTTAATTTTCGAAATTTGCATGTTTACTTGTTAGTTTATTACCTTCTCTGATATCCGTAGAACAAAATTTGACTGTAAATTACATAAAGTAATATAAAAAAATTATCATTTGAATTCATATAGCAAAATTGTTGATTATTTTTTTGTCACATATAGTAGAGAAAGCTTTAGGATTTATATAGTTTCCTAACGATTAAATGTTTTTTTGGTGTTTAAATAAATATTGTTATTTGAAGATAACATATAATTGTTAAAAATATCGTAATGAATTTTGATACTGGGTCTAAAGTATATCACGTTGATAAATGTACTAATGGTCTCACAAAAGTTAATTAGCTAATGGCTAACGATACATTGACGATAGTCTTTGCACGTTAGCCAATTAATATTTTCACCGTCGTTACATTGTAGTCACATAGGTAATTAATATTGTTAATGTTTAAACAATAGTTGATGGTAACAATATAGTCCATATAGATACTGCTAAGCGTACTAATGTAAATTTTTGTTATAAATAATTATATAATAAAATAAATGTGTGCATACGGTCTGTACGTTGAAATGGTATAATTGATTTTACGCTAAAACTATCACTGCCAATGCTTTTATATCAGTAGGTAATTATTAGAGGCCTTATACACGCGTACATAAAGCAAAATCTTCTTTACAATAATCATATATAATAATTTGCTTTGATTTATTTTGACGTGATAACGTCTTATAAATCGGTGAACGCTGGCTGCACGCACGACAAAGCATGACTCATTGTCACGTTCCGCCTTAGCCGAGCGTGCAAACGAGAGCGCGGAACAAGCTATAGAGAGGCGCGAACGGCCTAAGCGTTCGGCTTCTGACGCATCTATCTCTCTTCCAGTCCATCGGTAATTCAGTGATAATAATTCAATTAAATTAATACAAGTATGCAATTTTTCATCAATGTTTTCTTTTGACGTTATCACCTAAAACTATCGTCTAAAACGAACTTTACAGACATGTAATTTTTTAATCATTAATTGTTTTGTAACAATTTTGAAGATCAAGTCATTTAAAAATGGCGAAGTTTTATTCAAATTAAAAAATATTATGTAAAGAAGTATTTTGCTTTAGTGTGTTGAGCTGCTTTTTACAAAATGTATGATCGGTGTAGTTATTATTTAAGTTAATCGAATAAAAATTGTACGGATAATCGATTAAAATTATATATTACAATTCAGTAAAAGTAGATCTAAATCGTTGATGATTAGTTTAGAATTTTTAACACCTGAATTTCTGATATATTTAGTTTAATTTGCAATTTTTTTCTATAGAATTATTAGTCAAGGAGTTGTTTAAAACATTTATAAGAAAGTAAATCGTCGTCGTGAACGAACTATATGTCTATTTTTTTTTATAAGCGTTAAGATAGAAGTGATTACTTTTTGTATGATCTATTGTATGATGGTCTATCCATGCACAGAACATCTACTAAAGCGTCTGTTTTGCTATGGATAGCAGAGCTACGTTTGCTGTAACTTTTTTCGCTAAGCCGGTCAATAATCGGATAAAAAAACCAAAATATTGCTACCCTGAAACGCTTGGTAAATAGAAAACGTTGAACGATTTAAAAATATAAAAAAATATACCTACTAAAAATATATTTTGAAATTCATGACACAATTACGTTGATTATAAATTTTCAATTGTCTGTCTCAAACAAAATTATGTTAGTTAAGTATGGAGCGTAGAGCTAAGCTTGCCAGACAAACAGGTGCATGGCGATAGATTTTCAATTTGAAGGTGGTTGGTAATCAGGCGGACTTAGAACAAACCCTACCACCATGCTATAGTTTCATCCCGTTGTTTTCCGTCACCGTAAGCTCCGACTCAGTTGCAAGGATTCGAACCTATGTCGATCGACGTGGAGTCCGACACTAAATTAAACTATCATCGCTTCAAATTATTGGAAATTATTTATGGTCATTATTTTATGTCATGTACGTTACAGTTTATAGGTAAGGTAGAAGCTCACTATACTGTGTTGTGTCGTGACGTGACTGACTGTTATTACGACGGTCATAGACGACAATTCATTATTTCTGAACAATGTTATTAACCTTTATTCCAAGGGAAAAAAGTTCCATCGGTATTTAACAATGAATATAAATAGATCATACTCTCATTATCCTTGTACATAATGTGTTTTGTGACGTGTCACGTAACGAATTGCAACAGTGTGTTAGACTTGAGTTGTGCTGTGGCCTACGACTACTACATTCAAAGCCGTAACTGGATATTATCTAACTGATATGTGATTTGAAGCTAAGTGAGTTCGCGATACAGCGACACTCATAATTTTCAATCACTAGTGGAACAACATAACACAGATCATCCCCACATATGTGCACGAATACCCACAGATATGTACATATATGATGGAGGGTTTTAATTTTTTCCCTTATTTTCGAACTGGGTTAGCCTAAATTAGCATAGTTGTCAGGTACGAAATACATGTTTGAATTCGTGAGACAGACATGCCGGTACACATGTGTGTCTTACGAAATCTTATATGTATATGAATAGCTGCCTTAGTTTAGTTATTAGACAGATCCCTGGTGTTGCAACCAAGGCACAACATCCCAAGCTGACATACGGCCAGTTTGGCACCCTGGAACTTGTTGCCACGCGGCGACGTGCCTTAAGCGCTCGCCTTAGTATTCCGATGAAGCTGTGAGGGCCCGTCAGGCCAACAGCGTAATCCGTTCGAAAAAAAAAGCTGATAGACTATTATGCTTTCACTGTTACATCGGTCGTGAAAAAATCGCTATAATACGACTCCTTAAACTACTTTGAATTTATCCAAATTTCAATATCATGCAAATGTGCCTAAAGAACATTAAAACTTACCACGGTATAAAATGTTATTCACTTTCCAAGGGTTGTAGAATAATTTTAATTCGCTTAATGTAAGTCTAAAATATGAAATTTAATTAAGGATTGTTCATTCTAATAAGAGTTTTCAATGTTATTAGAATCTTGCTGTTTTTTTATTATCTTAAAACTAGGGGTGTACGAATAATACTCGAATTGAATATTCGAACTATATTAATATTTTTAATTAGTTCAAATTATGAAAATAGTTTGAATAATCCAAATAGTTGGAATTATTCGAATGTTCGATTCGAATTGCGAATCGAATTATTCAGTTCGATTCAAATTGCGAATCGAATTATTCAGTTCGATTCGCTATCGAATAATTCGTTAATGCAAATATTCGCAGACCTACTTAAAACGTAATTTACTAGTCTGTCGCTATTGTAACGTGATGTTTTTGTTGTTATTCAGGTGTTGTTTATTATTGTTATAGACTAAAATGTTATAAAAATATCTTGTTATATCGCTCCAGTTGTTTTAATGTCCTGTAATAAACTATTTCTTAATAGCATACATACTTTTGTTTAATTTTATATCCTGTATTCAATAACTAATGAAATCTCTCTGAAGTGCTTTTAGTCCAGGTTTCACGGTCCATTTTTCCCATTGGATTACTATAAAGATAATCTCAATTTTACCATCAGTAGCTTCATTTTCATGAGATGCCTTATTTTTTTTCTTACAAACATTTTCAATTGTGGTAGGTAAAAGCCAGTTAGTAATACATTTTTGATAATCATCAAATCGAAATATTTTATCCCAGCTATATTGTAAGAATTAACATTTTTAAAGATAATATAATTTGCATGGTGGTAGGGGTTTTTCTAAGCCCGCCTGGCTAGTTAGTTACCACTCCCAAGTAGAAAATATGCCGTCAAGCTATCGTTGGTGTATTTCTGCGATAAATTTCGGTATAACGTCAACACTTCGTTGGTGTATATAATCCAGAGAAAAATATGTTAAATATGGGTTTGAAGTCACGCGAAGTATAGAGAATATGTAGAATATATATATAAAGAATTTTCAATAAAGCCATAATTGTATCGCATGTATTCTTACACCGAAAGTTTAAGTGGCCCTTTGTAGGATTTAAACCTGACTTAAACGACGCCAATATATAGATACGTTAGCAATGAAATTCCACAAAATTCGAGGAGTTGTGATAAAGTGTTAATCGCGCGACCGGCAATTAACATTTCCTTAATGTAAGTTTGAGATTTCTTTATTTCTACTCCGTACAAATAGAAATTGAGCTGACTGAAACTAAAGAGTTATCGTTATCGAGTTATCCTAAAATAAAATGTGGATTATTCTTTCTTAATATTAGTATATCGAATGCCATAACGTAGTAGAAGGCAAGATAAATTGTTTTACGTATTTTATCTTCAACAAATTAAAGTTGATGCAAAATAGAATCAAAATAAACTTTAACGTATTTCTAATCCTAAATAAAAACTATTAATTTTATTTAAAATAAGTGGAGTGATATGTTATCGATACACAAATTCTTTTTAATTGTTAAGGATTATTTAAAGCTTGCAATGAAGTCAGGAACATCGTAAATTAAGCTGTTTATTTGTTAAAATATTAAATTGACAAATAGACCGAATTTTAAAAAATGCCCATCGTCTATGCCAATCTCATAGAAATAGGTAGGGCATTTCATAGTTGGGCGGTCTGAACTTTGAAAGACTTTGCACGAAAATTAGTGGAATGAATTGGTAATCCTAATGTTATATTATCTGTTGATCTTAAATCGATCGACACGATTTCGTTAACCACTAAATATCAACGAAATTAAAGATGTATTTCATAATATTATGCGAGGTAAAAATAGACATATCATATAAAAATCTTCATATTTCATAAAAAAAAAGCAAATATTTTGTTTTATAAAGCATATATTTTCGTAGAAAAAGGAACAGTAAAAGTAAATTATTATTAATAATAATCTGCATCGTTGAATCGAAATGGGTGCGGCGGAACTCCTCTACTGCCTGTGTTACGAATTGTAAATATCGCGCCGCCTAACGGTTCCAGTTTATCGTCGATATTGTCGCGTGATGTGGTGACGAACAATTCGTCAAGGTTCGGACCGCCCCAACACACCGAAGTAACTCGAGATACTGGCAGCTTGTATCCAAATACTACTCGTCTAGTGTTGGGGTCGACATGTAATACCTGGGAAATGTTGTAGTTCATATTATACCAATTGCTAATACCATATGATTTGTCAAAGTACCTATTTGACTTATAAAAGTATTTGTATTATGTAGTCAGAGTAACGCCAAATCTGTATAGATAAAATGGTAATAAGTCTGCCGATGAACGCGTATCGCTAAAAAAGTACTTGATAGATTGCGTTGAAAATAATCACGATGGCTTCATTACATATAACGTTATAAGAATCACTACACTTACGGCAATGTGTGTTATATTGCCGAGGAAAAGTTAGGCACGCAGTGTGAGGCTACGTTTACGCCTCTGCATATAAATTATATTGTTAAGACAATAAATAACTAAAACGAATTCGCGGGTATCAGCTAGTAGTAGTAATGAATTCCCAGCGGCAGCGTTTCCGGACCAATACAACTCACAGACCTTCAAGAAACGAGCCTACTCCTTCCTCAAAGGCCGGCAACGCATCTGTGATACCTTGGTGTCGCAGGTGTCCATCGGCGGCGGTGATTACTTACCATCAGGTAACTCGTCTGTTCGTTTGCCTCCAATCTCATAAAAAAAAAAAAAAAAAACTCCATACTTCGTTTTTTTCCAGTATTTTAATTGTTCATTATAATATTAACTTTTCTGTTAAATTTTATTATCATGGCTTGATGGATTTTTAGAAATACTTTTTTTTCGAACTGACTACACTGTTGACCTGGCAAGGCCTCTACAGTTTTCACTGGACTACGTTTGCAGAGATGCTGTGTAAGTGCTCACCTACTTTATATGAACGACTTCCGTACAAAAAATTCGTTTTACTAAACGCATCGGTTTTAGCTATGCGTTTTATATCAGTAGCTCTTTTATCCAATAAATATTAAAAAATAGGTACGTTAAAAAAACTAGTAACTCACAGCGCCACCAAACATCATCGCAACCCACAAGTGCCCCTCACTATCAATTGTCATCCCATCTGGTATCGCATCTTCATATCCGTAATCAGAAATATCGATTATTGTTCTCCGAGCACCTGAACATTACGAAAAATTGAAACCCAAAAAGAGTACATGATGATTTCTATTTTACAAATACATTTAACAAATTGCTTTATAAATTTTTACGTGAAAAAGTTTATTTTATATGGGTCATTGCATTAAACTTAGATTCCTAAAATCGTTAAACATTTTGTTTTCTTCTTACTATACTTAAAAAGTACCGTAACTTTACATACTATTATGCTAATGTCACATGAATAGAACATTGTCCTGTGTTCAGACTTAAAAGATGATGAAGTAAAATTGTGCCATCCTTTCTAGAACATTGCAGGCAATTCTTGTAAAAACTCAAAATTCGAGTTCCCTGTTATTATTTTTTTTACTTCACTTGTGCACAGTTGTCAAACCTTAATACGTTAAAAAAGTAATTGGTTAAGAAAAACCAGTTTGTAATTGAAATTATAGGTACATATTAGATTAAGATCTCGCCAAATACTCCTTACTTTTAGTTAAATCAACTTCAATTAAATTCAAAGCTGTCAAGCGCTCGTGACTTCCTTTGAACCTTGGTAGAATGACGAGTCGATTGCCCTGAATTAATTACATTATTGGACTAAGGAAAAACTTATATTTAACATACTTATGTCACCCCTTTGTAAGTCATAGTCGAAAGCTTCTATTTTCTGGGTAGGTGAGTCGATATAGTACATTACAGTGTTATTAGGAGCCCAAGCGATTCCGTTGGAAATGGACACCGGCCGTATTTGTATGCGAGGATGCGTATAACACTCTTGATCTATGCTATACAATGAGCCTTTGTCGGGCAAAACGTCGTCGCCTGTTTGTAGACCTTTTGTACCTGAATGACATTAATTATGGATTATTTCTTCTGCTTCATTATTTATTATGTGTACCTAAATACAAATCTTAAATAGAAATAGGAAAACACAGTACGGAAGCCATTAAGATATTAAATATATAAATCACAAAATATAAGTATTCAGAATCTTCTATATACAAATAGGCGGAGATAAAACAGTTCAGTACCTTTTCTCCTCTGTTTATCAAATTGAATAAAGTATTTTTGATTGATTGATTGATTGATATAACTTCGCGTGACCGGTGGACTTTCAGGTGAAAGTTGGGCCGTCAGAACTAAAGTAAGCTATCTCCACGTTATATATCCATACACCGATGCTAATGAAATATTGTACAGAATCACTAAACCTAAGACCTACAGGAAACATTTGCTACAAACAATCGCTAATTTAAATCATCTCTGCTTATAGAAATTTCGGACCGTGGCAATTACTATTTTCGTTTATGTCAAAGTTAAATAAATTGTATAAACGTAAGTCTTTTATTTCTTTTCAATTAACTACATATTTGTGGTTTTGTCTAACAGTGTCTCCCTGTCATGTAGTTACGAGTACTACGTACATGTACTAAGTTTTCCTACCTGCCCAAAATCTGCCAATCGCATCAGCTTTCCCTTCATTGATGACGTTGTCTGGCAGTCCGTGGTCTACTGTGGTAATAAGACGGAGTGCTGCATCATCTGCTACTTCCCAGTCGAGCAGATATAAAGCTGAACGAATTGATACTAACAAACGACGTGTGCCAGATACTAGTGATATTAAATTTACTTGTCCGTAACCTAATATTGAGATACAGAATTTTTCACACATTACTAATCATCGATTAAATTAAGTTTAGAATAACTTGGAATAGTAAACGTAAACTAAAGAAAATATTATATCCAACGAACAAATAAAAAGAACCCACTATGTAATCACAGTTCTATTAAATGTAAATTAACATTATATAAATGTGACTTATAAAATGACATAGGCATAAATTGAAAATACTGTTCCAATGAGGCTCAATTACGCCAAATTTACTGAATTAAGATAGTTCGAAGCGGAATTTTTCGGAGAAAGTTCTAGGCTAATTATTTTTGTAGATTTTATTGGCCTATTTATTTAATGCCTAACGAAGCGGACGTGAATCAACCAATACAGTTATCGGTAAAGCGCGGCTCGCGAATCGCGTGCGGCGCTTGCATTCCTTAGCTGTGGCTCTTCCACAAAATTTTAGTACAGATAAGGAATTTTATTTATTAACTTGCATTCTAAGACACGAGTTGTTGTTGAAACTCAATCCTACAGAAAAGAGGTATATTTTTAAAAAACAACAATAGCACCGTTAATCGATTGCAAAAAAAACATATTTAGCGAAGGCAATTTCTAAAGTGTACTGTCAATATTTAAAAATTAAAATATGTTTATTAAAGCTAAGATAATATAATAGATAATAAAAATAGGCTCTTTGAATAAACTTCGATTCTATATATTTTTAATATTTGGCTCTTTTGGACGACATGTTTGCCGACCACTGAGTTAGTGTAACTATAGGACAAGATTCCTTTCTTACAATTGATAAAATGTACTAAGTAGTAACTGTTATCTATCTATATTAATTTGGACAATGCAGAAATTGTAGGCAATTTATATCCGTTTTTAACCACGGACGTATCCATGATCTCCTATATGATCCTCCATAACAGCAACGCACTTTTTATTCGTATTGCATATGTTAATATGGACAACGATCTAAATTTAATTTTACCAATATGTTTCGTTAAAATTTTTCCACTGGTGTAGTCTAGTCGATGAATATTTTGTTTATGGACGTCCACAAAGAAAAGACTTTGTAAATCAGGATCCCAAACTGGACTCTCGCCATGGGTGAAAACGGCTGGATTATCAGGATTTTCTGGCGATGACACCTGTTTGATTAATGGCATATAATAACTAATGTTGTACAATAAAATCATAACTGCCTGCAAAAACCAATACATAGAAATATTTAACTTTTCAATAACAATAAAAAAACGAATGCAAACATATATCACGGTGTTTAAATGCTAATTAAATTGCTTGTACTACACGGTATTTGTCTTAAATTGTTTAGTTTTACTGCGGTCTGGCTCTGTATTAAATGATGTACTTTGGTCAAAAAACGTTGCCAGCTCTCGAATACCTCCCTGTTTTTTGTTTCACTCACTCCCTTTTTATATAGACATTTATTAACGCCATTTTCCACTTTTCAGTACGGCTTTTCAAACATTTTCTTTCATGCGAACCTTGTCCTGATGATTACAAACACAACAAGAACAAGTAATAGCCAAATAGGTGCAGACATTCTAAAGTGATGTGCATACATTTGGTAATTTATTTTCATTTACGTGTGAATATATTACACTTACCATTGAAATTCTATAACTTTTCTGATTTTCTTCAGATTTAACAGCAATCATGAAGTGTAACGAAATCCAAACAATATTTGAAAACACTACATAGAATAGAAGCATTTTGATAGACAATCGACATTAACCTTGAAAAAAAGGAATCTTAAATCTCATTCGAGATCCTAATCTCAATTACAATGACGTCATATATTCTCATGTAACAAGCGCGCATCGCTCGAAAACTACCCAATCGATTTGAATGTATTTTTTGTACATTAATACAGTACTGAATTCGAGGCATATATACATATTATTAGGCTTTCTTATACTACATTAACATATATAGACATATAGAGTCTGGGGAGTATCAAACGAAGTTATAAGCGTGAAATAAGTGTCAATGGGAAGATTTTAATTTTTCGCCTCATTGAGCGTGTTTTATCGGCTGTATCATGGCGAGTGTTCTGAAGAATTATTCAACCTCATCCCATCTTCTCCTTTCCACTTCAGAACCACACGGGCGGGTACGCGGCTCCACAGATTCACAGTAGAAACCTTCTCGGCAAGAACGAAGAAGTTCGAAAATTCTTATCTTTGTCGTGCTGTGAAGATGTGGAATCGCCTCCCGACTAGTGTGTTCCCTCCCTCTTATGATATGGGGTCCTTCAAACGAGGCGTGAAGAGGCACTTTTGCAGGTCGGCATGATGACGACGACTGCCGTTGGTATTCAACACCGACAGTCGCCGTTGTTTTTGGACTGTACCGTACTTACCATCAGGTATCGTACAGTCATTTTGCCGAACTTATATTATATATATATATATATATATATTTTTTTTTTTTTTTTTTTTTTATATAAGCGACCCACACTAGGGCAGGGCGAAAAAAAATGGTATATACAGTTTTGTTTTTTTTAGGAAGATTTTTAATTAAAGAACTTATATGTACTATTTCTCAAATCACATTTCCACACTGTCAATTAATGTTCTATACTAAAATATATATTAAACTTTTGCATATATGACTTATTAACACTAATGTACTGGTTTTATTGATTTGTATTTTCAAGTACACATGAGGTGTTCCATGTAAGAATCTTTGTACGACTGACATTTGACCACCGAGTTTAGATATAACGCCAAATACAGGAATACGACATAAAACAATTTTTACTTTTTATTACACCACTAGTTTCGCTCGTAAAAGTGTTAAGAATGGGTGATAAGGAATAAAACAATGTTCGCTTTATAATCTTCTTTTATTTCTTCATAAACATTCGTTACACCGAAACTACTTGACAATTTCTAAAATAAACTTAAATATCTAACTCTCAATACATTAAAAGGTGTCCTCCGACATACATTTTCTCGTCGTCATCTCGTGCATTTTATATATAATTTGACTTACATCTATCTATACATACTACGATCATATCCACAAAGTTAATTCGCTAAAACATATTTTTGTCAATACAATCCAATTCATTCGCTCAACAGTAATTTCCTAGGACTATTACCACTTCAGTTGAAATTAATAAAGGATTGGTTTTGGTGCCTTTAATGTCAATTAATTCAAATAAGTCATATAATAAAAGTATAGGGGCTAATAGATTATTGGTATTCATAACACAGATAGCAAAAATTAATAATGTCTGAACAATTACAATAGAATTATAAGGCTGTTTATAAAACATACGTGTCACAAGCAAATAACTACCACGGACGAATAAAATAGTAATCGTCATTGAGCACTTTTTTAAATTATTAGAACAGGAGAAAACATCATTAAAAAATGTAATTGTCATACATTTGCAATGAATAAATCCTTCACCATTTGTTACGTCCATAGTTTAGCAGTCTATAAAAGGTATTTTTCACTGCTAAACATTTATCGCTTTATTCCCCGGATATAAAATGAAACTTTTTTTTCGAATTGACTACACTGTTGACTTGTTAGTGCCGCTACAGTTTCACCAGATAAAATGAAACAGTTACGAGTAAATAATACTTAATTAGTACGAACTTCTAAATATCTTGATATTATATACTTTATTTTCATTTTCCTCTGACTTGAGATTCGTTATCAAGATCTGACAGTAGTATTAAAATAAAAATGCGTGCATATTTATTTACACATAAATTTGAATGTATACAGAAGCGAAACGTAAATATTGGGAAACACCTAAAGATTTCTGAATAAAACAATTATGAATTTTCGGCGAACAAAGGTATAAAAGCAGTTAACCCGTAAAGCTTACAAATTAGTTTTTTATTTTATAAAATATCTAACCTAAGAAAATTGTATCATTACTAAAATAAAAAGTATTTATACGAATAGACTATTGACATTCAGATGTCAGTTAATTAGCAATATGGAGTTTATGACACTATCTGCCATAGACAACGCTCACACTGTATCTACATGACATTGGCGGAATTGTGTATTACCTACACACGGCGCCACAAATTAAAGAAGAAGAAGAAGAGTTTTTAGCGAGATCTTGGAATGTCATGTAGTGGATTTTATATTTTATTTATAATCTTGTGTTATTTTGTTCTATTGTGTGATAATATTGGTGGCGTTTTACGTATTGTAGTTTGGTTATTATTTTGTCCAAGAAAAGTGGATGGAAAATAATACCACGGAGCATGAATTCTAATTTGCCACAAAAACTCCCTGGAAAGTTCTAACTAGACGGCCACCATTTTGTTAGTTCATTGAAATAATCGCAATACTTCAGAATTTGCAGTATGGATTAATTCTTCGCCTGTCCTATTGGACGAATATCATTGCTACCTACAAGCAGTATGGAGACGACCACTTTTTAGTTGCGTGCACGTCAAGGTCAATAATAAAAAAGAAAATAATCGGGACGGGCCGTTCAAGCCAACAATCGTGACGCACGCACGTCCATATCGGTTTTACTACAATATATAATATCTCTTATATTGGAATGAAATTATTGAATGAATGAATGAACGAAAGGAATGGCATAAATGAATGAATGTAAGTTCTCGAGGTACGTACATTGTATATTTACTGCTGTTAACTGGATCTGAACTTAAGCATAAAAGGGTCTCGTAAGACTCTTTGGATCTCCCCAGAGTAGCAAAACGCCACCAAAAACTGTTTCGGCGGTTCGCATGCTACAAAAATTGTTGTTGTTTTTTTTTTTTCAATTTATACTATAAGGTTGTCACTTTATTCGTCCGGTGTAGTGTATATATTTGTTTATATGGTATGTTGTATGTATGTGATAGTCTACGTGTGTGTGGGCGCCGGTTGAGCCTGCACTTCCTGAGGCGTCGCCTGTTCAGGATTCGGTGTCGCCGTCAAACCGGCGTTTTCTGCTTGTAACCTTTTAAAACACATTTAATTACAGAGACATTCTTATATGAAACTAGCTTGTGCCCGCGACTTCATCCGAGTAGTTCGTTATCTGAACCATAGATTGTATGTAGCGTGGAATAAAACGAAAAATCTTGAAAGCAAAAATGTACTTTGATTATAAAATTAATTTGTAAACAATATTATCCACATACTTCCACTCTCCTGCGCATGCATACCGCACCGCTTGCTCCACTTCTCCACGGTAAAAAAAAATACACATCGGTGACCATGTCATGCTCATAAAAATCTTGGTTTCTTACTTAACTTTATATTAAATGAAGACATTGTGATATATATATTTTTAATAAGGACCACGTGTCTATGAATTAAAACTTAGCAAAAAAATATATCTTAATCGATAAAGCAGTCTTTGCGTGACCCGCACACAACGACAGACCTCAATCATTTAAATGATATGGATTGATAACATCATTATAAAAACATTAAAAAGGGCTGACTTACCTCTGGTGCGCTTGATGCTTCGATCGGAATTCAGCCGCTTTCAGCTGCTCCAGGTGGAACTGTTGCCGTTCTTGTATTAACTGCTGTCGTTGGTATTCCAGACCTTATGGAAACAATTTTGCTATTTTAACATCTCATCATATTATATAAAGTAAACAGATTCGATAGTAATATACCTATAATATACACACGCGTTATGTTTTGCAGCATGATATATATTTTAAGCACTAACTCATACTTACGACTCCGTCTGCATCATTGATTATTATTTTATATACAGACTATAAAACATAAAAAACAATAATTTTAAGGAAATACATACTATGCTTAACAAACTTTGCTTTTTAGTTTTTTGTAATGCTTATTAAGATCGTAGTTTCTTAATACTTTATAATAATTGAAGACACTATGACATTTTTAGATAAGGTAAAATTATAAAATGTACACGAATAAAAAGTAAAAAAAAAAAATAGACATTGATCGAAATCGATTCAATAGTTATTGCGTGATGTACGCACAACGGTACATCCGTATTCTTTTTATTTATATAGATAATGTGTTTAATGATCCTTCTACTGGCATTATATGAACTAATAAGCCATTCAAGTTAACTTTCATTGTATAATACGGAGTTTATAAGTAATGAAAAGTCATGCTATTATAGTGAATATTTATGCAGCATATGTAGCAGGTTGGAACAAGGCTTTAAGATTTGCCTATTAGTATTTAATCTTTATCAATTTTTTTTCTACTATGTTAAACTTCCTATATCACCAATACGTACTGATATCACGAGTAATTATATCACAAATTGATGATAAAATAAATATAACATGTCACATCAATTATATGCATTGAAAGCGCCAGTTAAATATCGCGCGAAAATCGCGTAATTTACATTACAATTCCTAAGTTTTTTAACGTGTTATAGCAAAATAAAACCTAAATTTATGTAATGGCACGTGACTTAATTTAGAGGTGATCTTTATAACGTGTCGCAATTTACTTTTATTTATAATCACTACATGTACTCTGGTTGTGAAATATCATCCGTTATATAATAGTTGACAGAAAATCACGAAGTACTAATTATATAAAGTTAACGATCGGTTGTATATCTAATCTCTATATGAGGAATTAGGTCGTCCACCTTAGAATCGATTGAACATGACATTTGCTTCACCAAAAGTGCCGACTTAGTCGCAAGGAATCGAACATTTTACTTATTACTAGTTCGTGTCTTCGGCTTCGCTTGCATTAATATACTTTGACTTATCCCTTGGAAATAGTACTTTTTATTGGATGAAAAGTACCATAGGGAATATACCTATACAACGTGACCCGTTCAGGGGGTAGAGATGTCTTCAAAGTACCTCGCTTGGTCACAGGGAGAAGAGGGAAAATCGTATTTATGAATTACTACATAGAAACTAGAAGAGGGCTTTCTCATATACTACGAATGGGTATGGTATCAAGGAGAGGGAGGGGACTACAAAATTGTCAAACATGGGTCACATATTATGGGTACGCCCCCATATATCCTTTTCTGTATCCTTGACAACATGCATACGAAATTTCATTATGATCGCTTGAGTAGTTAAGGCATGAAAGCGTTACAAAAAAACAAACTCATTTTCGCATCCATAATATTATGTTAGGGTAGACATACCTTCCCTTTCCCGTTCCATGGTCGCCTCCAGCTCTTCGAAGTGCCTGAGCTTAATCTCGAGCTTCTTCATCTGCGTCTCGACGAGCAGAGCGACGAGCGACTTGATCTTGCGCTCCTCCACGCCCGCGAGGTGCTTCGCCTTGACCGCGGCCGCCGCGAGCGCCGCCGCCGCCGCCGCCTGCAGCTTCGCGTCCACGTCTGGCGGCCCATCATGTTTACTCTCAACCACCTTTTGTTCCTTTACTGTCATTGTGGACATTCAAAGCACATATATAATTACGATAACTTCTTTCCCTCCATCCCTCTCTTTCGAATACAGTCATACACCTCTCCCCTCCTTCGAAGACAGTTACATACCGCTCCCCTTCCATCGAATACAGTTATATACTCCTTCCTCTCTTTAGAATATAGCCATATATTCCTGCTCTTCCATCGAATACAGTTGCACATCCCTCACCCTCCATCAGATATTGTTATCATGGCATAACGTCAACGTTTCCATCGGCGTTTAACGGGTCATCACGTTTACTCCCAAACTTTTGTTTCTTTACTGCCATTATGGGAATTAAAACACACATGCACACACATATAATTACAATTATTCCTCTCCACCCCTACGCCTCCAATACAATACATCAATCATAACATAAAATCACACATTTCTAATATATATATATATAGTCTAGTAAATACTTTAAAATTTGTTGGTTTATATGGATATCGCACATAGTACACGAAAATTAAGCTCTAAGCTTGAAATAATATCTAATATATATTATCTAAAATTGAAGTGTCTATTTTTATTATCAAAGTAACAGCTTTTTACTAAATGAATCTGAAAGTACCATATATCGTACTTATAACGAAATACCAATTTTTAAAGTTCTGACAGTCTGTTTGTTGCTGCTAACCTAAGAAACTGTTGAACCGATGATGACGGAACTTTCACTTGCATATAGCTAATGTTATAAGGAGTAACTTACTATCCTATCCTATTTATTACTTATTACCCTATACTTATAAGTATAGGGGACAAAAAAATTAGGATACCGCGCAAATAAGACTCTTTATAACTATACAAGAGCAAATGAAGTCGCGGGCAGTTGTTAATATATATATATACTAGCTATATAATATATACATATATATATATAGGCTAAGAAAAATCATCAGTTCAGTACCTTTTTCTCCTCTGTTTGCCAAACGATTTTATTTAGTAGCTAATAACAGTGCTTTATTGTTGTATTTTTTTTCAAACTCGACAATTCAAGCTTTTTATTTATAAGTCTCTATCTTCAGTATCATTATGTCAACTAATTTATAATATTTGTACACACTTCGCCAAAAAAAAAACCATAATATTGAAATTTAAAAATAAATATGACCGAACTACGACCACTGAATGACCACTAGTATCATTATATCTTGAACACATTAATTAAATTGGATATTTAAATAGTCGATTAATTCTTTAAAGTTATCTGGAACGAGTCATCTTTGAGACATTATTTCTTAAAAATATTCCCACTTAAACTACGATATCTTGTATTAAGTAGGAATGACAATAATTCAGGGCTCTAATAACAAAAGCGATCAAATCACGAAATTATTTGTTTCATTCACAAAAAAATTACATTATTTAAGACTAGTCGATACCGCCGACTTCGTCTGCGTTGTTTATTAAATTAACATTTTATGTACAGAGGAATAAATTTGAATCAAAAAATATCATGTGCTTACAAATTTTCTTCGTAAACAATGTTATTAGTTCTCTTTTCCTGCGCATGCGTACCATTCCGCTTGCACCACTTCGCCACGACAAGAAAACACATAGTCGTACGTGTAGTGATTATACAAATCGTGGTTTCTTAGAACTTTTCAATAACTTTATATTAAATGAAGATATCGTGACAATTTTAGACAAGGAGTGTCAGGAAATGTGAAACTAAAAAGAAATCGATCAAAATATAGCCAGTTTTTCTTGATACGAGCACACATAGTATTTTTAAAATAGATAGATTAACATATCAATTTCATATTAAAATATGATAAAATCACCGCTGAAATATTAGTGCATAATATAGGATACCTGGTTGCGGAGAAAGTGCGTCTTTGCTATCTTTGTCCTCGGAGGCCGATTGTTCGACAGGTTCTTCTTTGACTTTCGAATCCGTCTCTTCGACTTCCATCGGTTCGTTCTTGACTTCCGAAGAGCTCTCTTTCTTTTCACCTATACACATCAAAGTCTTCAGGTTAAGGGAGGCAAAAAACACAAAAAAAATTCGACTTCCTTTAGACACTAAGACTAGTTCAGAATATAAAAATCCAAGTTGTCCCTGTAATATGAAGTATATAAAAAAAGAGTGAATTGGTGTGTGTGCTTACCGGTGGGGGAGAGCGGCGGCGCCGTGCCCGCGATGCCGGTGTGCGCAAGTGCGGCTGCGGGCCCGTGCGCCGCCGCCGCCTTCACGTGCACCTCCAGCACCGCGCTCGGCACCTCGTCCTGCGCACGCGCACACGCACATCTTAGCCCGATGGCTGATTTTTTAAGACGCAGATCTCAAAAAGGCAGACTATGTTTTTAATTTTTTGATTTAATTTCACGACATTGTACATTTCATAATTCAGGTAAAAAAAAAGGTCATACAAATGAAAAAATAATTTAAAATACATTTTACATACAAATTATAATTTTACAATACATAATTTATATTTCAAAGTTTTGTAATAAATTAGGTATTTTTTAAGCTGGTGTTGCCAACAGTCCATTGACCTGTGCCACATGAGGTCCACATTCGTTTGTATGGAACTTAAACTTTGATGGATTTGAATAGTCCAGGGGTTAATCTTTTTAAAGTTTTTAATTAGTTAGGGTTTAATTAAGGGTTAATTGTAAGATATACCTTATAATCTATTTCACGACATGCTAAACTAGATACTAGACACACGAGTCTATGAAGAATATTAGATCAAATCCTACCTTTACACTATGACCATGCATTAAAATAAAAGTCAATATGTCAAAGACCTCCTCTATTACTGTTTTCTATCTCAATCACTCACTTATGTAGATTTTTTAATCCAAACTTTACGTTTTCCTGTACAATTTCTTTCATTTGTTTTTGTACCATCCTTGTAAATATATTAGCCAAATAGGTGCAAAAATTTCCGAAACGATACGCTTACTACATATATTCATTAATTGATTTTTATTTAATAGACTTTAATAGAATCCTTCCCCTAATTTGATCAAAAGTATACTTTCACATACATAATATCATATTACATCAACCTGTAAAAGACCCACTATAGTATCGTAGATCTCTTCTCGAAAAAATATACGGGCATAATAACCATACGAACCCACGACATACAGGGAAATTCAAAATCCGAGAAATCCACAGTTCTATATTTTCCCACATACATTAGTACTACAAGAACATTCTCATGTTCAGGTTTCCTTACGACGAGTTCCTTTACCGTCAGCCGGTACTGTTACCAATTTAAATGACTAAATAGACGCGAATTCGGAAAAAAAAACAATTTATATGAACATGAATATATAAATAATATAAAATAAAAAAAATAAAAATCTGCATAAAAAATGTGAGTGAGATAGAAGCCAGTAGGAAGATTTTGACATTGAAAGATAGAGGTTAAATTGTCAGTTTTGAGAGAATTGTGGAATTTTTAAACAAGGGTTTCATTTTCCTTGTTAATACACTCGTGACAAGTCGATACTGTTTTTTTTTTTCAAATTGACTATACGCTATTGGACTGATGGGCCTTCACAGGTTCACCGTACTAATATGGCGAGCGCTCATATAGCTCGGCTGATTGGCAACAAGCTCAAGGGTGCTAAAGTGGCCGAACCTCGGTTTGGGTTGTTGCCTCGGATACAACAACGCTAATCTGTTTAAGCTAACCTAACTAAGCTAATCATACAATACGAATTAGTGAAGCACACATGTGTACCAGCATGTGTGCCTCACAAACTCAAACATGTATATTATATTTGTCAACTCGGCTAAACTAACGAAGTTTCAGAAAACAAGGAAAAAGAAACCCTTCTACCATATGTGTACCTACCTGTGTGTGTCAGTATGTGTGTGCACATATGTGGTTGTGATCTGGGTTGTGTATGTTAAGCTAGTGAGTGAAAATATTCAGTCTCCCTGTATCGCGCTAGGAGACAAGTCGAGACGAGAATGCAATAAAGTATAGGTACCTTGATAGCTGAGAACTCGTCCATGGCAGCTCTCGTTGCCTTCGTCGCGATGCGCGGATCCACGACGGAGGCGAGGAACGCAACTGTGCTCATCACCGGGTTCCCCACCTTGCTGAACGGAACCGGCTGGTACGCCAGCGGACCTAACACCCCACCTACACAGCATACCATATAAAGGTCATTCGGTGCTAGAAAATGGACCTAATATTATAAATAAGATTGCGATATCATGTTTGTTTGTTGATTAAAAAAAAAATTGTTGTTTATTTTCCTTGTGGAACACAAATGGTCCTGTAACTCTATAGGAAAATGCCATTGGCTATTGGCAGTTCTACTAATGTAGCTGTTATCGTTCATTTTTAAATTGTACAAATATTCATTAATTTTAATAAAGTGTAATTTTATTTATTTGTTACGTTTAACCTAACCTTACCTAAACTACTAAACCGATCATCGTGACATTTTGAATACACACTGTCAAGGGCATAGAAGAGGACAGGGTACCTTTCATCCAGACACAAAAGAACTATTCCGAAGGTATAAGTTGAATATACAGTAATGGAAGCGAAGCCGCGGATAAAATCTAGTTTATTATATTTTTAGATTTCAAGGTTATTGTATTTTTTTTATCATGTTTGGACCAGTTATTAGCCACATAACAAAAAAATTTGAAACAGAGAAGGAAGACGTACTTCTGTTCTGTCTCCACCTATTTATATAAACCTATCACAGTACAAAGTACAATTCTAAAAGCAGAAGCAAAAGAAAGGGAATTATCGATATATAAAAATGTTTAAAGCCGAGTTTGTTGATACATGTTGGTACATTCTATTCATTATTTAAGAAAAAAATATTATATATGAATGTTAGTGGAATATCTACATAAAGAGAAATATCACAAATAGCTCTCAGCAATTGGCTAGGGTAAGAAAAGACGTATACACACGCCATAGAAGTGAAACCTTAAAGAAATTATAAAATATACATATAATCGATATACGGGAACAATACACTATGCTGATTATGACGCCTTTTCCCAAAACTTCTTAATGCACTTCTGCATACACTAGTACTAACACACGTTACCAACATATACAGATACAACGCTCGGACCAGAGCAAGTATTACGTAGTGCAATATAGAATGAGAGGACCGCAAATATAAAAAACACTGTATAATGTAATCAATCTCATTCTCTCGCACAATAAGTACTATAGATGTATACATCTGTCTCTATTTAATGTCGCTCTTTCGTTTCATCGAAGTACAAATCACAACGGAGACGAAGAAGTTTTCAATTCAAAAGCTTTAGGGGTCTCTTCAGACATATCCGATCTCCGAGACACAACTTGAAAAGACATACACTTGAAGGATGGAATAGAAGATAAATAGGGCCGAGACAGAGCATAAATTAAATATTATGAAGGAAAAAAAATTCAAGCAATAACAAGTCATGCATTACACTTAATATAAAGTGGTCACTGTAACGGTGACAGTTTCACGATAGTACTTCTGGGGTAAGTTGTTAATATACCACTCTCGAGCACTGAGTTTAAACGAGTCATAGTGTCTACTCTTAATCACACCCTTTGCGCCAGAACATAGCAAACTGCTAATCTGCGGTGGAAATAGGTGGTACTTCTTCAGTGGAATCTAGTACGAATTCTATCAATCTTATTGTCTCTATAAAGTTGTCTACAATGCATAGGATTGTGAGAATTTAAAATAAATTTATAACAGTAACTATATAGTGATGTATAGAGTTGAGGGATCATAGAATAACAAACAACAGCAATAGTATAGTTTAAAGGTACATGATGCTGATTGGTCTAGAAAGAGAACAACGGTAGGTGTAAAGATTACCTGAAGCGGAGTCCGCAAGATATGGGTCCTCGATGGGCAGACGCAAGAAGTGCAAGATACATTCGTCCTGTGTCCGGGTCCCTACATGTGCTGCGACCCGGTTCCAGTCGTCCCGGTGCAGCTCCAGCCCCTCCAGCAGCAGGAGAGTCTCTTGTTCGGTCCACTCACGTCCTCGCCCCCCCACACCTCCCCGATACTAAAATACAATAACAACATATATATTCTATTAAGGTAATAGGGTTAAAAGCATAGTCAATCGGCCCCAGAAAGATATTTAAAGTGAGTAAATTCGGGCTGTATGGAATTACTCATAATGTAGTCAAAAGTTGAATACAAAACAAAGTTAAAATATTATTATAGGAATCTAAAATTGGCATTTATGTATTCTTAAGTTGCCCCGATGTTATACATATAATATAATACATATTTATGCCATTTAACTTGGTTTATAATCATTTAACTTGGGTTTCCGTGACTATATTATCTGCCTACATGTAATAGGTTAAGTCAAGCCAACATTTTAGTTCTTCACCATCGAAAGCAGATAAATTTTCGTGGACCCCCGCTTACGAACTGTGAACCCCTATTTTTTGTAGACCCCTGGGGATCCATCTGGAGCACTTTGGGAACTAAGCCTTTAGACCAAGTGATATAAATTGGTTAGTACCTGGTCGAGTTTAAGGCCAGGGGCGATGGGTAGCTCGACTGGCGGCTCCAACTTAACGGGCGCAGGGGCTGCGGGCGCGGCGGGCGGCGCTCCGCTCTCCGCCCCATTCGGAAGACCAGGCTCAACCTTCGGCACGTTCTCAGCTGGAAGATAAATTTATAAGATAAAAAGAAATGATATATATCAAGAAAAAAATCGATTTGACTTTACTATCAAACTAGTTGGAAAATTCGCTTTAAAATTTTTTCTCGATATACAAAATATTTTATAATAATTTTGCTCGCGTTTTATTTCGACGCTTTTCATACATCGTTTTACGAACTATATTAAAAGCTAAGATATAACAAAACGCTACAGAAGTACTTTCGAACTAGAAGACTTCCCTTTTCTCTTTCACTCCTTTATATTTTTCCCGCATACACCTAGTGGGATCTATTCAATACGATCCCAGCAGCCTTTCCAGTTTGCATACTAAGATATAAAGTATTATAAGATGTAGGTATATAAAGGTGTGGTACCTGGTCTGGGCTGAGCAGGCCTGGCGATGAGTGGCTGCAGTCCCGAAGGTGTGTCTGACAGCACGTGGAAGTGTGAGGTAGGAGGCGGACCCATCGCTGTCGGTCGAGATTCAGATTCCAGCTATAAAAAAAAAATTGGGTGTCTGTAAAATCGGTTTCCGGGCGATAATTTTACGTGATAACGTCATAAGGAAACATAGATGAAAAATGATTCGTCACAATCCGAACGTTTAGGCCGATCACGCCTCTCTATAGCATGTTCCGCGCTCGGCTCAGGCGGAACGTAACAATGAGCCATGCTTTTTCGTGCGTGCAGCCGATGTTCATCGATTTATTAGACGTTATCACGTGAAAAAAGTTTTTTCGAATATTTAAACCTTATAGAGAACGAACGCCGTCATACTTGCGACATTGTAAATATTCTAGAAAAAGTTTTTTGATGAGCTCTGTTTGTGTATACTCTTTTAAAATATACTTTTATTATAAAAAAGTACGTTTGTTTGTAGGAGGTAACCTAATTCTGGACATTCTTTCTTGAATTAATTATGTCTTTATTTTATTGTTATTTTCAGATTGTAATTAACGTGAAAAATGTCGCTGGCGGTTGACAGTTTTACAAAAACGTATTTCGACATATGTTAATTAATTTTATTTCCTTTGTAACTAATAACAAACCTTTATTATAGTTTTGGAATTCTGTATAATAATATTAACAGCTTCTTGATACCTTACTGAAATTGCCTATTGTCCTACATAAATAAATTCAAAGAGGTTTTTCGTTGTAGAGTAGAGCATATCAGGAAAAAACTACTGGATAAATTTAGACCAATTTCCTTAAGACTCTTGGTTTCTTTTTTAGTAGTATCACGATCTCTTCATCTGATACAGAGGTATTCGAATTTTAAGAAACCACCATTTTTCTAAACAGTAACCGTTCAACTATGTTTTCTTGACACGGAAAACTGGGGCAAGCAGTGTGGTGCTTACATTTTTCCCATTGTACATAAAATATATTGTTAAAACAACAGACGGCGCAGATGAAGTTCTGGGTATATCAGTTAGTTTTATAATATGAATATCGTATAAAATACCTGGTAGTTAATGAGTCCCCACTGCTCGAGGAAGCCGTGAACACGCATGATGGCGCACACGTCGCCGGCGAGGTTGCGGCGGCACGCGGTGCTCGTCAGGTACTCAGTCGGATTTAACCGGTATGTGTCTATCATAAAGTTTCTAAACAAACACACACACAGTTAATTTTAACACGAAATCTCTAGTAGTCATTTGAATACTGAAGAAATATAGGGAACATTCTAGAAACTCGCAGTAACAAATAAATTAGCACGGTGACTCATTGATGCGTGGGAAAACATGCACATATTTTTGCACCGACTATTGTATATAAATAAGTTCTGCTTAAAAGCTTCCTTAATTAGCCTTCCCAAAAAGCATTGTCGGTAACATAAATGTTATTGTGAAATGTTTCTAGAGATTTCCACCCATTCTTTTTATCAAATACATGACGAGCATACCGTTGGAGTAAGACAAAATTATTTTGAACATCGAAGCGAAAATTAGGAGAAAAGAAGCAAGAAATCTACAAGGAGACTATAACCATAGAGTAGTTATACGGTGTGAGTAAGGCCACAGAGTAAATGTATATATACATCACTCTCTCTCTGTCTCTGGTAATAGGGATTTTTTTCTTTTATCTCTCTGTGTAAGAATACATTTCTTTGATGAAGAACGGCATTTCGGTTACCCAGTTTTGCAACAATATTTTGCTTAATATAATTTTGAACGACCAATACACAGTGTGAATTTAATTAATGTTTTTATATATATATATATATAGGTACGAAAGTGCCTCACCTGTAAGCTAAATATATCTCAGGAGTTTTAGACTTGTTCTTCCCGTTGAAGAACTCCGGTAGAGCACGTTTCTCGATCATATGTATTGAGTTATAGTCGAACCAGGCCGAATACGACGGCACCACGATATGATGAGTTTGATCTGTCACATTGTCTTCTAATTCTTCCTTCGTGAGCATTTCCTGTATATAAATAACATAAATTACTAACAATTTATAAGTGACATTAATATTCTTATTATAGTATATCTCTGAATTTATTTATAATGAACAATTTTCTAACTGATCAATTATAGTGTAGTTTACAAATCAATAAGTAGGAGGAGATTCAAATGGTTAATTTCCCTTAATCTAAGATAAAAAAAAATATATGGAACGATTACAAAAAAAATTGTTTAAACGAATATTATTCAATGAGCAAGTTTAATGTAGACATACAATTAGTTTCTTGTAAATGGATTTGAATAAAATTATATATTTAGGCAATGTTTCACTATTCTTGTTTCGTAAATGGATGGTATTCTCGAGGTTTTTGTTTTTCTGAAAAATCAGCGAAGAACATTCGTGTTTCATCCGGATACTAAAGTTTTAGAACAAGTCAAAGACAAACGCTTAGAGTTCTCGAAACACCAAACCTTACATGTAATTAATATAATATTATATGGTCCAGCGATTGTTAGATAGATTTGACTAATCTCCTGGGAACAGTCCATTTCTTAACCTCACAACGTGGATATAAAATTTCTAGATGACCTATTAAGTAGTTAAGATGTGAATGTGCAGTAACAGACAAATTATAATACTAGTTAAACAAGATAAGAAAAAAGAAATAGTTTTATTGTTGGAACCAAAGCAAAGCAATTATGGATATACAGAGAAATAACTTTTTTTTCAAATACTGGCAACCCCATTCAGCAATATAAGCAACACTGCAGCGTTGATTTTCAATTGGAGCCCATACGATAAATGGGCATCCAATCGTTGGATATTCGTGTAATTAAAATAAAAATAAAATACTTATTGCTATTTAAAAATAGGATGATTCCTACAGTGTTGAAATGCTGGGCATGGGAAATGTCAAGAGCCAGACGATGTTTAACATGTTCCGTGTCACGTGTACCACCGGTGGTACACTTTAAACTTGATCTTTCGACCATGTATACCACACACTTGTGATGTGATACTTACACTACTAGCTTACATACATTTACACGATGTGATAACTACTAAAAACGAAAGAATGACTTACGTATCAATATAGTAATTTAACATTCTATGATAATATTTCAATTTTTAGTCAAAATATCAAATGCCCTAAACGACATGTCAGGAAAAATTGGCTTGACACGGAACGTGTTAACTAAGGAATTGCTGAAGATACCTGTGTATTGGAGTCGGAGTGCTTCCCCTGCGAGTCATCGTGAGTATCCAAGGGTGGTGCTGGAGTAGCAGGTCCCTCACCTGCATCGACTGCGCTACTTGCGACCGGCGGTGCCGTCGTGGCAGTTGACATTGCAGTAGTGTTGCAAGCAGTAGCACTCCCCGCCCCGCTACCTCCACTACTAGTCGTCGGGGTTGGCGCTGGCGAAAATCATTTTATTTCATACTAGCTGATACTCGCGACTTCGTCAGCATTGTTTAATATCTTAACAATATATTAAATTTGCTTACAATATACCTTAGTAATCAGTTTACTTCACCTCTCCTGCGAATGCACACCATATCGTTCCACTTTTACACGTAAAAAACTCATAGCACTGAATGTTTAGTGTTTATAAAAATGTAGTTTCTTTAAACTTTGTTTACATTACACTAAATGAACATATCGTAGTAATTTAAGGATAAATTTAATTTGTAAAAAATAAAATTAAAGAAAATTAGCTTAAATCCATATACATATACCTATATATATATAACACAGATGTTCAAACAAATATACTATTTCATCCTGCTTGCAAAGTCGTTGTTACGAATAAACAACATTAAAAAACAACTCGACTCATGGACCGTGGGAACCAAAACCTTTGTTGAATCGTTCGAACAATGACGTCAGCCTTCCAGAGTTGTGAACCCTCCTTTATTAAAAGGTATAAAAGTGCGCCCCGGTGCGTCCTATTGAAGATTTATTACGTGAATACGAAGAGAAACAGAATACGAAATCTTCAAGGGGACTGCGGCTACTACATTATATATTGTAAGTGTGATTGTAGTGTAATACTGTGATAGTCAGTCTCTATTCGATTTTTATTTATACGAATACAAAATAAATGCCTTCTTACACAAACGGCATTCAATTAACATACGGGCGTAACAATACTCATAATAAGTAATTTATTGTAAACAAGTCGAGCTCAGACTTAAATTCTTCCAATTAGCATACAACACCATACATTATAGCTTTAGATAGTGTAAGGTTAATTACCTAATGTCAAAAATAAAAAAAGGACTTACGGTTAGCGGGTCTCTCGACTTCTGGCGTCGGAGCGACATCTGTGTTATCTCTAGACGCGTTATCTTCCTCTTCGTCTACGTCGTTTTCGCGTCGCTTCGAGACACGGCTGTTACAAAAATAATAAAATTATATATAAATAAAAATCAATTACCGAATGTATGTAAGTGTATCACTATTTGGCTAATTCTTTTTTGTTGTCTTTATAATCTTCTCGACAAGGTTTGTAAGGAAAAATCTCAAAAAAGTTGTTCATTTACCATTTTATTTAATTACATAGTGGTACTATTAAGGAAACATCTGGTATCAATTCCCTTCATCAGTAAACACGCGGGAAGCCCGAGTGGACATCAAGTCAACACGTTCCGTGCCAAGTCATTTTTGCACGACATGTAGTTCAAGCTTTTGATGTTTTGACTAAGAACTGATGTATTATCATACAATATTCATTTACAACATCAATACATAAGTAATTCTTCCGTTTTGGCTAGTTATCACATCGTGTGCCACGTGTATCACGTGGCAGGGAACGTGTTATTAATAAAAATTTGGGTAGGTTTTATTTCGAGAACTTTCCTTACCCCTTCCTCTTGCTATGTTTCTGTGGTGGCGGTGACGGGGATCGCTTTCTCTTGCTCTTCTTGCTCTTGCTCGACGGCTCTGCGCCCGGGATAAGGTCATCGACGGACAGTCTCAATTTGTGTATCTATACAAACATGACAATATAATGATTGATTAATTGGAAAAAATTTACAATAAAAAAACCTAAGCTTTGTAATGTCTATTTCATGGCGTTCACTTATTGTGAACTAGTTTCTGCTCGCGATTACGCCCGCGTTAATGGAGAAATGATCTATCGCTCTGGAACGGTACTTTTTTTGTAGGCGAAAAGGCCTTTTTCTGTACTCCTGAGAATGTTTATGCAAAGAGTCATGATGGTTAATTTTGTAGTTACGACGTAACTAACAAACTCACATTCACATTTATATCATCAGTAAAGATAAAAGTAATACATTCAGAAATTATAACTTATACATATTAAGAAAATATTTAAGTATCTGTGGTTTTTCTTGGTTAAAATATCCCTGAAAGATTAAACCGATTTTGATGCGACTTTTATTGATGTATAGTAAGTAGCTTTAAAGACAACTCTTAATTTAATCAAGACATAAAAATGAAACAACAAAACAAATTTCATACGAAAACAAGTTGCAGTTCCGCGAGAGTAAAGCAACAAAATATTTTTTCGAGGCTCAGCAGAAAGTTATAATGGAAGCTGTATTTTATTTATAAGTCACAATTATATAAATTATAACATAATCATTGACATTTGTTTACAATATGAAAACTCATTACGATCATTATCCTAAGAAAATCATTATGGTATTCTTTCTAGCGCTTTTTAAAAGCTGAAAAGAGTACGTGCACACGACTCGTGACAGGGACTGCCTGTATAGAGTCCAACTTACCTTTTTCTTGCCATTGGAGTCGACTTCGTAGTCTTCTTCGTTCATCCACTCGTTGTATTGAGGCAGGTCGAGGACCCAAGAGGCCGTGACACGCCACGGCTCCGAGCGATTACATTCCCAGCTCACAGACTCCGGGACATCCACCTTAGCCACCAATATAATTATAATTTATATACATATTCATGTCGTTAGCATAGAAAGAATTTTAAACGATAGTAGTTACTTAATCTATATAATAAGTGAACTACAACTGACTCATCACGATATCACCAAAACTGTATGTCCGATTGGCTTGAAATTCACCATAGTTACTCCTTTTGCCACGTACATGCTCACTAAGAACGGATTTTAGTTAAAACCTATCTTAAATACATTTTTCAGCTACCATCACATATTCTCCCACAGACACCGATAGTCACATAAATTAGGCAACCATTGTTATAGTAACCATTAATATTATACCCGTTGGCATGGTAAAAAGTTTATTTTGTGTTCATTGAATCGGTAAGTTTTTATTGAAAAATTTCATTTTTTAAGTCAATTTTGTTTCGATTTTTTTATTTGTGATCTATAAATATAATAAAAATGAAGTGTCTGTATGTAATATCAAAACAACCATTTTTTACTTACTGCATATAAAGTGCATACTCTAGTTATGGTAAAAATCCAATTTATTAAACTGATATTTATGCTACTCCCATACTTACGCGACAAAAGCGTACTTGTCGCGTTAAAAGCTAACCTCAAAATTAATTCCAGTAAAGGCGCATAAAAACGACGGCTGCGCAACTTTGTCATTTCAATAATCATTTGAAATAAGCGTTTCTAAGTTCCTTTGATATGGGCAAAAACCGTGGGCTCAGTTATTATCACTCAGCCCGATAATATGTTGCCACACCTGCATTTATTATCGACCATAATCGAAACTCCGTGGCGATATAGGCAGGTATGGGAGTAGCATTACACGTACAGAACTTACGGCTTACTAAGAAATTGGATTGACAATTTCTTTACGAATAAATCTTTAGGTGTACCAAAAACAAACTGTTACTTATTTAAAATGACCAACTAACACCATGAAAGTCATAAATTCAACTCTGATTATTCGCTTTGTTAGTAATGGTATGCTTTTAACATGGGCATTTTTTTTTTTCGTACTGACTACACTGTTGACCTGGCAAGGCCTCCACAGTTTCACCGGACTACACGTGGGCATGTAAAATTATTATAGGTATGTATATCGAAAATATTTAACGTACCGGTAGATCAGCTTGTGCCCAAGTGTCATGACTGTCGGGTAAATAGTACCAATGCACCAGTACGTTATTGTTCCGACGAAACACCGGTCTCGCATATTCCTCCTCGAGCGGATCCATTGTTGGGTAAACTATGTGTGTGGCGTCCTCTTCATCCTCTGTCAATGAAATCATTCTAGTTAACATTAGCCTCTTCTTATTAACATAAAATATGTTACAATGGCAAATTTATAAATATATAGTAAATATAGAAATATAACATGCAGCCAGTTTCTTCGTAAACGTCGTCGTCATCAGCCTGTAAGAGACCTACTGCAGGATCGTAGGCTTCTTCCTTAAGGAAGGTATGGGT